>JAPFBL010000501.1:3067500-3690000 GCA_026182355.1 Hermatobates lingyangjiaoensis
AAGACTGCTTGTTACAGTTGAAAGATCTTAGTCTATTTTTCCCCATTTCATGTTGTGGTTTGTTCATATATATATTAACAACGTTTCCATACTTTAAGGGAAATTTTTACACTTTTTCATATTTTAATTGAAATCTAAAGCTTATTTTTAAGAATCACTGAGATTATAATAAAAACATTCTTGGATAGGTTTAATTACCAAATTTTGGATACTTTTTTGATATAAGGAGTGGTATTTTATAATTATTCTTAGAAGATCCAAAGAGTTTGAAGGGTCACGTACTGCACGTACTGCAGTATCGCTGTCCTATTGTCCACACCCTAAGAATGCTCCATGTTAGGTAATTTAAGGTGCGGTTCTCTTATAAGCTTAATAGAAAACTCCTGTATTTCTAGAGGCCAGGTGGGCTCTACAAGGTTTCTAAGCGTATTATGGGTGATTGCTTCACAGTTACTGAGCAAGTGGTCCAATTTTTTCGTCTCATCCAGACAGACTCCGTATAGCTTATTCTCTTCAAGGTCTCTGTACAAAATAACTCAGAGATTCCAGATGATCCTCTATATACATTCAATCCATGTTAAAAAATTCCTTTTAAGATTTACTATTCATCAGTTGGGTTTTAGACTCTGACGAAGACCACTTGTTATGATTGAAAGATCTCAGTCTTTTTTTTTCCCATTCTTATTGTGGTTTGAACATTGATTGTTATTTCACGTGTTTATTGCGAAATTTAATTTTATATATATATATATTTATATCTTTTTTCCCCATTTCATATTGTGGTTTGACATATATTTATATATATCACTTAATTACCAAATTTGGATTATTTTTTGATATAATTTTTGATACTTGATAAACGGAAAGACGATCCAAACTGGCAACCCATAACAGTTCAAAATTGAAGATAGGTAGCACAGAAATTAAAAGAAACATATATATATATATAATTCCACGGAAACTTTGTTGTCTAGATGACTGAGTGTGCATCTCATTGCTGGGGATAGGAATATTGTACTGTGCTTTCTGATGCTCCGGAAATGGTCAAGGTGAACATATGTATGATGATCATATATATATATATATATATATATATATATATATATAATCTGCTTAAGATAACGTGGTACAAATTATTAAGAAGCGTTGAAGTTCTTTTTTTTTTTGCATTTTATCTTTGAATTATAAGGTAGGTGATCCTTATTAATGTAAATCACAAAAATTCTCACAAGAAACAGACATGCTCATCAAACAAATATCTTTGATTTTTCTTTTAACATTGTGGTTATATTAAGATCAAAATAAACTTATACAAATTAATGAAAAACAATATAAAAGTAAAAAAAAAAAGAACAAATAAACCACATTAAAAGTTGTCACTTGCTTCCCAAATACTTTTTCCTTCTTTCCAAAAGTCAAATACTTTTCCTGAACGTCAAAATATTGAAGCAAGCTTTTGACAGTCTTGCTCTGTTATTTATTATATAAATACTTTAATAATATATAAATACAAACTAAGGTATTAAGTGAAACCAAAATCGTTGAGGCTTTGAAGAAACTAGATAGTTATTTTGGCTTTCTGCCTTTAAAAAAATAGCAAATTGTACCCTATAATATTTTTACTATCCCAATTATAGATTATAAACTATAAAAATTAGAAGGTTAACTCAGCATTATATGCGTTGGTTAGATTATAGTACTAAGGCAGCTTTATTGAATCATAAAACATTTGATACTTAGACAAAAAAAAAAAATTTTTTTTTGCTGTAAGTGACCTACATTTCGAAAAGAGCGTTAATGGTCACTAGCAGTTAGGAAAGCACGACTTGAGCTGCCAAGCGCCAACTGAACTTAACTCTGACCCTCCAAGTCATTATCGTGACATTTCCCAACAGTCACTACATAACGGCTCAACATCTCTTTCATCATCTCAAATCACTTTATTCTAAAGTCTTAGCCATTTCAGTGGTCATTTCTTAGCCTTATCCTCCAATGATTATTGCAAAAAAAAAGTAGAAGTATTATTAGGTGAAGAAAAAATAAAGAATTTCTTTTAAATTGCTGCCGACAGCTAAAACATCTAAAACAGAAAGTAAGATTGCTCAAATAACATTATAAGGTAAATGACAATTTACAAATTCTAAACACATTATTGAAAATCAATTTACTGAAAAAATTAAAGTCAAATAATACTTTTGTATTTATTAAGATATTAATAGAAAATATAAATAAAAAAATGACTAAGATCTTTCAACCAAAATCATGTGATCTTTATCAGATTCCAACTCAAGGAGATTATTGATTGTTTTGGTTGAAATATATCTTAGTCATCTTTCTGATTTCTGACTATCTCTTAGTCGTTGGTTTTTATTTCACATGTTCATTGTAAAATTTTATCATATTTACGGTGTATGAACTGATAAACCACAAATGTAAATGTCGATATAATATATCTTTTTTAAAACATATAAATAGGATACAATAATACAAAATTAATTAAATCCAAATTTAAAGAAATTTAGTTAAATATATGAGAATTTCACTTCATATGAGAAATCAGAAATTGGTCATGCTAATCATATTACATATATAGATATGTACAAAAGTGACACACTAATGTCACACTGGTGACTCTACAATTAAGTAAATGGACAAAACAGTCCATAAGTGTTTTCGAGTGTCATCTAGTTTTCAATAGAACAGTTCTTTTGAAAAGTGTTCCAAAACGATTAGGAACATTTCACTCCTTTTAGCGATGATTTCTTTAATATTACATATACAACAATAAATACGAAAAAAGAGATATTTATGGTTAGTTGTAGTTTGGGGTTTTAATTTTGTATGCACTAAATACTTTTAGAGTAAACTTCAGGAATGAAACTGTCAGTCAATAGAAACAGGTACAAGAATTTTGCAGTTATAAGATTATATTTCATACTCTGAGTATATGTGCATTATAATGATGTTGAGCTGTGAGATGTGAAAAACAAACAAAGACTAATATTGAAGTAGATACAGTTGGAAAGTGATGAATCTTTCCCTGTGTGATATGCTCCATCAGCTGATGCGTATCGAAGTTCTTACGCAAACTACTTAAACTTGCTAATTTCAGATGAAATCGCCATAAACAATCCTCCTTCGCCTTCCCTGAATAGCAATGGATTCGCTGCTTCCTAATCTGAATCTCTAATCTGATTCTATCGGTGCCCAACAGCATAAAGTGGCCTAACATTCTTTACTTCCTATTCCCCAATACTGATTACAAAAGGTTTACAAAAAAAAAAAAACTGTTTACTGTGAACTCAAATTAACTGTAAGTAAACATAAAATAAAGTAATTATAATTCAATAAAGTTTAATTCATCCTAATAAAGATATGTCATTCAATCAACGATGATAAAAAATCATAGAGATATATAAGTTATATAAGAGATATATATCTCTTATATAACTTTCCAATAATTTATTAAAAAAAGTTGGAACTTTACAGTGGTATATTGAGATACAAGTCGTTTAAGATACCAATTTTTCGGAATCCGAGCCCAAATTCACGCTGAATTTTTGTTTCAAATACGAGATATACTTTGAAACACGAGCTTGGCTCTTCTGATTCATACAATCAGAAATCAAAACAATTTTTGATTATTAATGACAGGAGTTATCATGGGGTCGGTTAGGAAGGTTTTAAAGGGTTCGAACGGATTAAATTTATTTCCTTTATTTTAAATGGGAAATAATTTTTTGGAATACGAGCTTTTTGGAATTCAAGCGCTGGTCTGAACAGATTAAACTCGTATCTCAATATACTACTGTAATTTAAACGCTATTAATATTGTAATAATTTGATCTTTAAGGAGTAATTTTTTTTTAGTGATTTCCTGATGATTGGTCATATTTGTACTGAATTGAAAGTTTTTACATTTAATGTATAATCAATTTTTTTTCCTTAATTTTAAAAAACTACTCCTAGAAATTAAACAAATATCAGGGAGGTCTAGAAGTTAGTGACTTCAATACCAAACATTTTGAGTTACTATATCGGTCAGACCTTAAACTTTTTTGACGAGCCTTGGGTGGGAACGTAAAGCCATTGGTCTGTCTGTATCTGTAAAATGCCAGTTATTCTTCAAACCCGTCAACCAAATAAATTAGTTTTTAAGAAAGTTATTTCCGAAGTAAATCACGATAATAATCATTGTATTTTATAAGACAGAATATACTAAAATAAATTTTAAAAAAAATAGTATAATTATAAAAAAATGTGATAAATTAGCAGAGATGAAATAGGTGATTCTAATACTCATTTTCTTTGGATAGAAATGCCCAAAATGTAAAGATGTATTGACAGTGGCCCATTTAATTGAAGAATGCCCACAATTACAACAAGAAAGGATGTCTGCAGGCATACCATCAAAATTGATAATAGCACTAGCCCCTCATAATAAATATTCCAATGAAGTGATATTCCTAAAGGAAATAAAGCTCTACAACAAAATATGAGAAACTAGAGAATTGAACAAAGTCAGACGGTGCTATTGTCTTAGTAGACGATGCACTTATCAACTATAAATAAAAAAAAAGTGATATTTTTACATTAATAGGGTGATAGTCTTTATTCAAACTAAGCAGCCCACCCATAGCCAACATTTGGAAAAAAACTGTACTTGTGGAAAATTCAAATACAAAATCTGGACTTATATGATCAGCAATTGAGGGAAAAATTCTTTTTGAAATTCCATAAAGTGCAAAAATGCACGAGTATATTCGTATTCCTAAACCATCTTTGATTTCTTAATTTGACTTTATAAATCAATAGATCTTTTAATAAGATTTTTTATTAGCCAGAAGATATAATAAGTGCAACTGAATTCTGTAGATATGACCAGTGTTGGAAGTAATTTCTAGGGAAGCCCAGAAAAATTCTTGCAAGGGCCCATTTTTTTTCTTCTCAAGGGCTCTGATTGAACTAACAGAACCAGATAAACAAATGAACCAGAAGGGCTAATAAGACGTTTAAAAGCTACCATGTTTATTAAGACAAGTAAACTTGTCTAGAACTATAATATAGGTCAATGATAAACATTTTATTTTGTGTTTTAGTTTTAAAACTTTTTTATCACTTATAACAACTGATGACGATTTTGCACGTAACATCATCCATTATAATTTTCTGAGTATACTCGTAGTATTGGGACCAGGTTAACGTACTCGCTTCTGAACTGATAGATCCGGGGTTCGATCCACTTGGCCCTCGGCCCACCGATCCTATACGATGTCATGAAAGATCCCTACTCTAAATACACTTGAGTTAGGCAAAATTTAGGACTCCCACTATAGAATTAATCTTCATTGTGTCGTATCACAAAGAGCTAATGCTCGGCCTAAGTGTGTTCTCTTGTGGGACTACCACTGCAACCTAACCTAACCATACTCGTAGTATGATACGAGCAGAATGATCAACTGATTGAATTGCAAATGCACATATTCTTATTTGGTTAAGTATTTACAACTCCCAATGACCGCTTGTATTGCTTAACACCAGTTACAACCACTACTGCAACTCACGTAAAAGCCATATAAACTTATCTAAAACAAAACTAAGTCCTAAGGTAGGTTTAAACGCAGACTTAAAGATGAACGGTTTATTTCAAAACTGTTTATGATCAATTTCTTTTGAGAAAGTTACTAAAATGATGAGCGAAATGTCAAGGGTTCTGTGAGACTTTTTAATAGCATATTCATAAATTGCCTAAGATTAATGTTGAAACTCCTATTCAAATAGGTTACTACGCCTAAATTAATCACTCGCTTTATATATGCATTTTTCAAAGAGTTTATATTCAATGAATATTTAATTAATTTATATAAAGAATTAATTTATGTATAAATAAACAAAATGGAATGAATGTACATAAAAAATATAAAATATACGAAAAAACAGAGACTTTCCATGAACTTTTCTGGTCGAACATATAAATTTAATTTCTATTTGTACAAAAAGATTGTTCTTATATTTGTTTTTCAGTCAAAAGATGATTAATGTTAAAAATCGTTAATCGAACATGTTTTATTTTACAGTAGTTGAAATAACTCAACTACAAGTGTCTGTATGTGAATACATTCATTCTAATACGCATTACAATTACAATTTAATGAACTCAATATAACTTTAACTTTTTCAAGTTATTTATGATTACCTTTATCTATCTTAAAATGAAATTAAAAAAAAACCTATTTGGTTATTGCTGATAACTCATTAATTCCAGAACTTTGTATATAATAATGTTCACATGTCTATCTTTAATGTAATAATTTCCAAAGTAACGATCTATATCATTCTAATTTGTTTGTTTTTACATAATGCGAAATTTGATTTCGCATGACTTTCTCAAATAAAATTATCAGCTATTAAATGCCTAACTGGAGGTACATCAGCAGTTAGTTTTACGCCACTAAACTGCTACTCCTGGATCGGTGACTTGTTTCCGCAATATGCGGTTACTTTCACTGACCTCTAAGTTCGTATTCTAACAAACTCTTCCTTTTCTTTTCATTTTAACTGCTAATTTTTTTTACTTTTCCTGTCATTTATAGTCTCTCATTACAAAAGCTTATTTGATGTTAATGTATATTGAGATTAATGTAGGATTAAAAATAAATACAATTTGATAATTAAATTATGACTTTAGTGGAACAAAATACTAAAAATCCTTATACTATAACAAGGTGTGAAATATAAAGAGGGAAACTAAAAATGTTCCATATTCATGCGTGTATTTCCCTTCCGTTTTTACAGTCTACATTGAAAATAATGTGGAAGGCACAGCTAAAATCTTGCCCAATTCCACATCATTAAAAGAGGTGGAATCACTTCCGGGATAGACAAAACTCTACTGGGCTATAAGATGTCACATAGGAAACAAATGAAAACAAATGAAGGAAAGAAACACTGAAAATGAAGAAACGTTTATTAACTCGATCCATCAATTATCCAATTATGAGAACGAAAGAAAGCCTAAACCATTTGATTTCAGGAAAAACTTGATAAATTGATGTATTTACTTGAATGATTTAATTACTAACCATAATATTTTGTTTTTTTCAAGTTCCTAAATCACCTTTGATTTATTAATTTTACTACCAATTATATAATTCATTTTCATACCTTGGGTCTTTCAAATTTAGTGTTATGCTAGTAGCAGAAAGTGTTGTTTATTTATTCCTTGCACCTATTTTGGTAATGGACGAGTAACATAGCCAGGCTGATTCTATATCATTCAAGTTTATTAGAGCAGCGATTTTTAACGAGTACTTGACATTGTGTAGACTCGGTTTTCGATGGCTTAACTACTTCTCCGAGGGGTAACGAACTAGGATTTTTCCACCTCTTTCTTGAAAAAATCGAGGGTCAAAGTGAAAATGAAACCAGGATTTACCTGTGTAGAAGCGAGAGTGCCCGTTATCGTTGACACCATTAATAACTACTAGATGGTATTTAAAATAAATAAGCTCCAAATTTTTAGAACAGTTCTAGCCATCAGTCTTTCTAGAACCTCAAAAACTCTTGAAAACAGGTTCACGCAATTTCATATTAATATAATCATCAACTACTTCAAATATTTAAAACGAATAGTAAGTGTATTCACTTTCTATTGTGTTAGAAATATCTAATGATTATAAAATAATGAATTTGAAAAAAGTATGAGCAATAACTGTTCAGTCTTGACACAATTTAACCAATCACGATTAAGTTCTTTTAATGTTTTTAACCCCCTCACCTCTCTGCCTTAAAAACCAAATGACTTTACCATTTATTTTTTTAAACAAGTTTCAAATTGTATTCAATTATTAACACATAAAACAAATTATAAAATGGCATTTGATTAATAGAAAATAACTATTGATTAATTTGACGAAGGTCATCAAGTTTTCATAAGTCTAGGAAATTATAAAAAATTAATTGATACTTTCATTAGTGAAAGTTGTTAGGAAACAGTTTATATGGTTAGCAATTATTGGGAGGTCATTAGAAAAGAAATTAAAGAATTAAGAATGTTAAAGATTGCAAAAAGGGACCTATGAGACTTGATTTTGATAAATTTTTGATGCAAATACTGGCGTGGGATCAAACTGATGTATATTATAACAGATTCTTTTCTTTTTAGCAGAGAATGGTTACTTAGGTCTGCCTTCGGTCATTCTTCAGTGGTATTTACGTAACTCTTAAAGCCACCTCACCTCTGTCTTATCCATCTAGTAATTTATGAGCCCCAGTAAACTAAACTATCTCATAAAGAGAACTCGACCAGGTTTAGCTGAATATAAATTTGGCCTGGACTGGAAATATTGCATACGATTTCACAACCTATTGTTTTAATTCATTGATATTATTTAAAATATTACTATTTTACGAATCACTTTATCAATTATATATATATATATATATATATATATATATATATATATTATTAAAGTAGACGGCAGCTTCCGCATTTACGACTTTTTTGCTCGTTTTCTCTAGTTTTCTTACTAGTTTTTTCTGGTAGGGAGTGATTTCATGGAGGAGTTGTCCCAGAGACATCAAAGAAATAATTTTTTAGCTTAATCAATAATATTATATTTTTACACTTACAAGCTTTCGATTTTCTCAGAAATCATCTTCAGGTATATATCATTATTAAACAGATTAAATCACACAAATATCAATCAGACAAATTCCTTTTAATGTCTGTTTAACATTTGGAAAAATTGTTATTGTGTGATTTAATCTGTTTAATAATGATATATACCTGAAGATGATTTCTGAGAAAATCGAAAGCTTGTAAGTGTAAAAATATAATATTATTGATTAAGCTAAAAAATTATTTTTTTGATGTCTCTGGGACAACTCCTCCATGAAATCACTCCCTACCAGAAAAAACTAGTAAGAAAACTAGAGAAAACGAGCAAAAAAGTCGTAAATGCGGAAGCTGCCGTCTACTTTAATAAAATATGTTTACAAGAAAATCTGCTGCCAATATACACTAATATATATATATATATATATATATATTTTATTTCAAAAATTTATAATTCCAACATTACATAATTCAGTGTTTCTATACTTTAATAAATGGCTCATAATGCTATTAAATGTTTCTATTCTTGAAATTCTTAAAATGCAGAAATGATTCTAATATTTCAATGTAGCTTCCTAAAATTTCCTGAGTAATTTTTTTTATTCCAACGCAAAACAGTCAATAAACTGCTTAAAATTAACGATTGACTCAGCAGTGCTTACAAACAAAATAATAAAAACAACTAAATTTCAAATTAAAAGTTCACATAAAATTTATACGACCATTTCCAAAATGTTTTGTGTTCGTTGTAATTTTTATTTTACTTCTTATGTTTTTTTGAGAAATATTTATTATGCCAATTAGTATGCTTTAGTTTCAAACGAATTCTACAGTAATTATCTTTCACTTCAATCGTAGTTTGGCTTAGCATTAAGGAACTAGGAACACATTTATATAAATACCATATATATCAAAAATTTCGAAAATACACTTTTACTGGTGTAATTTAACATTTTATATGGCCTTTAAAGTTCCTAGTTAATATAAAGTGAGGTAGATTGACTATCAAGTTTATTATTTTAACCTAACCATAACATTTAAGTTTGCATAAGAAGACAGAAAAGGGATAAGATATTAATGTCTCAAACAAATATTCTAATAAAATACTAAATATTGAATATTAATTTCAAATTTAAATGTCTCTTTGGTATAGTCCTTATAATTTGTTATTTGTTATAAAAATAATTTGTTATTCTTTAGGTGGGTATACGTAGGTTTTAATAAATATATTCTCAAAAAAAAAATCCAATTCGAAAAAATATACAGAAATTAGTACATAGCAAATTATTAAATAGAAATATCCATATTATAAATTCTTATGTACTCTCAACCATTGTTGGATCTAGTCTATCTTGGAGTTCTGAAACCTTTAGGACGAACTCAGAACGTGAAATGTAAGGCAGAGTTTTATATTTGTTATTGAAGAAGTTCGTTTCATCAATTAATACCTACAAAATTAAAGTTTCAGGCCTGAAATGTAGAATACAATACAACTAATAGAACAGTTTTATTCTAATAATATGACGGAATTATGACATGTTACGGAACACTAGAAACTTGTTGATTTGTTAATAATTGTTGACTACTTCGTGATACTGTATTGTATGAACCAGATATTTTTGACCACATTCTTGATTTAAGTTGGTATTGTAGTCTGTAATTATTATAATGCCGCCACTGTACACTGTTTTTGTGTACCAAACAAGCCATGTTTCCTAGGTTTGCAAAAATGAAAAATAAGCCCTATGTTGCAGGTGGGGTTATTGTGTTTAATGGTAGGAGTGGCTGCCGGACTGACTCAGGAGGAAATCGCCCAATACGTCGCCCGACAACAGACGGCCGGAGCGCCAAGGAGACAAGCCTACCTGCTACCTCAGACTCGCCAGCCCAAGCAGCCACAAGTAGTCTACCAGGCACAGCCACAGGCATACCAGGCACAGCCGCAGGCATACCAGGCACCTGCTTACCAGCAGGAGACCTACCAACAGCCTCAGCAGTATTACCAGCCCCAGTATCAGCCTGCCCCCAAGAAGCAAGCTTCCAAGCCTCTGCTCCGTGGTCAGGGCCCCGAACAGGAGGAAGAGGACTACGACGTCAGTTCCTACATTTTTTATAAAAAAATCAGTTATACTATTTAAGTTGCTATTACTTTATTACGATTTAAACAAAGAAACTCAACGGCCATAGTCATATTGAATTCATGGAAGTTAATCAAAATTAAGCGTGGATAACACTTGGATGGGTGCACATCACATTTGCCCAATTCATTGATACAGAAATATACAGAAAAAGCCCCTTTTTGCAATCTTCAACATTCTTAATTCTTTAATTTCTTTTCTAATGACCTCCCTTCTGAATCAAAGATCATCCACACTTTCACCCCTTGTACTATCCGAAAAGTGTTCAGCCTCAATAAATTTGAGCTTTAAGTACAAAAAAATAATACAAGAAATCTGAGGGCAATTTCACCTTTCATTCGAAACACTTAATGTGACTTGACACCAGTTATCAACTACCAAATAAAAACATTAATTTTGTTTTCATATTAATAATATTAAACTGATCGTACAAGTATAAAATAATTTACCTATTCAATTTTTCAAATCAGCCACTTTTAACATAAAGATCTGTTGGAAAATATTAAATAACCAACTAACTAAAGTGTACAAGCAATGTTATAATTGCTTACGTGCCATATGGTAAAACTGATACTTTCATTGTTTCTCCTTAAGATGACTTTAGTTTAGCTTGGAATGTATGAATACCTGCTAATTGTTATATGAGGTAAGACTTTTTGTTCACGGTATTATTAAACACTTCATTCGTCAATATGTATAATTCATTCAATGCATTCAAAAGGCTAAAATATTAAAAGAAAATACATTAAGAATGAATTCATTGCTTTCTTTGTTCAAATAGCATTTCTAAATGTCTTTCTATAGGAAAACGGTAATATTTTACAAAACTGTGTTCAATTCAATGAAAGTTGCACAAACCTGAAATATTCACATGTTAAAGAATTAATTGAATGGGGAAAATATACAGGAAAACTGGAATATAATTTAAAAAGATTTTATCAGAATAAAACTATTTTACTAAGGGATAAAAAGTATGCGTTATTTCTTATACTGCTATAGGAAATGGATTTCGAAGTTGGAGATGGACAGCATACGAAACCAGTCCCACGATTCCAACAGCAGTTAGCGTGGAGGATTATTCTTTAACGTAACCTATTCTGACCTCTGTGATTCTAAAAATATGCATTTAATGATGAACATTTAAAACCAGCAGACAATGTTTGTGGCAAAGTAGAATGTTATTACAATTAATTAGTTTGGGCAAGTTTGCACAAAATTCAATATATTGAATTGAAAGGAATATAACTTGAAAATCAGGTTATTTCCTAATGTTTTGCAACAATCTAAACCTGCCCTCAGAATTGAGTAAATTTGCAACCAAAATGGAGCAAATCCATTTACGTCACAAGTAACGTCCAAAAAAAAAAACAACGATAGTTTCATAATTAACGCTTCCACTCAAGAGTGAATTCTTATGGTGAGAAATACTTGCATCAGCTGGTTGATAGGTTGGTTGACAGAGAGTGAAGCTTAATAGGAAAGCACAAGATTTATTCATAAGCCGCTTGGATTAGGCTATGAAGGAATGGTATACAAACACAAGACTAGTGATTGGTCGGTCAACAAGGGCAGTGGACGTGTGGAGGAGAAAGTGCGAGTGACGCAACTGGAGCATGCAACGTGGGTGGACATTCTTCAACAATCTTTTAACTGTTCCAGGAACAGAGACCACTTTAACACCAAAGTAATTAATGTATTACTTAATTTTTTTTAAAAAAAAATAAACAGGGTTTAATATCATTACTTAGATGATTTACATGTAAAATGTAGGACAGGTCCTGAAAAAAGTTTATTTTTGATTATAATTTATGCATGTATTGTATAATCTCCAGAATATAACTTCCTTACTGACAGGGGATTCTGCAAAATAGCGTACAACAATGCAAGCTGTTAACTCCAAGGAAAAAATGGTACAGTACTACTTTGATACCATGACGTTAATACTAAAAGCTGAATTTAAACTGAAACCATATTTATTATCAAAAGCCAAGAAACTTATAAAAAATAATAAGAGCGTCAAGAAATATTAAACCAAAACCAATAGAACCTTTTTAAAGAATAAATAATTTAATACAAAAGACAAAACATTGCCAAATGTGGGACACTCTGTGATACAGATTACAATGTGGGATAGCCCCACTTAATATGAGACATTTAGTCATAATACTCAAAAAAAAAAAAGCAGAGAAACGTGTTTCTTCATGTCCACTTACGGTCGTAATCAGAACGAGTAATAGAAACAACTCATGATGAAACAAAAATAGAACAATTTATTTAATCTATAAAAATAAAAAGAAGGTTTTGTCTGCAAATTGCTTAGAACTGACTCAATGCAACTTATCTTTAAGTTGAATTAGAGAAACCGAATCCACTCTTAGAAAAATTCATTTCTGTTTGTTTGTCCAAAAATTTTGTCATAAGCAAACTCAGCTACCATAAGTCATAGGAAGCTGAAACTTTGACAGTAGATTTGTGTATGTCTAACTTAAAAGTTAAGATTAGAATGTGGGAATTCAACGTTCAAAGAAGCGATGTTATAGACTTTCATGCTGTTTTTGGCTTGCCACACAGGTTTATAGCTACAAATTTACAGGTATTTTTACCTTAGCAAGCATATATTGTTAACTAATTTTAATTTAGTATGATTGCGTTTTATCATAATTTCCTCGCTTTAAGAAAGTGAGTCCTACCTACTCACGCACTAAATAAGAAGTATAGCTGGAATAAAGTCCAATTTGAGATCAGTATCTAAAACCGCAAAACGTAAAAGAAACTCTAGACCTATTGATAGTTATGGACTCTGCTAATTCTGATAGTTTCTTCTATTCTATAATTGCTAATAATATTTTGGAATACCATGTATTATCTCTAAATTTTTATAAAATTCCCGTCAAAGAATGCTACGACTGCTAGTATTTTAATGACATAACAATTATTGTCTTATTATTTGAAGTTATCTAATAATTGGCATTTAGAATTTTCGTTAAACATAACTAAAATGTATAACCGATGATATTTATATGCAATATATTTAATGAATAACAAATTGACTTTAGCTCTTCCTTAAAATAAAACTAAAGCTCTTCATACGCAACCCCATAGCGCACTCAGAAAGTTGAGTGACCTAATTTTAATTCAGATGTAAATTGTGGAAAGGCTTTTTAAAAGCTCGTCAAATATCCCAATGTTTGTTGTCTTTGTATAAATTATGTAGTAATAAAACTTAGTTATTATAGAAACAAATAAGACTGTCTTTTTTCAGTCTATAGTTTGGCAGTTTTGCTTGTACAATTAGGATCTTCTGGTGAATTACTTTGACTTAACGCCTTTGTGTACTTGAAGTGCAACTTACTTATATAAATGTGTTTTACTTATTACTTATATGTGTTTTAAGAAGAATTGAAAATAAACAAGATGGTGGTTGAAGATTGTCAGGATAACCAGCAGAATAATGTTAGCACTATCACTAAAAGATTAAAAAGTAGTTCTCAGACCGGTTTAACAAATGACGCTAGCAAGTGGAAGGTGTTATTTAAATTCAAACGATGCGGAATCTAATCAGACATTCACAGAGCCAGTGAAAGTAATTCCTGTGAACTCTAACAAATCAATACCTTCATCTCTTTCTAATTCGAAACAACAAACATTACGTAATATTGCAAAAAATGTTAACAAGATCTTGAATTGAAGATCATCATGGATAAAAAAAATATTTTTTTCTAAATTATTATACTCTTAAGAGTTACAGAGATTTTTAAAAATAAAGAATAAAATAACCAAAATGAAAGTTTTGACGACTGTGAATATTTTCCATTCTGGTTGCCCAAGCGTGGAATTACAAAAATGAAGGAACATAACTACCCCTTTCTCTTCCAAAACGAAAGGCGTTCCTTAACTTAATAATATGAAAAGATATTTATAACATTTAACAATTCATATGGTTATAAATAAATAGTTGAATTAATAAAATTATTTAACGATTGAACTGCATGGAGGTAATAACAGAACATACATGAGTAAATTTGCGTTGATGAGGATTATTCGAGAACGATAATTACACAAGGAGGATTAATTGCATTTCGTAAATTGCGACTTTTGTATATATGAATTTCTCGCCTATTTCATTTAAATTAATTTCTTGAAAAACCTTGCAGTTTTCTTATGGCTTTTTTCATCGTTTAAGGTTTATGTTTTTTCTCTTTTCTTTAGTGAGTTATTAGCCCAGTTAGACCTTTTAATTTCCTTTATATATATATATATATATATATATATATATATATGATAAAACCATATATATGCATGGTTTGAAAAAATATGTATGAAAAAAGGAAAAAATGTGGTTTCATCATTGATTGTTATTTCACGTGTTTCTGTGAAATCTTGTTATATATATAAATTAAATGACCGATTCCACGAACTAAATAAACTATATTGACTATGTGTCAACATAGTTTATATATATTATATATCTGTGTGTTGAGTAGCAGTTTGCTTCTCAACGCGAGTACTTCGCTCTTCTTCCCGATGACGAAATATCGAAGTGAATTCTGTAGTGTCTTTCTGTGTTCTTTCCTATGTGTTAAAAACAAGAACACATAGTAGTTAAAGTTTATATATATATATATGATATAATTTTTTTTTGAGGTCGAATGATTTTAAACTAGTCCTTTTGCCGACGTTTCGACATATATTTATGTCATCTTCAGGGCTACAACATGATTGTTTTACAATTAGCACTACTATTACTAATATTTGGTAATTTATTACTTTTTAATATGTACAGTAACAAAGAGGAATTTATTGATAAATCAGTTTTTAGGACTATGGATTATTTTGTTATACATTGACATAACGATATTGTTATAATTATTCTATTGCTTTAGAATTATTGCATAAGTATAGAGATCACTATTTGATTACCTTGGAAATCTGTTTATGTTGCAGCATTCTTATTTAGTACTGTTTCATGATGGCTACTATTTGTTTTCTGGGAGGTTTCTTTACGGTTCTCTTTTGCTTGTTTGAGTACCCAGTGTTTTTTTTTTTAAAAAAAGCGGCATTGAACTTAATATTTTGTTTGAAAACCTGAATTTATACTACTATTTAATATATAGCAACAGGAGTGTTCTGACAGTCATGGAACAGAGTGATGTTCAGCCAATCTGATCAAATAAACGCCTTCTGAGTAGAAGTACTACCCTAAGAAAAGAAATGGATTATATGTATCAACGTTCAAACAACAATAAGAAATGAGAAAAAACTAAGATCTTTTAAACGTAACACGTGGTCTTCGTCAGAGTCAGTTGAGATTTGACTCTGACAAAGACCGCTTGTTACGGTTGAAAGATCTTAGTCTTATTTCTTATTGTGGTTTCAACGCTGTCTGTTGTTTCAGGTGTTTATTATGAAATCCTGTTATATATGTGTACATGTACTGAAAAGTATGGTCAGCAAGTTATTAGAATTAAGAAAAATATAATCAAACATATTATATTATATAATTAAAAATAATATATGATTCATATTAATAACGTTTTTTTTAATGAAATTTTTTTTTTCAAAACCTGGTTCTTAATTTTATTTATTTTGGTTATTGACACTTAAACCTAAAATGGCCGAGTCTTTTAAGATGAAATCATCAATACAACAATAATTTTGTTATAAAATATATGATAATGCTGGGATTTGTTTTAAACATTAATTGGTTGAGGTGTTCTAAATGAAATAAATATTTGAAAATTGATAGTTAATTATGCACACATATAAACACTGACTTCTATTCAAAAGCTAAGGAATAGATTGTATCAAACTACTTCATCGCCAAAAAATAATTTCCAGTAAACTTGTAAATTTACAAAACAAAAATTTTGAAAAACTACTGTTCTGCTTGCAGCCCAATCCTCAGTACCAGTTCGCCTTCGACATTAAAGATGACGAATTCACCAACTACCAGAACAGAAAAGAGCAGAGGGAAGGAAACAAGATCTCTGGCAGCTACAGTGTTGTCGACTCAGATGGCTTCATCAGGACAGTTAAATACACTGCAGACCCTCTGGAGGTAACTTAAGTGTACTCATTACCATTTTCTGTTGGTTTATGAAAATATTGTGTGTTTTAATTGTTTACTGATTCTTTTATTGCAAAATGTACTGATGACACATAAGTTTTCAGTAAACTGAAGAGATATATAATAGTGTAAGAAGCATTCACCTGAATAACTTTTCAAATGGGCTGAATGAATCCTACAATCAGTTTAAATCCAACGGCCTTGAGTCAAGTTCATACAGATGTTTTATTTAAGATACTAGTTTCGACTAAAAAGAGCGTAGCGTCAATTCTGGATTCTCTTTTCAACCCAATTTTAACTCTATAGTTTTATTTGATGTTAATGAAAATAAGCATACAAGAGTACTAGTGACTGACTCAAAATTCTTTCGATATTCCTATCGTACAAGGAAGATTTCTTGGGAATAAAAGAGATTTTTAAACACGCAGTCTACCAAAGAGACTTAACAGTTCCTTGAAAAACTTCATTCGAAGATATATTTCTTGAAAACGATTATAAAATAACATTTGACTAAAAAAGCACCATTGAAGGCAAATATGAATGAATGAAACCTCAACAAATATGAATTATACAATCAGAATAAAATTATGGACAATCAAAACAAACTTTACCAAGTGATCAAAGGTTTCACTGAACTATTTTTTTGGAAGGGAAGGGTTTTCTATGTGCCTTCATACAAGTCCATGGATATTGCAAATTTTGATAGAATTGTTGATGAGATAGTCTTAAACTTGCAATGTCATTCATAAGAAACACATCAATTTATTCAAAAAACAAAAAAAAATTCTTTTGTAATTAAAATGTTTTGTTTAAAACACCCACATTTATAAACTCTCATCTGTAGTGGTGCTTAGAGATGAAGAGTTATTTGGTACCCATTTTCCCTATGGGAAAGTCAATTGTCTGATTCTTACTTCATTGAAAGTTCGAAACTTTACTTTGCTCAAGTTTATTGTGAGGTTACTTAACATGTACCTGTAACAGACAGCTTCACGTCCTCTTCTCTGAGGGATAGCAAGCACAAAATATTTTATACTCGACATGAGAAATCCAGTTTGTCGCCAAGATTCAAAAATCCCATTTTCAGTGCTAAAGTTAAGCAACCTACTTGTTAGGCGCTACCTCTCCCTCGTTACAATCCTGTTCTAATAGTATAAAAAATATTATAATTCCAAAAATACGACCAGATGTAATAAGTTAAAACAGTTAATTTGAGCTGAAGTTAAACTAAAGAATGTTTCAGGGTTTCAAGGCTGACGTGATCAGGGAACCAACTGACATCAAGGTGAAGATCCCTGTTCCCACACAGCTGGTACCCCAGCAGTATCAGTCAGCAGCTCTGAGGAAGCAGCAGGCCCAACAGTACCTCCAAGTTAGTATCAACACACTTAAACACGTCCTATAAGACTTCTGCCACCAATCCTTGACTAAAAACGATTAAATCAAAAAAGAAGTAGAACCGGTCACTAGGTCTCCGCCATCCATACAATATACCAATACCAAACCTTTTCAGCTCTGCATGCCAAAAATTAGGAAGAACTGTAAATATCTGTCATATCATAAATATTGATAATTTTACAAATACTTGCAACCAAAATACAAAACTTCTGCGTTAAAAAAAATGTTTGATAGTTTTTTGTACATCTGAATGGAATTAAAAAAGAAACGTGACACAAAATATACATAAAATGGACAAAAATACAAATACAATGTATTACTTGTAAAAGTAATAATAATCAAATAGTATAGAGACTAGATATTATTGACTTTATTGGCCTAAGCTTGACCATTTATTCAATGGGAGGTTTTTATTTTATTGTAAAAACACTAAGGCCAAGTATGCGTCATTGACATCATCTGTTAACCTGTACTGTTTTTACACTTAATGTTATGTACAGTATAATTAACCTTTTTTTTATGGATTTTATTATTGGGAAAACGCACTTTCATGTTTTCCACTTTGTATGTTTGCTACGCAATATCAATGTGCATGTTTATATTCAGTTTTAGAATTGTAATATTAATCATGAGTAACGTGGGTAAATGGGTATTATTACAATGGTTCATAAATCTGGTTGTTGCGGGAAACAAGTATCTTAATTCTACATTTTTGGCTCATCGATGCGTGCCAATAAAATAAGTTTACATACCCAAATGACAAAACTCTTATCCCATCCATGAACCAGGGGCTGACAGTATATACTTTTCTGTAATGCTCCCCAAATAATACTGCAGACCACTGCCAGCCTTTGGGACATTCGATACCAGACCACACAGAAACCAATAGATAGGGTAATTTTCCTATAATTCGTGATTTATTTAGAAATATAACATTCTTCACATGCTCAATCGCTCAGACCCTTATTCTATACACACTTTATAACAAAATGATGCCTAGAAATTCCCTAAAACAATGACTTTTGTTTTTATATTTTTTGGTTTCATATTGGCATGACAAGGAGAGCTAAAGATAAGCATTTCCTTTCTATTTATTCAATAAATGCGTTTTTTCGACGTTAAAATAAGCTTATTTGATGATATTTATTCACTATGTTCTGATAGCCGGTAGTGAAAACTATTTTACAAGATACCAGTGTAGAAAAAAGGCAGGGACAACTGGTTTGTACAAAACAATAGATTCACTGTAATTTTCAGTTACAATATGAGATAATGTAATCAACTGAATTCAATAATTTAATTAATGAATATTGTTTTTATTGAATGATAAATGTGTTACATTTTAAAAGTTATAAATTATATTCCTATTGTAGGGTAAAAAGCTAATGAAATGGTCTCCACATATAAAAATTTAATGTTTAATCAAAAATTAATGATTAAATTTTTATATGTGGAGACCATTTCATTGGCTTTTTACCCTACAACGAGTAAATACCGCATAATAACTGATTTCACTACGTTAGAATTTATATTCCTATATTGATCATAATAATAATTTGTTTATAATCTTTCTCATAAATATCATGAGTTGTTTAATAATTTCTTCTGCAATGAATGACTCCAGCTTCAGTCATCTTAGTAGCATTTAATTCATAGTTCTATAAAAATAATATTTCTTTTACTATGTTTGAGGTCATTACAAGTTAATTCCCAATGACATAGGTATTCTAGTGTTAGGCCCACTCTTGAGTATAACGCTGTTTGTGTGTTAAGGCGTCGAGCCCAGTGGAGACAAAGCCCCAGTACGTTTTACGACCAGAACACACGCAAGCTTACCAACAGCCCAAAGTAGCCTACCGAGTGGCCCAGCCTAAGCAGGTGGCCTACAGCGCCGCCTCCGCCCCCAAGGCCTCCGCCCTCGGCTACCACCAGCAGCCCACCGCTCAGCCCGTCCTCTACCAGGCCTACCAGCAGTAGACCTTCCCCTAGTCTTAAGTTTTATTAATAAATAGCTTTAATTTAATTAAAACAGCTGTCTTTTTTATTCCTATATAACAATTAACACTGCAACATTTGCCATACCAATAATTTTCTCATATCATATTGTGGTTTGATCATTGATAATAATCAATCTGTAAATCATACATACAATATATAAATCATAAATTAATTTTAAAAGTTACACCTAATACCATTACACAATAAAAAAATTTCACATAAACACGTCAAATAACAATCAATGATCAAACTGCAATAAGAAAGGGGAAAACAAGACTAAGATCTTTCAACCGTAACAAGCGGTCTTCGTCAGAGTCAAAAACCCAACTGATTTTTGACAGTTGGGTTTGACTTTGTTAGTTGGGTTTTTGACTCTGACGAAGACCGCTTGTTACGGTTGAAAGATCTTAGTCTTGTTTTCCCATTTCTTATTTTGGTTTGATCATTGACCATTACACAAATATTTTTTCATATACTTTGAAAATTCATAAGTTAGTCTACAAAAGAACAACATGATCGAACAGAGAGGACTTTATTTATAGTATTTGATATAGTTGAAAATACCAATGCTTGAATAATATTGCATGCAAAAATGAAATCATTGTAAAAAAAAAACTGATGCAATTTAAATTAGCCTGAATACCCGTAATCAAGTACTATGTTGAAACATAAAAATGGTTTCTTTAGCCTAGATCTTTTACTGACCCTTCGCCAACATACTATCAGAATTACCTTTTGAATAAATAAATAATTGCATAAAACTAAACCACACATTGCCATTTTTAAGTAAAAACTTCTCCATTATGAATCTTACATGCGAAGCAAGATATTTGAAATTTAGATGGAGTTATATATAAACAAAAAATTTGGATTACCAATGTGGTCTCCAACATCACCAGTTTTCTCCACTAGAGTCATGATTGAATCCAGAACAACAATAATACCATTAAAGTCATGATTAATAATGAGTCCAACAGTAATAATGAACTAGGCAAAAAAATAAGTACAAAAATGACTTGTTTTAAATTATTGAAAAAGAATAACAGGATTATTTAAATAGTTTTAACATTTATAAATAAATAAATAAATAATTATTAAAACATACACACAAATAACCTTATAGTTATATTTATTCTATGATATTATAGTTCGAAATATAATAATGGCATGATTTATAATAACAGTATACGTTATATTTTTGGACTAATGGAAGTAGAGAATATTCGCATCTTAGCATACATGAGACAATTTTTTTTTACTATACTATATGTCAAGTACAGTAACCAAGGAAACAATTTTTTGACTGATTTTTATGATTTGTGGACCTTTTTTGAAGTTTTATCTTAATTAAATCTGCATGTTTACGTGTATGGTGGAACCTAATGTTTGAGAGCACAGTACATATCACATTGTTCGATGGATTAAATTTATATTACACCAAAAAAGAACAAATATTGTACAGATTAGATCTACATTTTTCTTGGACTATATTATTTCAAGGGAAGGTCACTTTATTACCCATTATGTATCTTTAGACACCTCTTTAACTACTAACTTTAGAAATTTGAAACTTTTCAAGTTATTCAACTTTTTCAAGACAATAAACATTATCTCAAAAAAAAAAGATTTTAGAATTTTTCGATAAAATTCAAAGTATTTTTTGCAAAAAAATCAAAATGTTGACTTATGACTGAATTTGAAAATTTTTGAACAAGATACTGGTTACACTGCTGAGGGATTAAATAGAAATTAAACACAAAAATAACTCTTAATAAGATGAAAAACCGTAGTTCTTGTTCTAAATTTCTCTACAGTAAAAGATATAAGAGTATATTTTGTGAATTCAGTATTATTTTTTGTCCAATTACAAACACTGGAATAATAGATAAAACTTCACATGTGGTATTCACAAAAAATCAGTTGATATGAAAATAATCCACCAATTTTAGTCCATCCAACAATAGATATAGCCTTACGAAAGGAAAACTCAACTTACGATAATGACAACCAGCTCTAACCCTCAGATGTGTTTATTATTAACTGAAACTTTTTTATCATAATTATGCTAAAGGTATTTAAGAAAATTTAAAAAATTATGAAAAAATCATGAAGTAATTATAAATTAGTAAACTGAAAATTCAAATGTATAACATTTTTAAAACTATTAAAATGGATACTAGAAGGAGTGGAAATTGTATGTTTGTTTGGATAGGGACATTGCAACGCTCATTATTGTGTGGTAGAAATGATATTATTAATGATAAAATAAGTACAAATATATCAGATGTAGATATTAGACTTAGACATTTTAAATAGAAGTATTTTCATAAAATTATTTATATCATCATGATTTAAGATCATCATTTCGTCGGGAAAATGGTCATTAGAACACATTTCTGTTATTTCTGGTTCTCTAATATAGAAATATTGAATTCAAATCGTTAGGATGGTATATAGTTACTTTTTGCGTAAGATTACATCATTACTATGGTTTATGAAGCTCCAACGTCATCTGAAACACTTCGTCAGCAAAATAGTGCTTAGAACATATTGGTGTCTTTTTGGTTCTCCAAAATAGATCTGAAATTTTAAATTTTTAAGATCTTCAAGTATTGGGACGTCTTGCGAGAGTTAACATCTTTACTATGGCTTGGTAAAGTTCCAATGTCAAAATGTTACGATGTTTTAATGTCATGATCGTCGGTATAATGATTATAACGTATTTCTTCTATTTCTGGTTCTCTAAAGAAGATATGGGATTTCAAATGGGTAGTATTGTGTTTAGACATTTTCTTGCACAAAAAGAAATCACTATTGTGGCTAAGGACGGTTATCATGTTGAGATGTAAAACAAAATGGAGATTAGAACAAATTTGTGTTATTTCTGGTTCTTTAAAACAGTCAGAGGATTTTAAGTTGGAGGAATTATGGACAGTGACGTCTTTGAAAAAAAGGGTGGCGTGCTCCTCTTTGGGAATGAAGGTTGCCAGATTCAAATCTATCCATAAACCTACATTTTTCATCTGGGAGATTGAAAATCTTAAGTACGCCGTCCCTCTGACAGGACGTATAGAGGTGTATGTCCAGGGTCTGAACTATGTTAGAAACTAGTTACAGACTAAAATTTAGGACACTCGATTCCTCATAAAGTTGCTCGTCCAAAACTAATATGAGTTCCTAAATAATAAATTATCCTCTCAGCCCTTTGAATAGCACTAAAATTAAGGCCTATAAATGATAGATTTCGAACAAAATAAATCAAGTTATAGTACAGTTGAGTGTAGACCACTCCAGATTTTTGTTGTCACCCTTTGTAAGGGTGAGGAGAGGGAAAGTTTGAAACATTCCACAAGAAGCACTCTTTGAAGAACTCCTTATAACATAAAAATCTTCGTGGGATAAATACCCATATCATCTTTTGGTAACATTGAAACATAGGACGTTAGTCTCTCTCTCTCTATGACAACACATCCACTAATTTCAAGCCACTTCTCTGAACCACAAAACACTAAATTGAGTCTAAATATGAATTTGATAGATAAGAAATGTCAGGAATTTAGAATAATGAAAAGAAAATATCAACATTAAAAAGAGAACTACTTAGTTCATTTGCATGAAGTAGTCAGATTGGTCAAAAACTTTCATTACATCTACGTTGCAGTTGACAAATGAACATATACATATCAACATAAATAAAGTCATATGATTGACTACTGATAAGATGGATTATATATTTTACCATAGAGTTTGATAACACGTCTACATTATAGCCAGTTTAAATAAATCAATTAATTAAATTGAACACAAATGGATTAGATATATTTCATTTTAGTTAAGTTGAGTGTGGATTGTTGTTACTGTACGGAGCATTCACTTTACCACGTTTTATGCGGAATGTATATAACTTAAATTCCTCTTAGAGTTTGATCTTGGAGATAATTCTCTATTTTCTAATTAATTGGGACTAAATTTTCACTAATTAATTAAAAACTTCTAAAGTCAGAGACATTTTCCAATATAACGATCAGGATAATTGTTTACGTACAGAAAGAAGGAAATTTGATTATTAATACATTATTAATCAATTTCGTTTAAGTTAATTAAGTATTAAAACAAATGAAAATGACATAGAAAACAAAATTAATAACAAATAACGTATTATATAAAAAAAATCGCTTTTCATAAAACTTTATTTACAATATGGTAAGAAAAAAGTCATATATACATAAGATTCCCCAGGTTTTATAAATAGGTAAGAATTTTACCTTTGGTAGAAATTATATTTGTTTGTTCCCGTACAACAAAATAAGTATTAGATCTTAACAGTCAGTCAAGGAAAGTTACTACCAATATAGATTGTTTAATTTTGCAATCATGGGTTTGTAATACAGAATTACAAACTTTAAAACATAATTATTCAACTATGGTTGAGAAAGATGTAACGTGAATCATTAAATTTCTGATTGAGTAATTATTGCAGTAACATATACAGTATCATACAATACCCCATGCTTCCTCAAATGCAGAACATATTTTCGCACAAGCCAGTGCACCTGAGAGAGGGTAGTTGCTGATGGAGACTACATCTTCAGTATAATCAGGAATCGCCTGCCATAAATACCAAATACATTATTTATCAAACAAATTATCAGATTAAATTTAGTGTATACCTTTCTAAGATCCTAATTTAGATGAATATTACATATAAATAGAAGAGTTATAATGTAAACAGGTAACATTACAGTCAAATGATACGTATTTCAATTATCTATTAATAACAGATACAGACGATATTAAGAAAATATACTTTTAATGGCTTACATAATATAAGGCAGTGTTTCTCAAAGTGGTCCATACCGCCTCCTTAGGGGCGTTAAAGAAGTTCAAGGGGGCGGTAGGAAATGCCACCTTTTATGGGGGTTTCTAATGTACAGAAGGGAGCGTTGAACATACAAGAGAGGTTTAATATACAGTTATTTAAGTAATACTCGTAAATAGGTTGAAAACATTCTATTTACTACTTTGTGTATGGCACACGGGGAAACCTGCGACTGGACTGTTCTTGTTTTCCATCTTGTTGGATGTAATCACCGAGTAAGCTCCGTCAGTCAAGAGGTAAATTTTGTGGAGTGAAGAAAATTGTATTATTTCTGAAGAATGAATGAAAGATAGGGTTCTACATAGTCAAACATATTTCTAGATATTACATGTTACCATTATGTACGAATGATAAACTGCCATAAAGCGCTGTCCACACGACAGGCAATTAATTGGCACTGAAAATTTCTGTTCGTTTTATAAACTTGTTTGTGTAAATTCAATTCTTGTCCAAAAAAATGAATTTAAACAATGTTTGAGTTTATCTGACATTTTTCTGCACCTTAGAACTTATTTACATGAAATACATTTTGAAATTTAAAAAATATTGTATATTATACAATTAAATTCTTTAGGGGGCGGCGGCAAATCAAATGGTGTCTTAAGGGGGGCGATACTTAAAACAGTTTGAGAAAATTAAAACTGAAGGAATTAAAAAATGGTTTATAAAATCGAAAGTATTTTAGTCCAACAGCCCAAACTAATGACTATCGGTGTACAAGAAGGAAAGGAATCACACATGTGGATTGGTTGGTGAACAAAATGAGTGTTTTCCGTTATTTAAGAATCTAGAGTAGTACTTATTTTACTGATTAAAATGGTACTGGGAAAATTAGGTCCCGAAAATTCAGTTCTATGCATTTTTTAAATCGGTATTTGTTGCAAAGTGGTAGAAAGTACCAATCAGTAGTTAAACGGATAAAAAAGCCTTCTGCAAAATTATGATGGTAACAATAAATTAGCTTTCCTAAAAGCAATTGTCCATTCATTAAATTTTCCAATTTCATTTTAAATGATATAACGTTCTCAGACTATTTTTCCAAATTTCTTGTTTATATCTTTGATAAATGGCAAAACTATATCCACATTTTTTGATTGTTTCAACATGACTTATACTTATTTTCATACCAGTTTACACATGCATTTTTACGTTTCATTAATAAAATTGTTCTTCTGTTCTATACATTGCTATATTTACTTTTATCACTAAAAGTAATCTTTTATTTAGTTGCATACTGTTTTAATTAATCTTTTCTTAAACTATTTACTTCCAATGTCTGGGACCGAATATTCCGGCACCTCTTAACATATACATATATACACTCACCTGACCATGAGCCATTGCTCCAATAACGATACAAATAGGTTCACTTTCCGGAACCAAGTCTCGGGGATTAACTACTCTTTTGGAAGAAAAAGAAGTGGCTACTTTCTTGCATCCAACAGGAAGGTGAATACTCACAGGGTTTTTAATCACCTTTAAAAGTTTCTGGGGTCCCTCAGACGCACTAACACTAAATTTATGTAGAAGTTGAACTAAAAACAATAACTTCATTAATAATCAGATAACAGATTATAAAGATTGAATTAAATTTTTTACGCCAAACATTTAACCTTAAATTAAATTAAAATTAAATGTTTAAAAACTTACCCATAAGACCAGCAAACCTCTTATATGTCCTTGGTATTCTAGTTTGCGGATTCACCTCAATTAGTACATTATTTGCAGTATGAACATAAACCTAGAAAAATGAATGCCTAATTGATTTCTCCAAAACAATAAAAAAAATAACAAATCAATAATTCATCCATAGATCTTTAGTTACACTTATCATTTCTATATCTGATATTCTGGGATTAGATGGGGTCTAACAGGCAGCCTGCTTTCTTTTAATACAGAAGTTATGAGGTGGTTCAAATCCTGGTCAAAACTTAGATTTTCATATGAAGGATGAAAGTCTGGTACAAAATGATAACTAGGAGAGGGCGTAAATCTATCGGTCCCGAGACTGTATGACGCATGTACTCATTAAAAAACCCTATTATAATAAACTTGTGTGAGGTGAAATTTAGGATGTCTAAGTAGAATTTACCAGGCTATGTCGCTCGTCCATTACTGAAATAACTGTCAAATAATAAAGGAGCCCCACTTTCTACCTCTAATACAGTTGTAAAAGTAAAAACATAGAGTGTGACAGTAGGAAACAAACAGAAACATATTTGATACTCTGTGTAGCGTAATTAACATAAAAGAAAAGTAAATACACTACAAAATAGTAATTACACATTGATTTTTATATAACAACTTAGTCCTTCAATTTGTATTTTCAAAATTCGATTGACTTATTCAAAAATACTGAGTAATTGGGAGCTTTTCGGTAATGAAAAGAATTCGACAACTACTTCACACAACCTATCATCAATTTTTCATTAAAAATGAAAAAAACCGAAATAATTTCTGTCATAATGTCATAACACATTAAGTATAAGTATGACACAGAATTTTGAAATAAAAATATATTCACAATAAACTTATTAATGACATGTAATCATAGACGTGGAAACATTACAGTGAATGCACAATTGCACACATGGGATGGAGACAGACATATGTGCTTGGTTCTGTTAAGTGTTATGTTTTCCAGTGCTTTTTTAATATTCATAAAACAGAAATTCAATCATCATATTAGAATTCATTAACCAAGCAGGAATAGTTACAACAAATTCTACCTCAACTTAGTATCCCAGTAGCAAACAAGTTTCCTTTTCACTAATAAACATTTAATATTAAGTGAGAAAAAGCAGGAAGTACTTTGTTCAAGTAGAATTTTTTGCAGATATTTGAAAAGATTACAGTAGAATTAGGAGTTTACAGAAAAAAAGTTGATGGTAGGTTACATAATTGTTATTTTGCTGCACTACATGTATTAAAAGTTATTTTGCTCCACAATATCCGGCCAAAACACTCTCACAGTTCTTCAGAGGTTGGAAATCCTCATTTTTTTATAGCACTTGTTACCTGAAGCATGGCAGCACGATTCAAAGGGCTATCCAAAAGCATCAAAAGGCACTGGTGAACAATATCAGGTCTACAAGATCCTGGCTCTCTATCATTCTTTTTCAATATTCCAACATGGTCGTCACAGTTCAATAATTCAAATTTATTTCCAACCTGAATCAACAATAAGGCAGATACTAGTTATTTAACATCACCAATCTAAAAGGAACTTCCCTTAAATGCACTTCCTTTCAATTATTAAATAAGTATCTAAACTAAATCTGTTTAGATTTAGTTTGTTTTAAACTAAATATCACGATCAAGTACATTAAATCAATTATTTAACAAAACAACCATAGAAAACATAATAATTACTTACCTTAACAGATTCTAACTGAGCTTTCTCCAAAACAATAATTAACCTTTTCTCTTTGCTTTTAGCTTGCCTGTCAGCAAGATGCTTAGGCAATGGATCAAATTCGAACTCACTATCCTTTGCTCGTTTTCTTTTTCCCATGCTGAATCAAAATGTCCTAATCACGTGATATAAACAATAACCAACATGCAACCTCCCCTAACAGCCTAATGATTTGAACTATTATCTTTTTTTCCCAGTAATTAAAAAAAAAATAGGGTTGAAATAACTATTTACCGTTATTTTTGTAGGTTGTAATTTTAATATAATATGGCATTATCATTATAATATTTTTTTGTTATGACTGAGGTATGTGTACTATTCCGAAAAGTCATTTGAATCGGATTGGAGCGCGGGGTTGTCTGTGAGAGGTCAATTGGGCAGTGATTGGAATGTGAGAAGGATTGCGGGACAGTGGGTTTTGTTGCCCTGGGGCCTTCAGTTAGTGAACGTCTTAAATAGTTTGGATAGGCTGACTTTGAAGATGTCAAAGTTCATTGCCCGAGTTTGACTTATGCTGAATAATGAATTTAAAATATAATGGCATTTTTGTGTCCAGTGAGAATAAGAAGAGGAAAGAAGAAGAAAGGTATTTCTGATAACATATCTGCTTTTTTATTATTATTAATGAGGATGTATTTAAAATAATTCTTCTTTTTAATGAATTTAGAGTATTCTTGGTATCATGTTAATGAAGCACAAATATTTTGTATCAACAGGTGGTTCTACGGGAGATTTAGATAAAGAAGTTGTTCGATCCTCTGCGTTGGGTAGAATAACTGGTAGTGCTTCTATAGAGACTTTAGTTCGTGTGGGAATAGAAAAGGAAAATGGTTTATCACCAGACAGTAAAATGGTCGTTCTTCACGACTTTACACCTTGTGTTGACGACGAATTGGAAGTTAAGAGAGGCCAAGTAAGTATATTTCTATTTGTCTATTTGAGTGTTATGTTTGTAATTTACCAGCGTCATTGCAATTTCAGTTAAACTTAGTGTACTATCTGCAGTGCTTGTAGTCAGGAAAATCTGTTACAATGTTAGTTAAAATGAGCGCTGTAAGTTTAGATTGTAAAACTGTAAGTCCCTCATGAATATTTTATTTTGTTTAATATTCTTCAACAGTGTCATTAATTACTTATGAGACTACTTATATGAAAGTAATACCTATTGCTCTGAAGATATTACAGGATGATATTGCACCATTGTGTTTTATTATAATTAGAATTTTCTTTTTTTCTTTATTGAAGAAATGAAACAAACGTGTATGTATTGATTAGTGTAAGAGGTATGAAAGTACCATTTTAAATGTTAGGAAAGGGAAATGTTAACAATAATACGTATAATGTTATAGCATTAGTTTATACAAAAAATAATTATTTCGATACTATACTTATCTTTTAAACATTAATTGAATCGTTTAGTGAGCTGAACAATGGTCTATTATTTTTTTCTTCATCCCAGAAACAATTAGCGCACCTGTAATTATAAGCAGTTGACCAATAAACTGGGGTTTTAATTGAACTTAAACAAAGTAACTTTAATTATGAAAGCTAGGTAACTTTAACTTGAGAGTATTCTCATATTGTGATACCCACTTATAGGCTTTCACCTTAATGCTGTTTTAGGGTCGGAAGTGTGACTAATTTCTTATTTGGCACCCACTTCAGTAATGATTGGTACACTCTCCGACATTACGGTGTTGATTCTGTTTAGAGAGTCTTAAATTTTGCCTCACTCATTAGAGTAGAGTTCAAACAAAGTATGAATACATATTAGTTCCATTATAGAAAGTTTAAGATAGACTTAGTTTTTTGCCCCGCGTTTTTTAAGAATTGACGGTTAAAGCACAATTTTATAGTATAAACTAAGTAATGAATGTTTCAAGTTTTTTTGCACAAACGGAAATGGCTGTATAATTGTTGTTTTAAAAGATATTAAAAGGTTACTATTTATGCTTTCAGTCAATGTATTAATCAGCGAATCAACAAAACTTTGTTGGTTTTTTGTAAGTAATAATTATATCTTTGTATTCTGGCTTAAAACTTTATAGGAACTCAACACAGCCTATAATTTAATATAATACACAATATATCCTTCACACTGAGAGGCAACTATCATGATGTCCACTGAAAATTGACTTGAATAAGTTTCTGACAGTAATCCTAATGGTAATTAGAATTTATTATTGACTGCTAAACGTTCAGGATGGCATTTGTACCATTTGGACTGTAAATTACTTGGGTTTCATTTTTTTGCAGTTTTTCATATGAAGTCATCGGTTCTAAATAATTTTATCTGGCTTTATTAATTTTTTCAATTCGATTATTTCATATTGAGAGGTGGATTAATTACTTTTCCAAATATATATTATTTATAATATAAATAGCCTAATAATTTCTAAATACATGTATTCTTTTTTTTTATTTAAGTTAGAACGCTATAAATATGTAACCTTCATTCAAGCCATTAATGGCATACTCTTTTTTCAATCCAGTGATTATGTAAATTGCAACTTTGAAAATAATTGCTTGTTAAAGTCTACTGCAGCATTAAATTTTAAATATATGTTGGTTTTTTTTTTTTAGATAGTAAATATTTTGTATAGAGAAAATGATTGGGTCTATGTCATTGCCTGTGACAACAGGCAAGAAGGCTTCATCCCCCACTCTTATTGCACTCCTTACAACTCTCAATTGGGGGAGCTGGCTATGAACAATGTCAAGAAAAAGCTCCCTCGAAACAGTACAGAAACTGAAGAAAATGTCATTGATACTAGACCAGGTATGCGTTCTGTTAAATGACTTATGATTTGAGAAGTACTCCATTTTCTATGTTCAAATGAATTTGACAGTAAAGTAGTGGAGTAAAAACAGCGCTTATATGACAGTATGACTTTTTAAGATGGGACTAAGAAATCGTCCAGTAACGGTTTTCGTCAGAGTCAAAAAATGAACCAAAGTCTACCGTTACAGGTAGAAATATCGTAGTTCCATTCTAAAATTTCCTGATTTATATGACATTATACATGTCATATAGTAGTAAAAAAAATAGTAAATTTTTTAGTAATAATAGTAAATACTATTACTATTTACTATTAATAGTAAATAGTAATTAATAGTAAATACTATTACTATAATAGTAAATACTATTAGTAAAATAATAGTTTGTTGTAAAATTCTACAACAAACATGTGAAATAGAAATCATCGTTTAAACCAGTGTTTTTCAACATTTTGCGAACCAAGGTACATTTCTTTAATTGAAAATATCTCGCGGCAGACCATTGCATGAAAATATAAGAAAAAAAGCGTATGTAACCAATATAAGTGTTATATTGTTAATATAATCGTTTTTTCAACATTGATGAATAACATTGTATTATATAAAATCTTGAAAATATTTTATGAATTTTCATATTTACATTCACTCAGATGCGTGGACTTATTTGGATGAAGATTCTGACAGGAATTGATAAAAGATGCACACTCAGCTCCTTTTCCTAAGCTCTCAGTCTTTCAGTTTTTAGGTTTTACAGCAGTCAGGCTTGAAAGCTCACCTCACACATGTTGTGGATAGTGAAAGGAATGTCAAAATAGCTTTGTCGGCCAGAATGAGAAAGTCCTTGGCAGCCACTAACAAAAAACTTTCCGAAGGTCGATCAGCAAAGTTTAGCTTGAGACCACGAAGATCTTGTCATAGTTCAGTTAGTTCCTTCTGCTTCTGTAATGCCATGTTCTTTTTTAACAACTGACGCTGAGATGAATGGCTCCTAACCCAGACAAGGACCTTCGTGGGAGTTGAAGGAAATAAAATGATATCTTCTTAAGAGCTTTCAAATGTTTCACTGTTACCTTGGGAAAATCTCAAGCTTGTCACTTTCCACATGCTACCACAAGAGTTACACCTTTGAACGGAACCCATTTATCTGTACTTGTTGACGGATTATAATTTTTTTCCTTGCATTTGTGTGTTCCGTTCATTCAGATGATGAAAAATATCATTTTTTTTCTTCAAAAACTCATCTCTTACTTTCTCCGTTGACAACCACACCTGCCGCTCCACCCATCCGGCACTAATTCACTTGTCTTTAAGCAAAAGGCTACCTGCTGCTGCCACTTAATAATATGGAAGTACTATATGCTTACTCTGCAAAGCGCTAGACTGCACATCCTACTAATTGGATAATTCCCCACGGCACATCTGACAATATCTCGCGGCACTGTGGTTGAAAAACACTAGTCTAAACCACAATAAGAAATTCAGAAAAGATAAAATCTTTCGACACGAACTACTGGTTCTCATCAGATTTGATTTATTGGTTAAAGTAGCTCAATGACCAAGCGATTCTGACGGAGACCAGCTATTAGTTGAAATATATTAGTCATTTTCTGTTTCTTATTATGCATGATTATAATAAAAAACCAGAAAAACACCAACGAAGAAGTAATTTTTTGTTGGTCTTCTTCTAGTGCTTAATTAATTTTCCTTTAAACTGTTTCATTTTTAGTTGATTATATATATATATCAATGATCAAACCACAATATGAAATGGGAAAAGAAGACTACGATCTTTCAACCGTAACAAGCGGTCTTCGTCAGAGTCAAAAACCCAACTGCCGAAGACCGTTTGTTACGGTTGAAAGATCTTAGTCTTGTTTTCCCATTTCATATTGTGGTTTGATCATTGATGTTATTCCACGTGTTTATATGAAATCTTTATATATGTATATACATATATACCAATTAAATGAAACGATTCCACGAACTAAATAAACTATATTGACACAAAGAACACTCAGAAATGAAACAGAAACTCACTACTATCTTCCTGATGACGAGGACATCGAAATATAGTAGTGAGTTTCTGTTTCATTTCTGAGTGTTCTTTGTGTCATATAGTTTATATATATATATATTTCGTTGAACAGCTGACCGTATTTCGCTGATGTCATTTTCTTCACTAGTTTTTCAAGGTTTCTGAATACCTTCTTCTTTCCTTCATCCAAACGTTGGAGAATGTTAATTAAGTTGGAACCGACATATTTCGACTGGCTTCCAGTCATCTTCAGAGTTGACCTTGAAAAACTAGTGAAGAAAATGACATCAGTGAAATACGGTCAGCTGTTCAACGAAATATGCTTAAAAGAAGGACTGCTTCAAAATTTTACATATATATATATATATATATAAACTAGAATTTTCAAAAGAACACACAGAAAAGAAATCACTGAACTCACTACTATATTTCGATGTCCTCGTCGTCAGGAATAGATGTCATATAGATATATATATATATAACTAGAAGAGTTGAAAGATCCTCTGAAATTAATTTTTTTATTCTAACGAGAACTTTATATAGTTGTGTGAAATCTAAATGCATGTAATTTTAGTTTTGGACTCTCGGAGTTTTTTACTGAGGTTTGAGCGTTAATTTGTATTTCACCTGTTTATTGTAAAATATTGTTATATATAATCATATCATTAACTCCTTAGTTGTGTGTGGAGACTTTGATTTTTCCATTTACCCCAGTATGTGTATCATTAATTTGAAAATAAATGTAATAAGTTCATTTACCTACTTCTACATGAATTTACCATGTGATCTTACTTAATTTGGTGTAAAGAAAACCAATTTGATTGATTTTATTGGAAAGAAAAGAAAATACTTCATCAGTATAATCATGTCTGAAATAAAAATTTAGGTTAGGTTAGCATAATATATACTAGTGTAAGGATGCTAGGTAAATATGGTACTTTAATTCATTTTTAATGAAATGATCCTCTATACCATCGCTCTTTACTTTAAGTGAATGTACCTTATTAAGAAGCAACTCTATTGCTAGTTTTTGATTAATTTTCATGTTTCGAGCTATCCCGAACTCATTTTAAAATTTCATAATGTCTATGAAAGTTGGTATAACCAAGTTTAGTGATGAATACGCTTCAGATGGTGTTGCTTGCCGATTATAGTGATTGGACTTATAAACAATTGTTGATTATAAGAAGCTTACTTTTAATCGTTGGAAAGTTAATACTCTTATGCTAATACAGAAAATACATTTTATGATTAATTACGGAAAGTAATTTAATAAAATGATCTTTCATTTTGGTGAAATGTAATGATTCACAATAGTAGTAGTTGTTTTCATTAAATATTTATTGATTTTCACTGGGAAAATGAAAGCCCCAGTGTAACACTTGAAGAACGACTATTAAATTATAAAAATTACCAGCTTTACTATTTTTGTTATATTGGTTTGATATTATTTTTTAAATGTAAATGTGAAGGAAGCTAAATAAGGTTCGGAAAATAAAGGTATTGTCTCTGTTTACTTCATAAAGAAGAACGTGTTTTGAATTAGTGGTGTTCTTTTCTAGGTTACATCAGTCGTTTAGAAGGATGAGAGGAAATTCAATCCAGCATCATTTGCATATCCGCTCTCATCTTTCTTAATGATGTCACCTGAGGAAGAACACAATTTGCTTGAAACGCGTTGTTTCATCCTTTTCAGCAATCATGTAACCTAATGACTGCTTGTTTTAAACTCGTTTTTTTTTTATAAAGCCATTTTTTTTTTTTTTAATTTAGAGACTTTTGCCTTTAATAGTGGAATTCATAACTAAGGTTCCTTTAATATAGTATTACTATAAGCCAATACTTCTAATTTAACATTTAACTTTAAATGTCTTTTTTATGAATGAGATTAAATGAAAAAGAATTCTAAAACGGTGATTTAACTATTTATAAATCTAGTAGAATTTGTATGAAGTTTACACACTATCACAAAGTTTAAAAATAATCACAATTAAACACGTGGTGGAAATTAATGAAACGAAAAGACAATTCCTTCTGGATTTTTGTTTTACATATATATCCAATTAAATGACACGATTCCACGAACTAGATAAACTGGATTTACAGGTAGAATTCATAAAAAATAACACAAACTAACTACTATATTTTGACCACGTCATTATTAGGCAAAGAGGCAAAGTTGTGAGTTGCTCGGAAGACACCTTTTACGACTCGTGTATATATAGTTTAAAACACAAGGAAAAAGAAAACAAAAGAAATAAATGCTCTGAGGCATTTTACTGTATGTCATCAGAGAGCAAATAAAGTATATTTCTTATTTTGTTAACTCTCTGATGACATAAAGTGAAAGGCCCCAGTGCATTTATTTCTTTTGATTCTCTTTTTCCTTGTGGTTTAGACTTCATTGACTGCTTCACGTGTTTAATTGTGATTTTTCTGCATATATATATATATATATATATATATATATATATATATATATATATATATAGTTCAGTGATTTCTTTTCTATCTGTTCTTTTTAAATTCTAGTATATATATATATAAAGATTTCACATAAACACGTGAAAAAACAATCAATGATCAAACCACAATAAGAAATGGGAAAACAAGACTAAGATCTTTCAACCGTAACAAGCGGTCTTCGTCAGAGTCAAAACCCCAACTGGGGTTGGGTTTTTGACTCTGACGAAGACCGCTTGTTACGTTTGAAAGATCTTAGTCTTGTTTTCCCATTTCTTATTGTGGTTTGATCAGTGATATATATATATACACTTTTTCGTTGGAAATACGTTCCGAAACGGACAAATATAGTTCAATGTAGAAAAAGAAACATAGAGAAATGAAAAGCACACACTTGCAGTCTCTAATTTTCGGTTTGAACCGTCTTCAGGAGAGATAAGAGAGGAAAACCACGCGCACTGGTAGAAACTGTAAGTGTGTGCTTTTCATTTCTCTAAGTTTCTTTTTCTACATTGAACTATATATATAGGCAGCAGATCTTCTTTCAATCATGTATCATTAAAGTGAACCACAGTCTCGGTATTCATTATCTTCAGACTGAGAGATTCGATTCCAGCAACTAACTTACTGATAATAATACTGAGGAAAAGGAGCTGGCCAATTGACATGTTTTATAAAATCAATGAGATAGTCTGAAATATGGATTTTTTTTTAAATATATATAAAAAATAATAAAGTTCAAGGCTATTAATTTAAATATATATTTAAACAAATTATTCTTTTTGACTATTTTATTGATTTTGTAAAACATGTCACTTGGCCAGCTCCTTTTCCAGTTGAATCCCTCATTCTGAAAATCCTGAATGCCGATAGTGCAGTTCACTTTAATATATATATATATATATATTAAAAAGACAAAGAATAATGACTAAGATCTTTCAACCGTAACAAGTGGTGTTCGTCAGAGTCAAATCTCAAATGATTATATATTTGTAAAATGACCACAATAACACTTTATATAAATATTCAAGTAATATTATTTATTCCATTTTAAATCAAGATTCAAAGATTCATAACTTGTTTTTTATTTACCACTTGTATTCATTTGCTCTCTGACGGGGTCACGAAAGTCCAGAGTGTTAATCCCCTACCTTTTGTGATGAGTTGCTTGAATATATATATAAATGATTGTGTGTGAATGTTGATTGGTCGTTTTCGCTTAGAAACTTCAAGAGTCATGCGAATTCTATACTAATATAAATTTGTTAATTTATACCTTGCTTATTTAAGGGGGCAACTTGTCTGGAGGAAATGATGTTTCTGACTGTGAGAGCTATGGCAAGAAGAAATCTGCGGTTGCAGCAACAAATTGTTCCAGTCTTCAGAAACAGCAGCCTCCAGCCAATATGACCAGCTCCCAGGCCTCCCTCCACAGTGCTGGGTCATCCCAACCTGATGTCCATCCCTTCTTCAAGGTACTTCGTTCAAAAATAATATTAGATTCAATTCGTTTTACAAACTATTAATTGTGGTTAGTCTTACAAATAATCACTTTTTTTTGTATTTTTAAAAATAATGAACTCAATAATAGTAATAGTAGTTTATGATCAGCGTCCCATATGAGTAAATTGGATCGAAGTATATGGCATTATAAATGGTGCTTATAAAAAAAAAATTAAAATTATTTCTAATTGTTATTATTGAAAAAAATATGGTGATGTTTTCTAGCAATAATGATCTTGTTAGCAATATGTATCTATTATGATGATTCTTTCCCATACGAAAGTATGGGAAATCCTTCTCTGTCGAAGAACAGAGAAATTTGGTATTGGAAGTATTAGTTTTCTATTTGAAAATCCTCAACAACTTTTCTATGCAAATCAGGTGATACAAATTTAAGAAAATGAATTATATCAGTATTTTTTTGATGATCTGACATTTGAAAACAAATATTAAATATAATCCGTTTTAAAAGTTTAATCTGGACCACTTGTCTACATCCTCTATGGTAGATTTAAGCTGAAGAGCTGACTCCTTCATTTGTTTTGCTCGATTTTTAACTAGTAAAGATTCATGTAAGAAATTTGTGTGTTTTGCCCTGGGATAATAGGAGAAATTGATTTTTAGATTGCAAGTTTTAAGGCCTTCATTTTCGTTACTAATGAAACTAACTTATATCCAGTATTTCTCATTTGATTTCATATAGCCCGTAAAATAATCTACATTTGCAAAAAAAAATATTAATACTTTCTGTTAACTTGAGTTTTTTATTACTTTACTATTAGCAAGTATTGTGGTCCATTGTTTTTATTAACTCCTTTACGTGGAAACCAAACAGAAATTGGCAATATTATTAACTAAATAAACTCTGTCAATACTAATTGATGACTCTGTAGATTACTTCCTTAATTCTTGCAGTTCCAGTTAATGATTAGGGTGATAATATATTTCAGTGGATGTTACCAGTTTTTAAACTGTGATTAAAACCATAGTATTATCAGTAAAATACCATAGTTATTACTATTTGTCAGATTTTATGATTTTCACTTTAATTTGTCAATTCATAAGATTTGTATAATTACATTACATTAACTTGCAACAAATTGCTAATGATAATGTTACCTGCTTATTTTGTATTGAATACTGCCCCTCTAGAAGGAAAACATCTAAAAGTGTTCATCAATTGTGTTCTAAACCAGTGTTTAGCGGGGGGGGGGGGGGGGGGTCGACCCACCAGTGCCAGGAGGCGGCATTTTGAGGGCGTAAATATACAACATGAGTTTTTAAGACCGTTATTGTTTTTGTATTTTATAGTTGAATACGGTTTTTAAACGGATTTTCAACTGTAATTATTGCAAATTAAAAAAAAATATTTTGAATTTTTATTAACTAGTTTTTTAAAGGGGTTGAAAATTTATGGCATTTGGTAATTTATAAATTATGGCGTGGGCAGTTAATTTAATTTACATTTTTTTATATTTGAATTTTGCGTTTTTAAAAAATCTTTGATTTCTTTTATGACGACTTATATGTAACATTGTAATAAAATGTAAGTTTGGTACCAATAACAGCATTCTAAAATTAGATCCTTGATTGTAATTCCATAAAAATGAATATTTTGTGAAGTTTATGGAATTTTAAGGTTAACAGATTATCAATCACCAACGGGGGACAAATCTCTTATGAGCTCCCCTAGGTGGCAAAAATAGTTGTCTAAACAAACATTTGTTTTTCATAAACATCGCTAAAAAGGTAGTCGCATTAAAATATATCCGTTAAATAAGTTGCTTCCTCATGCATTGTTGTTATGGTTTTATCTATCCGTGAATGTTTCAGTTTGTTGAGTAACCTTGTTTATTTTGTAATTGTGTTTAGGATCCCTCCGGCAGATTTATAGTCCTGTACACCTTCATTGCGAGGGATGAGAATGACTTGAGCGTGGAAAGAGGAGAATTCGTAACTGTGCTAAACAGGGAAGATCCTGACTGGTACTGGGTCTTACGCTCTGATGGCCAGGAAGGCTTTGTGCCTAGCGGGTTCGTCTATCCTGCTGATGTTGTACAGGGTAAGTAGTACTAAAGTGTCTCTTATTTCTATCAGTACATATTAAGCTGTTCCAGTTTCAAATAACACTGATTTAATCCAAGCAATCAAAATTCCCTGTGATTGTTATTTAATCCCATTTTAACTTAATTCCATTTAACTCCATTTTTAATTTTTTTTTTATATCTGTCTAATAGTCTAATTTTTAAAATTGTGCAGTTAAATTACAATACCTATTTACTATTCTCAGTAAATTTCTGTCGCTAGTATGAATATCATAAAAAGTGTACACCACACTGCTATAAATTATAATGCCAATGCAATCTTTGGTCATCTGCCACACGTTAGTTCAGTGGTTAAGGTACTCGACTCTGAACTGGTAGGTCCTGAGTTTGATACCAACCTGGCCCTCGATTTATTTACGTGGAGGTGTATATATCTGAGTACGTCGTCCCTCAGAGAGGACGTTAATCCTCGGTCCCGAGCCTGTAAGATGTCAGATACTCGTTATAAGTCACTATTTTAAATATTGAGCGTAGATTTTTTTTTTTTTTTAGATGAAAATCTGAAAAAAAAGTCCAGTTTTTGTAGTTAAGCAAAATGTAGGACTACCAATGTCAAACAACTGGTAATGTGACTCGCCTGTTACTAAAATCGATACTAAATAATAAATTTGCCTCAATTTCCACCCCTAGAACATTACCAAGACGGGAAATCCTTAAGTGTTGGCAGTGGAATACAAACAAACAAACACTAATACAAATTATGGTTTATATCATCAACTTGTCAAGGGAAAAGAAGGTTGTAACTTTCAGAGACTCTCTATTCACCGTGATTCATTTACTTTAAAAATTTAACGCTATAGTTTTTATTGTCTTTCATTTTAATTTTCCACATATTTTATTATTAGTTTAATGTCATTTCAATGCTTTGATTATTTGCTTTGCTAACTTTACAATCTATAAATTTTAATTAATTATAAATTATTGTTAAAAAGAATGAATCATAATGTTTACAATGAAGCATTGTTAGTTGGAAGTAATACTAATTCCTGTTGGTTAAATTAAAAAGTGTTCTTTTCTTGGCAGGCCACGTAAGCCAGGTGAATGGTACTCAACAAAGTGTACCTGTTAGTCACTCAAACAGAAATCAGGCAGCCACCACAAATGGCACAGGCCAGACAAACCAGCAGCACCCTCCGGCTGGCGAAGAGATCAGGTACCAGGGCACCGAGCTCGTCATGCTCTACGACTACAAGGTCTCTATTTTTTTTACATTTTTTTATAATTTTTTGTTCAAACTAACAAAGTTAAAAAAATACATGTTAATTTATTTTATGAAGTAGTAGGATGTTGATTATATTTACTGTAGTGGTTGTAAGTTTATTATATTTGTTTGCATAGCCAATTAATTTAATTTAACCATTTTTTTTTATGATTTGAGCTTTTACGTTTTTGTTTTGAAAAAGCTTTGGTTTTCTTTGATGACTGTATATGTATATGAGTGCTGTAATAAGATGTAAGTCTGGGACTAATAACATCAGTCTAAAATTAGTTCCTTCCTTGTAATTCCTTGAAAATAAATATTTTGAGGACTTTCTGGAATTTTGAAGGTAACGGATTTCAACCCCTGCGGGGTGATTTGAGGGAGGGGGGGGGGGGGATATTACGCTGCGCCCCGGGCAGCGAAAATGGTATTAAAATAGAATGACTTCATTGTACATTTATATTTAGTTTAATGAAAGTTATTGCATCGTTTTCACACTGGTAATGACAAAGGTGTATATTAAAGATAGATATTATAACTTCTTCATCAGTTAGCTAGGCTATATAGGAGGGAAAAAACTACTTCAGAATAATTTAGTAGAATAATCACATATTCATTGAAAAAGAATTGAAGTTATTGAATTCAGTGAAAATGTAGACTGTACAACAGTCTTCAGTAAAGCTGGTATTCAAAAATAAAACTAAAGAAAGGTACTGATCAGTCTATTTCATAATAATTTTTCCTGTTATTCTATAAGAGGTATTATTGTGACATATTTAATATAAATAACCTAGATCTTCAAAAATATCGGGAACATATATTACAACTTTTTGCCCATTTTTGATTGATTTAACCTGTTGTTGTTATTGAAGGATATAAGTTAATATTTAAAATATTTCATACTTAGTGTCGACTTATGATGATGATATTTATGATAAAGGCATATCAAATATCAGTTTTAATGTAATTATTACTGCATATTATGCATTTCCTTGAAGTGTAACTTCTTTGTCATTTCTGTCTCGTTAAATCTTTCTATATTCATCTATCCTCGGTTGGTTTTTTGTTTCCTGCACAATTTTCCAAACTTTCTGTCAATACTCTACTTTGTTTTTGGACTTCGAGGTCTCCTTTTTCTTCCCTATGCATTTGATCCTTCAAATATGCTACTTTATTATTATTGAATATGCATTTACAAGAGTATTGGTGTTGCAGGCTCAAGCACCAGATGATTTGTCAGTGCGTAGAGGAGACTGGATTTATGCGGACCTCAACAATCAGACAGTAGACGGCTGGCTTTGGGCCTATGCACCGAAGACAAGAAAGTATGGATTCATTCCGAAGGCGTACGCCAGGCCTCCTGCCATGACCAGCTTGTGAATCAATATCTTTTTTCCTCTTATTTCCATTTTGTTATTAATTACAATTACAAAAAGAAATAATCGTTCGTTTTGTAAAATCTGTTTAAATGATCAGTCATTTTTGAAAAGGGTTCCTATGTAAAGAATTATTCTCATCGCTTTGTCACAATGTCTTTCTTCGTATTTTCCCACCTTCATACATTAAATTCTAAGATTATTGGTCCACATCAGTTTTATTTTACTTGTTGAAAAACCAGTGTTAACATTATAATATACTTTGAAACATTAATAATATAAGTTTGTCCCTAGTACTTTAAATGCATACACTAATTGAGCAAGCATGTACAGTGGTTTTAAATACCTAACCGTCCCAAAGTGTAACTCTCGTGTTCTTGATTTTAAACTAGTACTCAAAACTTCGAACAGTATTTCTTGTTCCTTGAACTTGATTCATAAGTCAAGTTACGATCTCTCGATTAAATAATCAATAAAATGGAAATCAATTAAAAAGTATTAATCTTGAAGTTTCCAAGTTGAAACTCATTACCGTACATTTTATTAAACATTAACAGGAGAGCCTTATTATTTAAGCATTCCTAAATGTTATAACTTACCCATCTAATTTGTTAATAGGTTTTGCCAAGGAGTTTTGATTTTTTTTTTTAAATACCATATTCTGTTAAATGTTTGATTTTGAATCCGTTTTTGAAAATAATGTAACTGAATGGGAGTAATAATAAAATTGAAGAAAAATAAGAAAAAATCTATCATAAAAATTTGGGCCCATACTAAATAAAAGTTTAACCTTACAGGAATTTTTATTTGGCTAACTAACTGTTGTTGATCATAAACCATCCAAAACATAAAAAAGTCAAATATTTCAGGAAGTTTTAAGTTTCATATCGACAAACTGCTACATATTTATCAATAATTTAATATATTATAGTGATTTAAATTCCCACATATGTTTTTATTTATTTTTTTTATTTAACTAGTTACCAATCATGTAAATGAACCCACTTGTACTTAGTAGAGTTAGTAACTGTCTTTAATCTTTCATTGATTTCTAAACAATAAAGGTTTGGAAATTACTTTGATTTCAAATAACCAACATTAATCCTGAAATGTGTTAAAAGATTATAAAAAAAAAATTATATAAATCATATTCATTATCATTCAGATTTATTCAGAAATTACTTTTGTTGTTTTGCTTCTATGTCATGTGCATTCTTCTATTTTATTTAAAACATGAGGCATATAGATATATATATATATATATATATATATATATATATATATATAATATATATATATATATATATAGGTAAACTCAGAGTTAACGAAAACTAAAAGATATTAATGCTTACTAAATGTTCATATAATTTTTTTAATATATTTGTAGTTTGTTTTGAATACTGACAAATTATATTTTCGATTTATATGGAATAATAAGGCCATTTTATACTGTATTTTAACAGTTCAAATCCTGGTTTATTTCTTACCTTCAGTATTTTCAATATATCAGGTTTTTGTCTAGTCATAAAGCGTCCATTTTTGAGTCATCGAACCCACCTGTAGACTTAAGATTTCAGTTTAATATCCTGTTTTTGAAATTGAGTCATAACAATTTTTCCTTTGAATCAGACCACACAATCTGATGTTTAAAGTCTACCACTTCGCAACGAATACATGGATCAATTCTTTAAATTTTAACTTTGTAAATTTGATCTAATATAATTCAAGTTTTCGCTACTTTGAAATAATTTTTTTTAAAAAAAAAAATCTCTGATACTTTTGTATTTGTGCACGATCAATGTGAATTTTAATTGTTCATTACTTTTAAAATACTATACAATATCATGATAAATAAGAGTCATATTTTTATTTATTCATTACTGAAAATTACTAATTTGGTAATTGAAGTTAATCAACAACCATGAAAGATTTTTATTTTCCAGAAAGATGGTTTCTTGTTCTTTGATTTTTTTTTTAATAAACAAAGTATGAACAATTTTTCATGCATATATACAGTTTTTCATATATATATGAAACTTTCCAAATTTCCCTCAGTAGAAATCTTCGTTTTCCTTTCTTTTTTAAATTCTTCAAACGTTCCCTAAGTAATAGGTTTCAACAAATTATTTTTAAATTATGTAATCAAAGAAAATGTATATAAAATATTATTGCTGCAAAACAAAAATTAATGTAATTTCTGTAATTGTAGTTCGTATTACATATTTTTTTTTAAAATGCAAAGAGAGAAGAGTATTATTTGTATATACAAAGATTATCAGTTTTGTTTATTTTTTATTCAATGATACAACGAATACATTATATTTTAATTTTATTCGTGCCATTTATATCATAAAACCTTTACTTTCGTGAAACACAAATATATTGTGTCGTTTTCTCAAGTACTTTGTTGGGTATTTATTTACGTTTTTCATAAATTTCAAAATGAAATTACTTTGACTCGATTGAGAAAACAGTCTGAAATAACGATTAAAACAAAAATAAAAAAATTTTATTTTATTGTCGAAATTTTATATATTGCAATAAAATGTTTATGGAGAAACATTTGATTTAATCAAATTTGTTAGTTGCTCAAATGAGTTGTAAGTAAATACAGATTGATATATTCGATATTTAGTTTATAGCTTAAAAATGTCTGAAATTTTAGATTGTAGTGATGTTGAATTTTTAAGAAAATTATGGAAAATTTCAAAATTATTTTATATTTGTACATTCATATTTTGAATAAATAATTTGATGTAATTTTATAATAAGATTTAGGGATAGTAATTGTAAATATGTCAGGAAAAAATAATCTAATTTAATGATTATTATAATAATTGTGCAATTATCTAGTAAAAGATAATTAGATTAATGCAATATCAATTATTATACATATTATTTAAAGGGATATACCAAAAATATACTGATTTCCCAAAAATACTTTATCAGTGGTTTTTATTCTATATCTGTATAAACAAGTCAACTTAATATATGAATTATTTCATTTATTTGTTTAATTAAGTTGAAATATTTATTTTTAACTACTTTTATAACTATGGTAATATATTTCTTATTTTTAAATGATTACAGTCTTACTTTTTATTAATCTTCATATATATGATCGTGTATAAAATTCTTCGTTTCTTTCAAATTTAAGGATATTAATTCTGATTTTCTTTTCTTGCTAAATTTCTGTTTATAGAAATGTTGAGTAAATTATTATTCAACAAGTTCACTAACAACAATATAAATTATTTTTGCCAAATTCTTTATGAATAGTGTATGCTTAATAGTTTGATCAATATTCTTACTTTAATATTACTTTTAACAGTTTTGAATCTTATTGCTTACAATTTAATAATTTTTTTATAAAGTTTAAATTTAAACTCCAGCATATAGATTATTTGTGTTTTGTTAAAAAGTGATCGTGGTCTGTTTGTTTGTTGGATATACGATAAATAATATATCGTATATCTTATTATATCATATACGTACGATCTGAAATAATCGACATTATCAATGTAGTTTCATATCATTGCAAGAAATTGTTGTTCCATCATTTTAATTAATCATGAACTTAATTCTTGCTGATTATGAAAAAGTCAGATAAATAATTTCCTAATAAATTTATGTAAAATGTTTTCAATTTACCAAATTTATAACCTTTACATTTAGTATGAGAAAAAAGAATTCTTTTATATATTAGTAAATTTTTAAGTGATTGCTTTATACCTCACTGCCTTAATATCTTGAGTAATGCTCATCTGTTATTAACCCTGTTTTAAACTATTTTTAAAAGAAATTACCATATCTTCTTTAAAGTTTCTTATATTTATGATTAAAAACAATTTAACATTCAGTTTATGAATTGCTAATTGATAGTTCGGTTTATGTGCTTTATGTTTAAAAGTTTTTTTATACATGGTTCATCCTTAAATATATGCATAAGACATAAATAAACATAAAAAAATATGCAAAAACAAATGTAAACATAAGTAAAAAAGTTAAAAACGCTTACCTGCCTCAGAACTGTTAAACTATCCGTCCAATTTATAAACTTCTAATTTTAGGTAATCTACTGTCACGACTTACTTAGCGTTAAAATTTAGTTTTTAATAAATATTATATCAATTTCTGTATTGGATGCCAATTTTTTAAATTATAGGTTTATTATTTTTTACATAAATATCGTATTTAATGTATATTTTCATGTTTCTATGTATCTGTGTTTGAATTATTCTAATTGTTACTTTCTGAAATACCGAATTAAATTTGGTAGTTTTTTTTTGTTTCCTATGTGTAATTTTTTAGTAACACAAATACTCTTTTAGTACAAAAATTTGTTACTTAACCCTATTATTTTGTATAATGTTTATACTTGTTTATTATCTATGAAACGATTTGAATTATATTGAAAGGATTTATAAATGGTTTTACTTTTATTCCCGAAAATTGCGTTTAAAAAGATTGCATCTTATGAATGAATGGGTGTTTCTTAAAGAGCAATCATCGTATCTGGAATAATAACTACTTGTAATAATCGTTTACAAATACTGGCTTCATTCCAGAAGAGTATATACTTCAATTAGTGCTGATGAATAATTGCAATTCATCAGTTTGCAATTGAATCTGTATACAGATTCATCAGATTCAATTGTCAATCTGTATACCATTCTTTAATGGTATACAGAATGGCAATTCGTATACCATTCATTCATTGTATACAGAATGAGTGGTAACAGTTTTCAGCATAGTTTAAAAAAATTTACTTGTAGTTTTGAAATCGAAAGTGTTTTTAATTATTGTTTCCCATTTTATTTTCAATGACTATGAAAATGAATGTGTAAGTAATTGAAAAATATGCTAGGGTTGGACAATTCTTAAAAAATGTATATACATTCATACCTTTTCATAGGAAATTAATTCGTTTCGGAAGCTGTTTCGTAATTAGATGAATTGCTAATTACATGTAATTAGCCCCTAATACCCTAGATACAATACCACCTCGAAGTACACTTGATAAATTATAATAATCAATCTATGTAACAATACATAACAATTAAACTATATTACAATATAATAATTGTTATATATATTATAATTATAATGAGAATAGAGATAAATTGTAAAATTGAATAATAATACGTAAAATCTGTAAAGTAATTTACCTTTGGATTTGAGTGACTGGGTGGGTGAACAGGAAGGTATAGTGGTGAAGGTACAGTGGAGACAAATGTTTCTTAACTGCAAAACGTACACGCATGTACTATACTAACACACGCGCACAACTTTAAGCATTATTTAATATTATGAAGTGAATAGACAATTATTTTTTTAACTTTTTAGAACTGTTATCATTTTTTTAATCTTTTAAAATTTTTATTCCTAATTTTTCTAACTTCAGAACTTTTTTTTACTTTTCTGTTCTACATTTTTTTTTATATTTCATGTTTCACTTGTTTTAACTGCTATCATTTGAATGCCCGGATCAAACTGGGGAGTAGGGGTTGAGATTCACTTTCAAACAGGATAAAAGGAAGCTATCTGGGTTACCAAAAATTTCGAGTTTTTTGAGGAAAATGCCAAGAAAAAAGAACTCTTTATTTGAGAGCTGAGTAAAAGAGTGCATGCACACTTTGATCATTTAGCATTTCGGATGATAATACAAAGTTCGTTAGATACGCCATTTTTTTTTCTAGAAAGACCTTTCTTAAGATAGGAATTTCGTATGAAGAGGTACCACTGTATTTAGTTAAACTCAGTTGTTTCTTCATGACTACAACAAGCATGCCTATATATTAATCTTGTGACTAAGTTTTAAACCCAAATGAATACTATATTACTTGTAACAATGAAATCTAAATATTATGTACAAACATATCTTAAACACGTAATAACAATTTCTAATATACATTGAAGAATGACATAGACGACAGTTCATTGACTTATTACATTTCGGTTCACCGCGTTTAGGCATCTTTGTTCTACACATTATTAAGTTGATTTTTTCATCTAAATTTTCTACTGAGCACTGTTTTAAATTAATTCTGAATGATTTATTGGTGGGATGAAGGAAAATAAAACAGATGAAGAAAACATCAGCAGCTGGCCATCATATTTACTGTGAAAGCCAGTACTCAAATAGGTTCAAAACATTTGAAAAAGTACTAAATAAATAGCTAAAATCGACGTTCAGTAAAAAATAGAAATATGACAATTGGCTGTGTAAGTTTTAACTCTAAACCTTCATTTGTCTTCTGCTGTATGAAATAACGAGGAACTATTGCATCAAGAAGTTACAGAATTATTTTATTCCTTCACCAAATCTATATAAATAAAAGAATGTTTTGTATGTACAGTGCTTAGAACTGACTCATTTCAAGGTTTCTTTACGTTTCATACATTGGAGAAACCGAATCCACCCTTAGAAAAATTTCTGTCGTTTGTCCGCAAAATTTAGTCCCAAGTAAACTCAGTCACCATAAGACATAGCAAGGTGAAACTTTGACAGTAGATTTGTGTATGTCTAACTTAAAATATAGGCTCTGAATTAATTGGAAATTCAAAGTAGAAGTGAAGTTATGGACGTTAAAGCAAAAACGTTTGTCACAAGTAAACTTAGCAACCATGAGACATAGCCAGCTGAAACTTTTACACTAGATTAGTGTATGCCTAACTTGAAATATGGGCTCTGAATAGATTGATAATTAGGAGCACCAGTTTTCATGCTGAAATTTAGTAGCAGTAACAAATTTCATGATACGAAACGTGAGTGCCCCAAAACTGTGCAATGGGACAAGACTGTGAGTCCGTGCTATGCACATAGAGGCGGACATCATGACTGGGTGTGGTATTCGGGAGTCTGTGTGTATACAAGCATACCATTGATTCCGAGTCACTTTCTGTTTCTTTTGAAACGATTGCAAAGTCTTGTCAAAGTCGATTTCGCAATGACGTTAACTAAGTCGCAAGAGGAAACTTTGTCTAATGCAGGAATTCAAGTTAGCGAGACCAAGTTTTTCTCACATGGTCAACTGTAGTTTACTTACTCAAGAGAAAAAGGTTCCAACTGTTTGTTCTTCCATGAACCTGAAGGACAGACAGCTAATGTGGTGTATACAGAGGCATTTGCTTAACACTGTACTAATAATGGTATTTTCTACTATTTATAATTTTTAATGGTATTTTGGAATACCAAGTATAATCAAATTTTTGATTCCGTCAAAGACGGGTACGTTTGCTAGTTCTGATATAAAACAATTCTAATGTAATAAGGACTTACTAAAGTTATAACAAGAGCAGAGAGAAATCAGTTGCTTCTAAATTTGGCCTTATTTCCAATGAAATATATATAGAACTATTTATATTCTATATTGACATTGTAATAATCCGTTTATCTGACCCATTTCCTTCCTTTACTATTAATTCTTATTAGTCTATTTTTTGTTATAAAGTTTCGATTTTATGGAGAAGCACATATAACTATTTCTCCTTTGATTATATTATTTGTATCAGGTATGGTCATCAAAATACTTAAATATTGAATTGCATTCAAGATAAAACATTCAAGATTTAACAAGATAAAACAGCATTCAAGATTAACAGAAAAAGTTAATGTTAATTTTTAATGTTAATGTTAAACAGTGTAATTTTATTTTAAATTCCCTAGTGTTTGTGGACTAAAGGCTAATTTTGTAATAAATAACAATTTTATAGTTTGTAGTAGATTTATAATTTAGTAGCTAGATATAATTCTACTGCAGTCTGGCCCTAACTTGAAAAAGGGTTAAACAATAATATATGTAATCTCAAAAAAGTATGCATTTAAGTTGAGAGATTAACTGGCAGAAGTCCAAAGAGTAAATTCTTTTTATGATACTTGCCTTGAAAAGGGATCACTCCGTAAAACTATATTTGATTCTGTATAATCAATAACGCTTATAATAATATAGTGTGTATTATGATGAAAAAATTGCTTTAAACAAGAAAATTAACAATTATACGATACTATTCACACTTATACCTTTTACAATCAAAGACTGGTAAAGCATAATTGTTTAAGTAACCACAACATTAATTAAAATACAGATTTTCCTTATGAGCTATTGTAAAATAAATAAACTTCCTGTATCTTAACATTTTTCATAAATTCTATGTAGAATTGCATTTGTTATATATGTTTATATAAATAAAGGCTAGAAATTAAACATTAATGAAAATCAGATATGGTATAAACTGAAATAATACGTAAAATGTGAATGAAGTAGACGAGGGTGTTTCATGTTTTTATTAGGTCATTCATAACCGACATTTTAGTAGATTCATTATCCTTTGAGTAATCGTCGATAATATCAAGTACTTATGTATCATCGCCAGACTTATCACTTATCAGATTGTTTGTAAGGGTTTCATGTCATCTTCAGTTGATGAACTTGATCTAAGTCCGCATGGGCATAAAGAAACGTTGCGGATGTGTTGGCAAAACTCTTGTAGAAATGTATCTCATGTTGTGGTAGGTTTGTTGTATAATCATCACATTAACTATACGTTCATAAACCAATTGAAATCTTTGTATTGAAGTTAAAAATTTAATAAGTCACTTCTTACTTCCTGTGTCATCCACCTTGAGACCAAAATTTTCTTAAAACTTGTAAACATGACTAATTGAAGTATTTGAATTCAAAACTATATCCAAATTATACCATGTTATTAAACAAGTTAGTACCCAAAAACTCTCTATTTTAGTTATTTCATTGAAAAGTGAATGCATTACATCAATCTTGGAAAGACTAAGGCAAAAAAGGAAGAAGTGTTAATACAAATTGATTTAATATGAATCCAAGTAGTTATGTACTTTTAGAAGATAATGACAATTAAAAAAGAAGCATAGAGTTACGAGTATAAAACTCCTCCGAGAAAATACTTAAAACTATCCGATACAACGGACATTTAAATTATTTTAGGAAAACCCTGATAGAGTAATTACTTAGCTATGCTTTTTAAGTTAACTCAATTAATAAATTCCAGTGCTATTCATTCGATAAATAACAAGAATACTCAACATATGAAAATAGAAAAGCGAACTCAATGGTTGGTGTAAAAGAAATATCATTTTTCCCAACACGTACTGTTATTTCTTCTTACAAAAGATGAGAGAAATTCAGTTAAGAAAGAATATACCCAGAAAGGATATACAGTGGATTCCGCTTTATTGGGACAGCCGCTTATTTGGGACAAATCTCAAAGAACGGAAACCAAACTTTGAACTACAATTGTAAATTTGTATGTTAATTGGGACAACATTCCGCTTAATTGGGACAGTAAATTTAAGATTTTAGTACAGTAGAGTCCTGATTAACCGAGTATGTTTTAACTGAGTTCCGGTTTAACCGAGCCGGTGCAGCGGCTCCCTTCTAAATCCCGGGAAAGCCAGAAAGGCGGCTTCTTTCTGAACCCGATACCCGTATTTTAAAAATCTGCAGCTGCCTCATGTTCACATTTGCTATCTTTTCCATCCGAGCCAGTGCAGCGGCAAAACAAACACCCCCCCCCCCCTCCCCATCCAATGCTTAATGGCATTGTTCCTAAAACCAATGAAATGAATTTCCAAAAAAAAAGTGAAATTCGTTTAATTGGGACAGCTGCTTAATTGGGACAAAACGCCTCGGTCCCGATGTGTCCCAATTAACCGGAATCGACTGTATTTAATATTTTATTAGAATTTACTATGCATAATTGTTATTAAATCAAAACAAAAACAAAAGGCTATTTCTTGGTGTTATTATCAATATAGAATGTTTCATTTCTTAGCCTGTAAAATCTTTTGTTATTCACTTTAAAGCACCTCCACAGTTTTGTATTCAATTTTCCCAGTTCCACTTGGGCATAGACTCATATTTATTAGTCGATGATTACTTCCAGGTGATTATCAGTTAAATCATCTGATGTTAGAAAAAAAAGTATTCAACATTTTTCAATTTGGATATGTTTTTTTGATTCTCTAATTTCTAATGTGTGGTTTAAATGTTAATACTTATAGTTGGTATAATTACTAATAATATTTATTCTCAAAATATTTGTTTTTGTACAAAAATAAATAATTATTAAAGCAATATTTATTACAAATAGTTACATAAATGCTTTGATCTTTTCCACTCACAAACCGAGAACAATATTTTACTGATTTTTTGAACTAAATAAACTTAATGAAGTTTATCGTGTTTCTTGACAAGAATCATACACTAGTAAAAATTTTGTTCGACAATTGTATAAGATGTTTTCCAGGATCAATTTTCAGTGATGATCTTGAATCTTCAACTAGATTTTGTACTTATCACAATGTATTAAAACGTAAAATTCTTCATATTTGAATATTTTACGATGATGCTTTGATAATGACACAGTTCTCCAGCTGCTCATGATGAACCTTTATGTAAGTCAATGACCTACAGTCTGAAGTCGCGCAGCTACAGACTTGAGAATAATATTGAGTGATTATATTTAAGTCGTAAGTAAATTAATTATTATTAAAGGTATTTGATCATCTGTTATTATTATTAATTGCCCACCACATGTCCTTCAAGTTTTGTAAGCCTGTAGTTCTACTACTGTAACTACAATAGAGTAAGTAATAACATTAACTATCAATATTGGGTATTTTGTTAATCATAAGAAAAATATTGCGCAAATAAGTGATACTAGTTTAGTTTATAAAATACTAGCAAACCTACCCGTCTTTGACGGAATCAAAAATTTGATTCCACTTGGTACTCCAAAATATCATTATAAATTATAGAATAGTAAAAATACCATTATTAGTTTAATGTTAAACAAATGTTTCTGTATACACCACATTAGGTGTCAGCCTGGAAGAACAAAGAGTTGGAACCTCTAACTCATGAGCAAGCAAACTACAGTTGACCATTTGAGAAAATGGTCCTGTCCGTTTTCACATTTCCCGAGGCACTCAAGTTTGGTAACATGAAATTTGTTACTGCTACTAAACGCAGCATGATGGTACTCCTATTTTAAGTTTTTACTCATGAGTAGGCAATCCAGGAGCAGTCACGGAGTCAAGAAATTTAGTTGGATAATGAACTGCTTCCTCATTACTTATCACTCTCTTTACTGACTTTGAAGTTCTATCTTCGGCTTGATATAGCGTAAGAACTTGTTTGTTGGTTTTTCCTGCCTGTTCATATTAAGGACTGAGAATTGCTCGTTCACAAAGCCATTTATTCTGAATAGATCGTACACCTTGAACTCTGGGAAACCTTTTCAATGATGTGAAATACGCAATATATTCATCTTTATAAATAAAATAATGATTTTGTCTATACATTGCTTAGAACTGACTCATTTCAAGTTTTCTTTACGTTTCATACATTGGAGAAACAGAATCCACCCTTAGAAAAATTTCTGTCGGTTTGTCGGTTTGTCTGTTTGTCGGTTTGTCTGTTTGTCCGCAAAACTTTGTCACAAGTAAACTCAGCTACCATAAGACATATAAAGCTGAAACTTTTAGAGTAGATTTGTGTAGGTCTAACTTAAAATATAGGCTCTAAATTGATTGGAAATTCAACGTAGAAGTGAAGTTATGGACGTTTAACAAAAATGTTTGTCACAAGTAAACTCAGCCACCATAAGACATAGCGAGCTGAAACATTGACACTGGATTTGTGTATGCCTAACTTAAAATATGGGCTCTAAACAGATTGATAATTCAGTACAGAAGCGAACTTATGGGGCTTTTAGTTGTATTTTCCTAACTTCATAGACAAGTTTGTTTTGAAAATACACAGGTGTGGCAAGTAGGTATTGTTAGTTGATTTTAATTTCAATTGAGCATATGAATATATTGCGTATTTGACATCATTGAAATGCTGTTTCACAGAGTTGAGGATGTACTATCTATTGAGAATAAATGTTTTGTAAACGTGCAATTCTCAGTCCTTAATATGAACAGGCAGGAGAAATCAACAAACAAGTTCTTACGCTATATGAAGCCGAGGAAAGAACTTACAAGTCAGTAAAGAGATTGGATTAGTGATGAAGAAGCAGTTCATTATCTAATTGAATTTCTTAACTCTGAATTTATTTCTCCTGGACTGCCTGCTCATGAGTAAAAACTTAAAGTAGGAGCACCAATGATGCTGCAATTTATAGCAGTAACAAATTACATGTTACGAAACATGAGTGCCCCAAAAACTGTGCAACGGGAACGACTCTGAGTTCGTGCTCTACACAGATATGCCATAGAGGCGGACATAATGACTGGATGTGGTATTGGGGAGTCTGTGTATATACCACGCATACCATTGATTCCGAGCCACTGTCTGTTTCCGTTCAAATGATTGCGAAGTCCCGTCAGAGTCTATTTCGCAATGACGTTAACTAAGTCCAAAGGGAGACTTTATCTAACGCAGGAATTCAAGTTAGCGAAACCAAGTTTTTCTCACATGGTCAACTGTAGTTTACTTGCTCAGTAGTCAGAGCTTTCAACTGATTGTTCTTCCATGAACCTGAAGGACAGACAGCTAATGTAGTGTATACAGAGGCATTTGTTTAACACTGTACTAATAATGGTGTTTTCTACTATTCTATAATTTCTAATTATAGTATTAGTAATATACTATAATTGATATTTTGGAACACCAAGTATAATAGAATTTTTGATTCCGTCAAAGACGGGTACATTTGCTAGTATGCTCAAATGAAATTAAAATCAACAACAATACTTACTTGCCACACCTGTGTATTTCCAAAATAAACTTGTCTACGAAGTGAGCAAAATACAGCTTAAAGCCCCATAATTTCGCTTCTGCACTGAATTATCAATCTATTTAGAGCCTATATTTTAAGTTAGACATACACAAATTTACTGTAAAAATTTCAGCTTGATATGTGTTATGGTGGCTGAGTTTACTTGTGACAAAATTTTGCGGACAAACCGACAGAAATTTTTCTAAGGGTGGATTCGGTTTCTCCAATGTATGAAACGTAAAGAAAACTTGAAATGAGTCAGTTCTAATCAATGTACAGACAAAATCATTATTTTATTTATATAGATTTTAACGTTATTAGTAGATCAAAATGTTACTGAAGCGTTCCATCATATTCTTTAACAGTTGTGCGAGAAGTTAGTTGGGAGTTTCAGTATATTGAATGAAGATTGGCTGTGGCTGGAGTAGGCGAAACGGAGAATAGTATTAGCAGTCCGTGAACGGCTGGGCAGACAGCTTAGAGAGTCCGTCTAGATTAGTTAACTTCGCTATAGTCGGGTCTGCGCTGCTTGAATACCAACCAGCCCCGCAACCACTTGACACTTCTAATCGCCTAGTCTGCACTCGTCCCTCTCAACCGACTAACTCTCGCTTGATAACAAACGTAATTGAAAATACTGCCTAAATATTCATTGAAGTACAAGAAAATTGATTGTAACTGTTTCATAATATACAGAGGAATCATTTCATTTTTCAAATTTGCAAATGGGAAGAATTTTTTAATTTTTTTGTCAACTCCTTATTGTATTTCAGTACTCAGAATTTCAACAAATTTACCCAAGACTGATTTACTTTGAAGTTGTCTGTATCTTTAATTGTAAAACCTGGTCAATATAGTGAGTAGACATGTGATACATGAGAATAAAACTTCTCCTTTTGATACTGCATACCAAAATGAGTTTTGCCAGTAACTTTCTAGCAATTGAGTTGCTGTTTATTGAGTTTATTCTCTTTCTTCTATTGATAATTTGGTCAAACTATTGAAGTGAGTTGTGTAATTTTTTTTGTGTCTTTTCAAATGATCTAACTCTATGATAAACATACACTATAACTACAAATAAAATTACGAACACAGAACTAAAAAGAACAAGCTTTCATCTATCATTCGTAACTATCAGGTTAACTTCTTAATGTTTACTTACGACTTAATGAAATGTTTACGACTTACGGAGGAATGGCTGCAGCAATTGTACGCCCAATATGTGAGACAGAGGATTTGATGTCATCATACACTAATATATATAGTTCAATGTATATATAGATACATAGAGAAATTAAAAACACAAACTTACAGTCTCTAATTTTCGGTTGAACCGTCTTCAGGAGAGATAAAGAAGGGAAACCAAGCGCACTGGTAGAGAGACGCTTGGAGACGGTCTCCAACCGTCTCTGTACCAGTGCGCTTGGTTTCCCTTCTTTATCTCTCCTGAAGACGGTTCAACCGAAAATTAGAGACTGTAAGTTTGTGTTTTAATTTTTCTATGTTTCTTTATGTACATTGAACTGTATTTGTCCATTTTGGATCGTATTTTCATCGATATATATATATAAATATATATATATAAATATATATATATATATTATATTATATATATATTCAACAAGATTTCACAATAAACACGCAAAATAGAAATCAACGTTTAAAATTCGGCAAGATATTCAGAACGGCAGTATAGTCTTTCAACCAAAACAACTGGTGGTTTTCATAAGCAAACCTAAACTGAAGGGTGATTAAAATTCCCTCTGTATGTGTTAAGGTTACATTTATGTATTTCTTAAACGAATATGAATCAGTAATTGCATGCAGAATGAATTTCAAGTCATAGTTTTCAAGTGTGAGGGTCTTAATCTCATTTTTGAATTTCCTTAATATCAAATTAATATTTCACATATATAAATAAAGGTCCTGTCAGACTGATTCTACGAAACTTCCATTGTAGAATTGGACATAAGTGTAAATTACATTATTAGGTGGCACTGCTCACCACGACACAATAGTAGGAGTTGCAACTTCGGTGTTACCATCTTCAAGTAGAACGTTATCTATCATGAGAATGATTGTTTAATAATGAGAGTCGAATTACTCTTTATTTATCCATTTACACTAGAAATATGATATTACATTATAGTGTAAATCATTCATTAATCATACATTGAAATTAAGCTGGCTTATTAATACATCTATATATTGTTATTACTACAAAGGTTAGAATAATTTATATTTAAGAATGAAATACCTTCTTACCTCTTATGTTGATGTCAAGATGTGGACCATTTGAGGACTCTGTTGACATTCATTTGTACTTGAAGATGTATATCATCTGAAACCAATCGAAGAAGTCGATTGTTGGTTCAGATTCACCCTGCGTTCAGGTTCTCTCGCACCCTGTATAAATTATGACTGTTTTATCTATTAATGTGGTTTCAAGTAACTCTAAAGTACTAACAGCATACATGTATGGATACAAATACTGCATAAAATAAATGATATATTTGTACATCTTTTAAAAAGATATATTTTAGACATTGAAATCCACTCTGTATTCAAGAAATTCTTCGTATAAGTTGAAGCAACACATTAGATTGTCCCATAAGCATGTGGGAATTTAGGACTTGCAGGTGCACGTTGAACGGTCGCCTCATGGGCAGGTGTGAACAAGGTCCTCAGAGCCCATGTGTGAGTTCCTTTCATGCATAGTAAATCCCTTCCCCCTAATCCTCTTTGCTCCACCAAGCTCTCCTCTTCACCCCCTGTACTCCCAGTGTTTTTCCTTCTCACTCAAATCCAACACCCTCTTGGACACTGGGATCTCTCACCTAACCCCATACCAATTAGAATAAGCCCTGATTTATGACCCCACCCTTCCTCAGAATTTAATAATTAACCTCTAATTTGTTTCTCCTCGCTAAATCCCTCTCGGTCTTCCTTATTCCGCTGACATATTCCGAGATACCCTCGACAGACTATCATTTCCCCCAATAAACCCTCAACTAATTTATAGCAGAGGTTACCAAAATTAGCGATTTAAATCCCTTCACACAAGTAAATTATCGCTTGTTTTCAAAACTGAATTGGTTACATTTCCGTTTGAAACTAATTTACTTTTAAACCTATTAAGACTGAAATGAATTAATTATAGAAAATATGATAATAAACTAATTTATTTCCACGTTTGGTTTAAATTTTTGCTTTGTAGGCTGTTGAAAGGATCCTCGGGCTAATCTTGGAAAGATTTATGAATTTCGAAACACAGTGATAAATATTGAGAGTTTGATATATAACGTTAAACTGATAGTGTTGATTTATTATGGTCGATAGCTAAATATTTTATAAAATGTTTGTAATTTTTATTTTTAGATTATGAACAACAAATATATACATATTGCAGTTATGGAGAAGATAGTTTGATAGTTAGTTTATCTATTCATTCACTGATATATATGATATCACATTATAGTATGAATAACTAACTCATTATTCATTAAAATAACACCTACTTATTCATACAAGCATATTGTAGGTCCACAGAGATTAGAACAGTTTGTATTAAATAGTGAAATAATGTCTTTTCACGAACGTTGATTGGGAGTTTTTAAACCGGTTCGAACACTGTCCATATTCAGTTATGCTTGAAATTGGGCAATGTCTAATATCAGTATATGACTTAGGTTGAAAAAAAATATCTTAAATTGATGTTTTTCTTGGTAAATTAGGGCCGTCACATGCCAGCTATCCAACAAAAAAAGTAATCAATTTTGAAAAAATAAAATATATTTCATTTATTATTTATTAATAGTTATGTTTGATCCTCAGAAAAAGTAATAAGACATTTTACAAAGGAATAACAACACAATTAAACTTTTACTAATTAAGTTAATGCCAGTTGGTAGGTTGTTTAAATAACTTCATCAAAAGTTTAGCAACTTATTTCGGTTAAATACTGCTTTACTAGACTTGACTGTTTAGAAAAATCATGTGGCAGTTAATATCAACTACATTTTTTCTCAACAATTTAAAAACAGTTTAATAAAAACTTAAACATGGACTTCATCGTTAAGAAATCAATAACAAATTCATTATAATAATGTTAACTGTAATTTAGCATACCCTTATCCATGGTAAAAGCTTTTTTTAATTTCAAAACTATAATTAATCTCAAACTAAAGAAATGCTTCTTGAGAAGAGAGTACATACAAGGAACTGCTGAAAATTGTTTATATAGACCAGTGCTTCTCAAACGGTGCGCTCGGGTGCATCGGTACGCTCTGGAAGGTAGCCTGGTGCACCCCAAGATGACGGAAGAATACATTTATATAACAGATTTATATTTTATCAGTTTGAATTATTTTCATGGATTTTAGAAACGCCAAAAGTTTTCAAGGCTGATTCATTCTCCGCTACTTGATATTTTGAACTGGAAGGTAAATTTCTTTATATTTTAAGCAGATATGGATAATACATTTTCTTTTCCTTTCCTTGGTGATTTAAATCATTTGTTACTGATCTCTCTCTCTCTCTCTCTCTCTCTCTCTCTCTCTCTCTCTCTCTTAAAAAACTTTCCCTAATAATATCTTATCATATTCCTATTTTCAAATTTCAGGACTAAATTTTCAATATTATAATCAGAGATGCATTGGTTATTTCATAGGTGCACCCTGAAGTAAAAAGTTTTAGAAACACTGATATAGACAGTACTGTTTTTATATAATTATCCACTAAACATTCAATTAGTAATTATAGGCATATTAATTGGTCAATCTTTGCCACATGTGTTTTAATTAAACCGCAAATATTTAATAGCTATTAAACCATTTTTTAATAGCTAAGTCGACTGTTCTTGACACATTGTAAAATAGAAATAGCTCTTAATAATTTTTGACAAACTGCTCCTAAATTGGACAACTGCTTTATCAAGAATATAACAACGTAGATGAAGTTAAGCAATTGTAGAGTTGAGCTCTTACATTCGAAAAGTGTTCACATTTCTTTTTCTTTATTTAATTCAAAGCAACATGAAGATCTACAGTCTGTTTTACAAATCGTTGTAAATAACTGAGTTCTTCAAATGATGTTTCACCATTTATATCAAGATCTCCAGAATGTTTGTTGTCGCTATGATTTATTTCTAAATCTTTGAGTGTTTAATAATTTTTCTCCATTTCCAATATGTACTTCAATAATAAATAAGTATAAAATATTTATAATGCTCATTCAGCAGTACGAATATCCGTGCATTCATAATAGTACTGTCTAAAATATGGAAAGTAATTAATTTTAAAATATTGTTTGCCTGAATTAGGGTTTAACTCGTTACTGCAGTTATTCTAATATTTTATAATTTGTCGTTCACATTTAACTGTTCTCCTTTTAGAAAAAGAAATTGACTAAATTTTAAGCCTAAATGTCGAAAGGTTGAATAAAAAAATTATTTGACATTTGACAAATAATGTGCAAAATACAGTGCAAAAAGAAATTCTTCGTTTTAAAATTGAATATTAAACTATTATTTAATTAAGATATTATTATTAACCGCCATACCTCATCTATCGCTGGTAAAGTCACCCGACTGGTTTCGCAATGGCTGCATCATCAATGGGACTAACGTTACCTTCCAAAATCACGGATATAAATATCTATTTTAACTCAATGGTGCCAATATTGAGCCAATAGATATTCATATCCGTGATTTTGGAAGGTAACGTTAGTCCCATTGATGATACAGCCATTGCGAAACCGGTTGGGCGACTTCACCAGCTATAGACGAAGTATGACGATTAATAATAATATCTTATTTACTAACCTCTGTGGGACCAACAATATGCATGTATTATTTAATTGTATGTTCCTTTTTGGATATAAATAAAAACTAAATTGTCAATGGAATATAAAACAAGCTTTCGTTTGTGCTAGAGGCTATTAGAGGCGCATAATCGGTACATAGCTACCCCTCCTTTCAGTTATCCAACATACATAATAATAAAACTTCTTCAAAGAAAAAGATTTTAAAATTATATATTTTAGTCTATAATATGAAAAATATTATTAAATTATTTTTATGTTGATGATTAAACAGGGTATAATAAAATAAAAATATCGAACCTTTAAAAACTTATTTTTACCACAAGCTAGACGTTTTAGGGAAAGTTAGTTTGTCCTTTGCTTCCGATCATTGCCAGGGACGGTAAAAGTCGTTATTTAGATCAAAAGATGAAGATATGGTAAAGCGTTTGGTAGGTTGAAATGGGTGGATTGAAAAAAGGGTCTGGAAGGTGCATATTTATTCCTTTGAGTTGGTAGGATAACCTTTGAATGGAAGGTAATACTGAGGGCACAAGGCGGAGGGTTTGCAGCATAGGGCCGACCTCTGTAATATATTCAGGGTCGTCCTCTTTAGGCTCCCCTCCTCATATTATTACACCAGTCTCTCTAATCAGACTGCCTTGAACAAAGATTATCATATTTCATATTGACTCTTATCATTTGTAAAACAAAAAGTACATTGAATGGGAATTCAATAAATGCTAATTTTTGCGTTTTCTCTTTTTTGCTAAACAGTTATAATGTTTGTTTCATCTTAAAACAACATGAAAAAAAAAATAAAAGAAAATCGAACAATTAATATCAGAAATTGGTTAATAAATATGAAGAGAATATAAATTTATTTGTCCAATAGGTGATCATGTTTTTAAATTATGAAGATGGATACCGGTTGTTCAGAAAACTTCTTAATGGTTATAATTACTGTAAAGAATATTAAACATAAAATTAAAGTTAAGTCAATATGTTATTTACCAGTGGTCAGCATCCTACAAGCTGTGAGTTTTAGGACTGCCTTACGACTCTTAAGAGTTAAGAGTCCCTCTCCACTGAGGGAATCACCCGTCTCCCCGGAGCCAGGGCACACCTCGGTTCAGATCAGTCCTCAATCAACCAACTCTCTGAGAGGAGACCAGTACAGGTGCTCTGCGCACATGTTGCACTGACTCGTAGTAAGATTGGATGTGGTGGTATCTTGTCGTCACCGATTCGAACGCTCGAGAGGTACTTGATCACACCAGGTAAGTACAAGTTTTCAAGTCTCTTTAGTTGAGTACAGGACCTTTCCCAATGGTAATAGCATAGGGTTTACCCAACCTAGGTGCATTATTATTTACCAAAGATCTACTATCTTAAGAAATATTAGTAGGATATTGTTTTAGAAAATATCCAAGCATTATTAATTATACTTTAAAACTTCACGCCATACAGCGAATCACAATATTTCAATATTCTAAGTGCATTTCAACTTGGCCTTGACAGTCTGACAGAGGCTACACAGTAAAGAAACTACGTGTAATTGTGACTTTTACAATGCCCATAAACGAAAACTACATCATATCACACAAAAAAAAAACAAGTATCACAGTATCACAAATTAATCAAGATTTTATACCATCTGTGTACATTCAAAGATCAACTCAACATTCCGATTAAATATATTTATTAGAAGAACAGCAGACATTGAGACCATGTTGTTGGACAAAATAAACACAATAATCAGAGGTAAATGACTGTCATGACAGTGACAAAACTCAGATATGTTTTCACAAAATGAGACCCTAAAGTACATTTTATAAGTCCTTCCGACATCGGACTTCCATTACAAAAACTTGAGAAGTTTCTTTCTTAGGATTACAAATATGGATATAATTAACTTAATGATGGGACAATCTTTATAACGTTTGTTTTTTGTACAAATGGTTGTTGATTACTTTAGAAATACCTCCTAATCCCCCCTCCCTCTATCACTCTCCTTCCACTCTCTCTCACTCACACATAGATACACAAATGTACATCAAGAAAAGTTTTTCAGTCTTGATTTATAAATAGAAAAATTTAAATTGCTATGACTTAAGAATTGTTATAAAAGAAGTTTCGGTACTTTCAAATACACTTTTTTATATTACATCTTAAAGTTAGAAAATATATAATTAGTAATTGAATGCGTTTTAGGCATGAACATGTTGAGAGGGTTTAAACGAAAAGATTATGATTTGTTTTAAGATTTCATTTAGAAAATTATAAAGATCTTTATTTATTTGTGAATAGTTCATTAGAAATGTCATAATCAGATAGGCTGACGTTTATTATGTAACGTCTGTTGCAACCTCAAAGGCAGTTGAGAGGGAACACTATGTGAGTCTAAACATATTGCGAGGAGAGATTGTCACTCAACTGACCAAAAGGTCAGATGTCTGTCAGCCACAAAGATAAACAAGCGAATAACAACGAGGTATGAGTAATGCCTGCACAGATGCCCCCAGCCTCTGGACGACGCGTCTGTCCTCGTTATCCTTACCAATTTCAAGCTTTGATGCCCTGATCCGAAAGAAAGAAAAAAAAAACTTATCCTATCAGCATTATCTGACCGAACCTCCCCCTCACCACTATTCTCTTACTCTTACGCTCTTATAGCTCTCAACTCTCTCACTCTCTCTTTAACCCTTTAAAAAAAATATCATTTTTCATCATCTCCTAACTTGTTCCTCCCAACCCTTTTTGTCTCCATTTAATTTTTAATTAACGGCGTCTAAGAACACTCTTTTTTACATTCACCTCATCCAATTATCAAATACATTAAGTACTGTTATTTAAAAACTTAAATTATTATTCACAGCTATCTTCTTTCTTAATTTCATTCAAAAATAAATACTTCTCCTCAGACTCTTCTAAATATTTTCAACGTGAAACAAATCTTATGAAATATTTAGAATAGCGTTTTACTTTCAATTTTTAAAGAAAACAATAGACCACGATAATTTAATATTGCTTTATTCTTTTATAAATATTAGATATCACAGTAACTATTTGTATTTGTCTTTCTTTCTTAATTTTCATTAACTGATAAGGCCTAAACCAACATTACTCACTAAATCAAGAAAAAAATTAAATACATTTCAAAAAAATTAAAATAGTTCCAATAGTTAATATTCTTATCTTGATGGTTATTTTTATAATGATTCTAAACATCTGTCTTTCTTCAAAAATTATAATGTAAATTTATTGAATTTAATGTTACAACGTAAATGTAATGTTACAAATGGCATGTATTTTTGTTTTTTTTTTAATAAATGAAGTATGTTACATATAAAGGCTTGATCGATCATTGATTATCCATGCTTGATACACCGGATATCCCAGTCCATTCCTACAAAATCACTTTTGTTTATAACTTTTAAAATATATATGTTAATAGTTCCATGTCTGATTAATTAATTAACATAATTGAACATTTGAAATTAATAAATTATACGAAGGAAGAATATTGTAAAAGAAAATTGTCTGCCAAATAATTTCAGCACATTATTATCTACTCCCTAAAAATTTCCCTAAATCATTTCATTTTATAATAGATTGTAGTATATTCCTTTTTCTTTGAGACCTATAAACACTGATTGTTTAATAGGAAAATATTATAATTTACCTACTTTTTACATAAATTTATTATAATTATTTATAATAAGGTTCCCGTTAAATAAATGAATCATGTTGAATATAAAGTTTGTAAGTTCGAAAGTTCCATCACGGTTGTATGCAATTCAATTCTAGCACTTTCGCAATTTTCTATTTTCAAGGAAGGAATATTCCTTCAAACAACTATCCGTGTAGTTAAAACAGTAAATGTATATATAATACATATAAGTATATTATTATATTTAATATTATTAAATATATTATAATATAAATATATTATATATTTATAATATCAATATATTATAATATTATATTATATTTAATATACAAGTATATTAAATCATAACCATAGAGAGCAATTTGTTTATTTATTTAGACTTTAGAGAGACTTATTTATTTATTTTAGAGAGACTAATTTATTTAGACTTTCCTTATTGTAGTACTCTAGCAGTTTTGTACACTTATATCAAATATGTATAATATATAAATACTAAAAAGTAATAATATTTATCAATACTATTATATTAATATATAAATATTATAATATATATTTACTATAAAGATGATCCAAACCGGACACAATATGAGTTCAAAATCGAAGAAGAGTAACACAAAGAGTAAAGAAACAAACACAAACTCAAATTTTCGAGCAATCTGTCTTCAGATAAAAAGAGAGATTGCCCAAAAATTTGAGCTTGTAAGTGTATTTCTTTACTCAGTGTGTCACTTTTCTTCGATTTCAAACTCGTATTACAATAAATTATTATATATTATGTATATTTGTTTATTATAGTGTATAATAAATGTATGTAAAAAACAAAATCATTATATTATTATGTATAATATTTTATATGCTATATGTGATAAATGAAATATACAATGTTTTCCTTGAATTGACATAAGTCAATTTCAATCAAAAGTAAACACAAATTAAATTTATTAACTCCTATTAAATCATAAGTATTATAGTGCAATCTACTGTGGATTAGAGCTTTCAAAAACAAAAATGTAGGTGTGAACAATAATAAGGTCTGAAGAAGCAAGGAAGTTATTGCAAGCAATATGAGGTAGCCCGAGGACCTATGTCGTAGAAGTGAGTTAGCGCTTGGAGGCAATAACCCAAGAAATGGCACTCATATCAACTTACCCGACTTATATTCAATTTGGCAGACAAAAGGACGTTGTCTCCCACTCGATATTCCTTGCCTGGGCGAAGGGCGACTCCTCTCCCTTCTGTCCACCGAATTAAGTCCATCAGCCACTTCCCCGTCCTTGGTCTGTCTTCTTTCAATTTCACACCATTTCCCCATACGCACTTCCTCTGTAAAGAACCCTCCTTTTTTTTTTACTTCAATCCAATTTCAGGATTATCAATTGAGATGACCCCTGTCAATCTTTAGTTATTGTGGATGAATAAAAATCATGGTATAAAATACAAACTTTTTATATTGAAAAAAATAATATAATAAATATAATATAATATAATAATAATATAATAATAATAATAATAATATAATATAATATAATATAATAAAATAATATAAAGGAAAACCCAAATTGTTTATTCATCATTAGCTCCTAGATTTTTTTGTTTGTTTGCAGTTCCTTTTTCTGTATGGGTAACCACCATTCATTTCCAATGTAACTTCTTTGAATATACATACATTAAATAATCAAGTAATATATAATATATTCTCTGTTTCTAGTTGTTTTTTTTAATAATTCTTCTTAGTTTTGTTTGTAACATTGTAACTTCCCTTCATATAATGTCATTTTAATTTCAGCATTGAATAAGTAGGGAACATGTCAAAAATGTCATTCGACAAAATATCAATTAGATTATTTGAAGCTTCAGACCTTAAGAAGTGGAGAGTCGGTTTACCAGAGAGGTGATGATTGGAGGAATGTCGAAGAGGATCTGAAATCGTTGTATGTGACACTATGGATAGAGAAAACGAGGGATTAATGACATCAGACTGAAGGTATCAAGGAAGCCAAGAATCATACCAAAGCGGCAGAGGTATATAAAAATGGAAAAAATTGATATCTTATGGTGACAGGTACAACTCAAGAGAAATCTATAAAACTATTATATTGTCTTAAATGTTTTTTTGGATCAGTTAGTAGGAAAATATTATAGACATAATGGGGATAAGCAAGATTATATAATGCAGCAAACTGCAACTCATAGTAGATTATACAAGTCCAGCAGCTCTGAAATCACTAGCAATTAGAAGCAAAAAGCTCTGTAATTTCTCTGAGATTGAATATTACTCTGTCAAATCATTTGTTAAAGTCAGTGAACCTGTACTGAGGTTAGGAGCAGTCTAATTGATGATTGAAGGTTCAAACCCAGATCATGAGTTTAGATTTTTTATATGACAAACAACATACTTTTCTTCAAAGTGAAACAAAGAGGTTGGTCCCAACTTGTACTGATTAAAAATTTTACTTTAAACAATTTATGCAAAAGAAAACGTAGCATTCCAAATATAAAATAATCCCAATAATGTAGGTAACTTGACACAGAAGGAGGTTCAAAATTGAAAATGATCACAGTTTTTACTCTAGAACAGGACTAAGGTTGAGTGCATATAACTGCTAGAGTTGCAATCAAACAGTATGTATTTTAATAATTTTCTATGTGATTTGAAAACATTAGATTAGTATTAGTATTTAAATAATAATGAGCCATCATTTATATTATTCTTGTTCGATTATATCTCTAAGTTTTACTATAGTTCACTAAATTCAAAGCCTAACCAATAATTAATTAATATTTTACCTTAACTCAACTCTGTTACCATTCAATCTGTGTTGTGATATCATTATAAAAGTAGCAATAAATCTGTAATGTGATATTTAAAATAATTGAAAAATAATAATTTTGATTTGTTTTTCAACCACAAGAATAGTCCAAGAATTACTTCCTATCTGTATAGCAAAATAATATCTGAATTAATTTGAAGTTGTTTTAATATATTTTGATATATCAGTTTTATTTTAACTTGAATGAAATTAAAAATAATTAATTGGAATGAACAAAACCTACCATATTATAATTTTGCTCATATAAGCAAAAAGAAAAATAGGAGCACTTGCTTTTAAGTACTATAAAGTCGGATAATTTTAATGGTAAAGATCAATAATATTCTATTTGAAGTAATGAATGTATCTTTACGTTATAATAAAGTTACAACAATAAAAGCTCCCTACAATATTTTGACATTTGAATCATAAACCTGCTTATGACAAATCTAAACCAATATTGGTTTAGTAGCCTTAGTATTTGTAGTTTTAGTTTCGCATTTAAGCTGTGACACCTCTTTCTGATGATGTCTCAAGTCAAAATATTGAAGTCAGTTTCTGATGACGTTTTTCCATTATGTTGATGTTTTTGCTTATTTATTTATTACACTTTAATAACTGTCTTTATAGCGATTTCATTCTGTTGATTCAATATGTATATATATATATATATATATATAGGTGTGTTCTCTAATCGGGGTTCGGTCAATTTTCCAGGATAAAAAATCAAACTCTCGTTGCCAACGTTTCGGTTTTATTTAAAACCTTTTTCATAGGCCTACAAACAAAGGATAATAAGCAATCACATATCAACATCAAACATATACACAATATGAAAAATGGATTGTTACAACTTATGAATATTACAAGCAGAAATATTTCAGAGATACATAAAACAATATTACTTACAGAAGTAAAAATTTTTTAACTAAGAAAATGAAATTTACATTATTTAAAGGAACAACAATGTTAGCCGGACAAAACCTTCGACTAGACTAATAAGATAACATTACAAATAACCTCAACACTGTTCACTCAAGGGAACTAAATAAATCAAATTTCACTAAATCTCAGCACAACACTCCAGAATAAATATTACTTAAATTAGTAATATCACTTCTATGATTAATCGAACTTAGATCCTTTTTAATATATAACATCTCAAGTGTCTTCCTTCTTTGCTCATCTTTTTCTTTTTCTATTATAGTTGTATCTTCAAAATCGATATTTGATTGTAATATTGTGAGCTTGTAATATTCATAAGTTGTAACAATCCATTTTTCATATTGTGTATATGTTTGATGTTGATATGTGATTTCTTATTATCCTTTGTTTGTAGACCTATGAAAAAGGTTTTAAATAAAACCGAAACGTTGGCAACGAGAGTTTGATTTTTTTATCCTGGAAAATTGACCGAACCCCGATTAGAGAACATACTTATTCTATCAAACGGTCGATATATTATTGAATCTGTTATATATATATATTGATATAGTTTCTCGACCACTGATATTTCAAATTCACATAAGGGATTATTGAGGATTTTGGTCATAAAACATACAACTCCTGATGATCAAACATTTGGCGACGTTTCGCCAAAATTTGTTTTTTAGCCTTGAAAATGCCAAACAAATTTTGGCGAAACGTCGGCTGATCATCAGGAGTTGTATGTTTTATGACCAAAATCCTCAATAACCCCTTATGTGAATTTATATATATATATATATATATATATATATTATATATATATATATATATATTGATAAAAATATCGTCCGTGGAATAGAAACAAAACTAAAGTTTATCAGGACTCGGTCAGTTCTTCAGGCTCAAATTAAACTCTCATTGCCAAAGTTTCAGTTTTTATTTAAAACCTTTTTGATAGGCAGAAGTATAGAAAAATTAAGTATTACATTACAAATTATTTTACAAAGAAAAATAGTCTTAGAACACTGAACAGTTCAGTGTCACGTGTTTATTCAAAGTACAATTGTTGTTGAAATCCACAGACTATTTTTCTTTGTAAAATAATTTGTAATGTAATACTTAGTTTTTCTGTTTCAAAATTTATACTTCTGCCTATCAAAAAGGTTTTAAATAAAAACTGAAACTTTGGCAATGAGAGTTTAATTTGAACCTGAAAAACTGACCGAGTCGCGATAAACTTTAGTTTTGTATATAGTTTATATATATATATATATATATATATATATATAGTATTTACTTGGCTATAGAAGATATACTTCATTGTGTAGCCAAAGTAACGAGAATTAATAATAATAATAATTAAATAATGTAGCTAAATTAACATAAAGGAATACTTTTTATACTTAAATGTATTGTGTCAGAATATTTAAAAATAATATATATTACTTTTAAAAGATTTTACTTTATCACTTACGAAAGTTTAATATAAAATCTCTATAAGACTACTACTGTCTTTTAGTTCTAAATTTAAAGAATTTAATGAAAATACGATATTTAAGGTATAGAGTTTCGCGTGTAACACTCACTAATACGGAGTTTTGGCGTAGCACTAACTAGTGTTTCATTGTTCGACTCACTTTTAACTAAATATGTGACAAGCAGTCTTTAAAGGCTTTCTTTCCATTCATAGAACACACTGAAGGCAAACAGGCGGTAATTGCGGTTATTAGAAAAAGAAGCTATAGCAGTCCTAGTCTCGTTGATAACCCACACAACACCTCTCCCTCACTTTTCACCGAAGGTTATCAACAAACAACCCGCGCAAACAGTGCAACCCCCACAGCACTCCCTTGCGGCCAGGTCTTTAGTTTAACTGCTGACTTTTAAACGAGCAGGGCTCCTCACATTTGTTGGCCCGCTCCTTGAACCTGCGATGATAATAGCAATAATCGCTAGTAGAAGATTGAGAGGCATGCGATCTGGCGGCTGGTGAACGAGGTCTACGACTTTGGGACCGATTACGCTTCATGAGTTGTTCAAGTTTGGTAACTCGGGTAGTGAGGTCGTCAAGAGTGGATTGAATACTGGGGCTACCAGAAATCGCATGAATCGAACTACTGTCGCTAGAGCCAGTGGCCTGAACCTCCATAACTTTGTCAGCCAGCTTGTCCAGCGAGCCCTCACTGACTGCCAGAATCGATCTACAACCCACTGGAAGGCGTTGCAACCAAAGTGACTTCAAAACATCCTGGGAAAGTTGTGTACCCGCAAGATTTTGAATGTTCCGCAAGAATTGCGACTGCTTGTTATCGCCTAGCTCCAGCTCTGTAATTAGTCTGCGTAATTTGTGCTCCTCACTATCAGCGTAGATAGATATAAGCTTATTTTTTATGGCCGAATAGCGTTCCCGCGTGGGAGGTGAGCGAATGATGTCACTGACCTGTTCCATGATGTCGCTTTCCAAATGGGAGATGATATAATTATATTTAGTAAGGTCACAAGAAATACCTGAGATGTTGAAATTAGCCTCCATTTGGACAAACCACAAATCGGGCCGGTTACGCCAAAAGGGTGGTACTTTCATAGCCACTCGATGGATTGCGACTCTCTCTCCTATCGCCTCGGGCATATCTCCAGCTTCCTCATTCATGTCGAAGTGATCCTGTATTCTTCTTCGAAATTTCGTTGTGAATTTAATATGAAATGTCTTTATGAAGTCACTTAATGAATATAATTACTTTGGAAAACGATAAAATTAAGTTAAGATCACGTCGGGGTCACCAATATAGAGTTTAGCGTGTAACACTCACTAATACGGAGTTTTGGCGTAGCACTAACTAGTGTTTCATTGTTCGACTCACTTTTAACTAAATATGTGACAAGCAGTCTTTAAAGCCTTTCTTTCCATTCATAGAACACACTGAAGGCAAACAGGCGGTAATTGCGGTTATTAGAAAAAGAAGCTATAGCAGTCCTAGTCTCGTTGATAACCCACACAACACCTCTCCCTCACTTTTCACCGAAGGTTATCAACAAACAACCCGCGCAAACAGTGCAACCCCCACAAAGGAATAAAATATTCTTTGTGCTGGTGACATTTAATTACAGCTTTTTATCTGTTTGACGAATGTGATAAAAAATTCAGAGTCTTATAAGAAAAGATTGATATAAATCTTTTAATCTTTTAATTAATGAAAGTTGACAAGTGAGTAATGGAAGTAAAATTTTTATATAGATGATTGTATAAAAATTTGTTGTATAAAGATATGAAAATTCAAATTATTACCCAATAAATAAAGTATAATTTAAATAAAATAGTCATGAAACAAGCTAGAATTGAAGACTTGCATGATTTAAAGATGGTTGGCAAGCTTATTGGTTAGGAAGCGTAAATGGATTGTGTTTGTCGCAGGTAGCCCGGTGACATGCCGATTTGTCCTGCCTGACGGATGACACCGGTCGGGCTCAGATGTGCTCCCTGATTGAAAGCCTCCTCTTCTTCCCCGGGGATCTCTCCTCTAATAAAACTAACTTCCCAACAATATAATTGCTCTTGTCTCGGCATTTCTTACAGCTCTAGGAAAAGCTTCACCTCAGGGACTCCACTCACTCAATACACGTCCCTGTAGTGAAAACCACTTATTAACTCTCTGCTACTCACCCTCCAGACTGAACACTGCTTTATTTTCAACCTTATATCAATCACTTAGTATAAATTCTACAGCATAATAGTTTATAACCGACTCAGAACCAGTGGTTTAATCCAATCAAATCAAGTCTACAGCTCGTTATACACTACGAGTATCTAGATAACTTCATTCTGAACCTATAACTTCAAATAGTGTATTTCCTCTAATATGACTAAAAATTCGGTACAAAATGTCAAATTTATTGAATAGTGCATCTAACAAAGGTAATTTACAAGTAACTACTTCTACTTCCTACTAAATAATGTATACATAGATTTCATTGACACTGGAATATTGAGTTTAATTATCCTCTGTTAAGTTCCATAGTTTTGACATATGTACCATCAAATTTTTCTTAAGTAATATTTTCAACGAGTAACATTTCATTTTTTTTATATAAGCTTACAAGTTTTATTATTGTCAAATACATTTACTAAGAACTGAGAAATTACTAGGATTTTATCATAAACTAATAATTATTATAAATTTTTTTTCAGAGTCCCGCATTTTGAAGGGTATAAACTTCACGAACTTATATATTAAAATAATAAAATTCTATAAAGCTTAGAAATTGAGATTATGTTAGTATAACTACTAAAATTCTAAAAGAATTGAAATGTATCAGGTGACATTTTGTATTTCACCGAAAGGTGAAAATGTCAACAAGATAGTAGTTAAAAAGCATAGAAGGTTCTGTTATAAAAGAAAAATTAAGTTAGTTGAAAATATTTTAACTCTATCGAGGAATCTCTTTTTTCTGCTGAAATGCATTGACATTTTTATATGGACACGTTAACCTTATTAATAAATTGCAATTGTTGTAATATATGAAACTAATACTATATATAAATGTTTTTATGAACATTTAATTCTTCTTCTACATTTATGTTTCATGGTTTTTATTTAATATTTAATTTCCTGAAAGCAAAATGAATAGCATGAAACAAAATCGTTTTAAAAGGGGTTATGGTAGGTAAATTCTGAAGGCAACTGAATTATAGAACTTTTGACTGGTTTCCGTTCTCTTTATATTTATTTATTATATTTATGTAGATTATAAGAAAAAAATATATTAATAAAAAGTAAAGGTCATTAGGGTTATTAATCAAACGATCAAGAGAAAAGAATATGAAGATTCGACAGCAAAAAAACACAACCTTATCATTATAAGGAAAATGAAAGTTCTGTTCACCTAGTAAACAGCAAGTAAGCCATCCAGCGTGTATGATCATGCGATTTGTAACATTGCCAAACTCATAAAAAGTAAAAATAAAATACCGGAAAAAAATTAAATCAAAAAGATTAAGAAAAAATAAAATGATAAATTAAATTAACATGATAAATAATTAATGAAATAAGGCCAAAAAGAACGAAAAAGAAAAAAGGAAACAATGTCATTGGTTTACATTAAATCAATAGGAAAATGATTGTAATATGTATGATTAGAGTGAACTGCAGACAATATTTATGAGCTGATGAATAAGTATTCAATTACAGAAATAGTTTGACTGGCTGTGTGACACAGCTACTAAAAATGACTCTTTTGATAGTATTTAAAGTACAGTTATTGTTGCTTCTTAAGTGAGATTTCTTTTTTTTGAAAATCTTGATACTTTAAGACGAAAAGAGGGCTTTCTTCGTAAAAATAATGCGTAGTCTTAAAAGCCAGAACAATTCATAATGTTTTCATCAAGCCGACAAGAATATGCCATCCATGTTGTTTAAATCAATATTTAAAAATATGTAGATATGTAATTTCATTTTATATTAAAAATTAGTATTTCAATGCAAAACAAAAATTCAAATAGAACCAAATTGCATATTTTTCTACATATTAAATGTTTGATATATTTAGAATGGAAAAAGAAATGTTTGTGTATTCTAATAAATAGTTTTCTTAACGGAAAATAAAATTATATGCTGTTCTTTGAGTGAATTTCATTTTTATTCCCTAAAGGCGTATATTTGTGAACAAATATGTTTTGTTCACATTGGAGTGGATTTTATAAGGATCGAAAGAGCATATGAAATGAGGAAATAAATCGTGGTAACAATGGGTGAGAGCGGGGCTAAGTTTTGACTGATGAGCAGAAACAAGTTTTTTCGCCTTGTTCGTGTGGGGACCGCGACCCATTTGGCAATAGACCGAGTTAGAAACATTGTTCTAGTGTTTTGGGTTTGGGCTCCTTTGTTCACATTCACCCCAACCCCTCCAGCATAATTCAATTTACCCCCTCCCACCTACTGCATCCCCTAAGAAGATTGTTCCGCCCCGTCCGGTCTCCGACCCAGAAGCTAATTCGGGCAGGATGATCCCTTCGAGATCCGCTCTTGTACGGATCACCAACCATTCTGCTAACGTATTTACCCCTTTACTAATTTGATTACAGCAGAACGTGTTGGATCCGAAAACGGTGAATATGAATTTCAAAAACATCCTCTTTTATATTGAAATATGCAATACATAAGTGAGTATTTGTTTTTTTTTGAAATGATTTATGAATATATCAACCTTGCAGTTATAAGCAAATATATATCTGATTAAAATCAATAGTATCGAGTTTAATAAAATTAAACTGAATTTTACTAATTCCTACTAGTTTAAAGTCTATATCACTGAAAACTTTACTGTAAATGTAACAATGGAATAACAGATTATAGAAAGAAAAAACAGATCCCATTTGTATAATTATATACTTATTAATTACCAGAGTGTCTCCTCATGAAAGCGGAACAAATTTTACAATATATTATATTCAATATCAGAAAATACTATTAAAGCCAACAATTATAATCTAAGGAGGAAAATGGTCAGAAAAAGAGGAACATAGGTTTACCAAATACAGTGACGACTTCTTCAGTTTCGTTAATAAGATATTCATTACTGAACTATAAGTGCCTTATTATTATATAAAGAATTACGTAATTTTAAACTTCCTAATTAAATAATAGTATAAAAGCAATAATATGTAACGATATGTACGTAATAATCATAATGGTATGTAATGGATGTATGGATATAAATTGATTGTAAATGACATCTACATGTATGAAGTATATAAATTAATGTATGAAATGTAAATGTATATACTAATGTAGTATCAACCTGCAATCAAAAAGAGAACAGGTTATAATTAATTCTCTCATGGCATGGTTACTGCTCGTGAGGAAACCATTTAAAAAAAATGTCAACTTTAAATATTTATGTCATGCTAGAGATCTAAATGCCCTTCTTATGACGATTTCAGATGAAATTATTGATAAAATTTAGTGCTGATTTACCTTTAAAAAAAGTAGCTGTATATCAAATATAATAAATATTGTAATGAAAATATATAATAGTTAATAAAGAAATAGATAATTTCTGTTGTTTTATTAATTAGTATACACATTAATATAAAATTATTATAGGATGGTATGATTTCATTTATACATTCATTATGCATTCATTTGCACGTCATTCTTATAGGTTTAATAATAATACAAAAAAAAAAAGATCATGTTTATGAATTTATCTGCTATAGTCAATGTTTGTCTGTGCACTTGTTCCTTATGGACCGGTTTACACTCAGTCTCAGTACTAAGTAAACCTGGTTGAAAATCAATTAAGTTGTCGGTATATTTTCATATATTTATAATAAAAATATATTTCAAACTCAGTGGTAAGAGCATTACCAAATTTATAGATAGTCTACAAGTGAATTCATTTAATGTGTCTATATATATTTTGTTTGTTAGTTAAATCAAACGTTAAATCATTGTTCTACAACAATCAGTTACTGCAGTAACAGATATAGATATATAGCTATAGATAAAAGTTATTACAGATATAGTTGTAATTTGTATTGTAGTATTTCCACTTCCAATAAATTCTACTTATTTCTTTTTGAAATTTATGAAATAGTTTTCATGCAATTTCATTTTAAGACCAAATTTACTATCAAATTATTTTTTTCAGAATTACTAGAAGAGTATATTAAAATTAGTAATCGTTTCAATATTAAGAATGATGAAGAACCTTACTTCCTCTTGTTTCTAAAAAAACTATTAGTTTGTTGAACACGTGTAATTAAGATTTGTCAAATGGTTTGGCTAGTAAAGAACTTGAAAAATTAACACCTCAGCCACGTGAAAGGATATATAATGAGAAATACATTTAGTGGAGTTCAAGCGTTTAAAACTATAAAAATCTCACAGATTATACCATACCTATAACAAATTTGTATTTTAAACTTATTAATATGTATATTATACATGTTAACGTACCTACCTTTATAATTATTTTTCTAAATTCGTATATATAACATCGCATATATAATCAGGAGTAATTGAAATTTATACTTCCCTTCGTAATTGGATCAAAGGTTTAAAAATTTAAAAACTAAAATTTTAAAATTGCTATATTCACTAAGATATTTACTATATTTTATATATTTATGATATTTTATCAAGATTCTTAATAAAGCGCTATTAAAAAAGTGAATACACTGAAAAGTGTACGCAACAAGGATTACATGTAGAACTGTACAATAGTATCAGTTGTAGTGTGTAGTAGTAAGTTCTAAGTTTAAAACTATCGATTAAAATAAAAAAAATGGCAGACCCTCAGGCTCTTTTACTTACTCCCTCTCTCACTCTCTCTCTCTCTCTCTCTCTCTCTCTCTCTCTCTCTCTCTCTTTGTCTTTCTCACTCTCTCTCTCTCTCTCTATTTGTCTTTCTCACTCTCTCTCTCTTTCTCTCTCTCTCTCTCTCTCTCTCTCTCTCTCTCTCTCTCTCTCTCTCTCTCTCTCTCTCTCTCTCTCTCTCTCTCTCTCTCTCACACACACACACATACACACATTAAAAACATCACTAAATTGCTGGATAACTGAATTCTTTTTTTATTAAACAAATTTATTAAAAAAATAGATACACTTTTTTCGATTTATGTTTCCAAATTTGCATGACATTAAAGTAAAAATGTTTTAATTTAAAACTTGAAGCTGCCTTAAATTTTGGTTATAAATAGAAGTTCAATAGCAATTATCTTAAGGCACCAAACAGAAAAAAAAATAAATTATAAATAATTTGTCAAATTTAAATATGTGACTGCTTGAAATATTAAATTAACTTTAAGTTTGAAAACCTTAACTACTTTTACTTTAAATTATACAACTTTAAATTATACTATAGAGACCAAATAGATAATTTCCTTACATTAGTTTTAGCATATATGGAATAACTAATTCTTAAATATACAAAAATAATAGTAACTATGTTGAAGAAAAGTTTGATGTATAATATCGTACCCTTTTATTTAGTTCTGCTTGTTCTGCAGCTGCAATGAAGAGGAATTTCTATAATTTGATAGACTATAGTATAAATAATCAATTTTTGTTGTATTAACTTTTTCATTAACTTATATAATACTGAATGTAGTACAATTAATATATATGAATGTTTTATCATTTTGATCTGAGTTATATATTTTAAAGTTGTAGAAATCATTGTTAAGTTTTGATTACTTCTTTTTTTTAAAATAACTTAAGATTAATTTTTTTATTCAAAATCAATTTTAACATATTTTGTGAATAACTGTCTTGGTGAAAATTACTTCACTTAATCTCCAAGACAATTTAATTCCATATATATGTATATATATATATATATATATATATATATATATATATATTTAATAATAATATGAATTAATGAAATCATTTTTGAAAATAAATATATTTGTATATAAACATTTAGAGGCAGTTAAAAAAAATGAACGTGTATTTTTTTGTTACTTAGAATCTTGTTTGGTTCAACATTATGTGTTCTTTCTTTTGCAATGTTTTACACTCAAATTGTATGAATGTGGCCTGGAAGAAAGTTTTTGAAAAATTAAGCCCCAGTTTGACTCTGGCAAGACGATAAAAGTGCAATAAATTGAGAACTGGCTGGAGATAGGAGTTCTGAAATATGGAGTCAGGCGGCTTAGCGTCACTTGTACTGCCTCGCTTTTTATCTTCGCCTAATTTTATACATGGCTATCTCTTCTCCTACTTAAATAAAAATTATTCATTCTGAGCGCAATTTTTAAAGATAAGTTTAAACAGGTTGTTTTTAATTTAATTTTTTTTTTTGCATTTGGTGGCTTGAAGTTCATTGTCATTGTACTTGTGATTAATAACCAATATGTTAACTTCCACCAACTTTTTAAATTATCAAATTAATTTGCTTTTAAATTCCCTGCAAACTTAGACATATAAATTGTAATATATAAGAGTAGATGATTTGAAAATGGTAATATACGGACTGACATTTAACTCAGATAAAACATACTTGTGTTGAATAGATAAGAAACTACCTTTTCAATGATACGAACTACAAAATCATTCAGTTTAAGAGTTAAAGAAGGTAAAAAACTACGATAATTACTAGGTAAGATTGTAAATTGTTCTTTAATTCTCACTAACAATTTTTGTGGTACTAACAAATAGCAATATGTCCTTTCATTTAAGTTTTGGTTTTTATCTTTTTTTTTTCATTTTATGTTTTTTTCTTTCATAAAATGAAAGTTATGCATTGGGGTCATAATTTTGATTAATAGATAAATTGAAAAAAATGTTTTTAGTCCCCTAAGTGCAACAAAATAACATGACGTTATTATAAAAATACGTCTAACGTCGTGAAGCGTTGTAGACGTCAAACAGGTTTCGCACGTATACAACAACTATTCACAACTTAAGATGCATTTGTGACATGTTCACAAATCACAATCTGTTAATATGATGTTCACTAACCTCTTTAGTAGTAACAGTAATCAATAAAATAAGTTCCATAAATTGTTTTTGTTCATATACCTGTTATTCGTGTTTGTTTGAGTAGGATAGCTCAACAAATAAAATTATTTACAATCGCAAAATTATTTTAATTATTTAATTTTATTATTAAATTGTACATTTAAATATTTCTTTGCGCTTAGATAGCATAGCAAGATCAGCGTCAATATTGTATTTTTTAAGAGGCATTTCATTTGGAAAACAAATTTTTATTTTGCAATTTGATATGTGTTAAAACAATTTTGATTATTGCTCCTGCAATTGAGCATTTAAGTGGATGTTTAATATAAATAAGTTGTTATGTGCTTAGAAATTTACTTTTATGGTCAAAATTTTAGATTTACTTTCATGGTCAAAAGTTTAGAAAATATTTCTGGAATAGGGTTATTTGAGAACTTAGAGCTGTGGTTACGTTGACACTGATATACTAATGTCACTTTGATCAGAACTAGTTAAGTTGTTCTGAATCTGTTCAGTTTCCATTCGTAGACCGAGCAGGACTGATGGTATAAACATCCAGTCACATACACTTACCCTCCGTTATCATACCATAGGCAGCATAAAATAGCTTTACATTTTGGTAGACTTAGTTCTTTATTATTCAAAATATAATGCAATAAGTGATATTTTGATGATTTAAACGTCAAAAATAGTTGAATAAAACTTTAATAATATTAATAATGCTTTAAAAGGAGAAAAAATATATTATTGGTCATATGGCTCTAGAAAGATGTATCATGAATAAATATAAACATCAAATTATAAACAAGATAGCAGTATTACTTTAATGATCAAAGAAAAAGGAGATGTATGAAAAAAAAAGCATGAAAGGGGTTCATTTGAACAGAATTTTAAAGTAGCGTGCTCTGAATATACAGTCTAACCATAGGACTCAGTAAACTGATTTATTATGATGAACACTTAGAAAAAAGATGTTATCAATTTTTCAAGTTACTTTCATTCCATCTGTCATTTCGAAGGTTTTACTGATCTTAAAAAGAAATGGGTTTTTGGAAAAAAAAATAAGGTATAGGAATCTGTTCGGTAATGAGAGGTTTAGAATGGAAGGTTAGCGGGATATAATGGGAGAGAGAGGCCCCAATCTGTGTTTCCAGGTCGTTAGCCTTCATTAGGAGGATAAAGGCGAAGAAACTAGATAAGCGACATTAGCGGGCCCTTGCTCATTAGGCCAAGTCGTATTTCATTAGCGACGGGAGCTTCTCGGTGATCATAGATATGCATGGTGTACAGGTTCTATCCACTTCCCACAAGACCCATATTCTCGGAAAACTCTTCTATAATCGAGATAACACAATATTGGTTTCAAACAAGAAACCTTATACCACATGATCAATTGAAGCAACAAACTTTCTCTTATGGTTTAATTTCCAGACTGGCAAATATATAACTTTGAATGGTGTAGCTAACTTTTCAGGACACATTGAATGACTTAGGAATCATCAAAGCATCAAAAGAATGACATTATTAAGTAGAGGTATCACTAAAACTTCCAAACTACTTGCCCGCACTAGAAACACATTTAAGTTCTTTAGCAGATATAGTTAATTTACCATTTAAAATACAATGGTAATAAATTAAGTATAGCTACATAACATAGTAAGTAAAAATTCAAAAATATTATTACCTTAAATATATTTATTTACATGAATTATATTCCTTAAAAATATTTGAATAACTCTTTGATAATAACTCCGTATAATTTCAAGAATGTCCTATTAAAAAATAATGATAAAATAAACAGCACTTAGTTTATAAAGTACTGAATAATCAAATGAACATAATGACTTCAATTTGTAACTGAAGTCTAATAATATTAATTATTTCAGTAACAGCAGTTTCGTTAATTTATCATCATTATATTAACTATTTAAACATTAATTTTGTAGTAATTTAAATTATTACGAAATGTATGTATGTATTATATATATATATAAAGATTTCACAAATTTAGCATTGATTTCACATTTTCAATTGGGTTTTTGACTGTGACGAAGACCGCTTGTTTCGGTTGAAAGATGTTAGTCTTGTTTTCCCATTTTTTATTGTGGTTTGATCATTGATATTTATATATATATATAATTATAAAGGAAAGGACACACAAGGTAAAAAAACACAATTACTAAGTCAAATATTTGAAATATCTGTCTTCAGGAGAAAAGAGAGAGGGAGACTAGCGTGCTTTGTATTCTTTCTCTTTTCTGCTGAAGACGGACTTTTAAAAAACTTTAGTTATGAGGGTTTGTAGGTGGTGAGGTAAAATGACTTATAGGATTAATTATAGGATAATTATGCTATCCACACGGCCTAGTAGTATAGGTAACCTAGGTATATATTGAACGGCATTGTTTAAACGTTTTGTGGACAAAAGTGTTTCCAAGATAAGGGCGCTTCTAAAGAATAAACGAAAGGATCTTTTCATTTATTTAATATTAATATAAAAGGAGAGAATTAGAGAATCAAAAATAATTTGTTACCAATCATGTGTAATTTATCGATTTTAAATAGAAAGTAGTAGCAGAAAATGTAGTGGTGGTAAAAAAAGTAGAAAAAGTGTCCTAATGTCAAAGCTCCGACAATTCGTGGTGAGTGGTTATTTCTGCAGGGATAATAAGTCTGTTAATACGTAAGTTGTTTTCGAACGCCATGATCAAAAAATTTTGAACTTGGTTTTCTTGTCTTTTTTTTCAGTTTTTTTTGTCTTAAAACACATTTAAAAGATAATTGTATGAATATGTAACTACAGAACAAAGAGATGGATTTTGTGAAGTGAAAAGTTGTACAATCAAAGATGTAGTACGTTTTTCATCTCTATATATAAAGTTCGTGAGTTTGTTTGTATGTTTGTTTATTCACCTATTTCCCGTGGAGGTAGAGATCTGAAATTAAATATGTATTATTGATCACCTGAATAATGCTAAATAAAAGAAAATTATCACTATATTCCCAAAATTGGAGCTAGGGTAGCAAGTGTCTTGCGTGCTCGCTGATGATAGTAGAGTAAATGTATTATATATAAATGTAAGAAAAAAATTTTTTTTTAATTTAATATTAGCATAATATAAACACTGATAATAAACTAAAGGCCTGGAGCCAGGTAGCCCTGGCTTGCGAGCACTGGCTTGCGTGCTCGCCGATGACAGTAGCACAAATATATTAAAAATAAATATAACAACAAAATTTTGAATTTAAAATTTGAATAATATAACAATGGTAATGAAGTAAATGTATGGATTCAGGGTAGCCAGTCACTTGCGTGCACACCTATGACAGTAGTGAAAATGTAGTATATAAAAATGTAACAAAAAAAAAGAAAAAAATAATTTAAAATTTGCAAAATATAAGCACTGGTAATAAAATAAAGGCATAGAGCCAGAGTAGCCCAGAAGCTTGTGTGCTCACTGATGACAGTAGTGCAAATATATTATAAATAAATGTAACAAATATATAATAAACTACTATTTAGAGGTTGAAAATGAATAATTTTAGAAACAAACTTGAACACAACCGTCAGATAAAATACGAATGTTCTAAGGTAATATTATAAAGACACATTCCTTTCATTAATTTTATTTTATGTTAGGTAAATAAATAAAATATTTCAATTTACAAGTTTTGTTTGTTTTAGATATATTCCATTGTCTATATAAATTCAATTGAAGTTTTATTATTATATGGTAAAATAAATTATTTCTTTTACTTTTAAATGATTTTCATTTTGCTAAATATACTTACTGTGTATATATCTTGAATCATGTTAAGAATACTATATCAACAGCTTAGGCCATATAAGAATCTGTTTCCCCGCCTTTTTAAGAAGAAACAACAATTAAAGTTATCCCTGTCAATCATATTTAGTTAGTTAATTTCAATACCTATTGTTATATAATTTCTGAGTGATACAAATTGTCACGGGGGGTCTAGTATATATATATATATATAAACCGGCAAACTTAGTCTGTTTTAACTTTCTCACCTGAAGACATATTTACCAAAAATTATAGATGTAAAGTGTGTTCGTTTTCTATATATGTTCATTTTCTTTGTATTTAAACTTATATGTAATTGTAAAAGTTGAAAGTAGTTCTTATTTTAAACATACACTAACAAATAATTGACCACATCTTGCGTAATTTTCTTATAACACATTTTTTCTAAAATTTCAAAGTCTTTCCAGGTCTGTTCTTAATATGCTGTAAGGCACTGCCTATGCTGTTGATTGGCATGTTTCGACTGAACATCACCCATTATCTCGACATTACTGAGAATATCTGATAATATATAGAGAGAGAAATGTTGGGTAGAGTGGTTCATGGATAATTCAGTTTTCTTTTGGTGCCGTCAGAGATTAATGGAAAATTGCCTCCAACCGTTACGTCACTAAGTAGACTTGTCTGTTAGTAAATAGCTTCAAGATTCTATTGGTGCTTCCAATTTATATATTGGAAAAATAAACTATGACCTAAAATCCTCTAAATTTCTAACTGTGGTTTCGAAATTAAATATCATTTCACGTATTTGCTGTGTAACGTTGTTATATATATTTCCTATAGTAACAGTAATTTTTATAAAATCACAAAGAAAGAACTGCTTGACTGCATATATACTAATTTGTAATAAGAATAATTTAGGATAAATAATTAATAATGTCAAACTTAGCTTTTCCGGCTGCATAATAATACCTTCTATTATTTGTAACATACAGTTGCCACTTTCTTGATAAATATCTTTTGGATTATTTACCAGGACTTTTCGTTCCAGTTTAGATTTATAGATCTGCTCGATGTGAACTTTGCTACTTCTGCCAGAACGTCATAATGATTTGTCCAGATAAAGAAGTAAATATCATGCAATAATATGAGTTATTGCAGGCCTTACAGAGTCGATATCGCATGTTTACTCATGTACCTGGCTTCTTTAAGTATAGACTCAATGTTGCTGTTGTTCTTTTTCATAATCAAATTATCTTTTGATTATGTTCAGTTCAGGCTTTGATAGTAGTTCAGTTTGATATTTAGCATTATTCCTTATAATATTCTTCAAAACCCACGCATCAGTCCTGCATTCATCTGTAAGTGTGTTTCTATAATACATAACGTGCTGGTGCTAGCTGTTGTACTTGTAATGTAAGGGGTGATCGAAAGCTATGAATACTTTTTAAAATGCTGTCAAAGTTTTTATTTGACACAATCAATTCGGTGAAGCAGTTGTTGTGATAAAATAGTTTCAAAGTTAACGTTCTCTTGTATAGTCTTTCTGTGAGAGATCTGATAGTTTTTCTTTAGTTCAAGATAAGTAGTTTGTTATTTTTTTGCCACATTTTGAAAGAATACTTTCTACAATCAAAAAAGAAACAAGTCAATAAAAATATGCAAGAATAGAACATAAATTTTGTTAGACAAATCATTTTTCGAACATCATAAAGTTGACTATAAAGTATTAAAAAACATTGTAAGGAACAATGTGTAGCTCAAAATCATAATTGAAAAATGATAGTCCATTTTCACCAACCTTTTCACCATTCTTCAGACCATGAACAACTAACTTCTTTGGAGAACTTTTTTTCATTTTATAAGCAAAGTTAAGACAGTGGGGAATATTTTTCTAAAGTCCATAACAAGATGTTTCTTAATCCCTCGGGGTGAGTGCTCTCACAGTTAGAGTAACTACCTGCGAAAGCCCTGATATGATTCAGGTAGTTCAACAATTTTATTGTAATTATTAATCTGAATAGTAATCTATGGTTTCTGTTTTTGAATTAGTAAGGCTTGTAAAATTTTCAGTCATTAGTGGTTGTTTTTCTCTTTAACATTTTTTAAACACAGAAGTGGTTATTTTCTTTCAATTCACCGCCAGCATCTCTCGGGAAAATATCGTATTTTGCATATTATATTTTATAAAATTATTATATAAAACTTACATTTAAATTTCTTACATTTAAACTACAGTAAAAAATTTAAGGATAAAACTAAATCCATTTAATCGAAACTACTGGTCTTGGTCCGAGTCACACTAAAACTGAAACAACAGTAAGAGCGTGACTCTAGCAAAAACCTGTTGTTTTATTTGAATGATCTTAGCCCATCCTCTAAATTTCTAACTGTGGTTTCGAAATTAAATATCATTTCACGTATTTGCTGTGTAACGTTGTTATATATATTTCCTATAGTAACAGTAATTTTTATAAAATCACAAAGAAAGAACTGCTTGACTGCATATATACTAATTTGTAATAAGAATAATTTAAGATAAATAATTAATAAAGTCATGAGCAATCATTTTACAGGTGCATAAGTCTAATTTCAGGCTATGATACTGATGTAATTTTGAATAATCTATGTCATGATGCCTAAAACTTTTTTTTTAAAAATTGTTTGAGGAAACACTTTCATTATAATAAAATTTTTCTTATGTTACCTAAATTTGGTACGAATTTTGTAAAAATTGAATAATTTTTCTTTTACTCATTTTCACTTGATAATGTATCTCTTAGATAAAAGCGAATTATCACTCAGTAAATAATTGCTTTCATTATTGTTAGTTTACAGTCCTCGGTACATTGACATCGATTGATCTTCAGATATTGAGTGCCTGAAAAAAATGGAACCTTTCTAATGCAATTAATATTCATTTTACAGTTATCGTGTTATAATAAAAATGTTTAATAGATTCCAATACAAATGGACGGTATTATTTAAAGTTGTTACTTGGTATTTGTACTAAAATATGTATTGCATAAGGTTAATGTTATTGGATGTGCTATTGAAGTTTTTTAATCAAATGAATAAGTACGTAGAACATTTGCTTAAGAATACAATAAAACTAGTTTAACTAATGTCTAGTTTGATGTAGATCAGGTTTTACCAGAATCAGCTCACTCATAAATGTTGACTTGGTAATTGTTTGGACATTCTTAGTGAATATTTTTGACTTGGCAGTCAGGTGACTGCCCTGATGAAAGGTATTAGGTGTGACTAAGGACTGGAAGAGGCATTGACAGATCGACTATAAAGCAGTCCATATGCGTCTCTCGGTTGACTCAGGGCTTATGGCTGGGATTTGTGCGGTATCATGGTCGACAGAAGGTTGGAGCATGTGTCTGACCAGATGGGCCTGCATTGTGGTTTGGAACAAGTGTCCAATATGGCGCTGCTATTCGATCCCCTTTAAAATCTCTTTGCACGTCCACCAGCTAAGCACCGCGACCTGTTCACTATTCATGCCCTTCCTCATCTCAACCATAAACCACAACTCAACCTTTTCAGGGGCTTTTCAATTAAATGTTTTTTTTTTATTTCTCATAAACGGATTGCAACTAAAGCAATTTACTTATAGAAAAAAATCAGCACATAAGCAACATTGATTATCTGAAAGAAATACACGCAGAGATTATAAAACATAATATTATTATAGAAGTCCGTCTGATCTCGTAAATCTGTGATACAGCCGCCGCAACGGTTTCGTAGGTTGTTGAAAACTCCCCCCCCCCCCTTTTTTTTCCCTGCTGGTAAGGTTATAATTTAAGTATCAGGCAAATTGTTTTTTTTCCTCGATTTGAGTACGCTGACCTGATACTGATGCGTGAAGTAAGTATTGATGCGCGCCGTAGTATCGTGCCCGCCTCCGCATGGTCTCCTCGGGCACTTTGGAGTAATCTAAAGTGACTAAAAGGTAGCACGTTAAACTAGTCGGCCTGATTTGATTGTTGGTGGTTATATGACCAAAAGGCTTAGGAACACATATAAAGTCAAAACAGGTTTCGTAGGTTGTGAATTTTTAAGAGGTACTGATAATCCCAAGACCATTCGACAATTATCAGTCCCTCTAGAAGATGCGCAATGTACAAAACTAGTTGGCTGGCTTTTCACCAATTCACAAAGTAGATGGACTTCTATAATAATACAAGCAGAAATACCCGGCGTTGCCCGGGTCTAGAAGTTTTAAGTATAAAATTTGAAATGATCGAAATGAAAATTGGGTTCAATATTATTTTATGCATTTTTGTCTTACGATTCTTCATTCATGATCTACAGTCCCTTGGACGTTTTTTAACATTTCAGGAGAATAGTGGTACCTAGGCTATGAAAGAAGCATCCTAGAGCAAAAAATCATTATATAACTTTGAGCTCAATTTTTATTTCAAACATTTCATATTTTATGCATTAAGGCCGTAGACGCCATATTTCTTGAGAAAAAATGCAAAAACTAAAAATTGGCAAATATTTGAGGTTTTTGGGCCCTAGGGGGCCGGGGTTAGGCTGCCCCCCAGAGTTTAATAGCCTAAAACCAACCACCCCAAGACCTATAGTAAGTGCCTTGCAAAAGAATTTTTGAAAAAGGTCCATTGTAGGCCGAATGCATAAGGTACAAACATACATACATACAGAGCGACGAAGAGAATTTATATATAGATAGAGCTCGATTTTTATTTCCAACATTTCATATTTTATGCATTAAGGCCGTAGACGCCATATTTCTTGAGAAAAAATGCAAAAACTGAAAATTGGCAAATTTTTGAGGTTTTTGGGCCCTAGGGGGCCTGGGTTAGGCTGCCCCCCAGAGTTTAATAGCCTAAAACCTCCCCAAGACCTATAGAAAGTGCCTTGCAAAAGAATTTTTGAAAAAGGTCCATTGTAGGCCGAATGCATAAGGTACAAACATACATACATACATACATACAGAGCCACGAAGAAAATTTATATATAGATTCTGAAACTTGTTAAAAAAATGAAGGTCAAATCTACAATTTGTGAATGAAATTTGTTTGAAAGATAATGTGACACTTGGGACAAAAAAATTGATTTTTGAAAATTGTAATGTGAAACTTGTGACAAAATGTTTAATAGTTGAAATTGTTATGTGAAACTTGTGTCAAAAAAATAATTGTTTGGAATTTATAATTTGAAACTTTTAAAAAAAATTTAAGAAACTATTGATAATAGCTAAAGCTTTGTTAAAGTTAATAAGAAACCCATATAAAAATACAATAATTGTCTTTAATATCAATCTGAAAACAATAATAAAATTTCTGGTACCTGGTTGTTTCCAATTGAAGAAAGCGTGTGGAAATATTATCATAAAGATTAACCTACCTGCAGCCGCCATTACCAATTAAAGTCAAAATGTAAACAAACAGGTTATACAGCAAACCTTATCTATTATAATATTTTTGGGATATTACATGAACCACAACTCTGATTTTCGATTTTTATTTCCTACATTTCATATTTTATGCATTAAGGCCGTAATTATTAAGGCGAATTGTAATTATATTTCTTGAGAAAAAATTCAAAAACTAAAAATTGGCAAATTTTTGAGGTTATTGGGCCCTAGGGGGCCTGGGTTAGGCTGCCCTCCAGAGTTTAATAGCCTAAAACCTCCCCAAGACCTATAGAAAGTGCCTTGCAAAAGAATATTTGAAAATGGTCCATTGTAGGCCGAATCCATAAGGTACAAACTTACATACATACATACATACATACATACAGAGCCACGAAGAGAATTTATATATAGATTATGCATCCGAAATAACCCCCCCCCCCCCACTTTATTTGTAAATTAAAAGAAGAACTAAATTATTTTAACCAGAGATCGTGCTATGGACACTAGAATTTTTAGCGATAGGTTAAAGATTCTTTTGAGAATATTTGATGTGAAAACTCTACTGATATTTCAAATTCTCTCCAATTTATACCATTGCTAGTTGAGAGATATTAGTTTGCAGTTTTTTTTTGTATAACTTCATTTATACAACTAATGAAATCTATGCTCTGCGATATGCTTCCTTCTGCCAACTATCATTTATGCTTCATACAATTGCAGATGAACGTTATTTCAGCACTTTGATTTGAATTTGAATATGTAACCATTGTTCTGAATAAATAATGCAGTTAGAGATTACGTAGCCAAGTCTTTATAAAGGTCTGGAGAGAGAAATGGATTAGAAATGATAATTAATGAAGAGTAAGGAGAGCAAGGGAATGAGAAAAGTGCGATCGAGAGGGTCCTGAAAGGTTTTATTGATGTTTAGATTCCAGATTCTGTCGGCGTAATTTAATAAATAATAATTTGTATTTCCAAGAAAAAATCACATTTATGCAAGTTTTGTTACCTCTGCGATGCATATATCTTTATCATTCTCCATATTTCATTATGCAATTACATTTATTACTACTATGCTTATATTATATTGCTATGAATGTATTTATTTGTATTAGTAGAACGGTCGTTTATTTCTGATTCCTCTGTTTTTGTTTTTTTTTTTTGTTTAAACCGATCCCCAACGCGTTATAAACGTCAATCCTTTATGGTTTTTTTTTTTGTTTGATCGGTGAGCCTAAATAGGGAGCCCTAAAGTTTGCCTAACTCAAGTGTGTTTAGAGTAAGGATCTTTAACGAGAACCTGGCATTGCATAGACTCGGAACTGACTACTTAACGTCCTCGCCTAAGCACAACATACTCAGATTTATTCACCTCTCGCTTGAATAAATCGATGGCCAGGTGGGTATCGAACCCTGGTCCTATCAGTTCAGAGGTGAGTACGTTAACCACTGAGCTGACCTGGCCCCTTTTCCTCTGTTTTACAAGGTATTAAAATAATTATAATTGTAATTATAAAATATTTCCTATAAAAGTAGAAAAATCTGAAAATCTGGCAATTGCTGATGATTAAGTAAATCCGATATATATATAAATTAATATATAAACTACAAATACTAATTTGTGAGGAAACTAAGGTTTATGCTCTAATAAAGGTACTCTCAGACTTCTAAAGAGCAAATATTGGTTTAATGTTTTTGATTACTTTTTAGCTTAATCAGTTTAAACTTATTCTACAGTCAGCATATATTGGCTTGTGTTTTGAAGCACTTATATGATGAAAGTAGAGCGAGTAACATGTGAATTTGAGGATAAAACCGCTATAAACATACTTTTTATTTTGATACAAAGCCAAATGTGTCAAAACATATTTATTGCGCAAACTCAACCCCTAATCCCCCCTACCACATAACATACCACAATTCAGAATATAATTATGTAATAATTGTTTAATATTAATGTTATGAGACTTATAACATTATAATGAGACGTATAATGAGTTATAAGTGATTAGTGAAATTAATAATGATTATTATTAATAATTAATATTATTAATATTAATGAGACTAAACAAAGTAGTTTTCTAATTTCTTGTATTTTGAGGCTTATCTTGACACTCATTCAATTCTAGTAGTTTCATTCCTATAAAATTTAATCCATACTTTTTTTTAAATAAAAAGCTGTTTTGCTAGTGGTAAATACTTAACTGTTTAAACATTGAACATATGTCATATATGACAAATATGTACATTCCAATCTGTATGAAAAAATATTCCTGAACTACTTTTATCAGCAAAATTTACTTTTTCTATAAAGTAGTTTATATTTTATACAAAAACCATAAAATAACTCCTATTCACAAATCATTTGTTATTAGAGGCTGTGCATCAAGATCTGCTCCGTTAGAATACCCACATCACTGACTGGTAAATGCTAGAATGCAAACAACTAGTAAATGCTAATTTCCCACTCTTTTTTAAGAGTGGGAAAAACACTTAAAAATTTTAAAAAATTGTCTAATTTTTTTTTAAAAAATTGCTTACATTAACAATTTCTAGTGTTCTAAACTTCTTTGTTTGATTAAATCTCACAAAATTTTTTTAAAAATTTTTGAACCATTATATGACGTTTGAACTACTATTTGTACATGAAAGATTGTACAAAAAGAAAAAAAAAGAATAAATAAATGGATTTCTTTGAAGTCCTCTGTATTTAAAAACACTTTAATTTCAACGAGTTTTCCATTTTTGTTCATATATATATATATATATATATATATAATCAATGATCAAACACAAAAAGAAAAAGGGAAAACAAGACTAAGATCTTTCAACCATAACAAGCGGTCTTTGTCAGAGTTAAAGTCTTCTCTGACGAAGACCGCTTGTTACGGTTTAAATATCTTAGTCTTGTTTTCCCTTTTTCTTATTGTGGTTTGATCATTGATTGTTATTTCACGTGTTTATATGAAATCTTTATATATATATATATATATGTATATTTTAAGTTTAATTTTTTTTTATAAGTTCAAAAGCAAAAATTATCTACAAGTACATTTTTTAGAACTTTTTATTAGCAATTTGTGCCTTTAATAGCGTTCAACCAGGAGAAAAAACCGGTTGAAGTGATAAAAAAGAATGTCAAATAGTCAACTTCATATGTATTTTTTATATTATATATAATTTACATATAAATTCAAACTTTTTTATACAAGTTAATTAAGAAAATTTGCAAACATATTTGATTTCTCTTATAAGAATTGCATGTTCCTTATTTCTGTTTTTTATTAGACTCTGTTGTTTGTAAGGACTGATAGACAGCCACATGGTAGGATACTTGATTTTTACTTTATAGATAGTTGTAAATCGATGACATCAAAAAGTGTTTTTTATTCTTGCATACTGAAATCTGTCTTGTATGCAAATACATTATCTAAAGGTGTATTTAAATTTCCTAGTGTTTATAAGTCTTAGTTAGTGGATTCGAAGATTTACTTGTCAAACTTTTTTATGACATGACATATTTCCTTTTTAATTTACTGAATTATGAGGTAATAGGAAATAGCACGTAACACTACATGCTGTAATTCAAATGAATTATAGAAGCGGCTGACATACGGTTTTTCTTTAACACTAACTACAATCAGAGTTGAAGAAAAACAATGAAAGAGTTTTATGAGATTTCCTTAATTTGCTGATGAAGAGGAAAGGGGACTAAGCGAGGGTGACATGTGTCGGCTGGAGGCTAACAATGGAAAGGACGGCGAGTAAATGAATTAGAGGGGGAGTGGAGTGTTGGGAGGGCTTGGGGAAGAGTTCTTTGGAAAACAGGGCCGCACCTGTTCCGGAACGGCCATATGGGCAGTCGCGGCGACCCTTTAATTGCAAATAGACAGACTAGGGGTCTAACAAGCCAGCCTTCATTCACCAAACAGGCGCCTGTTAAAGCGGTATTATGTAACCATTTGCGATGGCTTTAACAACAGGCATATGGTCGGCTTTCCATGCTTCACTAACCTGCTGCACAATCATGCTCAACCTCAAATATACTTACTCGCATTTTTTTTTTTTTAATCAGAGATTTAATCAGAATTGTATTAAGATTGTTTCAAGTTTTTACAAAGACAACATTGAATAGAAAGGGAAAGAAAAAAAGTAGAAAAAGAAAGAAAGACAATTAAAACCTGCAAGAAGATAACAAATTTCTACCATGAATTAATGCTGATGATTATTTATGTGTATATTCTAAAAGTGAGATTAATCAAAGAGGGAAGTTTAGAACACTAGAAATTGTTAATGTAAGCAAAAAGTGACTCATACTCTAATACATATGTAAAGAGATATTCATTACTGTTGCAATCTGTTATAGTGTGGTATTTACTAATATTGGGGGAGAGTATTATGTCTTCACACAAAAAAGTTTATTATAAAAAAACTAATAACGCGTTTCGAACACCTGATGTTCTTCTCTGGAGTGGTTATCCAATGGGTGAGAATAAGCAAGGACTCACCCACATCCACAAGGACACAGTCCTTGCCTAGTCTCCCCCATTGAATAATCATCCCAGCAGAGCAGATGTAACCTGAAGAAGAACATCAAGTGTTTGAAATGCGTTGTTAGTTTCTTTTTTATAATAAACTTTTTTGTGTAGAGACAATACTTTCCCCAATATGAGTTAAGAGATATATTGAACTGTTAGAAAGTGTAGAAAGAGTCAACGAATATACGAGTACATATATTTCATGAAGTATCACAATAAAGGGAGCGACAAAACAAAAAGAAGTAGAGGATGGTGACAGAAGTTAAAGAATTGTTCAGGGTCATAACCGCACCAATGAACTGAACATCTGATGAGAATGGAGGATAGACATGTAGGTGACAACTTGCCTTCCAAACGTCCTTACCAAATACTCATCCATTTAGCGATGATTAGTTGTGTTTTTCTTGATCATGAAGCTGTGTGTTTCATTTAATACACTTCTGCAGAATAATAATATAAATAAAATTAATTTTTTAATCCGTTTTATATGTTCCTTTTTTACTTTTATTTAAACAAATGAATTCCCTAAAAATTAAAATGAATAAAATAAAGGAATTTCATTTATAAAAGTATAAAAGTATGCGTATTTTTTTGTTCTAAAAATATATGTAAATACTGTGGCATTTACATGCTCTTTACATTGGCATTTACATTCACATGTAAACATGTGATAGGGGTCATATTATTTGTTGTTTCTTGTTATTTAGGTATGCAAACAGATTCTTATATGGCTCAAGCTTTTGATATAGCATTCTTAACATCATTCAAATAATATACACAGTAAGTATATTTAGCAAAATAAAAAGCATTTTAAAGTAAACAAAAAAATAATTTATTTTATCATATAAATAAATAAAACATCAATTCAGGTTATGTACACAATGAAATATATTTAAAACAAATAAAACTTGTAAATTAAAATATTCAATTTATTTACCTAACATAAAATAATATTAATGTAAGGAATGTGTCTTTATAATATTACCTTAGAACATTCCTATTTTATCTGACAGTTGAGTTCAAGTTTTTTTTCTAAAATTATTCATTTTTAACCTCTAAAGTAGTAGTTTATTATATATTTGTTACATTTATTTACAATATATTTGCAGTACTGTCATCAATGGTGAAATGCATTTATGCCAGTGCTGGACTCCTATTAAACCAGACTAGCAACTATAACAACCCCTTTTCTTCTAGGACAATAGGCTGGAACCGTTTTCCAGATTACCTAAGGCTAGTCGATTCATTTCCACACGTAAGGCAGCTTTACTTTAGATTTGTTATTCTCTAATTTTAACAAGCCAGTCTACGATTTTCCACACCTCAGCACTCTGGACCATTTTGACCATAATAGTTTCTGAAGAGAATATACCGATTCTGTTCACCAAGTCACTTCTCTGGCTATTCCATTTTGGGAATAGAAAGATTGTGTGCTCCACATCGTCTTCTGCTGAGTAATAAAGGCACTCAGATGTCTGATGATTTCCTATCTTGTGTAGGTAGGCGCTGAAGTATCCATGTCCGTTGAGAAATTGTGTCAGGTAATACCCCACCTCACCATGACCTCTCTCAACCCACAATAAGTGATTAATAAGTTAGTATTGAATGATTATAATATTATTAGTATTGGTGTAATAAGTTAGTAAGTCATAATAAGCCCTAATGAGAGTTTGTGGAAATTATCCTCCTCGAACATCACTTTTGGCGTGTTTTATGCGGCTCTTCTATTTAGGGTTGTATACCCTTTGGACGTACTGATAGATCTCTCATGTAAAACAGGCTTTACCTGTCTTGTGATAATGCACGGTACGTTCGAAAGATCTAGAAACGCAACATTATATCACAACAGGCTTAACGTCCTCCTCAGAGAATCAAGGTGCTCAAATCTCCCCCCCCCCCCGCCACACTCCAGATGAAAGAATCGATGGTTAGAATGAGTACGCAATACTAGTCCAGAGGTGAACTTTATTCTACTTATTAATAAAGTTGAATATACCTTACCCTAGAGTAGCTTTTTTGTAATTGGAGATGTTTGTTCTCTTGAACCTTTTAATTTTTGCTAATATTTGCATATGTTCTTGTAGAGAAACATTCTGAAATATTATAATCAATTACACATGTCTTTCTTTAAATGAATCTCAAAGATAACTTATATTAGCATATTTTAAAGATTTCAGTAATTATAATCTTTAGAACTCAACAAATATGCTTTACAAAGGTAATTTAAGTAAATCCTTTTTCATAGCAATAACAGTTATATATTTTTAACAACTGGTTGACAAAGAAGTGATATGAAAAGTAATGGTAGTTAGGTTGGACTGTAAATCAAAGCGAGTATCGACCGTGGGCAGTCATTGCCATATAAATGGGATGATGCCGAGTGCGGTGAGTGGCTCCATCTGGCGAGCCACCTGGCGACCCTTGACTCGGCCAGTGCCACTCATCGCCACCCCCGTGCCACGCCGCCGCAGTGCTCTCCTTTTCATTACCACCAACACTTGCTCTACCTTAACTACCTCTCTTTGCAGGCATTTTTAATCATTAATAGTATTACAGTCAAGCCCATTCAATATATTAAACTTAAATCTTTTAACAATTAAAGGACAATGAAACATCAGACCTAATATATTGGCTTCCTGATTCAACTACTTTTAGATCTTATCAATGACTTATCAACTTCCAATGATCAACATTCCGACAACTAAATATTACTTAAAAACAGCAATTATTTGTTGTTATTACCCACCACTCACTATAGAGACTGATTTTAAGAATGACTGCCCCAAAGAAAGATTTTAGCGTCAATTCAGGATTGATACAACAATATTACAAATCTGGATCAGCATCTAGAAAGTTCTATTAATCTAGCAAAGAGTTTCTACATCGTATTCAGTGACGGAACTCTCTAGCTGCCTTCTGTCTCTGTTGGTCATTAGCTAATTATCTTTAGTAACCTCACATAATACTTCAACAGGGTCATATTCGAACAGCATTTTCAAAACTGGTATACATTTCTGCTGATGATGAGATCAAGATATACTCTATCTTAGGTTCTAGAGTGAGATATTCCACAAGAAATAAATGCCCTTAGTTTTGAAGTGACGAAGCTTAGTATTGAGTGACCGTAGTTTACGGACTTTTAAACTGATCTCAAGCAGTAAAAACTAACAACATCATATTCAGATAGTCCAAACATGTTTGTTTATTATAGCTGTGGTACCCTAACATGTGAGAAAGTAATATTCAAAGAGCACATACGTAAGGTTCCTTCCAACCAATGAAGACACAAATCTCTTCCCATCTACAGCAAGTTATACAAAGCTTATTTTCTACAATTCTGTTACCAATTTTCCCTACTATAAGATTGATCATAGGCTTCTAAGCCATATTTCTTATTAGAAATAAGAACTAAGGATAATGAGGAACAAGCTACATAATATAAATTAAATTTATTCGACACCGATTTAATTTATCCTGGACTTCTGCAACACATATAGAATGATACCTCCTCTCTAGAAAGCTAATAAAGAGGGATTGAAGTAACCTTTGAAACTTTCTATATAACCTTTGCAGAATAAATTTTACAGAATAAAATTATATAGTAAAATTAATACTAAAGATATAAAAAACTTAATGTGTTAATATACTTTCTAAGGATATTAGTGAAAATGATTCGGTATATAAGAGCAGAAGGCTCATTAAGCTTTTATAATGTATAAGTTTTATACATTTAAACCACATATATAAAACTATGTCTTTAAAATCTTTTTTAAAAGATACTAGAAGTTGTCAAAAATGTTGCCAACCTCATCTGAGCAGCTCAAAGGGAGCGAGGGCGAAGCTCCCTTAAAGTTTTACTTGTGTGATTAAAATAAAACTATATATAAAAATATTGTCTTCTGTAACTTTTCTCGACGACTATAGATATGATCCTCAGGGGGAGAGAAGCAGACTACGTTTTAAACTTTCTATGAGAGGAGACTGATTGAATATTAACCATATGATAAGTTAGGTTGCAGTGCCAGTATCACAAGGGTACACACATAGGCCAAACATTGGACCTTTGTGATACCACACAATAAACATTCTAAATTGGAATACCTATATTTTCTTTAACTCAAGTGGATTTAGATTGGAGATTGTTAACCAGTGCCTGACATCGAACAGGCTTGGGACCAACAGCTGAACGTCCTCTCTGAGGGACAACTTGCTCACCTTTTTTCACCTCTGGAGTAAATATATCCAATTCAGGATAGATTAAACCCAAGGTATACCAGGCCAGAAACAACCACGTTTCAACTGGCCAACCCCCTCCCCCCACCACCCCCTAACTTGTAAGAGACAATTAATTTTTTAAATAAATTTTTAAATAAATCTTACAAAGTCAATGTAAGTAGGAATTTTAAATTTACTTCTAAAAAGCCATATAGGAAAGGAGTAATACATATATTTTCATTGAATTTAAACGAATATTTCTTCATCTCGACCAGTTTTGGTACTCATCTATTTTCAATAGCAAATTGAAAGCTACTCTGTCATTTAAAGTTAAGAGAAGATATTAATCAATCTTTGAGTCAATTGTGGAATTTCTATTGGAATTAAACAAGATTTATTCGAGAGAGTAACATTCTGATTAATAATGACAATGCCTGAGTTGAAGATCAGGTCAACATCTGACAAAAACATACAAGCTAAGAAAGATATGTTTTATAATAGTATCACTTACAAAATCTGTGCTAGTGGCAGTAATATCATCTTATTTCATTGTTATACCAAGGATTAGACTAGTCATACGTGCCAGACCAAGGGAAACTAGGATGGTACTTTTTTTTTTATCTTTATTTACAAATATACAACTAAGCATATTATGCGTAACAGGCATATGTAGTAATAGATTACACAATGACATCGCTGCACATGAGCTAAGAATGAAACCCACTGGTTCGCTTTTTTTTTTTTTTTTTTTTTTTTAAGTATATTATTGTAATAGTAGATCCCTGGGCCATTTTCTCTTGAGTCGTCTTGGTGGGTTCTGGGAAGTTGAGGTTTTGTGAAATGACTTATAATGATCAGAGGCAAGGTTTTGGATGAATGGAATTTTTAGGTCTTTATGAAGGGTGTAGTTTTTGACGTAGTACGGAGCATTTGTGAGAGTGTGGAGGATTTTAGATTGTAATGATTGTATTCTATGAATATTGGATAGTTTTGCAAAACCCCATAGTTCAAGTCCGTAAGTCCAGGTCGGTCACAGTAATGTTTTGTATAGTAGTACTTTGTTATGTAGCGTCAATTTAGAGTTTTTCCCTAGAAGTCCGTACAGTAGTAAGAATCGTCGATTTAAGTCAAGTCTTTTCAGTCGGGTATGAGGATTCCAAGTTAGTCTTTTGTCAATAAAGAGCCCTAAGTACCTGACCACATCTCTCGTTGGAAGGAGAGCGCTAGAATGATACATAACAAAAATTTAAAATCACTTTCTATATTATTTAACAAGTAAAACTTTTTTGTCATTGAAAGTCATATTTAGACGTATGTTTATGTGAGTCTTAAACACCTGACAAAAATTCCTTACTAATTTTATGTTATTCAGCTCTATAATATAATAATAATAATAATAATTTAAAATCATAAATTTAGACATAGAACATTTGCTGTGAAGAATACTTACATCTTTAGAAACTGCTTTGATTAACAATATCTACACCATTCTGCAATACAATGGATGAAAGAAGATCACGTTGATACTTCTTACTAAGTGTAAATATGATAGGATCAGAATCATAAAATGAAAGTGTTACTTTTAGTTATTTGTGTATGCAAATAGTCCAGCAACAAACATTAAAAATTGGGTGACTCAATAAAATATTAAATGTGCTAAAATATTATTTGCTTTAAGTAAGGCGAAATAAACTAACGCTCCGTTTAAGATTTATTGCAGTTAGATTGAAAAAGACGTGCAGTTAGTGGTGTTTTAAACACATGCCTTGGCAGATCTGCCTTTAAATGAAGCCGATGAGGGGTAGAGTCGCTAAATAGATTCCAACTAGCCTTAAATGCATTAGTCCATGGAGCTCTTGGCTTTGCTAGATAAACTGGTTCATTGTGCGGCCATCTGTCCTGGCCCGGGGTCATGCTCCACCCCTCCGACTCCGTCCCACCCTCTTTTAAATATCTTTCCAACTTATCACTTGTTTGAAACTCACTTGTACAGGTTACTATCCATCCTAACGCACCATGTACTATGGAAATCAATGTAGGCTTATAATTTTTTTTTAAACCTTTTAACAACATATATTTTATTATTTTATTTTTAACTTAAGTAGAACATTGCTGTTGTATTTATTTAAATAAACAACCAAAGAAATATTTTTGTATATATTATTAAGTTTCAAAATTACTAAAAAGGCTCTCTCTAAGAACTTGTGGAACAACTCCCACCAAAAAATTATTATGTAAATAAAAAAATTGTTATGTTCCGTATATTGCGAAGGTATTAGAAATAAAAAAAGCTTAGAAATAAAAACAAAAAAGTTCCGTCGTGTCGTAGAGTCCCAACAATCCTGGATCTCGGTGTAGTTGCCCCGTTTTACTACCAGTAAAAACAGCAACTATATGAATTCAAATGTAAAATTCTTTACATTTGAATTCATAGAATTCATAATGTAGTCCATATTTTATTGAACCTAGATAAACTATGTCGTTCAATATAGTTTATTTAATTTAACATATTTAAATAAATTTAGTTAATGAGTTAGTTCCACTGAGGTTAGCAATATTAGAATTAATATTAATAATATCCATCTTACATCGTAATAATCTCATGAATCAGTAATCAGTTGCTCTTAAAGGTGGAAACCAGTAGGACTCGAAACCGGTCGAGTTCATCAAAGATTTTACGAGTTATAAAGGATATTATTAATATTAATTCTAATATTTGAAGAAGTTTGGAATGGAGTGTAAAATACAAAAATAAATGGATTGAAGAAAGAGATGAAAATATATTTTCTTTACTTAGCAAAGGTTAATGACATTTGTCTTCAATCACTTGACCATCAAAGTTCTAAAATAGTGGTTTATAATAGACTAAACATACCTCCTCCCCTGATTTTTAAGGACGAGCTTAGAGAACTCATATATGAACCCATGGTTTTGGAACAGCATATTAAGGTCATGCTTGAATTCACCTGATATTGTTTTTATTGTTGCCACTCTCATATGGTATTGTCTTCTAGATGAATGCCACATTTCCTTTCCATTCACACAATACAGAAGACAGAAAGATTGTGATCCTTGACATTAAAGTTGAATCGACCTTCTATCAGTCCTTCGACCATCAAGACCACAAGTGTTGGGTTTGCTGATGAAGCCCTGTTGCCAATACTAAGAGCTAATACGAAACTTAACATTTCTGTAATCACCGCAGATGTGGTATATAGATATTAGCTGTATTGTTATAAAAAACAAAGCACCTTCTTTATGCTCGAGGAATGAATAAAAATAAATAAATAAACAAATAAAACAATTGATTTTTTAACATACTAGGAACTAATGTCTAACACTTGATATGTCAAAGAATGCAACATGTAGATTGATTGCAATCTCTTTTTACACTAGAAAGCAACATGAACTGTGTTGTTATAATAAACGTTTATTATGTTAACATATTATGTTCACTATTTAAAATTTTATTAAACTTCATGTAATAAACCATAATTTCAGTATTATGTTTAACTCAATTCTGATAAAAAAATTCTATATCAATATAAACAAATACAAGTTCAGCAAGTCATTCTTTATTTCTAGTTCCGTTTTTATTTTTATGTAGCTATATTGCCACTTGGAGGAGGAGTCAAGATTTCTTCAAATTCTTTTTATAGCTTAATAACTTCAATGTTTTGTATAGTTAGCTGTTATAAGTAAAAAAAAAAGCATTTTTTGAAATCATAAAATGAACTATAAAACCTCTTTTGATCAATTTAATTAAAACAAAATGTATCTACCCGTATACTTAACAGGTGCTAATTTTGGGTATTATGTTCCATCTATTATGTAATGCAGTTACAAGTTGCATAATGACCCTAAAATATCAACACTCTAGTTAGTAATTTAGGACAAAAATGTTGTCTAAAATAACATTTTTAACAAAAAAGTAATTTTTCAATGATGTAATATTGCTCAAAATAATAGTCCATGTTTATAATGTAGGATCAAACTTTGAGGCATGTAGCGTGCTTACAAACGTTTGGATACATACCCACCCATGCATACACAGACGGCCATCATCGACAAAACGTCAAGAAAGGTCTTTGAGGACCTCAAAACATGTTAAGTGGATGAAAAGCTATTTTTATATATTTCAAATTTTAAATTCTCAGATGAGCAGAATACTTGTCAATTAACTTTAATGCCTTTTTTTTTATTTTGATATAATTCTGATTCTCAGGTTCTTACAAAGTTTTAAAAAATATCCATGGTCATCCAATATTGTATGTTACATTATTCATCAACAGTATTTTTAAAATAACGTGGTTTTCTACCTTTCTTAATAATAATGATTTTTTTTTAAGCCTTTGACATATTGGCTGCTACTAAAACAGTGACGTGTTCATTTGAAAATGTCCCACAAGAGAATATCTCCCTTTTATATCTGTATGTTTAGTCCGGAGTTAGTTTATAAAAAAAAGTCCTGTTTCTATTGCGTTAAGGGTTTTATTATCAGAATATTCATTTTTCAATCCAAGTCAGACATTCCGAATCCAATCATCATATACCGTAGGATACTATTTTGCCCTCGCTACTAATTTTCTTAAATACGTTATTTACTATTTCCCATATTTTTATTAAACTCAGCTAGGTAACCAATTCAGTTTAGATACTTTTATAGTTATTTTTAGTAAAAATTATTTGCTTTCACTGTAAAACCTGACTACTTAATAGTACATCCTGTCATAACAATTTGTAAAGTTAGTGGATACGTATCCTTTAAAAAAAAACACATGTTTTTTATATCATTTTAACATTATTATTTCTCCATAATTCCGCATAGTATACACACAGAAATGGCAGCTCTTTATCTCTTTTGACGGTGAATTCTTATATATTTCTTCATTTTTCAATTACAAAATGATATTCAGGATTTCTTCCAGAAGTGAAGAATTCATCTTGCTATTACCTTTGCTGCCAAAAAACTAAAGCATTTATTAAATATCCTAGTTCACTAAAAGAACTAAACTTTTAGTGGTTTACCCCCTAACCACTAAAAGAACATAAAAAATTGCTTTTCTAAACGATAATAAAAAGAAATATAGTTGTCAATCACTTTAAGAATGATAAGTTAATAATAATGGTACCTCATTTAAATAGAAATTATATTTGATGGGTATTATCTCGAGTCACTCTTTCTTTGATGTAGTATTTTACTTAACAACATAAGGGTCAAAATTCTTTTATTCTTTTTGTCAATTGTGATAGCACCAATGTTAAAATTATCTTTCTTTCGGTCCTAATAGTCCATGTGTTGTTATAATTGACGTATTATATCCTATGTACAAGTATTTGACGTATTTATATACAAGTCAGTTGCGCTGGGACAGGATCTCCAGATTCCATCTTGGTAGCCGATGTATCACATTCCCTATGTCGTTATAAACAAGTTTTACTGTCCGTGAGTCCTAAATATATTAATTATATTAAAGAAGTCTGACTTCACTACAGTTTTAGAGAGTGAAATGTTATTTAATGATATGTCAAAACTAGGTTTACTTAAATCATCAAATGCTACTTTAGTGAAGGAGAATCTTCCATCATCGCAGTAAAATATGATACATAATTAGATTTTGCTCTATTAGTTTCTTCAATTTATTTTTATATCATTTATCCTAAATTTTCGTATACTTTTATAAATTTGTCAAATTTTGAACGTAATTTGTGGTTGAGTGAAAATTTTCTTTCAAAGACTTAACCTTCTTAAAGTAATGTTCCTTAAACTATCTAAAAGTTAAAGTTAACTTCTTTAGTTATAAGAGTTATCCTCTTAAGTTATAGTATATCCTCTTTAGTAAACCTCTTAAGTTATCCATCTTTGTTTCTGGGAATGGTTCTAGTTGAAAATTTCCCCTCAGTTTATCATTTCCTGTTAGTGCCTTACATTTTTACACTTTGATAACTTCCAAAATCTCTAAACTGAATTATTAAATCAACAAATAATAATTAATTGCACATAATATAAACTAAATTACATCAAACTAAACAAACAATACCATAAACAATCCACCTAAAAACTGAATTATGCATGATTGTCGACATATTGATTTCAAATTTTCTTCCCTTCAAATGATCCGAAAATATTTCAGCTCCATAAGAAGGTCGACTTGTTGACATCTATAATATTCAGGATCAGTAAGTGGAAAATCAACTGTTATTCCAGTCCGAGACCTTGGCATGAGAACTATTTGTAATCATACTGTAATTCAAGGCAGTACTAAACAATCAAATGATGTAACACAAGTTGGTACTCAAATCGTATACAGCAATGTAAACAATAATCATAAGGTATCAATCATTCCATTGATTAGGGAAACAGAATTACGTTTAGACAATTTTAAATGAGTATTAACTTTTTTTAGTTATAGAATTTCTTGAAGGTCCACCGTCAAGTAAAACCTCAAACAACCAGGGTGTTTTCTTGCTTCTCAAAACTGACACAACTAAAGAGGAAAGGAACTTGTAGAATTTTTAAAGGTAGAAGCAACACAAATTAGTTGCCATCGTACCCGGTTTGCCAATTTGTATATTATCTTTTTTTGTATTTCAATTTGATTAATATTACCATTAGAAGGTGGATTATGTAGAAAAATTTGGTGTTATTTTTCTCACAGTTCACAAACTTCTGATTAGCATCCTATTCATTTATATCTTATATAATTAAAACCGCCAATACATCCTCTAATCCTAAATTCCTTTTAAAGATCTGGTATTAAATGGAATTTGAATTTCTTACAATATTATATGACATGCTAATTTTTATTGCTTAAATTCCATTTTTTCATCGATGAACTATTATCTAGATTTGATCTAAGAAATTTTTTTAACATTGATTTAGGTTTTATTTTCAAATTATGATATGATACATCAGATATAGAATAGAATGTTCTATTTTTTTGGATTGTTCTCTAAAACATATCAATTTAGCTCAAGAAAACCTTGATTTGACATTTGTCTCTCTAGCATTTATCAAATTTTTCTTATCATAATTTTAGCTGAAACCCTTGTTTCTTGTCTGAAACAGAAGTTAAATACGTTCGAAATTTGGTTTATTTACATTAAAAATGTCCTATTACTTAATTAATTTCCTTTAATCTATATTTTAATTAAAATATAACATGTCAATGGACAATGGTCAAAGGGAAATAGACAAAAATTCCTTGGTTATGATTATAACTCACATGAATAATGTTCCCACTGCAATTATAGTACATTAGATTAATAAATTTTATTTATATTTATAATTTTTTCAAAAATTCAATGTTAATGAAAAAGGTAGTTGATAGAGAAAGTCCTAATTTGAAGGTTCTAATTTGTCACAGAAGATAATATTAACAGAAGATAAGAAGTCACACTTAGAAGAATTAAGTAGATCCTAACACTATTACCTTATTCAATTCAATGACTCCTATTTACAACTGACTCTTTAGACAAAATCAGACATCGCAATCATATAAGGACATTTATTGTAACACATCGACACTAACAATCCCATTTCAGTATTAAAAACCGCTTGATTTTGATTTAAAACCTAGAGAGACTTCTTGTCATTTTTGACGTTATTATATTTTCTGTTTTAAGTGCAAAAATCAGCTAACTACTCTGCTCATAAAGTTCTGTATAACAATTATTTAAAAATAATGTGCCAAGAAGATTGAATGTAAAAGTATTGTAAATTAACGAAGTTTTATTTACGAATGTATTTAATATTTTTTCTTGTTAATTTATTTTGTAATTACAAAATTGTTTATTAATACTATTATTGTTAATATTCTTTAATAAAAATAACTCTAATTAATAATAGGAATATATTTTATGAATAGTATACAATTATTAAGAAACCAATATTCATTACATGAAAAATAAATACGGATCATTTATTAATTGAAATGATTTTGTAAGTTGTTCAATAATGTTTAAGGAGGAATTAGACTAGGACATGAATGATGAAGGTGGCTAGTGTTTAAGGCTTTTTCGCATTGAGCCTATCTTTCCGCTAATGTGTTTTTGAACGTGACGGATGGAGCCAGTGGTAGACCATCAATTCTCGCGTTTTGCCAAGCACAGTTAGAGCGCAACCGCATTTCAATTTGCCCAGCTCCAGTCGTAGAGAGCATTAGGGTGCGATATCGTGCATAACTACACCCCTTGCTCCGCTCAAATTGTTTTCATGTGTTCAGCGATGTCTGAAATGATAAAAACGATATTTTTACGAAATCAGAGGAGATTTTTTTCTGTTTGTCCGACGACTGTGTCGCGTCGACACCAAACCTAGAGAGCTGTTTGTCTCTAGCTAAATTTTTTAACCTCTACCTCGAAAACCTAAATTACACTATTCTTTCTTATCTGGCCTTCTGTTTCAACTAACAGACTTAATTCGCATTTATTAACATTCTAAACATGGAGAACTCACTGCGAAGCTGTCATGAGACTGTATTTTTTCAATACAGTATTAAAAGTTTTGTAAAAATATAATAAAGTGACAATTCAACGTCGATCATATACAAATTCGTTTTTTTAATTAAGCAATAAAATTAAGGATATTATTTCTACTTTTACTTTCTCATAAATGTAACAAATCATGAGAAAATCTGATTTTAATTTGGAGTGATATCACGTATTGTAAGAACCCACTTGTCATATTTTCACAATTGCAAGCAGGTATGCAGTGCTGTATTCCGGTTGTGTAAAACACTACATCACCCACAATTCACAGTTTATATTAAAATTCCAATATGTACACTTTTGTCTAAAAAAAAAAACTGCATTGATTTTTAATGAAGTTTGAAAGGCTATAAGAATACTTTATGAGATGTTTATATTACACAAGAGGCCAGGTTAACTAAGTGGTTAATGTATTCGCCTCTGAATAGGTAGGTCCGGGATTCAATACACATCTGGCTCTCGATTTATTCACGTAGGAGGTGTATGAATCTGAGCACGTCGTCCCTCGGAGAAGGACGTTAAACCGTCAGTCCAGAGCCTGTACGATGCCAGTTACTCGTTAAAAAACCATACTCGAAATACACTTGAGTTAGACAAAATTTAAAACTCCCAATGTAGAGTCAACAGGTAATGTTACTTGGATGCAAAATAATAAATAAACCACAATTTTAGCCACTAGAACAGCACTAAAAGTTTAAAGTCTTATAAGTGTAGGTGATAGAAAACAAACAAAAAAACATGTTAATATTACAATGTTTTCTTTTACACCTAACTAACATTGAAATAGTCATCAAATTGTTAATTTTCATATTGTTAATAATTCTACTAATGTTGTGATTAAAAACAAACATTCACTCACAGATAGACTGGCTAATAACATTCATTGAATTACTATGAAAGTAATAAAATACCACCTTATCTTACTTTAACACTACCCTTATATGAATTTACCATTATATGAACACAATGCACTCAATAAGCGTCAAAGTTTCAACAACTACTTCAATTTGATTTTTTTAATTATTTTTAAATAGAAGATTAATTTACATCAATAGTATAATTACGGGAAGACAACAATATTTTAGAAAAGATAACATCGTTTTAATAACTTTGTTTAGAATTTTTTCGAAATAAGAAAAAATTGTAGAATGTCTGACTGAATATTTTTATAGCTGTCAATTATTACTATTCATATCTGTCAATGGACACAATTATGATAGTTACAGTTAAAATGACAACACTTTATCTTTAATTTAACCGAAAAGACTTGTTAAATCTGCTACAGTACTGGTTTCACTAAATGAAATTATTGGTTGATTTTTGGTCAAATAATTTTGCTTATGATTATAATGTATATTATTTATCACAAAGTTGTTTATATTATCAATAATAATCAGTCTATTGGTGATATATTAATTGAATAAGAGTTTATTATTCATTATAGAGCAAAACACGATTTTAAATATATTGTAGTGACATTCGGATTGGTGTAGCACTCCTATTACAATGTTTTAAAGATAGCGCTAGCAGTGCTTAGCATATCTCAGAAAAGCAGCAAAACACAACCATATTACTGATTAACAGGGCATCTGTGGTCACTTCAGATAGTATAGTGAAGGATAAAGAGAGTGACTGGAGATAAACAATTTCCCCCGATAATGAGCGATTAGGTTTATCAATCATTATCCAGGCTCCAGAATGTGCCAGTAAACGAGACAGACAACATGTGGCTGCAACAATTTTCCTTCTTTTTAATATTTAGTTTTAACTTAGTATTTTCAGAGAGAGTTGTGGTTGATCTATCACGCTATGAATCCAACATCGATTTCGTTCAAGCTAAAGAAAGTGGCATCAAAGCAGTCATTTTAAAGGCAACAGAGGGAAGTGATTTCGTTGACAAAACTTTTTACTCTAAAAGAGAACAAGTTTTAGATGCTGGCTTACTTTTAGGTACTTATCATTTTGGATTAAAAGGAAATGGTACGAGTCAAGCAGATCATTTCTTAAGGGTTTCTAGATTACCAAATGGAACTTATCCCCTTATGGCGCTTGACATTGAACCATCCACATCTAGTCCGTCCAGAACAATTGATTTGGCTACTGCTGAAGAAATCGTCCGCAGAATCTTTGAAGTAACAGGAATATATCCAGTCATATATGGTGGATCACATTTGAAAGATTTGGTCAGAGGTAAAAATACTATTCTGACTAATGGCCCATTGTGGCTCTCCAGGTATATTGAAAAACTTCCTGCAAGATCCATACCTGACGGTTGGTCAAGGTATGCTCTTTGGCAATACACAGATGGCACTACTGGTGGTTGCCCCAAAACAACAGTTGGAATGGGCAAAGTGGACCGAAGTGACTACAACAACGATTACTATGGGAATATTGAAAGCTTCTTCTTAAGGTAATAACAAGAATGATTACTATTAATACTAATATCCTTTTTATTGACAAGGTAAACATAAAAAAATATAAAGTTATGTTGAATTTGAAAGTTATTTTGTTCAAAATACTGATATTTGTATTTTGTAACTTTTATATTGTAGTGTATGCAGCGTTATATTAAGGTAATTGCAATCATTAAACTTCAAATGCTAAAAATAAAAAAATATGATTTATACTAATATATTAAAAACGACCAATAACTTTACGATTTACATATACATAAGAATTTAAAAAAGAATATTTTTAAAAAGTCTATTAATCTGGTAGTGAGCCTCTTTTACATCTAAAATGTGTGCCAAATAACAAACGAACTAAATTTGTTGTCCCTAGAACAGTACTAAAGCTGAAAACAAATAAGTATAAAAGTTGGAAACGGTAGTTGCTAATTGTGCTACAGTTCTAATGGAACACTAAACAGCTGTATTTCTGACAGTCGAATGTTAAAATTTAAACAAATAGCAAATGTTCATTTGTTCAGTTCTTATTATTTTGACAACTTAGATGACTTCTCAAAGAAAAATGTGTAGAATATAATATGTTGGCAATAAAATTAGTAATAGACTAAGTGTCTCAAAATCTTTTTTAATACCATTTGTTTTTTGTTTTTAAAAAATGTAATCCATATATTTTTGCTATCCAATTTTAAATATCTTGATCTCTTCAAGTAATACCGATTTAGATGTAGACAAGCTCTAAAAAATCTTGTATGTAAACATACAAGTTGTCACTCAAAGATTATGATTAATTGAAATCACACTAAAAAATTCTACTTTTTCTGTTTTAATACTTTTTTTATTATATTTTAGCCACATCATCAATGTTGTGGAAAAATTGAAGAAGAAAAGTTACAAGGAAATAGGGCACTTTCATTCAATCTGATATCATTTGTCTATATATATATATATATATAATATATATATATATATATATATATATATATATATATAATGATCAAACCACAATAAGAAATTGGAAAACAAGACTAAGATCTTTCAACCGTAACAAGCGGTCTTCGTCAGAGTCAAAAACCCAACCAACAGTTGGGTTTTTGACTCTGACGAAGACCGCTTGTTACGGTTGAAAGATCTTAGTCTTGTTTTCCAATTTCTTATTGTGGTTTGATCATTGATTGTTGTTTCACGTGTTTATGTGAAATCTTTTTATATATATATATATATATATATATATTAGAGGGCTGATGGACTGACCAAATCAGCCCTCCGATGGGCTCAAACTAGTAAGTTTCAAAATAAACTCAAACATAAAATTTCAAAATTTTATACTTCTGCCTATGAGACAGTTTTTAAATAAAAACCGAAACGTTGGCTATGAAGCTGGGCTGCTCTAATTTCCTCATAACTTTGCGGTGGGCTGGTATTAAATGTCATATTAATTGCCCAAGAGACATCTTAATTTAAAATGAGCAGATGTAAAAAGAAAATCACAATTTTCAGACAAAAAACGAAACTTTATAATGCAAAACAAAATTCAAGAGATAAAACAACAATTACAGTGAGTAAAAACAGATACAGTGAAAAAACAGTACTTACAAGAATTAAAATGTGCAGGAACAAGTTTCGACTTCTACACAAGTCATTGTCAGGTTAATGATATGGATAACCAAATATATATATTTGTTAATGATGCCTACTTCAATACACTAGAGTTGGGCAAAATTTATAACTCTTAAAGCAGAATGTTCATTATGTGGAAACACACATATGGGCTCATGTTTTGTGTATTTATGTTCTCTCCTGGAACGGTCATTGCAACCTAACTTAACCTACTTAATTCTACCAAGTTCAGCCACTATCCAGCATGACAACATACCATATTTTTAAGTATACAGTTGAAATTGTCTCAACAAATAATGTGAAATATTATTTCCTTATGTAAAATAATATACTTCTGAATTATTTTCAAGTCATTGAAGGTTTGGACTTGAGTAAGCATGATTAGTTTTCCCCAGAAGAGTTTCTTTGAATATGAATATATGCCCCATTAAATATTCTCTATTATAATCAAAGGATGCTTTGTCAAACTGTTTAATAAAAAAAAAAATTAATAGTTTCTCTGGACTTATTTTACATCTGCTGCAACGTGAAGTGTATACCTTTCAAAAACTCTTTTGTAATGTAATATTATATTATGACATAATACTATTGGTTGCTTTAATGAGATTTTTTTTGTGTTACAGTCGGAGTAAGATTGATTGAGCTTATTCCAGAGTGGCAAGTAAACTATCACATTTATTAAAACTGTATCTTTATTTCATTATAAAATATATTATGTTTTAATATAATAGACACTGTCCTATTTCAATATTAAATAGATACTTTTTCGTAAATCATTTTGAACAGAATATTAATTCTTACGATTATATTTTTCAAAACTACCTAGAAATAAGGCGATTCTTTCAATCAATGAATTTCAAAAATGTGTCAGTTTGTTAAACATATTAAACATATCTGTGTGTTATTTAGTGATTTAATGCAAATAATTAAATAACAAGAATAAATTAAATGATTGAAATAGTCAAGTATTTTGTAAAATATTATTTGTCTCTTAAAACAAATTGATGCGTTTATAGAACCATAATAACATGTTATCTGTTACTATAATCATCGAAGCAAGATTGCAAGATTGGATCGAAGATTTTTTTTTACAGAATTCAAGTAAACATCCATTATAGTTGTACGTTTTCAGCTGAATCATTTATGAGAGTGACAAATCTAGTGCATCAGTCGACAATTTGCAAAACTTTTGCTGGACGTTTCTCTGAAAAGGAAGGAAACTGTCGCAGAGTCTTGTCAGTGTTCAGACAAAACTTGTTGACAAATGCTTAACACGTCTTGGTTCAAACTTTGCTATGTTTTGCTTTAAAATTACTACTGCTGCATCATTATTGAGCAGAATAATGTTGCCTACAATAGAACACATATAATCATTTTCATTGAAGAGAAGAAAGATAGTTACTTTCTTACTTGTATATGTAGATTTTTAGTACATGAATAATAGTTATAGATTAAAAAAGATTGCATTTTTTTGTATATACTAAAAACTGAACATTGAAATTAGGGAGTATTGGAAAAAAGTGAGAAGAATAATATTGTTATAACATATAAAATGTATAAAATGTTTTCAAACCACGTCCCTGATCTATATCTACTCAGATCTATCAATACAATGTCACAATCTCTAGAATAGCTACCACTTAACGGTCGAAATATTGAAGAGTTGGTCCTAACTGATACATTTCTATCTATGTGTCATAGTTTATTCTAAGTTATATAAATATTTATTTTTCTTTATAGTTATCTCCCGGGCAGTCAAGGCGCCGTGTGGCCATTTATTTTAAACATGTTTCCAGTTTTATACTCTACATTAGTATATAAATTTTCAATATTGTCACACCCATAAAACATGTATGAGAGCTACGGATATTCACTCTCTTGATTGTGATGTATTTTCAGAAGGAACTTTCAATAAATGTCTTCGATGTACTATTATAAAAAGATACAGTTTATTTGAAACTCTATCGCTCCAATCCAATCAGTACAGAACAACATGAGACGAGTACTGCTAATGTTAAGTTAGTTGCTAAACTCTGAGACTTAAAAAAACCAAAACAATGAAACTATGATTAATCTCTAGTCTCTTCAAAATATTTAACCATATTCTAAGCCCAAGAAAACTAAAGTGAGTAAGAATAATCTACAAGAAAATAAAATCATAATGGCTTACATATAAGTTAGATATTAATCAAAGTGAAGAAAAAAAGCAGACAGTAGTATGATATAAACCAAAAAAAAATTTTTAGAACATAGAAAGAAGAAAGGTCCCAAAGAAAATTTCTTAAACAATCTAATATGATTAACTGAATTGAAAATAATAAAATAAATATGTGTCTTAAAATTTTTGTGAAATCAAAACCCGTCAATCACTCTGAGGACTTTATTAAATGAATAAACTAAACACACATACAGTGCGCTGAATCAATTTCAAATTTTACAAATCTTACAGATACTTTGTAACTGTGTCCAAAAAACCATCATTAATGTCTTTATAATTTCTTTAAGGAATAGATATTTTAAGATCATTCAAATGGGATTAATTTTTGTCAATAATTTTACAACCATTTTTCACTTGAAGTATTTTTTGTTTAATATCTGAAGTACATTTTTAAATATAATCCAGCTGTATAGATTACTATCTTTTGTTGATTTTCTTTTCATTTTTTCTTCAAGATATGGCATTATACCTTGTTTAATATTCAATTTTCTATAAAATTTTTATTTTTTTTTCATTAGAAAAAGTCATTTACTATCAGTACAGATCCAGATTTTTGTATGAATTGTTCGTCAGGATTTTATCTTCAATTTCTGTTCTAAGGTAATACCTTTTCTTTGCATTTACTATTCTTGATGTTTTTATTTAATATAAACACATTGTTATTCAAATACAAATTCAAAAGTAGCTCGTGTTGACTTTGACTATGACTTTGTTAACATCAATGAGTTTTTTTAAATCAGTATATATTACATTTATGTGATTAGCTTGATCTGCAGTTTGGTCCGAAGGTAGTCCATAGTGAAAAAATATATTAATTTAGCCAATAATCAAGGAAAATCCAAAATTAACCCCCAATGGTTTTATGAGTCTAAGGGATACTAGAGTGAGAAAGATGTCTTTGTAGGGAGACAAAGTAGACGGGTGTTGGGGCAATTTGTCACATTAGGACGCGCGTGCCTGCACGTGCCTGTATATCCCCTTATCACCTACTTCCAATACAGATCTACTAATTTCCTTTCACATCCCTTTATGACAAAATTTATATATCTCAATAAGTAAACCATACATGGCATTTGAAAATACAACCCTCTTTAACCAATCAATAATTACTCAAAACAAAATTAATAAGAGTAGATAGCAACAATAAGTTTAATCTATTATTAAAAAGTTGATTTAGTTTAATTTAAGCTAATACACATTACACATTGTTTAAAATTTATATATATCAGCATCAAAACTACAGTAAGAAAATAAGAAATATGATTATAATCTTTCAACCATAACAAGTGGTTTCGTCAGAGTCTCACTGACCAACCAACGACCAACGATTCTTTCCGCGCACTGCAGTGCGCGTTGTAATTAGCAGTTCCAGGTCACGGACCTACATACTGCTGTGTTTATGGAGTCAGTAAGTAACTGTCTGTAGTCTTTTGTTTGGTATTCATTATACATTATTTCGTGGTCGTCTGGTCTTCTTAAGACGTGAAATGTAGTCAGTCTAGGTTTGGCTTTCTATTTCAACAACAGCGTCTATGAAGGATATGGTGCACTGATAAAGACAAAGACCATTTGTTTTTGGCTAAAAGATCTTAGTCATATTTTTTTATTTTCTTACTGCGGTTTAGACGTTGATTTTTATTTCATGTTTATTGTAAAAATCAACGTCTTAACTACAGTCAGAAAATCAGAAAAATAACTACAATCATTCAATCAAAACAAGTGGGCTTTGTCAGAGTCCGACTGATACCGATAATAACATATAATGGTACAGAGTATCACTTAGATATTGATAAAGGTCTCTTGTTTTAGTTGGATAATCTTAGTAATTTTTCTCATTTCTTACTGTGGTTCAGCGGTGGATATCTGATTACATATAAATATTGATAAGAATATTGACTGTGAAGTAGAAACAAAATAAAATATCATCAGAACTTGGTTAGTTTTTCAGTTTCAAATTAAACATTCATAGCCAACTTTTGAGTATTTATTTAAAACATTTTTCATAAGCAAAAGTATACAATTTTGAAACAAAAAAACTGAGTATTACATTAGATATTTCTTTTTAATAAAGGAAACATTTTGTGGATTTCAGTAACAACTTTCTAGTTTGAATAAATATGTGGCACTAAATAGACATGTGCATTCAAAGTGTAATGCTTAGTAAATGTAATACTTAGTTTTTCTACTTCACAGTTTTATAATTCTGCTTATGAAAAATGTTTTAAATAAAAACCGAAGCATTGGCAATGAATGTTTATTTTCAACCTGAAAAACTGACCGAGTCCTGATAATATTTTATTTTTGTCAGAGTAAATATTTTATTTTAAACACATATTTGTGTGTTTATGAGTTTCACATCTAAACCCTAAAAATCGTTTGATATAAGATACTAACGAACAGTCAGGTAGTGTAACTTTATTTTATATATTTATAACTTAAATTATTTCTCATCTAGACCACATATATTTTCCTTTTATATCAATGTTATATTGATTTCTGGAGGAATCTTTGTTAAAAACAAAAAATATTTATATATATATTCGTATATTTAGGAAGCAGACCTTTCTTTATGCATTGTTTTATTGTTATTGTTTATCTTCAGAAGCACGTTGAGTAACTTGACGTTTTCATTGTAACCTATAGCATTTGCTAAAGGAAAGCCCATGGTTGCTAGCATATATAGCGACGTTGATCAGGTTGATCGGAGTGGTTATTAACGGAAGCTCTATGACCATTTATCCGGAGGCTAAGCAAGGCAGATGCGCGCCTACGTATATATACATATTTTTTCTCCATATATATATATGTAAAAAACTTACCTGCTTCTCTATTACATACCTCATGTACAGCAACTCATTTCCTTAAACATAAATTTTCCACTGTTCAGTGTTATGAGCCTACGAGTCGAACAGTGCTGTCGTCATCTGTAATCTATTAGTAGACAACTATCTAATTATGAGCCAGCTACCACGTGCAGTCGGTGTTTCATAGTCTTTAAAAGCAGACAACCTTGTGTATTTTTACGAAAATGGAAAAAAGTGAATTTCGTGTCCTGATTAAGCATTACTTTTTACGTAAAAGAACCATCACTGAAACTAAAGAAAGACTTGATTTATACTACGGGGACTCGGCACCATCAAGTTTAATGATTAAGAAGTGGTTTACAGAGTCTGTTGTGGTCGTACCAGCACTAGTGACGCCGAACGTTCAGGTCGACCAAAAGAAGTGTCCACGCCGGAAATCGTCGATAAAATCCATGAAATGATATTGTATGATCGGAGAATGAAAGTGCAAGAGTTGGCTCATGCTGTAAGCATCTCAACTGAACGGGTACATCATATTTTACACGAATATTTGGAAATGAAAGAACTCTCCGCAAGATGAGTGCCCCGACTGCTCACACTTGACCATAAGCGCAACCGTCTGACCACTTCAAAAGAGTGTTTAGCGATGTTCAGCCGTAAAGTTTTGCGTCGTTTTGTTACTATGGACGAAACATGGATCCATCGCAACACGCCAGAGACCAAGGAACAATCGAAACAGTGGGTTACTGTGGGCGAACGTGGACCAAAGAAAGCCAAACAGAGTCTGTCAGCCAACAAGGTCATGGCCACAGTTTTTTGGGATGCACGTAGTGTCATTAACATCGATTACCTCGAGAAAGGTAAAACAATCACCGGTGAATATTATTCAAAGCTTTTGAACAGATTCGACGTTGATTTGAAGCCAAAATCTACGAATTGGGATAAGAACCGCTACTCCAACCAGCATATTCTCCTGATTTAGCCCCCTGCGACTATATTCTGTTTCCAAACCTATAGAAATGACTGGGCGGTAAGAGATTTGAGTCGAATGAACAAGTCATTGCCGAAAGAAACGAGTATTTTGAGAGCTTTGAGAAAACGTATTATTTGGAGTGAATAAACAAATTAGAAACACGCTGGACTAAATGTATCGAGCTAAAAGGTGGCTATGTAGAAAAATAAAATGTTTCTTTGCCGAAAAAAATTTGTTTTATTCGAAAAGTCACGGACTTATCAAACCGCTCTCGTATATCTGAATATTTTTGTTTACTGAACCCATAAGCGTTCACTGGTTTGTGTGCATTTGAAATGTAACCTGAAGTAGACCATAATGTGTTTGAACCTTGTTTAGATAAAACATTTGTTTGTAAACGCTTGACTTATTTTCTCAACATAGAGTAGGGCAATAATATTTTACATTTTTAACCTTGACTTTCTTGTTTCGATAATTATCTGTGTTCTATGTTAGATAATGTTTGGAGAAAGTAGAGTGAATGAATTAGTGTAAAGAAATACCGTTAATGAGACATTTTTTGCCCATATTCACAATTAAACCCTATTCAACGTCGAAATCAATTCACTATATGCTGCTATCATTTCAGTCATGAATATTCTTATATAATAAGTTTGGTGAGGTTATTTATTTGGAATTATACGCTTATTATTCTGAAAGAGAGTGACAGAGATAAGAATAGCAAGTTAAAGCGAAAGAGAATGTCTTTTTTTCTTTTATCGTAGGCCTTTTTTCCTGACTACAGTCCTCCTTTTTGCTCGTTTATACTGTAATATTACTGAGTGGGACAAAGAAAAAGAAGAAAACAGAGTTTTTTTTTTCAACAAGAGATGAGTTGAGGAAAGGTCTGGGATTTTTTTTTTATTCTTGCCGGGCCTTATGCAAATCTGGCATTGTTGGCTTAGCGGTACAAACATTTCGTTTCCTTCCCGAGTTGAACAAACTTTTCCATATTCAGCCACTAGACCTGCAGTTTCAACATGATGGGACAGGAGGAGGGGGAGTCAGAAACAAATGATTTCCTGGACTGGCGAAAAAATGTGAATTTTTTCATAAAGTAAATGTTGGATTTTCCAATTTACGATACATTTGTCTTCCACGTTTCTTTTCCTCACATTCAACCAGTCTTAAATTCTTCCCTTTTTTCTTATCAATAATTAACATAAACTATATGTTTTCTTCAGAAACAAAAATAACATTATAGTATTTATAACATTTTAGTTTATAACCACAGTCTTATTTATCCAGTTATACTCATACTTATTTTGGGCTGTGTTTGATTTTTCTAAGGTATACTCTGTTCTAGAGTTCTCCAGGCATACTCATAGCTTAAGCATCGTTAAACAATGTAAGTAATAATTTTTTAAAGTTACATTAAATAAGATAATTTAGATTCAAAATCAGTAAACAAATTAAATAGTTTCAAGTTTCAACTAGTAAGTCATATTGATTCTCACTCATACAAATATAAATTGAATTATTGGAATGGAATAGAATCAAACACACCACATCAACTAGTATGTTATCAATTAGGCACTTTACGGTTGAAGTATTTAATTGTGTGACCATATTGTTATTTTCTTCATTTGACAAAAACTTAATAAAAATCTGGAATACTCTACATTCAATTTTACTATAACTATACCTATTATTAAAAATAATGAACTATCAATTTAACTTATTCATTTTTAGTGCTTAACAAAAATAGTAAAATTCGACTAACTTACGTAGAGTTGGAGTGAAAAAACAACTATGATTGAATTACCTATTAAACTAATTTTAGATATTATTGCATTAATAATAACATCTTAAAAACATTAGAAACATTACCTATTTTGTAAAATACAAATATCACTCTAAGTAACTCAATAACTCAAGATAAACTATACAAACATTTATTCAAATTTAATCAATAATTCATGGTAGGGAATTTGTTTTTGTCTCAAAACTTGAGACTATTTTTATATTGGAACCATGATAATACACTTTAAACTGAGACCCCCCCCCAAATAGAATTACAATAGACATAATTTTTAAAATATTCTTTTGACGCAGTAATTGAAAAAATATTTCACATTTTACGAAAGTAAAACAACAGAGACTAAGTATTCAAGGAATAAATGCTTAGAACAAATTTAAAATCAGCTAAAGTTAACTAAATAAGTAATGGAGAGGGGATCATAATTAAAATGATGTTTAGTAAGTTCTATCAGTATGTAGTCACTATGAATGACTGGTAACCAGTAATTAATACACTCAACTATTAGAGTAAACATTATTAAAGGATATATTTCTTGTTCCTGTAAATAATTTAAACTTTACTTACATCATATCAGTTTCATAACTCTTTTCGTTGAAGTACAATAACTATTTCAAAAATTAAAATATGAAATATAGAATTGAATTAAAGTTATTTCATTTACTATTCTGATTTTTAGGACATTACTCTTATACGAACCAGTGTTTCAAATCAATAACCCAAATTTCGTCAGAATAAGCCCTTATTTTCAGTAAAACATTTTTAATAATCTATATCGAAATTGAAAGAATGTATATTAATATATTCTTTCAATAATCTCTACCGTTTATCTCATGTTAACATATGTGTTATATATCATAATTGATCTAGGTTGCATGTTGTTGTCAATATACATATTCGTAAATAAACAATTTATTTTACACTATGTAACAATAATTAAATATGGATATACCTCTTACGTATATATGTTTTTACTTTCAAGAACACCTTGCATGTAAATGGAAATATACAGTGAAGGAAGTATTTATTTGGGTCAAAATTTCGACATCCAGTTTTAAACGGACGTACACATTTTCAAGCCTCTAAACTCAAATAAAAACATATTTGTTAAACTGGTTGAAATTACATAAAAACTATTCAGAACATGAACTAAGCCTTTTTTTCACAAGTTTCAACTGTGATGCAGTTATCATCTAAACAATAGTCAAAAGTTATTACAAAGTGATGAGTCTAACAAGGAAGTGTAATTTTGTTTTTAAAAGTTTTTTTTTTTTTAAATAAGCAGTATGTTATAAACTGAAATGCACTAAGAGAAAAATTTATTTTTTAGGCACTTTAAGGAAATAGAGAATACAGAAAAAGTTGTCTTGTTTAGTTCTTGCTTTCATATTTAAATCTAGGTTCAAAATATAGGTTTACTTTGTTTATTTGAAGGTTAAGTTCTGGTCATAGTGTAGATTTTATTAAAACAGAAAAATAAGCGGCTTTGAATGTCTGTGGAAGAGATTAGTTGTCGGTGTATTGAATTGGACTGTAGGGTGGCAAACCAATAAAGTGAGCCAGATCCCAGTTCTCCAACAACCCCACACAAGTATCCGGAAAAATCTGTCGTAATTCAGAAAAATATCACCCCCCTCACCCCCACCATTGTGCTCTATTTACATAATTCGACCATAAAGTGCTCCACTCGAAGCGACCACCCTGCCCCAGATGTAAAAAAAATCCCTTTGCCTTCAGAACGGCATAAGGAAACCTCCAGATAAAGTCACCCCATCTAAATTTTAATAGTTTTTCCGTTTTGACTTTTATACCAGTAAATTATTCCCTTAGTGTTTCCAAGACTCAGGGAGAGAAGGTCGTTTCAAACACTTATTGTATCTCGCTGAGTGAAATATTGAACGGGAAATAGAGTGTGTTCTTTTATAGGCAACTCTGGTCTCCACTTGTGTTTAGAGCAACATTCCTCACGTTATGTCTTCACGTCGTGCAAAATCATTTCATCTTTTGAGCCCCCTTACAACTGAATCACAAACAAATAAATCCATAATGATCTTTCTTTATTCTACACATTGTCCTCTTTTATTTTATTTATATTTTATGTTTGACATTTTTTTTTCCTTAAATAATATTAAGATGTCCTCGATTTAATGATAAGACATAAAATATAGTAGATTTTGTTTTGAAAAATAATTTTTTTAGTCCTTTTTTTTTAAATATACTTGTTTGCATATTATTTACTTTTTATCCTTGAGGTCTTTTTTCTGTTTTTAAATATTAAGCAGACATAAACTTCACAACATTACAAGCACGTCAAACTACTGAATTTTATTCCCTCATTCCAGTCAAAGACATACTTATCAACAGAATAAAAATTTACTATCAACCATTACATTTTTAAGAGATTTATTTCCATTTGAAGACTCATCTTTACAACAATAATTATATTATAGTGAGGAATGTTTTACAATTATTATTTTTGATAGAGAAATATTCTTACATTTGAGAATATTCATAAAGAAAAACAAATTAAATAATTCACGTCTTAAAAAGTCAATGTTTCTTAACGTTGCACGAACTTTTGATCTCTTAAATAAATAGAAATTAAAGCCGAAGAAAAGTATTAAGCAAATTTAATGAGAAAAATTAAAGTGCTTTCTTAGGGCTGATTCAGTAGTTTACTCACAGTGTGATCTAATGAAAATTAGGTATCTCTTATTATCGAAAATGTATATTGAAATTTTAATCATGACGTAGATTTTTGATGATGTCGAATTAACTCTTGCCAACGATGATCTCTCAGAGAGGATATAGTGCTGTTATATTTCCAGCTTATTGTGGTTTGATCATTGATTATTATTTCACGTGTTTATGTGAAATCTTTATATATATATATCAAGATTTCACATAAACACGTCAAATAACAATCAATGATCAAACCACAATAACAAATGGGAAAACAAGACTAAGATCTTTCAACCGTAATAAGCGGTCTTCGTCAGAGTCAAAAACCCAACAGATATTAGTCTTAGATCTAAGTCTTGTTTTCCCATTTCTTATTGTGGTTTGATCATTGATTCATATATATATAATTAAAGTTACAACCAGAACCACAAAAAAGGGACAAGCACTCACGATTCTCGAAATTTTGGATTACTTGCCGCTAATTTGATACAAATTTAAATAATTTTTCAACCGTATGATAGAATGGATGTATTATTTAATCAGCATACCGTCAATTTTTGGGTTCAAAAATTAAGCTCTCGTTGGCGACGTTTCAGTTTTATTTTATAACCTTTTTCATAGGCCTACAAACAAAGAATAATAAGAAATCACATAACAACATCCAATATATAATGAATATGAAAATGGATTGTTACAACTTATGAATATTACATGCAGAAGTATTTCAGAGATAAACAATATAAGGAAAATTTTTACTTTCCTGATTAATCAAACAGAATTTTTTTTTATTTTTTTACGAAACAAAGGAGTTTTATTTAACAAAACTCTGACAGGAAATTTTCAAATGGAAGATTAGAATATATTTAAGACTTTTTTATGTTTCAACTTAATTAAATAAAAATCATTTTTCACTTTTTATATTGTAATTTAATTTATTTTTTACAATATAACATACTATTCATTAATTTTGGTACTGAAGTATATCATCTGATATGACGTAACAAACTTAGTTTAAAATATTAAATTTTATAAATATCTCGTTAAAACAGCTTTAATTTTCATAAGTTCTGAATTGTTGATTGTTTTTGTAGGGTGTTAAAACGCACTTAAACTGCATGTTACGGTCCACACTTCTATGGATATTATCCCCCCCCCCCCCCACCATCCATACATAGCGATTTAACATACATTTTGAAAAACATTTTTTTGAATACTAGCTGCTACAGTAAGGACTGACTTTGACTCAATAATTAAGAACAAGTTCGTTTGTAGAAACAGGTAGATACAAATAAATGCAAAGAAAGGGAAGAAAGGTTTGGGAGGTAAGGTAAATGATAAGGGGATGGTATATGATGGGAGAAACCATGTTAGGAGGGGGTGTGGGACAGCTTGTGGGAGGGCACATACGGGCGGGGATACAGAACCACCCCATTGGCAGGGGGTGGCCACGCCCCGAGCCGGGGGCGGTCCACTTGCACCCTTAGTCAACACCCCACCTGGCCGCCTCTCACAACTGCTCCAACTCTCGTCTCCGCCGCCACTACTACGTAAGTACCTATTTCATTAGCTCATTATTAATCATTTATTCCATTGGTTTCTTTAAATTTGAGTTGTTTATTTGGTGTTTTCGTGTTACTTTTCTTCAGTTTAACATTAAAGTCAGAAATAAATACTTTGGTGTTGTTCTCCAAGTATTTTTAAATTAAATATTTTACTCCCTCAAGGGATACAATACTTTCCCATTTCTTGGATTATAAACACCATAAAAACTAATCATAAAATTCTGTGTCCATCATTCATGGTGTTCCAAGGAGGTTTTGAATTCAAAACAAATAATTATTGCTTTGGCATTGATAGAAATCGTATTTAAATATCAAATATAGTTGAATCATCTCAATTATTCAAATTATAATAAGCAGAGTAGAAAGTTTCATGAAGATTTCTATATGTTCTGTTTTTAACTATGCTATGAAATTAAAAAAAAAATAACTGATTTAGGGGGTAATTCCCCATAATTGCCGTCAATACATTAACTTTATATGTCGTTCTAAGAGCTCTGTTAAACGTGAAGGTACAACCTTTAACATTTTGTGAATGTTTTATAATGAGCGATAAGTACTTATTAACAAAAACTAAAATTGGAACAATATGATCATAAAATACATATACAAAAGTACAAAATATGAAATAATATGGATTAAAAGTCCGATGTAGAAATCGTTTATATGCATCCAAGAAGAGGAAATATGTACAAAAATGATCAGATTTGATGAAACAAGGAATATGTGGAAATGTTTCTTCCTAGATTTTACAGAAATATACACCATATTTTAGTAAAATTAGTCAAGTGGTATGGATTTGTATTACAGAGAATGATATAAACTCCATTTTCTTGAATATATTACACCGTACAACAGTATGAATTATATTACATAAACATGAATGGCTACACTATATATAAATCATATCTATGAAGACTTGGCGAGAAATCAATTATTGTTGTGGGAAAGAGGATATTCTTAATGAAATATGAGGTGTTATATAAGACATAAATTTCAGCAATCCGAATTGACTGATTATCAAATGATACAATATCTGGATTAAACCACATCGGTTATAGTTTACCTGTAGCATAGCAATATTGCATAGGTATATCTTCAGCGATTTATACTATTCGACAGTGATTTGATAAACTTCCGGATGTGTTATTACTCTTACTTTATGAATGAATTTACATTAGTGTCATGTCATATTCATAAAGTGTTTTGTTGTTTAGCCTTTACTGTTTAGTATATAGTGCTTAAATAATCTGTAGCTTAATGACGAAATAAACTGACCAGGTCACTAGTTAATGTAGCAAAGCAACAGGTGCCTGCTTTCGCCTTATACACCTTATGTCTCAACAGAAGAAGAAATCCCCTTAAGTTTGATTTAACATGCTTCAATTAATATTGCACTTCTTCTTAATTGGATTAAATAGAAATGATCGAAATTACGAAACAATATTGATAGCAAATAACAGTTAATATTCAAGGAAGGTTATTGTACTGGTTACTCTTATCTTACTTTAGGGTAAGAGAGTTATCTCTTAGAGTCATTATAATCTGATAAAAATTAATGAATGAATTGTTACTAGTAGAACCTTACAGAATATTAAAAGGGCCATTTTTTTTGTTTTTCAAAGCCCACACTTATAAGGCTTTTATCTTTTAGTGCTGCTCTAGGGGCGGCAAAAATTGTGGCTGATTTATTATTTGGCACCTACTTTAGTAAAGGGTGAACCACAACATTACCTGTTATTAGGGCGTTTAATTGTGGGCTTGCATGGTAATGTAGAAAATTATCTGGCATAATTTATAGATTGATGTGTTTGAGACCTGTTTATTCTGAAATTAGTTGGTAATTATATATATATATATATATATATATATCAGTAAATGTCATTATACATGAAAATAAACTAAATCTTTTTACTCAGTAAGAGTCCTGATTTCTTTTCGAAATGACGAAGATCTATTTCTATTTTAGATTGATCTCGTCTTTCTGAGATGACAGGATTCTGAAATGGAGTATCAAAGATCAATAATTCTAATTTTATAAAACCGAACAAAAAAAGTTATTTCCAGTAGTGTTCTTAAGTGATATCATACCAGAGAAGTTTATATTTATGATAAATGAAAATCTATAATTTAACCAGAAGTCAAAGTTACATATCAATTCCCATTTACAACAAGTTGAAGATATTTCAATAAAGAGAGAATTTAAAATAATATGAAAATGACTGAAGGAAAAAATTAAATAGTTTTTATTTAAAGTAATTCTCTGTACTTAAAAAAGAAAAGTTGACAAAACTTGTTTAATTAAAACTTTTTGATAAAAACACAAAATGTTAATCATCTATACAAAAAAACAATAGAAACAAATGCACTTTTCATATGATAAAGATATACTATATTCCAATTTCCAATAAATATACAGTTCATCTTACTAAAAAAACTTTCTCATTTCAAACGTTGTGAATGGTAGTATTGAAACACAAGGATACTCACATGCCCACCATAGTATAAATATATGGAAAATTGTTTGCAAGAGCAGTAAAAATATTAATCAACCATTTTTTTTATATTTTCCATAGTCGATTTCTTTTTAAATAAGAAGTAAAAACGTTTTAAATAATTATAATATTTTCTGGTACAAAAAAAGTTGTTAGTAAGGTTTTTATAAGAACATATTGTGTCTTAGGTAGTTTGTTTCCTCATAAATCAACTGTTTAGAACACGTTATTATCAAGATCAAATCCGGACAATGTACTGAGCAAAGCGGCAAATATATTAATTATAATATTAAAAATAATTTGTTTACGCGATTTTAACAAATTCAAATTTGAATTCAACAAATATAAGGAAAGACATTAGGACAATAGATATTCAGGAATATAATAATATTAAACCGGAAAGTTTATGAAGCCACAATCATATATATAATCCATCATTTGTGCATGAATGTTAAATCAATAATAGTTTAATTTTTCCTCCCTATATTATAAATATAAACAGTTACTTTTAAAAATGTAACTTTCCTTATATAAAATATTTTATAACACTTTGAAATGAGATTAAAATATGTAAATATTTTAATATAAATACTAAATTTTATACTCGAAATAAATGGATATACTAGTATATGCTAAGAAAATATGCATACTTGTATAGTTTGAAGTTTTCATATCTCGAGCACATATATAGTACACTAAATGATAAAAAAATAATGTACATATGAAGATTATTGTGAATAGTTACAATAACAACGTAATGTAATCTATGAAGTGCATACTAGAGGAAAATGGAAAAAATAAAAATTAATAAGTTCTCTGAGGCCTTTTAATTTTATGCCATCAGAAAGCAGCTCAGTGACTCAATGATGACGTAAGGTGAAATAGCTCTGAGCATTTATCCCTTCTTCTACTTTTTTCATGTGGTTTTTAATTTCACATGTATAGCACATGGATGCATATATATATATATATATATATATAAACTTTAACACATAGGAAAGAACACAGAAAGTCACTACAGAACTCACTTCGATATTTCGACATCCGTCGTAATCGGGAAGAAGTGCGAAGTACTCGCGTTGAGAAGCAAACTGCTACCCATACTACTATATATACCTATTATATATATATATATATATATATGTTCAAAATCGAAGAAGAATAACACTCAAAGTGAAGGAACACACTTACTAACTATAGTTTAGAGATACTAACTAAAATGTAGAAATTATAATTACAAGTTATTCAGTTGGTTGTTTCTAAAGTATATAGATACATCAAAAATTCAGAATAGAACTAAACACGTCGTATAATGAATTTTTAAGCCACCATTTGTTTTTTGAAAGATATTAAAAGGAAGGATGAAGAGAAGTAAACGTATTAGATGAATGGTTTACCTAAAATATATATATTTCAGATGAATAGTATAGGTGTTTAGATGAATATATATTACCTAAAATTAAACAGGGTTTGATAGACCTTTACTGTTGAAATCAAACTCTCAATACCGATTTTCAATATCATTTAAAACCTAAGTTTCGTAATGTTTCGTAAGCCTAAGAAATAGAGAAAAATATGAGGATTTCATTAATAAATCAAATTACAATATAAAAAACATATAAATAATTAAATCAGTACTCATGGATTTAGTTTCAATTACTCTTTCCGTTTACAGCCTTTTAGGCAGATTAATGAAACTAAATCTAAAGTTGCTCTGAGTGTTTCAAAAAAAGCACTCATTAGTCTTCTGGGTGGTAGATATGCTCTTGGGTTTAACTTCAATCATTAATTGTTGTATTTTAATCTGTTAATTATTCTTTTCTTTACTTACTTATTCTTATTTTTAGTTTTTTTTTTACAAATCATTAATAGTTATTATTTGAATTTTTTCATTCATTTATTATTACATTTTGTTATTTTTTGTACCATCTATCCTTGTCTCTTCTCCCACCGTAAGTTGACTACATTAAATGAATGCCTCTTCAAGGAGACAAGCTTAGTCGTTACCAGTCTTCGAAACGACTCACATCTTTTTTCTTGATGACGCGGCAATCAGTAGTGAGTTTCTGTGATTCCTTTTATGTGTGTTTTTTTAAATTTAGTTTATATATATGTATATATATATATATATATATATATATATAACGTAGTTATATATTTATATAATATACATTCCATTTTCCGATTCAAAAGTTCTTACTTCTGTCGATGAAAATGGTTCTATGATAATACCAAAACGTCAGAATTGATAGTTTGACTTTGAAGCTAGAAAATTGACAAAATCGCCATTTGTCTAGTATACTTTTAGGTATATTAACTAAAATTTTTAAAAGAACACACAGAAATAAAATCACTGAAATACACTACTATATTTTGACCCTCGTCATCAGGAAGGTAGAATAAATCGCTCCAAAACCTGATAATTACTCATAATTTCAGCGATTTCATTTCTTTTGAAAATTCTACTTTATTCAGTTCGAAGAATCGTTTCATCTAATTGGTTTATATATATATATATATATACTACAAAACTAAAGTTTATCGGGACTCCGTCAGTTCTTCAGGTTCAAATTAAACTCTCATTGCCAACGTTTTGGTCTTTATTTAAAACCTTTTTTATAGGCAGAAGTATACATTTTGAAACAGAAAAACTAAGTATTACATTACAAATTGTTTTACAAAGAAAAATAGTATGTAGATTTTAACAAAAACTGTAGTCTGAATGAACACGTGAAACTGAACTGTCACTGTATATATATATATGTTATATATACATACTATATATGTTTTTCGTTAAATGTATTGAATAGATTTCAGTTATGCGTACAAGTTACTTGTGTGTTATCCTCTTCTCTCAGGCCTCAGTTGATTTTACGAGATACCTCTAATGAGACAATCCAAATTACTCAACTTTATCTTTATAAGATATTATAGTTCCATATGTCTTCTTTATGTAAAATTTAGAATTATTTTTTTCCTTTAAGTTTGTGAATTCAACAAAATTACACTTTAAATGACTTTTCCTTTAACATCTGTTAATATACCACAAAAATTTCCCATTGAAACAGAAAAACTATTATTAGTGAACGCAAATAACTCGTAAATACCTTTATTTATGAATTTGAAACTTCATGTAATTGCCGCTCAAATAGCATTGCTCGTATCTTGCTATGCCGGCCGCGAATAAGTTTCACTTCTGACTGTTTCGTGTAGCATACACCGGCATTGCAAAACTAATTATACATTAATGGTAAACCACTATTACCAAGTTCTAATTTTAATTAACTGATATGAAATTCTGTTTAAGTTCCGAACTTTCTCTTCGCATAGTATTTGAAGTCTATTACAAGTATCATGTTACAGTAGCATGACAGATTTATGTCGTTTTATTTGTATTTCTTTTCTATTATTTTTTTAAATTTTAGAGTATAAATATCAGTTTAAAAAACCAAATAATTATAAAAAAAAATTGTTTTTACCAAATTATGCATTCAAAAACAAATTATGCATAAAGAAAACAAATAACGTGGTAGCAAAAATCACTCAAGTATGTTGTACAGAATTATATTACGCATATATTTCAAAAAATCTGTAAATTTAATATGATAATCTAACAAATAATAAAAAGTGATTATTATATTTTTAGCACCCTTATGGTTATTTTTGATCCATCACCATTAAAGTGCTGATTTATAATGATCAATAAACCTAAAAAGTAAAAAAAAAATCAGTTTTTAACTAAATCTGGTAACTTGACAAGACGTGTTCAATTGTTACAGGCTATCCTAGAATGATTATGGATATGCATCATGGCAGGTGCTCCGAGAGCGCATCTAGCTTTATTTCGCAGCGCTCCGAAGAGGATACGAAGACCAGCAAACCTACTAAGCGGAGCTTTGATGTCGCATTTCTGATGGCTCCAGATGACCACAAGAAGAGAGAGGAAGTTAGAGTTACGGGAGAAGGGAGCGCTTTTACGAAAGTAGGAGGAGAGAAAGTTTACGGATTAGGGTCGGAAGGAGGACGAAAGGAAGAGCGAAAGCGTGCCGCCTATCCCGAGCTTGCCTACCCTGGCCTCGGGTACCCGGCTTTTCCCGGGACGGCCCTCCTCCCAGCGGCTCTCATCCAGCCAACGCTGGCAGCCCTCTCACCTCTTACGCAAAACATCTGTGCCAAGTGCAACATCTCCTTCAGGATGACCTCTGATCTAGTCTACCATATGCGCTCACATCACAAAAATGATTCCGTTGTTTCTGAAGCAGCTCGACGGCGTCGAGAGCAAGAGAAACTTCGATGTCCTGTCTGCAACGAAAGCTTTCGCGAACGGCACCATCTCACCCGTCATATGACCGCACATCAGGACAAGGATGGAGACTCCCCTGACGATCAGCCTGCGCCCCGCAGGCTCAAGTGACCACTCTATCCCTAGTGTTACCATACTCCTTCTTTATGTATATATTTACCATGTGCAATACCAAAATATATCGTTTTGTTATTTATTTGTATATTTATGTATAAAACAGTTTATTTTTAACCTCTTGATGTATGTTTATTTGTAAATTTAAACTCCCAACGCATCATTATAACAATCCTTATTAAAATATAGTGTTTGTTATCCTAAAGGCTCTACCTTTTCCCATTCAAAACACCTAATTACAGCAAGACAAGGGATACCCTAAAAGACCATAAAAGGTTTTTAAACTGAATATCAGTTAACAAATTGTTCTAAGAGACTCTAATAAGTCTTATTTATAATTAAAATTAATATATGCAAATTTAATCATTAAATAATTTTGCCTTACAAGTGTTGATAACACTTTCATTGTAGCAATTTGCTAGATAGAGTTCATATGTTTAATCTGAAAAAAAGTAAAGATTAAAATTGAGTTATGTTCCATTGAGTAGTGCAAAATATATATTATAACATGAATATATTTGTAGTCAAGGAAATTACCAATAAAATTAGTAAAAAAATAGGAAAAAATGTCTACTTGCTTTTGAGCATGACGAAGTTTTCAATGAACTAGAAACGTTCAATTTTTTTGAAAACTGGGTATTCTTGAAAGCGCTTAGAACTTTTTCGTATTCTTTTACAATTTTTAGAATAAATTTTCTTGATTATAGTTGTAATATAAGTAATTTTTAAATTAAATTTTCTGCGTAAAATATTTCACTTTTCATAAAAAAAATGTATTTATAAAAATTTTATTTATAAAAATTGAGAAGTATGTGATGATCTTTGTTCTATAAATTTATATATATATATATATATATATATATATATGAGTTTAAAATTCATGAAGAGTAACCCACAGAGTAAGGAAACACACTTACAGACTCAAAGTTTTGGGTAATCCGTCTTCAGAAGAAAAGAGAAAGGGAGACCAAGCACGTTGTAGACGCAACGGCTAGTAACCGTTGCCGTTGTTATATGTATATGTATATGTATACACATATAATAACACTTGAGAACGTGTTCAAGAAGATCGTAAACACTGAAGCCGCTTTGACCTTTAATGATATTTGTATAAAAGAAGATTTGCTGCCCATTTACACGATAATATATACATATAACAGTTTATAGGAATGATTCATCAATAAAATTTTAAAAATGTTATGGCAGATAAATATAATAGCCACTACACGATTTTACAAAGAATGAGGTATAATTTACTCATTGCATTTGTTACTAAATTGTTAGACAACAGTCGTTACATATAAAACGGATAAAAATATATGTAAAATACAAATAAAATAAAATATGTTAATCTACTCTTTTACATAACAAAGAATAGAAAACAGACAATTTGTTTTGAATATTTAATGTTAAAATTTTGGAAAGAAGTAAGCCTTATGTTTTAGAAATTACTAGCTCATCTACCCGGATTGACCGGGCGGTAGATTATGGCGTAATTACATAACCCCGGAATTTTGGTTATGAGCGGTAGAACCCAAAAAAGGACTTTGATCAAAATCAAAATACCGTAGTTAATTGCTCCGAAAAAGTAATATAAGATCCATATGTTTATTTATATCTAAATTTCTCCAGTTTTCTTTCTAAAGCGGACAGACAGACAAACTGTGTATTTTATATAAAAAAGGAATCTATTTTTTTTATTTCTCTTATAAATAGGGTGTAATATACCCTGCATCATCATTGTGGGTACTCTGCTGATGTTATAATAAATAGTGAAATTCTGTTAATTAAGAAAAGATACCATAGTTAGTTCTCTAACTAATCTACGATGCTGAATCTTCGGATGAATATTCACAGGCTTTCGGTTGGTAAACGCAGCAGTCTCCCTGTCGCCACTCACGCTAATTCCCACCACCTCAGCTTCAATGATTGTTTCACAGTCCAAATTCTCAAATTTTGTCCCCAGTGATAACAGACAAGTTACTTTAAAAGCTTCCGAGGAAGCCCACAATTGGCTCCTAGGGGCATGCTCGCAATCTGGCTTGAATTTAAACCGTTAGGTTTTTTTTAGTTTTTTATATATTTATTTATTTTTTTTTAATTTGTTTTTAAATCATTTTGTATATATTCCCTTTATTTTTTGTTTTCTTCACCTTTATTCTCCTTTTTAAAAACAAAATTTTTTTCCTTGATTTCGACTCCTTAGTTCCTTTTTTATATTTCTCCTTTGTGGCAGCACTGCTTTAGCCCTCACCCAGTGAGTTCTTTAGTTGACTGTCGTCCCTCAGTCAATTCACTTCTTCTCCTGAGGACGACCGCCATTACGGTCAAAATATTGAAAAGTGAGTCTTTCTTATGTTTCTGTCTATGTGTCACAGTTTATTTTAAGTATCTTCAAGGCTAATAGTAGTGCTAATTGTAATGCAATCATGTTGTAGCCCTGAATATAACATATATATATGTCGAAACGTCGGCAAATGGAGTAGTTTAAAATCATTGGACCTCAATCCTCAAAGAAAATTACATCATATATATATAAAGATTTCATATAAACACGTGAAATAACAATCAATGATCAAACCACGATAAGAAATGGGAAAACAAGACTAAGATCTTTCAACCGTAACAAGCGGTCTTCGTCAGAGTCAAAAACCCAACTCTGACGTTATACATATATAAAATAAATTCAAAACGAAGGAAACACACAGAAAGACACAGACATAACTCACATCGATATTTCGACCATCGTCCTCATCAGGAGGTGTGAAGAGCGAAGAGCGAAGAGTCCCGCAGGAAGACAGGGCAGCGACTGAGTCTATCTATCTATCTCTTAGTGTTATCTGGTAACAGCCCTCCCTTTAGACATATTTTGATCAATAAAACAAATTAAAGGATCGAAACATGTCACGATGAACATAATACGAAATATTGGAGGATTATATTATCAGTTAAGAATTGTAAAGAATAAAATATATTTTTATAATATAAAAATATTAAATTAATTAATTAATGTAAAATAAAGCGTCTTATTAAAGTTAAAGCATACCTGGTCATGCATTAAATGTGCTTGTTACTTTTAAATCCTTTGATGCTTTAAATATCAAACGATTTTTTTTTAGTTACAAGAAACAAGTATAATTAATGTTATAGAAGAAAACATCTGAACAATAATATATGTGTTATGCAATTAATTAGCATGAATATAGTTACTCATGAAATCACGAAAGAGTGTTTTAAATTTTTAACACTCACTATGGACTTTTACATGTTTCCTAACCTGTTCATGCAGTTAAACTACTATAATTAATATGTATAAATGAACTCTAAAATTATCAAATACATATATAGATGTGTAGTGACTGATAGAATTGTTTTGAAGAAATAATACTCTACAGTTTCATTTTAATTAAATGATATGCTTTCAGAAGTTAAAAGTAGCATGTTATTTGATAATAAAAAGTTTTTACAACTATTATTGTAAAATATTTTAAATGGAAATCATGACTAGTAATGAAGTGGAAATTAATAGCAAAAATCAATCGATTCACGCGAATTAAAAAAAAAAATATTTTTTGTCAAGTAATAACTTAAAGGAATGTGTGAATATGAATGAGAGGAGAAATGATTGGGGGAGAGAGAATTATCTCGAATTTAATTATGAGGAAATGATGGTTGGTGTGTATTTATATTCCAGAGTTTGGATGGTCAGAAACGCAAACAACCAGGAGACCTTTATATGGCTCAAAGTGACGTAAGGCGGGTAATAAAAAAGCTATGACATATTGGTGTTTGTAAGAAAAAGAGGGAGTACTGTATATTATTCAGTAATAATTACGAGTGGGGGGGGGGGGAAGGAAGGGTTGCTAATAAGGGCTGGCAGGGTGGCTCACAAAGGGTGACTTTAGAGCCACACCCCTGTTTAAATTAAATGGAGCGAGAGTGTAGCGATAAGAGATTCAATTGTTTGTTGGTCTGTTGCAGATCAGGCTTTATCGTACTGAGACCAACCCCTCTTCCTGACCTTTCGCCACCGACACTAATCTGCTTCAAGAGTACTCTAGCTCCGGAACATACTCCTCACCTTCACCTCTATTTATGTAGTTTCCTTTCTGAGAACAATGCTCCTATCCATACATTCTGTATGTCTCTCGATTTCTTAACTTTATGCAAATTAAGAAGGTCTCATAATTTGTTTCCAACTGAGCTGTCTGCACTCAACCGCTCACTTTTCTGACTACACTCCCTCTATCTAAACAAGAAATACGCTTTCACCTAAAATAGACGTGCCACTGAATCTACTCATAAATAATATTGTGATTATGTCTTAAACATTTATTTTTTAAAAATAAAACAATATTCAAAACAGACCCTAATACTCTCGCTATTAGCGAACATTATTTAAAATTGAAGTAAATTATATGAAAAGACTTAAGTATAATGATAGACTTCTACCTATCATCTATGCTTTTCTTCAGTATGAGTTCAATTAACTTTAACCCAAAGAAAATGCTCTATAAATTAATGTATTATGTAAGATGGTGGTTACATTTAACTTTATACATATCTGTTTACTGTGTAATTACCTAGTAATGTGCCTGCGATGTTTACTATGTAAAATGAAACATGAAATATTATAGTACTTAAGCCATTGTAGATCATAATCCAACATGCATCAAACGTCCAAACCACACTTAGAAGTTAGAAAAAAGACTAAGATTCAAGCTCTCTCTCTCACTCTCTCTCTCTCTCTCTCTCTCTCTCTCTCTCTCTGTCTCTCTCTCTCTCTCTCTCTCTCTCTCTCTCTCTCTCTCTCTCTCTCTCTCTCTCTCTCTCTCTCTCTCTCTCTCTCTCTCTCTCTATCCAAACTGGACGATCCACACTGGATACAATAACAGTTCAAAATTGAAGATAGGCAGCACACAAAGTAACAAAACACACTTACAAACTCAAATTTTGGGGTAATCCGTCTTTCGGAGAAAAGAGAAAGGGAGACCAAGCACGTTGTAGACGCAACGGCTAGACGCAACAGTCCATATATCCTTATATGGACTGTGTATACATATCTGTTTACTTTATACACCGTAAACAGATATGGATAAAGTTAAATGTAACGACCATCTTCAATTTTGAACTTTATATATATATATATATATATATACATACCAAGATTTCACATAAACACGTGAAATAACAATCAATGACCAAACTACAATATGAAATGGGAAAAAAGACAAAGATCTTTCGACCGTAACAAGCGGTCTTCGTCAGAGTCAAAACTCAACTGACGAGGTCAACTGAGCCAACAGAGTCAGTTAGGTTTTGACTCTGACGAAGACCGCTTGTCTTTTTTTCCTGTTTCAGACTGTGGTTTGATCATATATATATAGTGAAGAAGAAAAATTAGATAGATAAAAGTCATCTCTCAGGAGCAAATCAAAAACACATGGCAGGGTGAATATAACAAGTAATACTGCAGTCAATTTTAAAGGATAAATGAGCAGAGAAATTAGTATTTCAGAAAATCATTCTCAAATAATATTTTTTTAGTAAAATTTAAAAATTTTATAAAAAAGAATAATTAAACCTATTGGTAGGTCTGCGATTCAATACCTACTCTGGCCCTCAATTTGTTCACATGGGAGGTAAATAAGTCTGAATACGTCGTCCTTCAGGGAGAAAGTTATACTGTCGGTCCCGAGCCTGTTCGCTCTCGGGTACTAGTTAAAGATCCCAACTTTAAATAGACTTGAGTTAGGCAAAATTTATGATTGCATCTCCTATAGTAGAATCAATGACATATGCAATATACCCGCGAGGAATCAGCAGGAGGGGGTCTGACTTTGTCAGTCCCTCAGTGCTCCACAAAAAAATAAAATAAAATAAAGTAAAAATATAAAGAAATGTATTGGTCACGTTTTGAATCTTAATAAGCATAAAGATGAAGAACATTAAATTAAAATCGTGATTTGTTTTGAGTAATCAACATTTTTTGAAAAATTTGCATATAATCATAACACAGTTGTAAATAAAGGAACAGTCTAACAGAAATATGCTGTTCAAAATCTATGGAGAAATTAGATATAATCAAATGAATCAAACAAATTGTTGATACTTAAATTGTTTTTGTTTATTAATTCAGATTTTGCTATTATTAATTAAAGCTTTCTCCCTCTTAAAAATTTACAGGAAAAAAATACTAATGACAAAACACTTGCATTGAAGTTTTAAGGAATGCAAATCAATTAAATATGTTAAATTACATTTCAATAATGCTGAAGGAAACTGAAATTGGAAGTGTTATTCATTATTTTCCAAACAATCAGGCAAATATTGGTGTCAAATAAACATACGTGACTGTTAACATCAAAGAGGTTAGGAATACTATATTATAACAACATATTCTGTTCGAATAATCTTCAATTTAGTCTTCTTTTGACAATGGATGAGTCTAAATATTAAAAAATGGTCAAAAAAATATTATAATAACATTTAATCTTACTTAGGATTTGTACTTCAACAACCAAACAATTTAGTTTCCTCTTCATTACTAGATGAGACAAACGTAGAAGGAATGACTAGATATTATTAAAAGCTATAACTATAACTTCATAATAATAGCGAATTACGTGAGCCCATACGTACTCACTCATTTTAGTTTGAATTATTTTCTAACTAAAATGCATGATTTTCGAAACATATATCTCAAAACAACTTCTTACTACAGTTGATGCAAATAACTTGATTGCACAAATGGCCTAAATAAAAAAAAAGCATGAGCGTATTTAATATTCACAAAATTTAAGTTTTTGACTTGTTAACGCGTTAAGTAAAGTTTATTTAACTATTACATCTATTACAGTTTTCTCAATGCTATAGGTACTTTTCTTTTAATTAAATGAATACGATTTAGCATATTGTTATAACTACAATAAGTACAGAGATGGAACTTGGCAGTTGATTTTAACTAACTCACCACCTAACTTATTACTCTTGTTTAAAAGAAATTATCAACACTCATATATGATTTTAGAAATATAACTGATGATCCAAATTTATATAGTGAATGAGACAAAAATCAAAATACGTCTTTCATTGGGTTTGAGTCATTAATGTTATATAAAAGTAATAAAATGATCCGTTAACTCGACAACTGACCCTTGTTAAAGGCATTTAATAAAGATTTATAAAGTATTTCTGTAATTCTAGCAAAATTAAACATTCATGCGGTAGATTTCAACCTTCATGTCTGATCCATATGAGAATAAATTGTTAACATTACCAGTAGTTCAATTAAAATTATGGCTTGTCGCAATTAAGTATTAATACTGGTTTATGAAAGTTACTGCCTCAGTATTATTGAATATTATGGAGTGAAAATTTCTGCATAACATAATTGCTATCTTTATTTAAAAAACATACTGTAATCGTATAGAATTGATTGAAATTTGTTTATCCATAAGCAGCAGTCCAATACCACACACATGGATTAAATTATTCAAAATTGGATACATAGAATGTTTGAAAGAGGTAGATTCTGTTTACTAAATTGTTTGCTTCCTTTGTAAAAAAAATCATATAATGTACATTAAGAAAAAAACTTTTAAAAGCGGATACCAATCTCATTGTATCACAATCACTAACTCATTTTTCAAACACATTTAATGATCACTATAAAGCAGTGAAATCAGTATGAAATGTATTTTAGAGCTAAAAACTTCTAAGGAGTTAAATATAAACAGAAGTAGTGGTAGAAACAGAGAACTTTTTCAGACAAGTTAGCCCATTCCATAAAGAAAAAAAATATTTTCTTTCAAGATACGGTCAAAGTCATTTAAGTTAGGAATTAGGATACTTGACTGCTTGGTTATATAATTGAGTATCCTATAGTCTCCACAGGGACTAAATGAGTCATTTTGCTTCGACACTAGGTGCACTTGGACCAGCAATTCTTTGATGGTCACCAAATTTTTAATTTTATTATTTTCTAGAAGAAAACTTCACAACTCTGTGTTTCTCAGGAGCCAGTATGTTGCGTCCGGCGGTGACAGATGTATGTATCTACGCGACTCAATCATTGAAGATTAGCCAACCTTTAGTCAGGTTGGGATATTTGTTTAAAAAATCTTAAAATTTACACTGAATAGAATTTGTTACTACTGAACTGTATTTTGCTATTTGAACAGTTCAAGAAATTTTTTTTTGTACTGTCTAAAATTCTTTTGTTTTTGATATCAATCAAAAGATTAAAATTACTAAGAAATTCTATATCTCTAATAGTTTGATGTTTCTCTTCAAACTAAGACTTATTTTCAATATACTCTCACCATGATGTCAGATCATTAACTTCAAAATGGTCAATTTTTGTTGATGCTTTTATCTCTTAGCGTGGGAAGAATTACTGGTATGTCCACCCCACAGTCAATTAATTTGGTTTTTGGTCCGAAATAAGAAGGCGCCTTGATACAAACCAGCCGTACTCCGCTGACTAGAGTTATGGATCTGTCTATTACCCGGACTCTTATTGAGGAATTAGAGTGGAATTAGTGATATATATATATATAAACAAACACTTTTTCTTCTTCTCGGAATTTGGTCAGGGTTAATATACAGAATCACCTTTATAACATTTTTAAAATCTTAATTTTAAAACATCCTCAGGGCCATAAACTAACAAAAAACAAAAAAACCAATGGAAATTCGTCATTTCTACTTTACAATCATTATAACATATAAAAAAACTTACTTTCTCAAGGCTAGCTTCTATTACTGAACCAACAAAAACCGTTATCTGTCATTGCATGTGCTTCCAATGTTATCTTCCAATGTTATTCCAATGTTATCTTAGTTTATATTGACATGTATTAATTGTAATAAAAAAACAGTCCGTTCAATAAATGTCGCTGGGTAGCTGCGCATGCAATGACAGATAACGGTTTTTGTTGGTTCTCCGTAATAGAAGCTAGTCTTGAGTAAGTAAATTTTTATTTATTATGATGATTGTAAAGTAGAAATTACAAATGTCCATTGTTTTTTTGTTTTTTGTTAGTTTATAGCCCATATTTGAGGATGTCTTAAAATAAAGACGAAACGTTGGCAAAAAGATGATTCCGTGTATTAACCCTGACCAAATTCTGAGAAGAAGAAAAAGTATTTGTTATTAATTTGTGGTCAAGAAAACAATACCTTATTATATATATATATATATATATATATATATATATATATATATATAAAGATTTCACATAAACACGTGAAACAACAATCAATGATTAAACCACAATAAGAATGGGAAAACAAGACTAAGATCTTTCAACCGTAACAAGCGGTCTTCATCAGAGTCAACAAGTCAGTTGGGTCTTCGTCAGTTGGGTTTTTGACTCTGACGAAGACCGCTTGTTACGGTTGAAAGATCTTAGTCTTGTTTTCCCATTCTTATTGTGGTTTAATCATTGATATATATATATATATATATATATATATATATATATATATATATATATATATATATGTGTGTGTGTGTGTGTGTGTGTGTGTGTGTGTGTGTGTAGGAAGAGATTTCTTCCTTATGTTTAGAGCAAGCGACAAAAACAGTTTCAAAAATTCTTGTTAGCAAAATAGAATAACCTTTAAAACCAAAAAAAATATCTCTGGGTTGCCTCCTAGATATAGGATTCGAAGATACACGCCTTTAAATACAATGGATCAGTACAAGTATATGAATAAATATATCCAGAAGCTGTAAAATGGTCATAATAATCAAATACAAGATAGTTAGAGATAAACGAACCATTATTAATTATCAATGTGTTTAACATTACGTCTTTATGATAGCCACATTAAAATTAAAACCAAAAACTTTTTGCTTTTTAAGGAGTTTATAATAGGTTTGTTTATACCAAAGTTGAGTTTAGGACACTTCAATTTTCGTTATACTTTATGTAAAAGAATACAAAAACTTTTATGGTGCTTAGTGATCAATTAAATAAATTGTACATCAATAAATAAATGTAGAAATAAATCAACCGTAGAAGTGTCATTCATTTTTAGTATGAATGGCAGTCATTAAAGGAAAAATATTTTTCATTAGTTAAAAGGAGGTTCGTGTAGACGTCTGTGGATAAAGACTGTTATGAGGTCATAGGGTGGCCGGTGTGCGAGTCGAGATAATAGGGGAGGATGTGTCGCAGGGGTGAATTGATGGCATGGGGGTGAGACTGCCGTGTAGAGGATAGAAACTGCCGCATCTATCAAGGGATGAGCCCAATAAAAAAAATACGTGAAATATGAGAGCCGGAGTCGACAATATTTACGCCCTTGTGGAGAGGGCAAGTTTGAAGGAAGGGGTGAGCTACGTCAAGATGGTGGACTGAGCTGCGCGGGCTCCTCCAATATGGGCACTCCCTGATAAGAACCACCCCCGACTTAGCCTTCCTTTATGCATATCGCCGGCAGCTACAATTTCAATTTTTTTCTATACCCCCCCCCCCTCCCTTCACAAGGCGTGATTGGTCCCGATCGGTAATTGGCTGGCTTCATCCCCCTTTCCATTATCTTTATGATTGCTTCCTTTTCTGTCACAAAAAAAAAACACCTTAACTGCAAATGGACTCAAAAATTATTGAGGCCAAATAAAAATGAGGCACATTTGAAAAGCCTTATCGTACCTCGTAATAAGGCTGGTTTCTAAACAGTTTTGTCCCTAAAGGCAGTCTTATTTAGCAGCAGCCCTCTTTTCCAGCATTAGCTCCGTATTGAGCCTTTCATCACACTCTTCCCCAGTAGTCTTTTCAACCGATTCTTTTTTAAATTGTAATTTAAGAAAAAAACCTAAAACAAAATCTCTTTAGCCTGAAAAACAATACTTCAAGCAAAAGAAGAAGTCAAGTGTAAATTAAAATCATAAAATATAAAAAGATTGTTAAATATGTTTTATAAAATTTTAAAATGAAAATAAGCTATTTGGAAAAACTATATTTTAGATCTAATAAATTTCAACTTCCATTATAGTTCATAGAAAAGCGGTTCCATGGTTTGTATCCTAAACTAAAGAAATGGTGTTTGGAATAGATACTTGAAATTTAACCATCTACCAATATTGTTGCACTATTTAACCATAGCCATTTATTTTTGTTATGAAGAACAAACTATTTTGGTAAGAGCTTTCAATGAATTCTACCTCGATCACTGGATGTCTCTAATATCTGTTCACGCCTATTGAGTTAAGCCGGTTATCAGTGAAAATCCAACTGAGAGTAACTTCTGATAGTTTTTACACAGAATGCCTTTGTGATTAACCTTCAGCAGATCTAGCTTTTCAGCTGGTCTTCAGCTAATCTAGGGTTACCACGTTCGGATATCAGCTCAACCTTTACTGATCTTTGTGCATAAAGATCAAGAACAATCAAATCCATAAATTTGTTCTTGATTGTTAGTTTTTTTTTCATGGACTTTGTCTGAGCATTATTTTTGAAAAATATTTCTCTAACCACTTCAAATAGCAACTTCAAATCAACTAATTTTGTTTAATAATTTCAGAAAAAAAAATTCAGACATTTTTGATTTCACGTAATTTATATTTAAAAACCTTAAATTGATAATTCCAGTTTAAAAACTGATAAAAACTGTAAAATTCTTTTAAAATGTTTCCTGCAACTTAAAATGCGCCTTCGAAGTTAGCACTTAAATTCAATTTTTTTGCAATTTATCCAATTGTATTATCGCTGTAGGTTTAGTGCTTATTATAAGTATAAAAAAGGTTTTTTAGTATTCGATTTTCTAATACTATACTCTATACCATAAAACCGATTCCCAGTATCTAAGAAGAACAACAGTTTTCAATTAAAAGAGGTCTACAAACAAAATGATCAGATTTACCACTATCGCAAAATTTACAAGTGCCTAATCCTGATCATTTGCTAAGATTGTCACTCTAAAAATGTCCAAAAAAAGTTTTAATAAAAACAGGTTAAATTCTTTAAGTAGTAAGTTTGGAGTTAGTTTAGGATGACAGATGGATGACTTACTTCCCTTTAGTATTGGAGATTGATATTCTGAAAGGTGTCCAATTGCCTAGATTATTACGATTGTAGTTAGGGAAATCTTTGAGATTTCGGCACTACATTTTTCGGAGTGTAAATAATTGTATCGGTCACGAGCCTATACTGTGTCATGTACAAAGATCCCTGCTCTAATAACATTGAGTGAGGTAAAATTATTTTAGTTTTATTTGTTTACTTTCATTAAGATATTTGTTAATAGTATTGAGATAAAAAGTTTCGTTATTTTAAAAATTAGATATAGAAGTTCGTAGATATTTTAAAAAGTTATTATGAATTGAAAAAAAAAAACAATAAAATTCTTAAAACAATACAAGCAAAGGCCAAACAACAGTCTGTGTTGGATGTAAAGTCAAAGTAAGTGTTATGACCAATCTACAGGTTCCATCCCTTTAATAAATCTCATGTCACACAAACAGTTCTTGTTTCATTTAACATCATTACTGATCTTGGATAATACTGATAATAAGTGCAAAGTACTTTTTTATTCTATGTGCAAAATGATGATATATTTAAGCCATTTTTCTGTAAATTCAAGAAACATAAAATTTTTATTAAGTATTGTCATACTACGAATATTTCATGAACTTGAAATATTGAAAGAGGAATGTTACATTAAAAATGACTATTATTTTACAATGTTAACATATGAGATTGTTCTGTACAAAGAGACCAACCTAAATTAAAAATAATGAAAGAAAACAGCCACATTGAAAGAAACGAAGGCATATTTATAGGTTTGATAATGCTTTTCTACAGACTTTGATATTATGTCCATACAATAGGATGGATGTGAGAAGGTGGAGGGAGGAACTTGGCCTAGCACCAACAACTCTGGAGGGAAGCTGTGGTGCAGGCCCAGGCTCCACGGAGCTGTAGCGCCGTGTAATGATGATAATGACAATAGCTTCATTAAAGTAAAACCAAACCTAAATGGATATTCAACGAGTTTCACATTGTTTTTACTTTTAGAAAAGTTCAGTAAAGTATAGACATCCTAAAAAAATCGACTTCCAGATTTTGAGAGTTTTAAAGGCTTTTAAATTCTCAAATTCTACTTTTGATGTTTTGTGGGCAATACAAGATACAATTATACTTATCCCAAAATAGCTCTCTTTAGATAGGATTAGTTAAATATTTTTTTATTAAAGTTACATGGACGAAAACGAAGATATGGTACATGTTATTATTTTAGAAAATGTATCTTTTCTACGAACACTGAACCACTAGCAGTAGAACATCAAATTTTTATAACAAAAATCAACTTTTAATATTGTTATTCAACAACACATAATATTACTTAAATATTCAATATTTCGCAACAATTTTTTTCGAATTAATGAGTTAATAAATATGTTAACTATTTAATTACTCTGTATTTGACTTATAACATAAGCGCTACATACCTTGTGAATATCGAAAGTATATGTTTCAATTTTAATATGTGTCAATGGAAGTCTGTGTTTTGTTGCGTTCTCTGAACTATTTGTAAACTATTTTTTTTTTCAATTTGTTAATTATAACTACTTACTTAATTAAATAGAGATAGAGTTTTTCCAAGCCTTGAGTTCCTAAACTTGCTCGATATATTATTCAATATACCTATAACATATTGATAATATACAATTTCTATCACCTTGATAGAAGATAGTTTGTGAGATGGAAAGAAAGTTGCTACGAAATTAGTATTATTGTGTACAATGTTAGAACAGACATATTAATATTCAAATAAAAGAATAGTTTCAAACATGATCTATATTAAAATATTCCATACAGTAAATGACTTCAGAAGCTACTTTGTTTCCTAGTGGTGACAGATTTAGAAGTTTAGAATGCATTTTTTTTGTTTTTCTTTGCGTGTTTTTAATAATTTGTCTTCCCTTTACCTCATAGATTTTTTCTTTTTCTCTCTTCTTCATTTTGAGGTAAAGTACTGATTAGTCTAACAGATCAACTGTTTGACCCGGTAACATCTCTCCTAAAGACCAAATATTAAACACTGTTGCTTGTAACCCAGCGCGCATTCACTGTCTTATGGCGACTATGGTGGATTTCATTCCTGCAACTGATGTAGACAAATTAAGTCGTCAGTTACTTCTCGAAGTGTATCACTTTCAGCTTAATGTGATGTTCTAATGTAAAGTTTCATTATATATATACATATTTCACAGTAAACACATGAAATAACAATCAATGATAAAACCACAATAAAACATGAGAAAAAATGACCGTAACAAGTGGACTTCGTCAGAGTAACTACACAACAACCCATATATATATATATATGTGTGTGTGTGTGTGTGTGTGTGTGTGTGTGTGTGTCTGCGTGTGTATTTTATTAAATAGTATCCAAACTTTCATTTATGTTCTTTTTCAAGTTTTCTAAAATTCGAAAAATTTAGGCAAAAAGAATAAAAAGGAAAATTGACATACTATTTAATAAAAAATTTTTAAATTTATAAAACGTTTAATAAAACATGTTTGGGAGGTCTGCTCGCAAAATACACTCACACACACAAACACACACACACACACACACACACACACACACACACACACACACACACACACACATATATATATATATATATATATATATATATATATATATATATATATGAACGTATAAGCCACAAGGAAAAGTAAAAAAACACAGAAAATATGCTCTAAGGCCTTTCAATTATATGTCATCAGAGAGCAACTAGATATTGATAACAACAGAGGTTACAGGTTTGTTACAAAAACAAAATATGGGGAGACAAAACAAAACACATGTTAAATTAAAAAACATATAAAATACAAGCAAAAAAAATAAAACAACAAAGAGAAACAAAACATACAATTTAACAAAAAGGAAACAAAATACTAGGTACCAAAAGGAGAAACATCAGTTCGATTAGAGCCTACACTGCAGGACTTCAAACCATCACGAAGTCCAATTTGCCTGACAATACCTTCAACCAAAACATTATCCAATTTAAAAAGTCCCGAGCTGCTGTTCATGAGGTTTACACACCAATGTTTGATCAAGGCACTTTCCACAAGATTCCTTTCAATATTGGAAGCTAGAAACAACAGTTCCTTTGCATTTTCCCAATTCATTGAATGTTTCTTGTTTTTTATATGTAGAAACACGGCACTGGACTCTTCCTGTCTTCGAATGGCATATTTATGCTGCTTCACCCTAGTAAGCAGGCTTTTTCCTGTTTGGCCAACATACCTTGAGTTACAATCACCACAAGGGATATTGTACACACAACCTTCTTTCTCCCTATTATGATTGCTCACCAATCTGTTAAATAGGTTTCCTCCACAACTAAAAATAACGGAAATGCCGATTTTTTTCAAAAGAGAGGGAACATCTTTTAATGTACTGTTATAAGGAATAACCAATAAATTTTCCTTATTAAAAGGTTCTTTTTCATTTTCACTACTTAATGACTGTTTAGTTTTAGCTAAGACGTTATTAATGAAAGTTGGAGGATATTTCAGTTCTGAGGCTATTTTAAAGATATGGTCAATTTCCCCCTGAAGGTACTCTTTACTACACAGTTTAAAAGCTCTGAGAAACATGCTTCTAAACACAGCCTTTTTAACATTAGTTGGGTGGGCGGAGAAGAAATGTATATAGGAAGAAACATGTGTAGGCTTTCTGTAAATACTAAATTTTAGTTCTGAGTTAGTCCGATGTAAACAAAGATCCAGAAAAGGTAACATGTTATGCGATTCAACTTCTAGGGTGAATTTAATGGATGGAACACAGCAGTTCAGTTTGTCCAGAAAAGTGGAAACGTCTTCATTATTAGGCCAAACACATAGTACATCATCGACATAGCGATACCACTTTGCTCCAGTTGGTAATATTCCAGGCAGAAACATAACTTCAAAAAATTCCATGAACAAATTGCTGAGAACAGGGGAAAGGCAGTTTCCCATTGCCAATCCAAACTTTTGTCTGTAAAATTTATTATCAAAAGAAAAACAGCAATCTTCCACACATAGACGAATTAATGTTTTTTCTTTTGATAATAAATTTTACAGACAAAAGTTTGGATTGGCAATGGGAAACTGCCTTTCCCCTGTTCTCAGCAATTTGTTCATGGAATTTTTTGAAGTTATGTTTCTGCCTGGAATATTACCAACTGGAGCAAAGTGGTATCGCTATGTCGATGATGTACTATGTGTTTGGCCTAATAATGAAGACGTTTCCACTTTTCTGGACAAACTGAACTGCTGTGTTCCATCCATTAAATTCACCCTAGAAGTTGAATCGCATAACATGTTACCTTTTCTGGATCTTTGTTTACATCGGACTAACTCAGAACTAAAATTTAGTATTTACAGAAAGCCTACACATGTTTCTTCCTATATACATTTCTTCTCCGCCCACCCAACTAATGTTAAAAAGGCTGTGTTTAGAAGCATGTTTCTCAGAGCTTTTAAACTGTGTAGTAAAGAGTACCTTCAGGGGGAAATTGACCATATCTTTAAAATAGCCTCAGAACTGAAATATCCTCCAACTTTCATTAATAACGTCTTAGCTAAAACTAAACAGTCATTAAGTAGTGAAAATGAAAAAGAACCTTTTAATAAGGAAAATTTATTGGTTATTCCTTATAACAGTACATTAAAAGATGTTCCCTCTCTTTGAAAAAAATCGGCATTTCCGTTATTTTTAGTTGTGGAGGAAACCTATTTAACAGATTGGTGAGCAATCATAATAGGGAGAAAGAAGGTTGTGTGTACAATATCCCTTGTGGTGATTGTAACTCAAGGTATGTTGGCCAAACAGGAAAAAGCCTGCTTACTAGGGTGAAGCAGCATAAATATGCCATTCGAAGACAGGAAGAGTCCAGTGCCGTGTTTCTACATATAAAAAACAAGAAACATTCAATGAATTGGGAAAATGCAAAGGAACTGTTGTTTCTAGCTTCCAATATTGAAAGGAATCTTGTGGAAAGTGCCTTGATCAAACATTGGTGTGTAAACCTCATGAACAGCAGCTCGGGACTTTTTAAATTGGATAATGTTTTGGTTGAAGGTATTGTCAGGCAAATTGGACTTCGTGATGGTTTGAAGTCCTGCAGTGTAGGCTCTAATCGAACTGATGTTTCTCCTTTTGGTACCTAGTATTTTGTTTCCTTTTTGTTAAATTGTATGTTTTGTTTCTCTTTGTTGTTTTATTTTTTTGCTTGTATTTTATATGTTTTATAATTTAACATGTGTTTTGTTTTGTCTCCCCATATTTTGTTTTTGTAACAAACCTGTAACCTCTGTTGTTATCAATATCTAGTTGCTCTCTGATGACATATAATTGAAAGGCCTTAGAGCATATTTTCTGTGTTTTTTTACTTTTCCTTGTGGCTTATACGTTCATATATATATATATATATATATATATATATATATATATATATATATATATATATATAATATGTGTGTGTGTGTGTGTGTGTGTGTGTGTGTGTGTGTGTGGTGTGTGTGTTTGTGTGTTGATGTATTTGCGAGCAGACCTCCCAAACATGTTTTATTAAACGTTTTATAAATTTAAAAATTTTTTATTAATATATGTCAATTTTCCTTTTTATTCTTTTTGCCTAAATTTTTCGAATTTTAGAAAACTTGAAAAAGAACATAAATGAAAGTTTGGATACTATTTAATAAAATACACACGCAGACACACACACACACACACACACACACACACACACACATATATAATATTATATGGGGTTGTTGTGTAGTTACTCTGACGAAGTCCACTTGTTACGGTCATTTTTCTCATGTTTTATTGTGGTTTTATCATTGATTGTTATTTCATGTGTTTACTGTGAAATATGTATATATATAATGAAACTTTACATTAGAACATCACATTAAGCTGAAAGTGATACACTTCGAGAAGTAACTGACGACTTAATTTGTCTACATCAGTTGCAGGAATGAAATCCACCATAGTCGCCATAAGACAGTGAATGCGCGCTGGGTTACAAGCAACAGTGTTTAATATTTGGTCTTTAGGAGAGATGTTACCGGTCAAACAGTTGATCTGTTAGACTAATCAGTACTTTACCTCAAAATGAAGAAGAGAGAAAAAGAAAAAATCTATGAGGTAAAGGGAAGACAAATTATTAAAAACACGCAAAGAAAAACAAAAAAATGCATTCTAAACTTCTAAATCTGTCACCACTAGGAAACAAAGTAGCTTCTGAAGTCATTTACTGTATGGAATATTTTAATATAGATCATGTTTGAAACTATTCTTTTATTTGAATATTAATATGTCTGTTCTAACATTGTACACAATAATACTAATTTCGTAGCAACTTTCTTTCCATCTCACAAACTATCTTCTATCAAGGTGATAGAAATTGTATATTATCAATATGTTATAGGTATATTGAATAATATATCGAGCAAGTTTAGGAACTCAAGGCTTGGAAAAACTCTATCTCTATTTAATTAAGTAAGTAGTTATAATTAACAAATTGAAAAAAAAATAGTTTACAAATAGTTCAGAGAACGCAACAAAACACAGACTTCCATTGACACATATTAAAAATTGAAACATATACTTTCGATATTCACAAGGTATGTAGCGCTTATGTTATAAGTCAAATACAGAGTAATTAAATAGTTAACATATTTATTAACTCATTAATTCGAAAAAAAATTGTTGCGAAATATTGAATATTTAAGTAATATTATGTGTTGTTGAATAACAATATTAAAAGTTGATTTTTGTTATAAAAATTTGATGTTCTACTGCTAGTGGTTCAGTGTTCGTAGAAAAGATACATTTTCTAAAATAATAACATGTACCATATCTTCGTTTTCGTCCATGTAACTTTAATAAAAAAATATTTAACTAATCCTATCTAAAGAGAGCTATTTTGGGATAAGTATAATTGTATCTTGTATTGCCCACAAAACATCAAAAGTAGAATTTGAGAATTTAAAAGCCTTTAAAACTCTCAAAATCTGGAAGTCGATTTTTTTAGGATGTCTATACTTTACTGAACTTTTCTAAAAGTAAAAACAATGTGAAACTCGTTGAATATCCATTTAGGTTTGGTTTTACTTTAATGAAGCTATTGTCATTATCATCATTACACGGCGCTACAGCTCCGTGGAGCCTGGGCCTGCACCACAGCTTCCCCTCCAGAGTTGTTGGTGCTAGGCCAAGTTCCTCCCTCCACCTTCTCACATCCATCCTATTGTATGGACATAATATCAAAGTCTGTAGAAAAGCATTATCAAACCTATAAATATGCCTTCGTTTCTTTCAATGTGGCTGTTTTCTTTCATTATTTTTAATTTAGGTTGGTCTCTTTGTACAGAACAATCTCATATGTTAACATTGTAAAATAATAGTCATTTTTAATGTAACATTCCTCTTTCAATATTTCAAGTTCATGAAATATTCGTAGTATGACAATACTTAATAAAAATTTTATGTTTCTTGAATTTACAGAAAAATGGCTTAAATATATCATCATTTTGCACATAGAATAAAAAAGTACTTTGCACTTATTATCAGTATTATCCAAGATCAGTAATGATGTTAAATGAAACAAGAACTGTTTGTGTGACATGAGATTTATTAAAGGGATGGAACCTGTAGATTGGTCATAACACTTACTTTGACTTTACATCCAACACAGACTGTTGTTTGGCCTTTGCTTGTATTGTTTTAAGAATTTTATTGTTTTTTTTTTTCAATTCATAATAACTTTTTAAAATATCTACGAACTTCTATATCTAATTTTTTAAATAACGAAACTTTTTATCTCAATACTATTAACAAATATCTTAATAAAGTAAACAAATAAAACTAAAATAATTTTACCTCACTCAATGTTATTAGAGCAGGGATCTTTGTACATGACACAGTATAGGCTCGTGACCGATACAATTATTTACACTCCGAAAAATTAGTGCCGAAATCTCAAAGATTTCCCTAACTACAATCGTAATAATCTAGGCAATTGGACACCTTTCAGAATATCAATCTCCAATACTAAAGGGAAGTAAGTCATCCATCTGTCATCCTAAACTAACTCCAAACTTACTACTTAAAGAATTTAACCTGTTTTTATTAAAACTTTTTTTGGACATTTTTAGAGTGACAATCTTAGCAAATGATCAGGATTAGGCACTTGTAAATTTTGCGATAGTGGTAAATCTGATCATTTTGTTTGAACCTCTTTTAATTGAAAACTGTTGTTCTTCTTGATACTGGGAATCGGTTTTTGGTATAGAGTATAGTATTAGAAAATCGAATACTAAAAAACCTTTTTTATACTTATAATAAGCACTAAACCTACAGCGATAATACAATTGGATAAATTGCAAAAAAATTGAATTTAAGTGCTAACTTCGAAGGCGCATTTTAAGTTAGCGCCTTCGAAAAACATTAATTCGTCTATGTGTGGAAGATTGCTGTTTTTCTTTTGATAATAAATTTTACAGACAAAAGTTTGGATTGGCAATGGGAAACTGCCTTTCCCCTGTTCTCAGCAATTTGTTCATGGAATTTTTTGAAGTTATGTTTCTGCCTGGAATATTACCAACTGGAGCAAAGTGGTATCGCTATGTCGATGATGTATATGTGTTTGGCCTAATAAAAGACGTTTCCACTTTTCTGGACAAACTGAACTGCTGTGTTCCATCCATTAAATTCACCCTAGAAGTTGAATCGCATAACATGTTACCTTTTCTGGATCTTTGTTTACATCGGACTAACTCAGAACTAAAATTTAGTATTTACAGAAAGCCTACACATGTTTCTTCCTAATACATTTCTTCTCCGCCCACCCAACTAATGTTAAAAAGCTGTGTTTAGAAGCATGTTTCTCAAGCTTTTAAACTGTGTAGTAAAGAGTACCTTCAGGGGGAAATTGACCATATCTTTAAAATAGCCTCAGAACTGAAATATCCTCCAACTTTCATTAATAACGTCTTAGCTAAAACTAAACAGTCATTAAGTAGTGAAAATGAAAAAGAACCTTTTAATAAGGAAAATTTTTTGGTTATTCCTTATAACTACATTAAAAATGTTCCCTCTCTTTTGAAAAAAATCGGCATTTCCGTTATTTTTAGTTGTGGAGGAAACCTATTTAACAAGGTGACAATCATAATAGGGAGAAAGAAGGTTGTGTTACAATATCCCTTGTGGTGATTGTAATCAAGGTATGTTGGCCAAACAGGAAAAAGCCTGCACTAGGGTGAAGCAGCATAAAAATATGCCATTCGAAGACAGAAGAGTCCAGTGCCGTGTTTCTACATATAAAAAACAAGAAACATTCAATGAATTGGGAAAATGCAAAGGAACTGTTGTTTCTAGCTTCCAATATTGAAAGGAATCTTGTGGAAAGTGCCTTGATCAAACATTGGTGTGTAAACCTCATGAACAGCAGCTCGGGACTTTTTAAATTGGATAATGTTTTGGTTGAAGGTATTGTCAGGCAAATTGGACTTCGTGATGGTTTGAAGTCCTGCAGTGTAGGCTCTAATCGAACTGATGTTTCTCCTTTTGGTACCTAGTATTTTGTTTCCTTTTTGTTTAAATTGTATGTTTTGTTTTCTTTGGTTTTATTTTTTTTGCTTGTATTTTATATGTTTTATAATTTAACATGTGTTTTTTTTGTCTCCCCATATTTTGTTTTTGTAACAAACCTGTAACCTCTGTTGTTATCAATATCTAGTTGCTCTCTGATGACATATAATTGAAAGGCCTTAGAGCATATTTTCTGTGTTTTTTTACTTTTCCTTGTGGCTTATACGTTCATTATTTATATGTTTATTGTGATTTATATTATATATTATATATTTTATTATATAATGACGAGGCCATCGAAATATAGTAGTGAGTTTCTGTTTCATTTCTGTGTGTCCTTTTTATTAATATAGTTTATATATAAATTGGCAAACTTAAGTATACACCACAACAAAAAATTATTTCTGTTGTTTTTTCCAACCTTCTTTTATTAATCTAAGGTTACAGATCAAGGTATTAGGTTTTCAAGTATAGGTAAAGCTAATCTATGCTTAATTAAATTAAAGGAAAGAAATGGGTATATTTGTTTTTCTCTAATGTGCCATAAAATTAAGTCATGACTTGAAAAGCTTCTATTTGCTAAAGTGTAGTTAGTTTGTTAGAATAGCACTTTAGTTTGTTGCTCCGTACAGTTTGGTAGTGCGCCGAGGTAGGTTGCCGAGACTCGGTGCCTTTGGCACTCCGTTGGGAGCAGGCCGCTGGCCGTGTTCTCAGACTTGTTATCCCATCAGCCACGCTGCGTGACGACTCGTGCCTCCCATATGCCGCCTCCGCTCCTCTCCTATTGCTCTCAATTACAAATCTAGTTTCAAGCCAATGCTCCATTTTGCATGCTCGATATTTCAATCTGCCTGACTTTCTCAATTAGTTTTCCCATCCTCATATTCACTCTCCCACTTTTAACTACACAAAGTTTTTTTTTACTAACATTATTTCAAATCGTATGTTACATTAAGATTCTCTTTCAATAAATAATGATTGCAGAACAAAGAGACACTAAATTTCTAAGCAAACAAGCTGTTCTGCAGCATGAATTTACGATGTTTATGAAAACAGCAAGCACATCCATATATTTATACCAGAACATACCTGGACATGTTCTGAAGGAACATGAACAATATACATAAAAATAAACCATCTGTGAATATTATTAAGGTAATTTATAATAGGAAATTTGATTCTATTTCAACTCTTAAAACTTTATAGTAATTACTATAATTCAAAATGTAGTGATAAATGTAACCATCACTAATATGGTTTTTTTCATGTATTTTCATAATGTGGTAGTAATTCTATTTGAATTAATAAATAAGTATCATATCACTAGACTGTCGGATAATTATTGAAATATATAATATTGTTACAACTTTCTTACTTTCTTTTTTTTAAGTTGGCACTACATGCTGTGTGTCTGAGCAATGTTGAGATTTCTGAGATTACAAATATTAACTTCGAACATAAATTTCCTGAAACTTTTTCCCAAACACTTCTAGGTTATACAGTAAATTGTAACTCCTTTGATGAAAACTGTTTCACTTCATAATTCTTTTTCTTTTCTTTAGTTATTTACACTAACATTACTCGAGGTTTATAAAAGCACATGACATGCTGCATCATTTTTTTAAATAATGTATATATATATATATATATGTGTGTGTGCGTGTGTGTGTGTGTGTGTGTGTGTGATTTTGGGAGCAGACCTTCATTGAAACATGTTTTGTTAAAAATTGTGTCAATTTTCATTTTTGTCGTTTTGCGAGTTAATTTTTCTAACCTTCTGACTATGGCTATACCGGAAAGGTGGAAAGCCATAGTCAGAAAGAAAAATTAACTCGCAAAAAGACAAAAAATAAAATTGGCATAATTTTTAACAATATATATATATATATAAAGATTTTACATAAATACGTGAAATAACAATCAATGATCAAACCACAATAAGAAATGAGAAAACAAGACTAAGATCTTTCAACCGTAACAAGCGGTCTTCGTCAGAGTCAAAAGCCCTGTTTTTGAGTCAATCAGGGTTTTTAACTCTGACGAAGACCGCTTGTTACGGTTGAAAGATCTTAGTCTTGTTTTCCCATTTCTTATTGTGGATTGATCATTGATATATATATATATACATAATTGATATATTCTTACGTTCCTTATTCAATTGACTATCGGCTGCCTTGAGCCATTGTAATGAAGTTGATTCCACTTCATTCACTGCTGGGCAGCTTTTTGCAGCATGCAGAGATTTTCATAACTCAATTCTCCATCCTCGATTTGATTATAATGTCTGTTTAAACAAAACTGAAATCATATACATAAAAATAAAGTTTGTTTCTAAAATGACATTTTTTTTATTTTACAATACAGTAAAAGTGTATACTATTTAAGTATATGTCATATATGTACGACTACACCAACACATAGAAGACGTTTGATTCATTATTCATTGTCTTCTGCTTAGTAACTCTAACTCAAAAATTAAGGGGGCTAGGTTAGCGCAGTGGTTAACATACAGGCCTCTGAACTGATAGGACCGGGGTTGGATCCCCACCTGGCCCTCAATTTATTCATGCAGAAGGTGAATAAATCTAAGCACGTCTTACCTCGGAGAAGGACGTTAAACCGTCGGTCCCAAGCCTGTACGATGTCAGGTACTCGTTAAAGATCCCCACTCTAAATACACTTGAGTTAGTCAAAATTTAGGACTCCCACTGTAGAATCAATTTTCATTGTGTGGGGTCACATAGAGCCAATTCCCAGCCTATTTGTGTTCCCTTGTAGGACTGCCACTGCAACCTAACCTAATCTAACTCAAAAATAACCATACATTTATTCATATAAAATGTCTGTTTGCTACTTTTTCAAAGATAGCATTTGTTCACATTTTGTATATCTCTTTGTTATATGCAAAGAGTTATATTGTTATTTAGCTGACAGCATAACAGACAAAATAGAAGTAGAAAGACATTAAAATAAAAAAAGAAAGTTGATAACTGCTTTCCGAGAACATTTAAAGCTTTGAAATCAACAATCAACTCGTGATGAATTTGATAGATTTATAGGTTTTGAGGTCCCTTGATTTATTTGGTTGATGTCTTACATGCTTTTTTAGGTATGTATCCAAAGATTATTGTGACACTATAACTCGTGTAAGACAAAATTAATAAAATTTAATAGTATATACTTCCATATATTTACTTTAAAATAGAGAAAACATAAAAACTGGCTTCGCACAAGTTCAAATATGAAAGGTACACCAATAGAGCAATGAAAAATAGAGGTTGCAATGATTTTAATTATAGCTTTAAAACTAAAAAATAAAAACTCAACTCGACTTAAATAGACAACCTGTTGTACTTGTCAGATTTGTGAATATTAACTCAGAAGTTTTTCCTCAGAGTCAAACAGAATTCTTGTTTCAAGGTTTAATACCAGAAATTTGAATATACCTTAATGTTTAGATATTTTATGTAAGAAAAATAAAGTATTTTAAAAATATTCAAGCAAATGTCTAACAACTACATATTTAATTATGATTTCCGGAGTAAAGAATGGTTGTCTAAAGAAAATGCTGCCATCAATCTAGCTGTTGCACTTTTCAACACATCTTGTTAATAAATATATTCTCATAATGTTTAAGTACTGAATATTTATTTTGGGTAATATTAAAAGATGGGAAAGAAAAGTTGTCAATCATTATGGCAAAACTATTTTCTTTAAGTCACTTCTCCAAAGATTCAATAAACTTAAAATAATGTAAGTTATTTCACCAATAATTATCAATTTATAATAGTGCTACAGCAATATTACCATAAAAATGACAAAAATTCTATTTATACTAACGTTACAAGATTTAGGTAAACAATAATCCTTATAAAAATTAACACACCTATCACAATAACAAATCAACAAAATTAGTTAAATAAAATGTATTAGAATAGATTTATCATTAAGGCTTAAAAAAATTACCCTGGATTTTTTGTATTTGGAAGGAGTTTTTGATAGAACGATTTTTTATAATACATTCAATCAGCCCTGATGTTTGGATGTATTAATATAGCAGCAACATAGAAGATTCATACAATGCTAGCGTAAAGAATAATTTATGTAAAAACAAGATATACTACAAATACGATTATGGTAAAAAAATTTGTACTCAGTTATGTATGTTGTCTTATGTACGTGTACGCATATTTCTTAAACTATAACCAAAAGAATTGAATTTATAATTAACTACGTTAACTCTCCTGTAACTAATTAACAATGCATAAGATTACACTCTTTGTCATATTCATTACATTTAATGATTTCATTAGTAACATTTGTTAATACATGTTTTTAATCTTATTGGTTATCGGTTTATAACTTTTATAATTTTCTTATCAAAGTTGTTAAACCATTACATTTTGGTAATAACTATCCAAATGCAAATAACTACAATACAATGAATCACTAAAATAAATTTATTGTGTAGGAGTTTAGTTATCCGTTTACCTACAAACGCAAATGTAGACTACTACACATTTTTTAAAGGATAATTAATATAAAAATCAAATTTGAAATTAAATAGCTAGATTGAAGGGTTCATGAAAACGATTTAATATTTTTATAAAATTATTAATTTATGACTAACTTTTGATGGAATATTCATCAACTGTTTCTTGATGATTCCAAAATAATAGATGGAGTGTTCCTTGTGAATACGAATATATTCTAGGACTGCACTGGTTTCCATATATCACAATAATTGTATTATGTAATCAAAGATTACAAAATACAATTATGTGTAAATATGAGTAAGCCTTCTTCAAGTAACAATTGTAATAAACATCTTGAAATGAATAATTGAAAGATTGACATTCCATTTAAAAGAAAAATAATTTACATTTTGTTTGATACACTATAATTCTAATATTTTAACAGCGTAATTAATTACATAGTCCATTGTTGCATGTTATAAAACATCATTCCACCTTATTACTTTTTTTTTTAAATAGGTATACTTTTTTATGTCAAGTTCAAAATGCATTTAAATATCCAAGGAGCATTGGAGCTGTATTTTATTGAGTATGCTTTGAGCTCTATAACTATGTATAATAAAAATTACGACTATTGGTTTGGCTTCTGCAAATTGAACTGTTGCATTTAAACTTGTCAAAGCATACTGGTCATTTATGTAATTCTGTGATTCTCAGATAAATACAATTAATAAACTCTACTGAGCACAGTACTTATGTTTTAGTGTAAATCTTGAATGAATATGATAGAAGAGACAACAATAAATCTAGGTTATGACAGTTAGGGGAGTATTTGGGCTGATGGGATTAGCTCAATATATGTTATAGAGATGCTTTGAGGTTTCCTTATTGGGGTGGTGTAATCAACTTTATTAGCCAAGAGAGCGCTGCTTTGCACTTTATTAACTTAGCTAACGACGTGCGAGACAGTTATCGTTTTTAAAGGCAATAAAGATAAATGCGGTCTGGTAGCTTACGTTGGTGAGAGTCTACTTAAGCCAGAACATTATCGGCGACAAACAAGAGGCTATTGGTCCCGGGTGGCGTCAAGTCGCGACGCCTGCCGGGTAATTGTGCCGACTGGCCGGGATTAGTCCCCGAGGAAGTGCGCCGTATCTCCTCTCTGTCACCCCAATCTGCTCCCGCCACCGCAAAAAAAACTCAACACCCTTATCTCAACTCTCAATTTACCATCTTCGACCATCCTCTAACAGTCCAGCCCTATTTCAAAACTTAAACAGAAAACAACCCAAGCCAACTTCCATATTCAATCACTTTTATGGCCCCATATTTTATAATTCTGATTTGTGTACTTCGCTTCAAATCTTTGAAAACTTTTCAATCTCACCCCACAAATATAAAACAAGACGATATCTAATATGAAATCTTTATTCTGGCTTATCGCAACAAACCCACATCATATTTTTTCCCCAATTGATTTATTAAACAGAAGGGTTTTACAATTTTTCGTTTTCAATATTTGTCGTTGTTTTTTTTTTGAAAAAATATAAAAATTTAAAGAAATAAAGTTGGATTCATTGTGCCTTTCCTAAAGTAGTATTGCCAACAAAATGAAATACACTTTTATAAATGCATTAAAACAAAATATTGGTCATGAATACTAAGTCCTCTACAGTAATAAAGGAAATAATTTTAGGCGCTAAAAACAACAGTCCATACTGCCATTTCTGTAGAGGAATCATTATTGATTGAAGCCTATATCAAAAATAATACTACCTTGAAGAAAAATGTCACGTTTTTACAAATTCACGCACCATACAATATGTTTTATTGTTTTCATGAATAATATTGGAATGAATATGTACATAATTTCATATTTTAGTAATTTTATTATCAACTATACACTTACATTCAATGAATTTTTATTATTTAGAATCGTGTACCTTACATTTACCCAGCTTTGAAATCCATTTAAAATTCTAATTTTATTATAAATACTTAGAATAAGTACTAAGTTATCATAAAATACTTAGGAATTCGTTAAAAAATTGAAATGAATAAAAGTAAACAACATTCAGGTAAAATCAATGCAAGTATGATTTAAAAAAAATCATCAAACTACAATCTGAGATGTAAAACGAATGCTTTATAAATAGCATATTCCATACTCCTTTATAGCTACGGTTTAGTCAATACGTGGTACTGGTTTGCAGACAATGCTCTGTACGTCGGACTGTAAATTAATACAAACTTTAGACTGAGCTCTGAAGTGACAAGAGAAAACTAAATGCATATTATATTAGTCTGACCTCGCAAATCTTGAAAAGGGAAACTAATGTTTTACCATAAATGTTGGAAAATATTTATTTCTGGACAATAATTTTTCTCTAAACACTTACTTTTAAAATAAATTTATAAAACTTTATCCTTAATTTATAGAAATATATTAGTTCTACCTATTAATTGATAACCGTAGTTTTGTAGTAACTTTTATTTTGAAGTAGTCCTTTATTTAAACATATATTGTAAATATATGTTAATATTCTTAATTCTCCAAAACCTCCCTGATTCAAGGGCGATGACATTTTTTGTTCAACTACACCTTGTATACATAAACCTACTAATCCACTATTATGCTTATTATTGTCGTGATGATAAATCTGGTATATTTAAAACATGTCGACTAGTAATATAGGTGATATTAGCTTTACAATTTTAATGAAGAGACGAGGAAGGAATTTAAGAAATTAGAGAAATTATGTAGGAAACAGATGCAAGCCAAATATGGGGCGTTATTTAACAATATTATATATGTGTATTTCGCAGTAAACTATATATACAAAGTAAAGAGATGAATACACTTACAGTCTCTAATTTTTTGTTGAATCGTCATCAGTAGAGATTGGGACACCAAGAGCACTTGCTAAGCGACAGTTCAAGTCAAGTAAAAAAATAAACTAGAAATAAGTGAAGAGCTGAGAAATAATAAGTGAAACTGAAGAAAACGAGGAAATATAAATATCAAAAGCTTAATTAATTAATAATAATAATAATAATAATCAAAAATATTAAGAAGAAGATAACTGAAACTAAAGAATATCCGCGAACATAAATATTAAAAATGTAAATAATAATAATAATAATAATAAGCTTATTAGAATAAATTATAAGTTAACACTGAAGTTGTATATAATAATTTAAAATAAAAGAAGATAAACTCCAAAATAAATCAAATATAAAAATAATAATAATAATAATAATAATAAATATAAATTAAAACAATAATAACATTAGAAACTAAGGTAAAAAATAAATAATAAAAAGCAAAAAATATATAAAAAAATAAATAAAATATAACTCTATCCATTTGGAACAGTTCCATCTTTTTAAGTTTAGACCTGGTTTACAATGCACATTCAAAAAAAAACAGATATGGTATGTGCCTACTCAGATGTTCGTAAAGTCACAATTTTACTCACTGTGGGAACTCATCAAGTATCTGCAACCTCTAGCAAACTGTTTATTAAGAAGCTCCTAAATTTTCCTAAATAGCACTCTCCTTACTTCATCTACACAGTATAGCATATTTCTTATTGTCGACAAGTTTTAAATGACACTCTTCATCTTTAAGACATGAATAACTTTTTGGCAACATTTTTTGTTCTTTTATAAAAGCAAAGTGAAGCCATTGGCCCTTTGGAAGTAAACACTCAAACCGCGAGGCCACCATCCCTCAAGATTAACAAACAGCTTATTATGACCCTAAGAAAAGTACCATTCACTGTCTTCTCTTTATCTATGTACCAAACAAAAATTTTCCGCAGAAGTTATTTATGTCTTAAGGATGAATCATTATAATTTGAAACATGCTGACCATAGGAACTATTATAATCTTATTAGACTAAGTAAGAAGAGTGATATTTAAGAAAATTGAGAAATTTTTTAAGGAACAGGTATCAGCTAAGTTTTGAATTATTTTCAATAATTTATGTCTCAATGAGGGATTTCCATAATTTACATTCATTTATATATATAGTTATATATAAAATGTGTTACTCCCTTACAACATAAATTGAATGATCTCAGAGTATTTACTTTCATAAAGAATTTTATTTTTGTTTATATAAGCAATCTAAAAACTTTGGTCCTTTGTTAGTAATCACTCAAACCACGCGTAGTTTATCTTTAATTGATTGAATGAAGAATTATTGTGATTACTTCAAATATATTTAAAGTTTAAACACTTTGTTAATAGTTCTTTATAATTTAAAAATATTATAAGTTGAGATGCTGATTTTATATTGTATTTCATAAGGTTGACGTTTTTTTTACTGTTTTACAGTGTAGCCAAATTGAGAAAATAGTAGTCGGGATGGATGCTGATTTGGCAGTGTGTAATGAAGAATTCAGTTTTACAGTATGTAATAATAATAGAATCATATACAAACTAATCACTTGAAGACGAATCCTGCGTTTACTATTCTCTTCTCAGAGAGGTATCAATTAGTGAAATTAGTCTCTTGCTAACCACAAAACTGTAAATCTTCAAATAATATTGGCAGATTTAAATAAACCTTCTCCATTTAGATAACTGAAATTGAACCTAGGACTGCAGATACAAAAATAGACTGGTATCCTTGATGGTCAATATTACGGAGAGGATTTTGGAAAACTTTTTATAATTTTTCTTTACCAACGAATTAAAAATATACCAAAAAATGCTATATAATGTAAACATACATCTTTTTTATGACGACAGTTTAATAGTCGAAATATGTTCTTTAAGCATAAATCAATAAATACTTTACCGTGAACGTAGCATTGATTTTTTGGAATATTAATTCAGCCGTATTTAAGTGCGTAACTTGTAACAAATTAACGAAAATAAATTATAATTTAAATTGTTTTACTTAAGTTTAAATGTATATAGTTTTTAATGCATCTAACGCCAAAACCTTTATGCTGAATGCCATTTGTGATATTCAGAATGAAAGGAGTGACTCAATTTATGATGCAGCACTTATTAAGCATTAGGAAGCCCCGGAGGAGGCTAAAATCAGTGACAACAGTTCATTTCTTGATAAAATGAACAAATGCTGTTTAGAACAGGTAATGATTGAGTTTCCGTGATCGCTTCTTCATGTTCTTACCTAACGTAGATACGTTGATAAGACTCAACGGAAGGTTTCAGAATGAAATGTTACCTTCTCAGTAACCTTTTCAGCAGTCTAATTTTCCATGGTATCACTATAGCTCGTGATCCACTACAGATAAACTGTGTTAAAAAGATTTCACATAAACACGTGAAACAACAATCAATGATCAAACCACAAAAAGAAATGGGAAAACAAGACTAAGATCTTCAAAACCGTAACAAGCGGTCTTCGTCAGAGTCAAAAACCCAACTGAGGGTTTTTGACCCAACCCTCAGTTGGGTTTTTGACTCTGACGAAGACCGCTTGTTACGGTTGAAAGATCTTAGTCTTGTTTTCCCACTTCTTATTGTGGTTTGATCATAAACTGCGTAGAAATCAAGGAATCCCTACCCGGCAGAACAAAGTGTTGAGTAGCCCGTTGGTGTATATTCAACTATATCGATTATGACAGCCTGAAAGTCGATGAAAGCTAATGGTCAACAAGCGAGTGAAAAAAGCTTTTCTACTGGAAGGTGTATTGCAGTTTGCTCCCCATCGGCCTGTCTGATCCCAAATAGCGTTGAAGAAGCTCCACCTGCCAAAGTTACCCACCATTGACCTGTTACTTTAGTCATGTGGTCAATCTTTACATAATTATAAAGTGCATATTGTTTTCAATATCTAAATTTTTGAGTTCTTCCAGATTTGCTACCTCTATAAGCGTACAAAGTCCACAAGAAATAGGCGTTTTAAAGTAGGAATTTTAGCTTTTGCTGTAATTAGATTTGACTAACTAGTGTTATATTTTCTTGTATGTTTTTTAAAGAGTATTAAGGAATTTAGTTGAGTTTTTAGTCTCTCTGTGGCTGGCCAATAGTTAATGAATATTTACTATTTACTCATTTAGAGCATTATACAAATTTTAAGGTTGTCACTTATGTTGTCTAGCTTCCATAGGTTATGTACGTACATCTAAATTCCATTTGTGATTACGCTAAAGGCTGCTCTAGTGAAAAGCCTTAAGGACACTGTTCTGATTTTTGTCTAGCTTCCTGACGTAATTATAACTAACAAGAGAGGTAGCCTCAAAAGTATATTCCATAGTCTGACTGACACATTGTTTGTAGGCGGTGGTGGATACATCCTAAGTACCACTCCAGCAGTAAGCTAATTCACTTCATTTCCTTTCTGTCATTATATGGATATAATTTTTTCTTGAGAAGTTTGAGTCAAGTAGAACTCCCAGAGGGTCTGATAGAGTAGATCGTCACAAACTGTTTATTTGTAGTTAAACTGAATAGTTGTTGGTTTAGTCGAGACCATGGAAAGCTGGAATACAGTACTTTTTACTTTACTATAAGTAAAGTATAGTGATCGTGAAAAAATTCGATCTCGAGATTTTGACGGAATTACATGTTTTGAGGTCCCAGAAGTCGTTTTATGACGTTTTTACGATGATGTCTGTGTGTGTGTGTGGGTGGGTGGGTGCGTGGGTGGGTGGGTGGGTGAGTGTGTTAGCATTGCTTGTTACCACGCTACGGTCCAGAATCTTTGATGGGTCAAGTTGAGATTTTACACAAAAATGGGCGCTATAAAGACGAAGATCCCTATTGTTTGGGAAGAATTATCCATGACGGGAAAGTCACTTTTTTTGCCAAAAACCGTTTTTCTTAAAACATTTATTTCTCCTAAACTGATAACCCTAAAAATGAAACAAACGAAAAATATATTCAGAATTTTAAGACAACAGGAAATATTTTTTTTTCAATAAAATGTACAAATTTTGACTTATAATTCAATCTCAAACCTTGTGAGAGCGATACAAGCCATACTGTTTGACGGACAAGAATGAAACTATGCCTATAAATAGAACATTATGTGTAGAATGAGTTGAAATATTTTTTTTTCAAAATTACATTCGCTAATGGGGCGTTACAGTACGACTTCTGTTTTCGGAAAATGTTTTTTTGACGCTAAACGGCTGATTAAAAAATAATGAAAATTTGACCAAAAATAGAACAAAAAATTAGCAATAATAAAAAAAAAAATCATGAAGTTTCAGTTACGGGAAAGAGCAATAACGCTATAAAAACTGTTTATCTTAGACTAAGAGATCACCTGCTATACTTGTCGAATTTTTTATATTTTTTTTTCATTGTTTACATTGACTTAGAAATTTTTTGTGCGATTCTACTGAGATAAAATTGATATTTAGAAAGGAAAAATTTAAATTGTTTATTGACTTATATGAGATGTAAGAGGAATAATATTATTACATGCAAAAAAATCACCGCCAATAAACATAAATAAATTACCTTTGTCTTCCATGGCATGATGGATTTGTCTCATAAATCTATATATTGCACTCTTGAGCAAAACCTAATATCAGTTACAATTACATTATAATTGTGAATGTAGTACCATTCCATGATATTAAAATGTAATGAATGGACTCTTTCCTCAAGAAAGAGGACTTATGTTTGTTGAGAAATATCCAAATTTTTTTTTTACCACTCTAGTCTAATAGTTCATATTTATTATTTTCAAAAATTAGAAGCTCCTAACTATAAAAGATTTAAATTATATTGAATAGCTGGCTTTGACTTCGATTTGAGTATGTAAACTGGCTAATTACTAATATATTTTTTCTCAATATACATTCATAGCAAACTTAAACAGAGTACAGAAGGCAGGAAAAGGATACCACTCACTCAGAAAAAATTCGTATATATGATATTTGACAAAGGGGAAGGAAAATGATCTTATTAAATACTAAGAAATCATAAAATTCCCAGTATAATAATTCTATAAAAGACCGAAAATGTAAAAGATAATTCAAAATTGAAATCTTTAGTTTAGAGATTAATAAATGTAATTATCGTACTACTTTAATTATAATTAAATTTTACGATAATAAATCGTAATACGTAAATATATTTCGTAATACGAAATAATTACATTTTTTCTTCGATTTTTATGATGTTTTTCAGAGAAAGTAAGGGTATTTTCCTGTTTAAAATTTAAAATTTTACTTTAATATTCAACGTAGAAGGATGTCAAGTAAACGATGTAAGAAATCCACTGGCTATTTGAACAGAGGCCATGTTCTCTTGTAGGAGAATATTTCGTATCAAGAAATGTTCACTTTGGTTTTTCAAAAATGTTATTACTGGTGTAGTTATACTAATGAAATTATTTGCATCAGCTGTGTGATGTACCAAAATAAGCTTATATATTGATATGTCCTTCAATCACTATCTGTACTCTTTCAGGAATGAAAGACTAATAATCATATCCCATTTAGATGTTTACATTATGCTTAATTGAGACGTTATATATTATATACTCAAGAAATTTGATATTAAGTTACTTATAGTAAAGTTGAGTGAAGGCCACTCCAGATTTTTTTTTTATTATAGCCCGGTCGGAAAAAATGTGACAAGTTTTGAGACTAAGTTCATAATTTATTTCAGCTTATTGATTTCGCTCATAGATTCTATAGAATGTAATTGTCATTACATTACAGAGGCCACGATACACCAGGTTTTTGAAAATTATGATAGTGATATCATCAATCATTATGTTGCATAGCAAGTAGCTTTAAAGGTAAGCTATGATTTGGTTTTTAACCTCTATAAAACTACACAACTAATTACTGTTGTAGTACATCTTATGTATACTATCTTAGTTGTATTACATCTTACATTAATTCAAACTACATTTAAATATTAAATATTGTCCGAGGAAACGATATGCAATTGTTTATAGTTATCGTATCTTTTCTACATAGATATAAAGAATTACAGATAATGAAAAGGTAGAACCCTGTAGTTTGAGAACTCTTATTACTTTTTATAATACCTACTTTATCAGTAAAATTACAAAATATTATCCACTTAGCATTTTTATATGTTCATCATATATTCAACAATAAATAATCTGCCATATACTTTGTAAATACACCTTATTTTAATTTATTCATATTAATTTTAGGAATATCATAATTTTGAGAGCTATTACAGAGAAATAATTGAACAGTATCCAATAATACACAAAGCAATATTCAAAAAAACGAAATTAATGGAATCTCTGAGATAGTTTTCATCGTGTATTTTTGTTGTAGAGAGTAAATAAACTTTTAATAATTTCTTTTATTTTTTAAATAGTTAAAACGTGGTTGTGCATAATTTCTTCTGTGAAACAGAAGTATTGAGTTTTATTTTTATTTTTTTTTTTTTTTAAACCCAGAAAAATTAAGGTTTTGAAGGAGAGGAGGTGAAATGGGAGTTATTTCAAGAGACAAGTTGGTAGGGTTAGTAGTGGAACGAATGTGTGGGGAGTTGGGCATATCAGTGATGAAAATATTGAATTATAAGAGTTGGGGCGACTGTCGCCTAATGCTATTCACTGCCAGTCTTATCTGAGCCCTCGAGACATAAATACGCATTAGAGGGGGGGCTCAATCTGCACTTGGCCAAATTGAATCCGCTGCCCACTTGCAAAGTGACCCACAACCGACTTGAGATAATCTCCAATATGACTTGTAAATTAGACCGTTTTCTCACAGGCTCCTAGATTTACCTTCTGCATAGTTATTGTCCCCTTATAATTTACATCTCTAATATTGTCCCTTCTTTGTACCATTTACCACTCACTTCTGTACTCTTCTTAAGAAACGATATATTTGTTGAAAAAATTAAGTTTAATATACTCTCAAGGCACATAAATTAAAGAAAATCAAACCTGAAGAGGTTCTAGCACAATCTTACTTTTATATACACTAATTTAATTTTGATTTACAAATGATTAGGATTAAACGGAATATTTGAGTTCACTTGTTGTACTAGACGAGTAATCAATTTTTTTATCACTTCTAATGTGAAATCTCTCCAAACATGAACATTTCTGGCATATCAATCAGTCATTAAAATAACGCCCTTCTTTTGGTCTACTTGGATGGTCTCCAATTACTTCTTCCTGCCTGGTACCAAGATATACTTTAAATTTCGTGATTGCAATTTGTCAAATTTGATCTGATTGATAAGGTGCATTCATATTTCGGGATAGAAATTGTAATTTCAGCTTATAACAAACTTCAGAAATATCTTTTGCTTTAGTCTTGTTGAGAACTTATGGTTATTAATGTCCATAAATAATTTTGCTCTTGGGAGAACATACCAACTTTAATCTCCAATCTTACAATGTACTTAAGTTTACACCAGTGAAAATTAAAATAGAGACTTATAGAACTCTTTCAAATACATCCCAAAAAATCCTCTTTTTGAACTTGAAAACCTCAAAAGAGTTTTTAAAATGAAATATTTGTAAGTTTTGGTCTGACTGAAAATTTTATCATTGTTTTCTAGACTTAGCCATTGTTTGTTGAATGAGATAAGAATCCTTCGAAGATATAATTGAAATGGTTCAAAACTCTTGCAAATTATACAACTAAAGTACCAAAGAAGACAAATCACGCCTGCAGTTCTGGTATAGAATTGTTTCTAAGCAATAGCTAACTGCAATCCCGTTTTCAACATTTGTAATTCACAGTCATCTTTGGTTCTGTTAAGAATATTATATCACTTTCTATAGTTAAAGCTTCAAAATAACATAGTAAACCACTAATTTAACATTGAATGAAACTTATTTTTTTTTAAAATATTGTAATTATTTCATTATTTTTTTTAAATTTATATCAGTTTTTAATTCTTGAAAAAGCTGCATAATACTTTAACTTAAATTTTTTTTTCCTGATAATTATATATAAAATTGAAAAAGTTATGACTCTGAATAGATGATGTCTTCAGTTTAAAACCCTTGATAACGAATCAATTATACTTTCAAATGGAGAACACCATTTTATGATGGGAAACTTTGAATAGTAAGCTGTAAATTAAAACCCTTCAATTGTGTATTAATTCCAAAATCTGTTTTGCTTGCTATTAACTGGAAAATAGAAGGAAAGTTGCCAAGTTTGGGAAGGCTTAGCCATTATTTATCTTAACAGGAGATTTTTTTTTTCAATAACCGAAACGAATCTAAGGAAATATATGTGTTATTCTTTTAGAAACTTGCAATAGAATGTAAGTTGTGAAACCATATCGTTCAGAGTGTAAATCACTTTTATGTTGATATAAAAGGAAAATGCGTTTCTATGTGTATTGTACGTTTCTACAATAAAAGTGTTTATTTTATTTTTAAACAGTTATTCCTTTTTGCTTAATGTGTATACGATATATTAACTGTAGCATAGAATTTTACATTTTCAAATTCTCAGAAGCTGTTTTTCATATATTCGTAACAATTTCTGAAAAATTTGTGAACAATCCAACATACCTATATTCCATAACCGTGGTATAGAATTTTATATTTTCAAATCCTCAGAAGCTATTTTTTATATATTCATAACAATTTCTGAAAAAATTGTGAACAATCTAACATACCTATATTCCATCAGCACAGATTGACAGACTACGATATGTGATATATAACTGTTGGCCAGAAGAAGAACAACACAACATAGTTTTAGGCAGAATCTGTAACTGCAAAATCATAGGGAATTTACTTTATACCATTCAGAAGAAATTTAATGTTTTATTGATTTTTACGCAATAAAAAATAGATACTGGTCTCACAACATATGATTGCTGAATATATTTAATCTAATTAATTCCCATGTTCATAAATTTCCACAACGGTGTGTTATGATAAAAATTACATTGACTTCCTCAAAAATAAACACTTTGGTTAACATTTATGGAACCAGTTTTTATGTAGTAAATTACCTGAACATATAGAACCTTATTGAACTATATTTTATGTAGTAAATTATCTGATCTTATACAACCTTATATTTAGAGATGTAATAAATTACTTGAGCTTATGGGACATTAATTTAGAGATGTAATAAATTACTTGAGCTTATAGAACCTTATATTTATAGAACTATTGTTAATGTAGTAAATTACCTGAGCTTATACAACCTTATATTTAGAGATGTAATAAATTACTTGAGCTTATGGGACATTAATTTAGAGATGTAATAAATTACTTGAGCTTATAGAACCTTATATTTATAGAACTATTTTTAATGTAGTAAATTACCTGAGCTTATACAACCTCAGTATATATTTATAGATTATTATTGTATATTATATTCATAGATTTAATAAATTACTTGAGCTCATAAAGCCTTATATTTATAGAACCACTCTTCACATAACAATTTATCTGAGATTGCTATAAATCATTTTACTGAAATTATTGGCACATCAATTTATTGTTGGTGCTTTCGTAAATATTATTTTTAGTTTTGCAGATATATTTCTCTTGTAAATAAAATATTCACAATAAATGAATAATATATGAATCCAATAATTTTACTTAAAATGAGCTTAAGTAGATACGAGTATACTCTATTTTTGATTGTTATATCGTACAATCTCTTATCAACAGTTTCACACTTGAAAAAATATAAATAAAAATATAATATTATAAGTATAGACCCTGCAAAAGTGCTGGGCTTCTTGAAGGCACTGAAGCTAACTGGGTTACTATAGTACAGAAGAGGGAAGTACACTAGTTCTTAGGACGCAGTACTATCACCTGAATGAAAAATAAAAAAAATGTATTATAAGTATAAATATTGAAAAATAGAGAGAAAATACCCATAAAAATTGGAATCAAAATAATTTTTTCGGGGTTCTCTAATAAAACATATATGTTTGCGCAGAGAATAAATTTAAGGAAACTGCCAATTTGACAACAGAAAATTACTAAAGGCATCAGCAAAAAAAAAAAAATATATCAAAAATATATAGACAATGAATAAAAGTGAAAATTAAATTTAAGTGAAGAGTATAATTAATTACTTGTGCCATTAGAACTGTAAATGAGTTTGTGCAAGCTGAATATCCGTCATTGCCTGCTAAATCTGTCACCGCTGATGCTGGTCAGTCCATGAATGAGTTTTGTTTGTTTTACTGATAATGTCGGGAAAGCTTGTTCTATACAACTGTTGTTTACACGCCTCGCAGACTAACAAGTCAATAGGGTGGGTCTTGGTGTTGCAGACGGCTTTGTCCACGTGGAGGGTGAGTCGCCTGTCACCCTACCCTCCTTTGCTCCCACGCACCTTAACCAATCTCCCATTCACTTCCTCAACCGAAACCAATCCACTTCCCCCAGCACATCCATCTACTCCCTTCTTCTTTGATTTCTACTGTCCACCCTTCACCACGACTACTTTATAGTTTTTTTTTTTTGAGACCGTTTTATTACTACTTACCCTGTTGGACAATCTAAAATTGTCAGAAGAAAAAAAAATGTTACTAGATTTATATTTATTAAATTATAATTATAGTAACCTGAAATAGTTTTTGCGTTTATACAATAAAGTAAAATTGCAATCAGTGTATGTTATCTTAGTAAATATGGCTTCTTAACGGTGACCGAGTTAATTCTTCTTTTATCAACAGCCAAATATAAATAATTTTTTATAAGTCATGAAATACCTTTATAAACCTTAATAATAACATCTAGAGTAGTGTGCACGCAATTTTTGTCAATAAAAATGAATTTTTAATTTTAAGTAATTAGCGAAAGTCAAACAAAAAAAGTGTATTTTTTTCACTGCTTACAAATTAATGACAAGAAAAAGGTAACTTTATAATTAATTCAAATCCCTTAATTCTGGATATAACGCTCCTAATCATATGATCAAACAAGTAACTATGACAGAATATTCAGAATATTTTCAGTCAAAATCTAACTGAATAGTTGGATTTCAAACGTCAACTGAAATAGATTAATAATCAAATCATTAAAGGAAATGAAAGGGAGCAGAAACAGTACTATAATGTGTTACGAATTGGGCAAGACAATGCGTATACATACTTAATTATCAATGACCAAACCACAATAAGAAATGAGAGAAAAGACTGATATTTCAACTGTAACAATTGGTCTTTGTCAGAGTCAAATCGGGGTTTTACTTTGTTGAAGACCTTCTCTCATTTCTTACTGTTGTTTGGACGTTAACTGTTATTTCACGTGTTTATTGTGAAATATTCTTATACTTAGTTATTACTAATTTGTTTCTTTATAATTTCATTGATAAATTAGAAACACACACCCACACAAACATATACAAAATGAAATATACATCTATATTTCATTTATGTTTTTTAGTAATAATTAAAGTATACAATCTTTATACTAACATTAAAATATTAAGAATAAAACTTTTTTTTTCTAAAAAGGTTATAGACACTAGCTGACTAGAGATAGTTTTGAAATGATTATGTAACAACCATCTGGAAGAGCTATTTCTAACTACATTAATTAGTTTGACCATGTTTTTAACACTACATAAAAAGATTGCAAAGGGTAAAAAGACCTTTCCAAAATTAAAATTAATAAATAAGATAGCATTTCAATCATAAGCAAAGAAAAGTTGAATAGTTTGGCATTGATCAATAATACATTTTATTACGTAGTCATTTGAATATCATCTTCTTAATTAGAACTGTGTGAAAAACTTGAAAATTAATAAGTTCCCCATGTTTTCTTTATGTAGTATTCCTTTACTGCAAATAATAAGGCATTTTTATTATTCCATCACACTTTCGAAGTGAAATTTTAGATGTATGATTTAAATTACAACAAAAAAGTACAGAATAGATAAAAAACAGTTCTTTTTTTCTAAAAGTCGCTACATAGTTCTTTAGAACACCAAAGGAAATGCGATATGCCGGACTTGTCTTTTATTTTGCCTTGCACTTTGTTGTCCTCACGTTTCTAGTATCAAAGATTCTGTTTTTTCATTAAGTAATATTAAATATTTAAATTAAACACTGTTCTAGAATAATGGAATCAATTTATAAGTGTTTCATATTAAATATTTCTTTTAGTTTTATAGATGATATTTATATTTCATGAACTTGAGTAATTAAAAATGATTTGATAAGAAAGACAAAGGGCTGAGAATGGGGTGAGAAACAAAAGATTGATATAAAGAAGAGGTTGACAGAAGGAATGGAATTAAGTATTGCTGGATAGAAGTGAATAGGGTGGGGTTATAAATGAAGGTGTATTCATGGGGCAAAGGTTTATTTAATGTTTTGATTTACATTGTGAGGATAAGAATAGGGCAAGGAGTAGTTTAGCATATAGGGAAGGCAGTGGCAGTGGAGAATTAGCGGTCTGCGAAAATACGCTCTTTCGAGAGCATTGTCTGCCCTCAGAGGAAACCCGGTTATTTATCACAACCTTCCGCAGTCCCGCATTGTCCTCTCTCGTTTGACCCTTCATGCTTGATAGATCATTCAAAAATCCACCAACCCTCAGCGGAAATACTTAGCTGTTATTAATTACTCATTACGATCCCTCCCCCTTACCCGCCATTTTCTCTTTCCTTTATCATCCCTTCTCTAATAAACTTCCGAATATATTTTTCCTCCCTTAAAACTCGTCGACAACGGTCAGGATGCACTCTCCGCTACGCTCAATCAACCCTCAACCTAAAATACAATCAATTCAAACAATTCATCTCAGCTTTCAAACCTGATGCAAGCCTTTGTTCTCTAAACTGCCAAAAACCCTAAAAATAGAACAAGCCAACCTCCTCTTCCATTTTGTTAAAACACGTCTCATAAAATATGTTTGTCATTTGCATACATGACATTTCCGCAAAAATGTCATCTATTCAATGTCTCTTTCCATTACAATATTTATTTCCGGTGATGAAGTAAACGGCTTTTTTTTAAAATCAGGTTTACTGCCCGGATGAAAAACAATGACAGGAAACTCCAGTGACGTTTATGAACCCATCAAAATAAACTGAAAAATATTCTTTTCACTGACTCCCTTTTTAACGTCGCTTGTAAAAAAATATACAGGATGCACAAACTGTTCCAGAAATTAATGCCACAAAAAGATATATTTTATATTTTTATTTCAATTTTGAATTATTGTTTTTGTATTGCAATGAGGAAGGGGTTATGTTTCTTTAGATTTATGAGTTGATTTATAGGAGTATAACATATCCTTCAAAAATCATTTTAATTAAGGTGAAAAATATAATATTTAATTTATATTTAGTGCCTTTAATTCAAGAATGGTAAGTAATAATCCACATATTTTTATGTTTTACTCACTAAAATACAACTCTTCAAATAATATATTGATTCAAGTGATGAATCAATGAATCAATTCATGGAAGAAAATATTTTTAGCTTTGATTTGTAGAACGAAATTTGATCAGTATGAATAAATATAAAAAATATGAAGTTTTCGCACCTAAACTTTACACATAAACAATATGTATAGCTAAAAAGACAATATTTATATATTAATTGACTCTATATATATATATATATATATATTTCTGTATGACGGCAGCAAATCCTCACGTAAACAAGTTTCATTAAAATACACAGCACCCTCTGCGTTAACGACTTTAAAACTGGTGTCCTCCAATTTACGAACAATCTTGCGGTGGTGGGCTGGTGTTAAAAGCCGTATCAATTGCCCAAGAGACATCTTACTTTGGCGTGTAAGGTGTCTCTTGGGCAATTGAAACGGCTTTTAACACCAGCCCTCCGCAAGGTTGTTCGTAAATATATATATATATATATATATTTGGGAGTAGGCCTTCACTTATATAAGTTCTATTAAAACCAATGCATATTTTTAGTTTTATACCTTTTCTGATTAATTTTTCCAAACTTCTCACATATGACTTTTACAAGTTTGGGACCAGATACATAAGTTCACCAATTTTTTTTATTTTTGTAATCCAACATGTTTCGGCCACCATCAACCATTTTTAAGGATATTTTATAAAAGGAGTTTCATAACATATAAAAAATAATAAACAAATTCTGAAAGTAAACAATAATTGAATTAAACTACACAAAGTCAACATAACACATAATTACAACAAGGGAGGTTATCAAAAGGTAGTGGGCATGGTGAGGTTTCTCCAGGGTCCTGGTTACCTTCCATCCGTCGTTTGCACCTGGAAGGTATTAAATTGCTTCTATATCCCTGACTGGTTCGTCTTCTGACTACCTTCATACAGTTTTAAAATTTTTGTAAATCCTCCGCCCTGGCTGTTAATACTGGGTTGTTTTCCTAGGATAAAAATAGCTCCCAAAATTTGTAATCTCGTATGGTCATATTCCTGTTTTAATACCATGGTGTTGTCCGTTAAAATTTCCCTTGTTAATTTTATGCTATGTGTTGATGTGGCATGCTCTTAAATCTTCCAGATGCAAGATGCATGGTGAGTCGTCTTGAAAGCGTTGTTGTGGTAGAACAACGTTGGTTAATACGTTGGTATTAACCAAATAAGTTGTTCCAAATACGATAATCCAAATAGTTGGTTCTACCACAGCAGCGCTTTTAAGACAGCTCATCATACATCTTGCATCTGGAGGACCTAAAGAGTGTGTCAATCTTTTTATAAGCAGTTGATGTCAAAAGTGTATGGTATGATCATAAATGTTAATAGTATTAAACTTAAACACCAGAATAGTAAAACTCGTAATGTAGAATCAAGCAGGTAACTAAAGACGTTACCAAATATTATGAAGTACATTTCTTGAGCATTAAAATACGTTAAAGGCTACGTATAGAGCCCAGAATGAAAGGTAAAAAAATTTTAAGCGATTGGTTAGTAGATAAGATTCAATTAGTTCATCAAAGTCGTATGTGGGCGTTGTGATTTTCTAATTAGGGTTACAATCTGCCATGTATATGGTTTTTGCATCTCATCTAAATGGATAATATTATGAAGTTAACAATAGATATGGCTCAGGAAAAACTTGCGTCTTGTATAGATGTAAAGAGGGAAATAGTAGCGTAACGTGAAATCCGGTAAGAGAAAACAGACTATTGTTCAAAATGGAGCAATTATGCAAAGCAGAATGGAGATTGTGCTCGGTAAAGGGAGCGTTTGAGGTTAAATGTGGCATCGTGTCGCTAAGCTTAGGGCTTTGTTCTGACAGCGACGGTATTTTAAGCTAGAGCGATTCAAATGCTAATTTGGTCAGGTCCACAAGACAGGCTGGAATCTGGTCGAATCCGTGGTCCGCTCCATATGCTCTCGAGGTGGTCTGCGACGTTCTGCATGCCGACTCCCCATCTGTCTCAGTTTTCCCCAACTAACTTTATGCCAGAGACATTATATTTTTACGATAATCTTTACTTTTAAGCTTATTTTGCTAAACTACTGAAACATTTTATTGACTTTTGGTATTCCATAATTAGACAATGTTACTTATGTCTATAAATGGCAATTAAAATTACAATATTTATTGCCAATGTCAAAATGCTCATAACCATAATTCAAAATAAAACACAATTAAATAGCAAACTCTTCTTCAATTCCTTTGACAAATAATTCTGTAATCTTATATTTTCATAATTCTGTGTGCTCCTACTGATATTTTCTTTGTATTATGATTAAAAAGCATGTACACAAAATAAATTCAAACAAAATCATCAAAAAAAAATACTATTAAGATAAGATGCCTAAAATATATATTTTATATTTTAGACTTTATCATCTCTTACAATTGAAATAAGTTGCAGCTATGTAACGATTAACATATTCTCGACAAGTATTTCATTAATAGTACAGTAATAATAATTTTGTCTTTAGTATAAACTTATGGATCAATGTAGCACTGACTACAACTATACGTGACAGGGTAGATAGAGATATACATGATTGCAATGATTGAAACATCCGTTTATATTTCAAAAGCAAAAATAATCAACTGATCATTCTTCTGAGCTTAAATCAAACACGATTTAAAATCAAGAAATACGTGTAGAGAAGTAGTAGATAGAGTTCTACTCATGATATTTCTTTATTTGAATTCACAGTTCTTATGCAAAATAAGTTTATTGATGTATGATTTTATCAAAGGAAATTGAGTAAATGTTTCATTGATAAAAATCTGAAATACTTTCTTAAATGAAATATAACAAAATACCTAAATAATACCATTAAATTTCACTAAAATAAATATAAACCTGTTTGAAGTTACATAATTGTTTTTTCAAAAAAGAAAAAACTTCTTAAAATCATTTATATATTTTTTAAACATCTAGATGATATGAGTAGAACGTAGTTTTTATTTGATACACATAGTTTTTAGCCTTTAAAACAAAATTATATTAATGAAACTTGTTTTTTTTTTAAAAAGAAATTATATCTGTCTCCTTGTAATTTTTTTTACCAATTTTAGTAAAATTGTTCTAAGGGAGAGATATTGTCTTCTTAGGAGGAACGTAGTTTAATGAACTGTGTGCCTCCCTACTTCGTGGCAACCTCAACTGTGTACGCCACTTGATTCCTATACACCAAGGCATTGCGGGATACCAAACGGCTGAGAAGCTGTCAAAACATGCCTTATATGTTACGTCAGTAAACCTAATGTGAGATGTCAGAATACATTTATTTCCCTCATCCTAATATCTTTTTGAATGAATCATAGTAATCTAACAAAAAAAGCACACCTTAAATGTATATACGTTATAGAAAACATATAACTACCTTAAAATACTTTTAGTATTTATTTTCATTTTAAACTAAACTTATAGAAAGAACACAAAAAAACAGATCATAAAAAAATCACTACTATATTTCGACTGCCTCATCATCAGGTAGAAATGTACGAGTTGTTTTGAAGAAAAGCAAGGACAGATTTGAGATGAAATTCAACACAGAACGATTTGTTATTGAGTTCACATTTTGATATTCTAGTCACCTGAAGTGACAGTTAACTTCATTCATAAAAAAATTGATAATTTTATTAAAGACAGTCATCTGCCATGAGAGATTTTTCGGCTCCTTATGACTCTTCACCTCCTGATTGTCACCGAAATATGGAAGTCAGTTATGTCGGTGTCTATCTTTGTGATACTTTTGTTATATTTTTTATGTAAAGTTAGTTTCATTTAAAACTAGGGACCAATTCATTTAATTTATATATATATATATATATATATATATATATATAATATAATATATATATATATATATGATCAAACCACAATCTTAGTCTTGTTTTCCCATTTCTTATTGTGGTTTGATCATTGATTGTTATTTCACGTGTTTATTTGAAATCTTTATATATATATATATTAACAAGATATATTATTTGAGGGAATGAATTAATAGATTTTGAGTTATAACAGTGTAAAAAAATTGTTTATATCATGCAGTATGTCATCTATGATTACTAAACGAAATATTTGCCTTACTTGTAATATTTTATCTATGTTAGGCCTTATATTTGTGTATCTTGAGTCATACAACCAATATTTTCCCAATAATCAGATACCATATGGACTCGTAATCACTTTCACATGAAAACTAGCTTGAACTGGTAGTTTTTTTCAAAAATGTTTTAATATAGCAAAGGATGAGGCTAGAAAAGTTGTAAATCAAAATGGTCTATGTACATTAATTTTATTTTATAAAACAAATCATAAAAAATTACTACTATGTTTCGACTATCCCATCATCAGGTTGAAAGATAGGAGTCGTTTTGAAGGCAAGTAAGGACTCATAGAAGTTTACTCATAGAAGTAACAATCAAAAGGGTTTACATCAATAACTATTCGGGTTTAGTTGTTACTGCGAAATTATGGCGTAGGGAGTAACTAACTGTAGAATTGTTAGAGTCAAAGTGTCATTTGCCTAGTTATGAAGTATGCCAAATTGACAAATTGGCTGATGTAATCAATACCTCTAGACCTATGATATATCAATTAATCAAAATATTGTCTGCTTTGATTTTTAAATATCATTGATGTGACACATACATAGATCTTGTTTAGGTTCTGATGCCAATGGACCGTTTTCAGTATCTCGGCCGACAGTGCTTAGACCTTTCAGCACGGCTTCAAGTTTATAACAGCATAATTAATTAAGTCATCTCATTTATCAAGCAGTGATTGTTAGACAAAAGAAGTACGAGTTTGTTTGAAACAATATTATTAAACGAAATATTTACCTTGCCTGTAATATTTTTTTCTATCATGGGCCTTATATTTGTGTATCTTGAGTCAAACAACCAAGATACATAATTTTCAAAAAAAATTAAGAAAAGTAAAAATTTTGACTGCTTTATAAAAATATTATCAATTTCCCCAAAAAACAATATTTCATATTTAGACCTTTTGGTTTTCAAGTCTTCAATTATAAAATATATAAGGACAAATTTGTAAACAAAATATGATGCTATAATCTTTTGGCTTAAAGTGAGTTCATATTTCTATATGTGGAAATTAATCCTATTATTTTATATTTATTGAGGATTTGCAAAAACATAAGTTGAACATTGCAAACAAAACTTTTTTGTTATGATTGTAGAAACAAAAGTGTAAATTAAAAAAAAAAGAAGAAGAAAGGTAATTCATTGTTTCTCCATAACCGTTAATCTCTGGAAAAGGCTTGCGAGATAGAAGTTGTTTTTATATCTATATTTCTGAAATATGGTTGGAATAGCTGAATTTAAAACACTTGTAATGAGAAAGCCACAATTGATATATAGAAATGATTACAGAAAAAACTATTACTACCCACTGGTCTGAAGGGCATAGTAGGGTGCGATTAGGGCAAGATGTAAATGCGGGCAATAGCGGCGAAGTGGTTGTGAGGCCAAGTCTGGCTTGCGGCTCCCATATGCGCTGGCCCGGCGCATTCATCAGACAAATCTAATCTGCCAAATGGACCAGGCCCTCAACTTTTTCATTTAATATTCTCCCAACCTCTCCAGACCTCCGTATTTTTCCTGATTTCATCCCAGACACATATGTATACCCTATTTACTCGAGTTTAAAACCGACCTCTAACAAAAAAAAAAAAAGTTTTTCCTTTTTTTTGCTATAGATTTATAGTCTCTAACTTTGTGAAGCAGATTTTTGTGCATGGCAAATAATAAGGCATTATGTAATTGGAAATAAGGTTTCATGATAATTAAAAATGGAGGATAAGTTTTTTTTGCTAAGCAAACACTATTTACACATTACTATATACTTTAAAGCTTTATATTGCAATGTTTGTATTAAGAAACCAACAATTACTTATAAAAAGAATTGAAATTATATAAAAAGTTCAAATAAAACTACTTCTAGCTCTGATTAAGATATAAGTGAACTTTAAGGCTTTATTATTGTCAACTGTTTACACCTTACTTGATAAGGAACAGTAATCGGAGAAGTGAACTATATCAGTATAAATATTGATAAAAGTATCGACCATGGAATAGAAATAAAACTAAAGTTTATCAGGACTCGGTCAGTTCTTGTTTTTTTCATATGTTCTTCTTATATCCTCATAGAAACCCATATTTATTATCCCAAAATATTATTCATCAAAATTTTGGGATAATAAATATGGGTTTCTATGAGGATATAAGAAGAGCATATGAAAAAATCTGGAGTGGCCTACACTCAACTTTACTATAAGTAAACTTAATATCAAACTTCTTGGGTATATAATGTATGATGTCTCATTTAAGCAAAATATAATCGTCTAAATGGGAGATGTTTATTAGTCTTTCATTCCTAAGGTAGTACAGATAGTGATTGATCCACTTATCTGTTAAAATGGTAACATTCATCTAATAATTCTTTAGACTATTGTATGTAGACAATTTACCTGTAAATAAAATAATAGTTATGAAACACAAGAAACCAGTTAAAAACTAAATCCAATGAAAATTTGACAAAAAAATGCCAGATGAATGCTATTTGGGGTACTCATTAAAAAATGAGTTACATTTCCAGTTATTTGAACATGTATGATGTTAAAACGTGGCTTGAAAGGGGTTGGTTCGGGACCCCTTATTAACTATTCGGGGTTACCCTGATAGCGAACGGGTCGTACAGGGCCTTCCGCTATCCACCACCTGCGGACCCGCCTGGTAGCCACCCAAGCCCCAGGACCCCCCCTGACTAAATGTGCCCCTCCCCCCCTGACTAACTTAAAGATAAACATCATAGAGTAGAATAGAAATAGCTTTGTAAATGTTGACAAATAGATAACAAAACACATACATACTTAACAACTATAAGGTAAAACACAAAATATAAATAAAATAAAAATAATAATACATGATTATATACATCACACCATTTCTAGCCCCATAATCACATAAGTTACATAAATGAGTAGAATAGAAATAGCTATGTAAATGTTGTCATACAGATCATAAATACATACCTACTTAACATCTATAAGGCAATATACAAATTATAAATAAAATAAGAATAATAATACATGTTATATACTACATACCATTTCTAGCCCCATAATCACATAAGTTACATAAATGAGTAGAATAGAAATAGCTATGTAAATGTTGACATACAGATCATAAATACATACCTACTTAACATCTATGAGGCAATATACAAATTATAAATAAAATAAGAATAATAATACATGTTATATACTACATACCATTTCTAGCCCCATAATCACATAAGTTACATAAATGAGTAGAATAGAAATAACTATGTAAATGTTGTCATGCAGATCATAAATACATACCTACTTAACATGTATAAGGCAATATACAAATTATAAATAAAATAAGAATAATAATACATGTTATATACTATATACCATTTCTAGCCCCATAATCACATAAGTTACATAAATGAGTAGAATAGAAATAACTATGTAAATGTTGTCATGCAGATCATAAAACAAATACCTACTTAACAACTATATGGCAAATACACATTACAACTAAAATAAGAATAATAATACATGTTATATCCACATACCATATCTAGCCCCATAATCACGTAAGTTACATAAATGGGTAGAATATAAATAACTACGCAAATGTTGACATGCAGATCATAAAACAAATACCTACTTAACAACTATATGGCAAAACACACATTATAACTAAAATAAGAATAATCACACTTGTTTATACACATCATTCTACTTCTACCCCCATAGTCATATTAATTACATGAAACAGTAGAATGTAAATAGTTATATAAGCGTTGTCTTATAAATCATAGAACACATACCTATATTGCAATTCCAAATTCAATGTTTCCTCATAAAACAGAATTGAATATCAGGATGTAATCATACGTCTTCATAATCTTCGAAACGGTCTCCATTCCTTTATCAATTGATTTTATTGGTAGAATAGAAGAGAAACAGCTATAAAATAGGCATTTAAATATCATTAAATTCAAATGTTATAGACTACCTCATACAGTAGAATTAAAAGAAGGTTGTAAACATAGATCTCCATATACCTGAAAACAGTTTTTGCATGCAAAACAAACGACATGAAAATATACTTATGAAAATTTAAAGTTAATATATTTATATAAATTAATATAAATTTAAAGTTAATAAAACATATATTGTATACAACAACCATAACTTACCTCACACAGTAGAATACAACAAATAATAAAGTGATCAACACCTCTTCGTCACGTTTCTTCAAATACGTTTCTATCCCTTGAAATCATATTAGTTGCATGGGAGAGTATTTTACAAACATATATGTTAATATAGACTTAAATACATCTAACACATATATTCAACATATAGGAGGTACCTCACACATATACCTTTAATATAATTAAAGAAATATATAACCACATTTCTTCCTACATATCAAAAGCGTTACTAGTGCCATAACATATGAGTTACACAAGAGAGTAGATAGAAATAGTAATGCATATATAGATTTAAAAAAATGTAAAATACTTATGTATTCAACGACAAGTTACCTACACAGTAGAATTACAATAAGTATGTATCTTCATATATTCTTTTTTTTTTTTCAATACTTATAAACTTTAACCTAAAACACCAGCTTTCGGCTCACATTAGCCATCATCAGGTAAAAAAAAGATAAACGAATATGGCGAACATAACAAATGCTACGCTACTTAGAGCAGTTAACAACTAACTAGGATGGAAATAACAAAATATGCGGAAAGGAGGGAGGAGTAAGTAGGAGGGCCTGTGTAGGCATGCAGGGCAGGGCAATGAACCAAACTACCTGTGCATCCCTACACCTACCTCTCTTCCTAACTAATAGTTTTAGCAAAATTTTTTGAACTAGGTATTACATTAAGGTCACTGTTTTGAATATTTAAAGCTTCCGAGACATCAGATTACATATCCTTGAAGCCCTTTATATCAAAGACTATCACAGGTAGTTTGGTTCAGTGCCCTGCCCTGCATGCCTACACAGAACCTCCTACTTACTCCTCCTTCCCTTCCTCATATTATGTATTTCCATCCTAGTTAGTTGTTAACCGCTCTTAGTACCGTAGCATTTGTTTTGTTTACCACTTTAGTTTATCATTTTTTACCTGATGATGGTTAATGTAAGCAGAAAGATTTGTATTATATATTCTTATGAAGATCTTCATATACCTGAAAAGCCTTTGCCGTGTTTCTAGGGTACAGGTTCTGAAACTGCTTGAAGTTGGAGAGCTCTTAATTCTAAAAATAACTGAAAGCACACTGTATACAAGTATTTGAGAAATATTTTAATTAAATCAAATACAATATGGTAAAAATAATCATCAAAAAATAAATATAATGGGACTTACTTTCGGGTTGCTTATTCTTCTGCCCAGAGAAAAATAAACTTGATGAGCCTCGGCGTCTTCTTCAGTGTTTGGGGATAAAAGCTTTGATAGGGATAGGGAGGAGCTCGCATTTATTTTTCAATTCACTGAAAAGTTTTTATGCCTAGCCTATTTTGACTAAAGAATAATCTTGTTGGAAACCGTAGATTTTTGCTCAGAGTGGTGAACAAATGTCATCTCGCCATTCGTAAAAAAAATTTGCTGCGGTGAGTAGCTCTTCTTTAGAAGAAATTCGCTGATACTTATCAATCATTATAATGATGCGCTCAAAAATAGAGGTATAATACGGATGGTGACTATGTTTTTATATTTGGATATTTTATTCTGAATCACACAGAGACATCTAGAAACGCTATAGACACCCTTAACAGATTTAAGCTCCAACAGATCAGGATTTGTCTGGGAAGAACAGTGGAAGTGTTTTGAATAGTTTATGATGTTGATTTTCTGTTTTGCTGTGTACTGTAAATAATTACATGCAATAAACACAAACATGCCCACTAACCTGTGTACAGGTATCCTTCCGTCTGTACCTGCAACAGTATACACATGTTAATATTAACTCAATTGTAATGTAAAATATTGTGGAATCTTTGTCAGTCATTGTTGTGACTAGTCATAATCAAATAATTCTGAAAGATGTCAAAGTTATATAATTAAAACAAAAATCAGTACAGCATATAAAGCATATATATAAATCAATATAGCATATAAAGTATTTTTTCTCGTTTTCTTCATTCAGAAATAGACCAATTCCTAATAATTTTATTCTTTGATAACAACCGTGACAATGATATTACAGAAATATAAATATATATTTGCTAATAGTCCTTCTTAAAAAGATTGCATAAAATGGACATAACATCATAAATCCTCACTATATACACAAAGATGAGTATTGATATAAAATAGCAAATGACAAATGACATTTGCTATCAAGTGGAAAAGAATAATTATTAATTACAATGGCATAATGCGACAGTGCATAGTCTACCATGTTACATAACCAAGAGCAATCACGAACTGGTTCAGTTAAATAAAAAAAATATGTATTTGTCATATCAATTTTTATGATAATGACACTTATTTTAGGTTTGTTTCATATTGGTGAATCAATAAGAAGCAATGAACTAAATATAGGCAAAAAAAAAATCTACCATTTACATTTTAATTTATTACCTAAAATTTTGTTGACATGTAGTTAAAATTATAGTTAAAAGAGTAGTTTTGACATAATTATCAAGTGACATTATCGGTCAACAAAAAAAAAGTTTCATTATTAATTTGGCATTAAATTACCTCATTGCATTGTCGGCCATGCTTATTTTACGACTGACATGTAATCACAGACTGTTTCAGTTCAATATATAAATTTTTTTTTAATCAAATTTTATGAGAATAACAGTTATTTTAAATTTATTTGATATTCATGAATCAAAAAGAAACAATTAACTTAAAAAAAGTAAAAAAAAATTAACTACCATTTAAATTTTAATTTATTCCGTACAATATAACATATAAGGGTTGACACGTAGTTAAAATTATTGTTAAAAGACTAGTGTTGACATAATTATCAAGTTATATTATCGGCGAACAAAAAAAATTTTCATTATTACATTGGAATTAAATTACCTCGTTACATTGTCGGCCATGATTATTTGACCAAACGGAATCATGGACTGTTTCAGTTCAATATATATAAAAAAATGGGTTGTTTTATCAAATTTTATGATAATAGCACTTATTTTAGGTTCATTTGATATCGTTGAATCAAAAAGAAGCAATTAACTTAAAAAAAGTAAAGAAAAAAATTAGCCACCATTTAAATTTTATTCCATGTAACATATATGTGTTGACAGGTAGTTAAAATTATAGTTAAAAGACTAGTGTTGGCATAATTATCAAGTGACATTATCGGTGAATAAAAAAAAAATTATTATTACCTTACGCAAAGAAAAATTTAACTACTATTTAAATTCTTATTTATTCCGTGTAATTTAATATATATTAAATTAATTGTGTAATTGTTAGAATTATAGTTAAAAGACAAATGTTAACATAAAATATCAAATGATATTGGTGAACAAAGAAAAGTTGTTATATTACCTGGGCATAGAGCCCCAGTGAACGTTCCTCCATGTTCCGTTGATGAAGAGCAGCAGCAGACTGACTGGTTCTGACCTGCAAGGAACTTTAGGGAGTCCAGAGTTCACTTATGCAGTCTTAGAACAGATTGGCCAACCCCATTATGACTAGTAAATACCTATTTACTTCATTAAATCATCAAACAAATTTATTAAATGTTTCATTTTATTGAAAGTTTTTTTTACACGGATCAGTGATAAATTTTGTGCTTATTGCTATATGGTTTACATCAATAAAGAATTGAGAATAACAGTTGATATTTAAAATAAAACACTGTTTTGACAAAACTTCGAGAAATAAGGTTTTACTAAAGGATTTAACAATAGATTAGGGAATAGTATTTTACTTCACTATAAATAAAATGTAGTGATAATGACAAAATATGATTTTAAAATTTCATTGTCTTGATTATATCTGAGTGGGTGTGGATGGGAATGATTCCTACAGTTTGACACAAAAATATTAAAATCATTATATACATAATTCCATGAGAAGAACTACACAGCTTTTTATCAATATCGAAGCATGATAAAGGTTTCTTATGGTAATTTATGCTAAACACAAACCATTGTTTCTTATTTTTTGGAGACAAAAAAAACTGATATTTTGCACATATCATCATCACAGTATTAAGATCAATAGAAAATAAATTTCTTTTTGGATACTAGGAATATAAAGAAAGTCAATTAATAAATTCTTTCTGTGGTTACTTGTCAGAGTCACAATTTCAAATAATAATCATAACTTTGCATAAAAAAAAAACAAAAAATCAAATCAGCATTCGAAGCTAAATAAAAAATCTGGAGTGGCCGACACTCAACTTTACTATTAGTAACTTAATATCGAATTTCTTGAGTATATAACACATAACGTCTCATTTAAGCATAACGTAAACATCTATAAATATAGGTCAATATAAATTTAAATATAAGTCAATAAACAATTTAAATTGTTCCTTTATAAATATCAATCTTCTCTTAGTGGATTCGCTCAAAAAATTTCTAAGTCAATGTAAACAATGTAAAAAAATATAAAAAAATTCGACAAATATAGCAGGTGATCTCATAGTCTAGGATAAACAAAGAGTTCTTATAGCGTTATTGCTCTTTCCCGTAATTGAAACTTCATGATTTCTTTTTTATGAATTGCTAATTTTTCGATCCATTTTTGGTCAAATTTTCATTATTACTTTACTATAAGTAAAGTATAGTGATCGTGAAAAAATTCGATCTCGAGATTTTGACGGAATTACATGTTTTGAGGTCCCAGAAGTCGTTTTATGAAGTTTTTGCGATAATGTCTGTGTGTGTGTGGGTGGGTGGGTGAGTGTGTTAGCATTGCTTGTCACCACGCTACGGTCCAGAATATTTGATGGATCAAGTTAATATTTTACACAAAAATCGGCCTCATAGGGAAGAAGATCCCTATTGTTTGGGAAGAATTATGCATGATGGGAAAGTCACTTTTTTTGCCAAAAACCGTTTTTTTTAAAACATTTATTTCTCCTAAACTGATAACCCTAGAGTTTTGAAATTTTGACATTATCTTTGAGGTCAGAAATGGAACAAACGGAAAATATATTCAGAATTTTAAAAACAACGGGAAATATTTTTTTTTTTTCAATAAAATGTAAAAATTTTGACTTATAATTCAATATCAAAGATTGTGAGAGCGATACAAGTCATACTGTTAAAAGGATCAAAATGAAAGTTTGCCTAAAAATAGAACATTATGCAGAGGAAGAGATGAGATAATTTTTTTCAAAATTACATTCGCTAAAGGGGCGTTACAGTACGATTTCTGTTTTCAGAAAAACTTTGTATAAATGTTATTTGACAAACGAGGAGGAAAATGATCTTATTAAATACTAAGAAGCCATAAAATTCATACCGTTAGATGGATCAAAATGAAAGTATGCCTAAAAATAGAACATTATGCAGAGGAAGAGATGAGATAATTTTTTTCAAAATTACAGTATAATAATTCTGTAAAAAACCAAAAATGTAAAAGCGAATTCAAAATTGAAATCTTTCGTTTAGAGATTAATAAATGTAATTATCGTACATCTTTAATAATAAATCATCTTAAAACTACATTTTCTTGGTTGTTTATGATGTTTTTCAGAGAAAAAAGGGTATTTTCCTGTTATTACTGCTGTAGTCATACTAATGAAATTATTTGCATCACCTGTGTGATGTACAAAAATAAGCTTATATATTGATATGTCCTTCAATCACTATCTGTACTACCTCAGGAATGAAAGATCAATAATCATATCCCATTTAGATGTTTACGTTATGCTTAAATGAGACGTTAGGTGTTATATACTCAAGAAATTTGATATTAAGTTACTTATAGTAAAGTTGAATGGAGGCCACTCCAGATTTTTAATAAGCCGTTTAGCGTCAAAAAAACATTTTCTGAAAACAGAAATCGTACTGTAACGCCTCTTATGCGAATGTAATTTTGAAAAAAAATATCTCAACTCATTCTCTACATAATGTTCTATTTTTAGGCATAGTTTCATCTTGATCCGTCAAACAGTACCGCTTGTATCGCTCTCACAAGGTTTGAGATTGAATTATAAGTCAATATTTTTACATTTTATTGAAAAAAAAAATATTTCCCGTTGTTTTAAAATTCTGAATATATTTTTCGTTTGTTTCATTTGTAACCTCAAAGATAATGTCAAAATTTCAAAACTCTAGGGTTATCAGTTTAAGAGAAATAAATGTTTTCTAAAAAACGGTTTTTGGCAAAAAAAAATGACTTTTCCATCATGCATAATTCTTCACAAACAATAGGGATCTTCTTCTTTATGGGGCCTATTTTCGTGTAAAATATCAACTTGACCCATCAAAGATTCTGGACCGTAGCGTGGTAACAAGCAATGCTAACACACTCACCCACTCACCCACCCACACACACACAGACATCATTGAAAAAACTTCATAAAACGACTTCTGGGACCTCAAAACATGTAATTCCGTCAAAATCTCTTGATCGAATTTTTTCACGTTCACTATACTTTACTTATATTAAAGTAAAAATATCAAAAATTCGACAAATATAGCAATTGATCTCTTAGTCTAGGATAAAAACAAACAGTTTTTATAGCGTTATTGCTCTTTCCCGTAATTGAAACTTCATGATTTTTTTTTTTTGAATTGCTAATTTTTCTTTTCATTTTTTGTCAGATTTTCATAATTTTTTAATGAGCCGTTTAGCGTCAAAAAAACATTTTCTGAAAACAGAAATCTTAATATAACGTCCCTTTGGTGAATGTAATTTTGAAAAAAATTATCTCAAACCATTTTCCATACAATGTTCTATTTTTACGCATAGTTTCATTTTGATCCGTCAAACGGTATGGCTCTCACAAGCTTTGAGATTGAATTATAAGTCAAAATTTTTACATTTTATTGAAAAAAAATATTTTCTGTTGTTTTAAAATTCTGAATATTTTTTTCGTTTGTTGCATTTGTAACCTAAAGATAATGTCAAAATTTCAAAACTCTAGGGTTATCAGTTTAGGAGAAATAAATGTTTTCTAAAAAACGGTTTTTGGCAAAAAAAGTGACTTTCCCGTCATGCATAATTCTTCCCAAGCAATAGGGATCTTTTTCTTTATGTGGCCCAATTTTGTGCAAAATATCAACTTGATCCATCAAGGATTCTGGACCGTAGCGTGATAACAAGCAATACTAACACACTCACCCTCCCACCCACACACACACAGACATCATCGAAAAAACTTCATAAAACGACTTCAGGGACCTCAAAACATGTAATTCCGTCAAAATCTCTTGATCGAATTTTTTCACGATCGCTATACTTTACTTATAGTAAAGTAAAAAAAAAGAACTCACAGAGTCCCGATAAAATTTAGTTTTATATCAGTATAGTTATGACTGTACTGATCAGTATACATTGTTTTGCAACAATGTTTCATCAAACTTATGAAGTAAATCTATCCTTTTAAATTTAACTAAATAATCTTTTTTATTATTAAAAAAATAATTATAAATAATACGATTTTAATAAGATAATTAGATTTTTGGCCATTAAGACTGGTCGTTTTCTTTCCATGTTATGTTTCTTTTTTTAATTAAAGATTTTAAATTACTGAAAAAAACAGCGTTTAATCTAGTTACAATAGAAAATTCAAAGAAGATTTCTTATAGTGCATAAAATCTGTACAATTTTTATATATCAATGGTGTTTCGCTAATTAATGTTGAAGGCCAGCGTAATAAATGCAAAAAGTAGAAAAAAAATTATAAAATAATAAAATCTCCCTTATTTAACAACTATAAGATATAGTTGCTATCTTATACTTACATACTATACAAAATTGTTTTCCTTTCAGCAGCTAATTTTCCAGTATTCAGGTGGTTTGGCTATTGTTTTACTAATAAATTGGGATGTTTGGAATTGGAAAGTTCGTTAGTGTTGAAGTCACCATAGTACCTGTGGTTGTTTTACTAATCTGGAGGTAAAGTTATCTGCGAATTTTATGACATTATTATTTTAAAATAAAGAGGAACTAAGAGATAGTAAACCAACAATAGAAACTATTGTTTTTTGCCTCTTATATCATTAATAAATATATATCTTATTTAAGATAAATATGTATATTTTATCAACTAAAGAAATTACGTTTGGTTATTTTCATGATTTGAATTAGTTTTTTCTAAAAAAAAATCACTATTTCTATAATGTAATTTTTTTTTTTAAAATTTCGAATGATATTATGCCAATACTAGTACTTCTTTTTTGAAATACTTCAAATGCATTTATAATATTAATGTCTATTTAATATTTGCTAAAAACAAAAGACTCGCGTGAAAGTAAAGAGATGATACAAGCATAACTGAGTAGTTTAGTGAGTAGCAGAAGTTAATTCCCTCTCTTGTGTACTCTGCTCGGACTTTCATGAGAGTAACCATGAAACCTTTACCCTTCCTCTAGCCTCCCCATAACCCTCTGCCCCAAACGAGAAAAAAAAATTTAATCTGCTAAAAGGTGACATATATCTGAAATATTGAAGAAATAGCCAGCGATTTATTATACACAACTTCCATCTATATATATTTTCATTAGAGGGGAAACTTTTTATAAAGGCCAGTACTTTGCAACAAGCATTTTTTTTTTTTTACAAACTCCGTATTTTTATGTAATTTTATCATATGAACGTTTTGTTTTTAATTAAAAGTTTGGAAAATATTTTCAAAATTATTTCATTGCACTATTAATTTTAATCTGTTGCTGTGTCTGTGAATAACATACCATTAATTTACAAAGTTATGGTCCATCTTTTTATATTTATTTATTCAAGATATAATAGCTATTTTTAAATACATTTTAATTCAATATCTCTATGTAGTTTAATAGTTAAAAATCTTGAGTTATTATTTTCAAAATAAAAGAATTGAATATCATATTATACGGTACTCATTAATTAACGGGAGTCCACTTAATTACTAAGTGTACGAGAGGCTTTATTAACAAGCAGATTAGGAAATATGAATAGCACATAAATAATTATAAACAAATAAACATATATAATATAAATAACAAAAAAGTAATATTTTGTTATTTATTGATTGTAGAAATGATATTTTGTATAATAAAGTCATTTATTTTTTGTTTTAATTTAATACTCGTCTTTAAATTAGTGAGATCCCGTTAACTGATAAGAACCGACTATACTTAGTATTAATTTAATACTTAAGTATAAACCAGTGAATATGAATTGTATTCACCAGCCAAGTAGAAAACAAACCAAAAATGTTTGTTAATTATTTGAACCCCTGAATAATATTTTATTTGTACGTTTAAGTCCTTGTTAATTTTAGTAAACTATAAATATATATTTGCAAATATTCGGGGCAGTGTAATAAGTGTAAACTGCAAACCCGCAGTCGACAAAACACCATTAAAAAAAATTTGCTATAATTTACTGAACTTGGGATTAAGAGTTATTATTATATCACTTATATATCACTCATTTATTATTAATTATCACTTATTAATATATCACTTATGTTTATGTTATGTTTTATATATCTGGGAACTTTCTAAGTGGCGACTCTTAGAAATAACAGTAAATGAAACAGTATCACATTCGACTAAAGTAGAAAATGGCACTGTTAAGGGTTGGACAATAATCAGTCCAACAATGTTTAATACTGCTATTCTCAATTTATGCGATGAGTTACCAGGAAGAGTAGATTGGGTGAAATTAGCTGTCACAAAATTGTGCTTAAAATAATCACCAAATAAATCATGCAAACTATGCAAGAAGCTCTGAGTAAAATTAAAAGATTGTATATAACATTATCTCTAAAAAAATCAGCAATAAGAACTAAATTCACATTTTTTTACCAGACAAAGTGTTTTGAAAAAATTTCAATCTTATGGATGAAAAACTAAGAACGAAAGTTTAACCATTGTTCTAAACATTTAGAAGAAGTTAACATTTAAGAAAATAAAAAGAATGAACGATATCAAAGCTGTCACAAACAGAAACTGGGTTAGTGATTCAACAGCAAGTGATTAATATCACAGCATGTACTAAGTCCCCATTTATAACGATTTCTTTTTATTTTTATTTAAATAGTCACAACAACGTAAATGTAGCATTACCAGTGACAATGATGAAATAATATATACTTTTGTTTCTTCTTCTTTAATTTGATTTCAAAATTGAATTTTCAATTTCTTTTTGAAAAAAAAAGAAATTTTTTCAAAACACTTTGTCTGGTAAAAAAAAATGGAGGCAGGAGGGAAGAAATGTTTCAGCAATTATACTTCCTAGCTTGATGTAAGAAATTAAAAATAAAAAAGTATTGATTATATAATACTCGTTCTGATAAAAGGTAAGTAAAATGGTTATGTCTAATATTAAACGATTGACAGTACTTCGGTTTTAAGATATAATTATTATTTATAAAGAACATGATGAACAAAGAAGAAATCGCTAGAAATATTATGTATCAAAAAGTATCAAAACTACACAAAATATAAAAATGACACAGCAAAGTTATTAGTGTTCAGATCTACAGGTGCTCAGACATTGGTACATTTCTTTCTATTTCTTATGAACGTACGTACTTTTATTTTGATCTTAGATAATACCCTCAGCAGTAGTACGCTTCATTTTTTCAGTCCATTTCAACCAGTTACCAACTTTACCAACATTACACTTTGAGTGTCACTCGTCTTACTTTCTATGTTCATCTATGGTCAGTCCTATTACAGCTGGATTCATCAAATTTCCAAAACCACATTTTTTTCGTATATAATGGGTCTGCTAGAAATATATACCTCTGATAATGGGTCTGCTAGAAATATATACCTCTGATAATGGGTCTGCTAGAAATATATACCTCTGATAATGGGTCTGATAGAAATATATACCTCTGATAATGGGTCTGATAGAAATATATACCTCTGATAATGGGTCTGCTAGAAGTATATACCTCTGATAATGGGTCTGATAGAAATATATACCTCTGATAATGGGTCTGCTAGAAATATATACCTATGATAATGGGTCTGCTAGAAGTATATACCTCTGATAATGGGTCTGATAGAAATATATACCTCTGATAATAGGTCTGCTAGAATTATATACCTCTGATAATGGGTCTGCTAGAAATATATACCTCTGATAATGGGTCTGCTAGAAGTATATACCTCTCATAATGGGTCTGATAGAAATATATACCTCTGATAATGAGTCTGCTAGAAATATATACCTCTGATAATGGGTCTGCTAGAAGTATATACCTCTGATAATGGGTCTGATAGAAATATATACCTCTGATAATGGGTCTGCTAGAAATATATACCTCTGATAATGGGTCTGCTAGAAGTATATACCTCTGATAATGGGTCTGATAGAAATATATACCTCTGATAATGGGTCTGATAGAAATATATACCTCTGATAATGGGTCTACTAGAAATATTAACCTCTGATAATGGGTCTGCTAGAAATATATACCTCTGATAATGGGTCTGCTAGAAATACTCGTATATACCTCTGATAATGGGTCTGCTAGAAATATATACCTCTAATAATGGGTCTGATAGAAATATATACCTCTGATGCTGATTCATCAGAGGATTATTGTATCCTCTTCTGCTTGTATATTGAGAATCATGCATTTTGAATTAAGTGAATAATGTATTTAGAATAAGGACACTTTCAGCTTAGACTAACGGCTTAACTTCCTCTCTGATAGAGTACATGTTTAGATTTTAACATCTTCTACGTGAAATAATTGAAGGCCAAAGTGAGCATTGAACCCGGATCTTGAACAATCCAGAGGCGATCACCACCAGTCACTGAGTTACACTGATCTTTTTACACAATGACCTTATATACAAGGTCATCACCTGAACTCACTTAAAACCCATTTTTTTGAAACATTTTGATCCTGCCGTTTTATTAGTCCTTACAATGAGGCCAGTCAGCCTTGGTTTTATTTCCTTTTTTTCTTCCACTAGGTCACGAACCTTTTTAAGAACTTTTCCACTTGTATTCTCCAACTTAAAGCAAATTGAATGCCCTCTAGAGAGCTTCAGTAGATTATAAATGATTGCTACTAAACCCAATTAAATTGGTATGGAACATTTTTCTTTGTTTTAATTTTTTCCGTAATATTTTTGCCCATTTTGTTAGTAATTAATAACATATGAATTAAATTTATTTTTTCTTTTCTTTTTTACTTGTTAAACTTAAGCTAACTAAACATTTTTATTTTTCACAAACAGTGTCATTCGACTGGGTGAAGTTTTGATTAGATTAATTTTAATTTGAATGATAATTTGGAGTATTTGAACTCTACGAATTGTATTGAAATTAATTTCTGAACATGAGTACCACTAACAGGTTGATATTATTATTTTCTATTTATAGTTGATGCATGAATTACATTTTCATTGCTAATTATGGTGGATTTTATCAATATCAATTGTTATTTGAGGTCTAATTTTTTCTGATATTTGAAATGTAAAAGAAAACTGAATAGTAGGTGTTACATGCCATTTGACCTGTCAGTAATAAATACTAATACTAATATAGCGAAGAGGAAGCGACGAGGGTGGGCAATCTTGTGTTATGCTAATGGACAGACCAGAAAGCCAGCAGCGACAGCGCAAACTTGTCTCAAAACCTCCCTGCGCCACAAAACTACACTCCCTGCCCTCCAAGTCACGTTTTATAATACCTCGATAAAGCAAAAACGTGCTCCCGGCTAGCTTCCTTTATCTCACAACAGTTAACCAAATATCGTCTTAATTCTGCCTTGGTGCGATCTTGAATGCACAACCATCTCACTTCTTCCCTCGTAAAGGGTTAATGTCTCCTGAGCACGTGTTCTGAAATTTTCCCACCCACCCGTTCTTCCCAACAGGCTTATTCTAATAACTGCCCCCAGGAAGTAGGGTTTAGCTTTATTTCTAGATTGATATCTGTATTAGAATGAAATAATAAGTTTCATAATAGCATAAGCCTTAATTTATATTCATATTCATATTATCCCGATAGAATTATTACTTTTGTTGTTAATTTTAAATTAAGAAATTTATGAAATGATGCATACATCGTTAAATCTGAAAACTAACACTAAGTATCATTTTTTAATCAGTGATACATTTTTATTTTATCTGTTTCTTTCTTTTATTGTATTTATTTTTTATATTATTTTGGTATATTTAAGAAATGAAAATGCTCTCATGCCTACATTTTATTATTGTAGCATTAGGATAAAATTATAATGAAAAATCAATCACATTGATAAGATATTGGGGTGGAAACTAGCAGGTGGTATTATATTACCTATAGTTTAATGTAAAAAAAAAAGAAAAAAAAAAGTAACATGTATAATGTATAATTAGACGTAAGATTAAGGTAAGCCCGACAACGTCTGACCTGGTTATGTTACATGGGATCTTCCTTTTGCTCCGAAATATCATTCGTACCCACTGTAACCGTTTTGCGATGTAAAATGTACTGTTGTGCGAATAGTATCGAGTTGCCCGCCTCCACGTGGTCCACCTTGGGCGTCGGCATGTGAACATGGGACGGCTAAAGGGCAAATCATAGAAAGACAACCTGACTTGATTTAAAAACGATATGGCCTGAAATATGGCTTGGTGCGTATAAAGGTCAACACAGGTTTATAAGTCAAATCATACTTTGGTCTGATTGGCAGTTCCATTCTCAACTAAATTTCCTGCAATGCATAGATCCTCATAATTTGATTACATACTCCTTCAAATTTTACTTTACTACAAGTGATATATAGGGATCGTGAAGAAATATCATCACGAGATTTTGACGAAATGACATGTTTTAAAGTCCCCAAAGTTGTTTTATGACGGGGGTCATAAAATCATTTTGATGATGTCTGAGTGTGTGAGTGTGTGGATGGATAGTTAAGTGTTTATCTAAAAGTTGTGTAGACGCTACAGTCTACAATCTATGGTGGATCAAATTAACATTTTATACAAAAATGGATCTTATAGTTCAGATGTGCTATATAATTTGGGAGCAATTATGCATAATGAAAAAGTCACTTTTATGTCCAAAATATGTTTTTTGACATTTATTTTCTCCTAAATTACTAATCCTAGGGTCTTGAAATTTTGGCATTACCTTTAGGCCAGTAAGAGCAATAACAGAAATATTCTCAGTTTTTTAAAACTATCTGAGAATATTTTTTTTTTCAATTAAATGTAAAAATTTTGACTTATAATTTAATCTGAAAGCATGTGAGGACGACACAAGCCATACCGTTTGACAGATCAAAATGAAATTATACCTAAAAATAGAGCATTATTTGGAAAATGAGCTGAGCTAGTTTTTTTTAAATTACATTAACCAAAAAAAGTGTTAGTTGTTATGGTCAATTTTCTGCTCTCAGAAAATTTTTATTTTTGACGCTAAACAGTTCATTAGGTTTAATATATAAGGTTTAATAATGTTCTGAAGGCATTGAACTGCTGAGTACTTTGACTTATTGATATGTAGTACTGTTATTCTAATTTAATTCATTTGAAAGTATAAATATTTTATTAGCAACTATTAACCTCCCCTTCTCACATCTCACCATTCATTTCTCATAACCTTATCTAGAACCTACCATACACTTTTCATTAAGCTAAGTTTAATGATTTTAGGTCTGTAAAAAATATCGGAAGTTTTATACTGCGGTTTTTTTTTCTATTAGAGTGCTATCAAATCTTTTAAATGAATTTAAATTATTCTAAATGTAGATTAACTGGTGTCTAATATCAACGATACAAATTTAATTGAAATTGGAAATGTATTACTTTTTTTAAGAGTAGTTATTTATTCCCATTCTCTGATTTCAAAAACCCAATAATTTCATCATGCTTGTATTGTGTAGAGCATGTGTTGATTTTTAGTCAATTTTCCAAATTTCATTATTGATTTGCAAGCATTAATATATAAATTATAGCTACATAAAACCGGTTTCTCATGTGTATCATTTTGAACCTAAATGAGATTATTAAGAACTAATTATGAATAATGTAATATATTTACAGCTTGAAAATATTTAATTAAAAAAATTGTGACTACACAAAGTGTGATTGTTAGACTGGAAGTATTCATAAATGCGATTGAGATTTATGGCCTTCAATGTGAGAGAAAGGAATTGCGAAGTCAAATGGGGAGTGTGACATATTGGAGTTCTGAGATCGCAGCAGGCTTATGTTGTTGCACAAGCAAGCTCTGCTTATCTTGCTTGTCTTCCCAGACCCACACCGTGAATGCCGATTCACTCTTATCTAAAACTTCATTGTACTTCTCTCCAAAACCAGTTTAAATTTATTTGCTTCTCCACTTGAACGCTTATGGTTTCAATAATTTAGTCCTATCATAAATAAAAATTCTTATCATTATTAAAAAAAAAGTCCAACTAGCTAAGCTATATTTTAAATATTAAATTCCAGAGAGTGTCAAAATTACTTGTGACGACAAATCAGCTTGACTGATCTAAACAGATATAGATAACATTACATTTCATCATTTTATTTAATTTTTTCTTTTGTCATCCAAAGTAGTACCTCTACTTAGAAGGAGTTTATTGCAATATTTTCACATGCACCATTTTTATTTTATTTAATTAATAACCCTTCAAGATTATTTAAGAAAAAAATATAAAAAAGTTTTTTTTTTCAACTATTTAAATTTTGTAATTCAGTGAATATTTTCTTTTGAAATAATTTTCAATATTGTGTTCTGGACACATAAATACATATTGATTAGGAAGGTCAAACTAAGTAGTACTACTGAAACCAAGACTTAACTGTAAGCAAACAAGTTCTATTTATACAGTGAAATAAATCAAGGTTGTGGAATAAATGACGCTTGGAATATGACTCAGAAGGTAATGAATCATACGCAGTCTGTTAATATTTAATTGTTAACACATAAACCTGAAGCTAGAATAGCTATTGTGAGATAAAACGTCTTAAAACAACACCTACGCAACCATCATGCTTTATAATGCACACATTTATAATGTAATTAATGAACACATTAAATAAGAGTGTCGTAAAGCAAGCAGGGGAAATGTCAAACCAATAATCTATTCAATGTCTACAACTTTAGCGAAGTAATTGAAAAAATTAAAGTTTCAGCTTGATTTAAAGCTAAACCTTAGACTTATTATGTCTTAAACGATAATATAAATAAGTCTACAAACATCATATATAACATTTATTTAAGTAAATCATTTTCCATTTACTCTATTTTATCATATCTATATAAATAAAAGAAAGGTTTTGTCTGTACATTGCTTAGAACTAACTCATTTCCAGTTATGTTTACGTTGTAAATGTTAACACTTGTATTTCTGTTAATACAACGGCCATAGCAATGTGTAATACGAGTAAACTCGTATACTGATTTTTGGATGGATGGCAACTGCAAATAAAAAATGAGCAACAATTTTGATTATTGAACATACGAAAAGGCGTTAAGAACTGTATGGGTAAACGTTAAGACAAAAAGTTATATCTCTTAATTTTTTATTTACCCTCAGCGCTGGAAATTGTATTTGAATCAAGACAGGAACTTAAGCTTTCCATGTGGGTGACTAATCATGTGTGCGCGTGTTTCACAGAGAGGACATAAAACTGTTGATCCCAAATCAATACGATGTGAGATACTTGTTAGAAGTCCCTATTAAAATAAACTTGCATGATGTAAAATTCTATAACTCCCTTGGCGCAATCAACCCGACAATATAGGTCTCCTCTAAATCAAATGGATGCCAAATAACAAATGAACCACACTTACCACCTCTAGAACACACTAAAGGTGTAATCTATAAGTGTGAGTTATTTACCAAGATAAAAAAACACTTATTATTTATTTACAAGGTCACATTTACTCATCAGTGACTGTATGCATTGTTAGCAACAAATTTACTCGATTTTTTACTCTAGGCTGCACCATTATCACTTCAAAGTTTGCACATTAAAACCACATATATTTATACTCTAATCATAAGTGTGATGATCTTTTGAGGTGACAAAGAGTTTAGGGTGATTTAATAACAGTAATTTTCAAAGCTGATGTAAAATAGTTTAACAATTACATATTTATGATTAATATAATTTTTTGGGCAAAATCACATACAATTTTTGTTATCATTTAACTAAATCATATACATTTGAAAATACCATTCAAAAACAAAAATTATTCATTGTACAATTTTGAGTTATACAACATTTTAAAATAAAATAACTATATGTCTTTATCGCAAAATATTATGATCAATATAATCTAAGATGAATTTAGGTATACCTCATTATGATGCCTAATACGATGCTATTTTATCAAAAATTGTAAGAAACTTTCTTATGTCATGGCTTCATCAAACCTTTGTGCTTAACTGAGCACAAACTATCCAGTCTCAACAATTTACACTTCATTAGTATGACTATAAAACAGAAGAAAAGAAAAGATTCTGATAATCGTTTTTATCTTAAAAACACATATTATCTTTGGTTTATTTTACTTTAAGAGGAACATTTAATCATATTTTTTGTTCTTTTAGAAAATGAAATATAGAAATATTTGTAGGAGAAAGCTGACTAAATCCATTATAGATATATAAAAGAACTTTGATTAAACTAATGTTTATTTACTCAATTAGTATCAAGGACACGTTTGCCTCTGCAAATGATTATTAATGTCGTAGAACCATAACTTATAGTAGTTGTTATTACATCCACATAAGCATTTACTGATTTTTATTAATTACCTTGAATTGAAACATGTAATACAGGTAACAAGATCAGGGGATTCTGTTGTTTTGTTCAATGTTGAAAGCATTACTAGAGATGCAGTTCTAGTAAAATATACATTTTTTTAAAACAAAGATTCATTTACAAAAGTCCTATCAAGTATTGATTCACTAATTCTGAGTATATTTTTTTTTATAAATCAATAATTCAAATTATGAGTTGTTAAATTATTTTTACATAAAGTATTAAAAAAAAAATATTTAATACCCATTTTGTATTAAATTCAAATGTGTAATCTATTTAACTTCAAAAATGAAACATGGAATTTTTAAAAACAAAATATTTAAGTTTTTTTTTTTATTAAAACAAGAGTTTTTTTTTAATAATGATTAAAAAGGCAATTTAAGGTTAGGAAGGTTCAATTGAAAATATACATCAGAAAGTGATTACTAGTTACAATGAGAAGTGTGACTAATTCTTTTTTGCGATAACCTTCAGAGTCTGATAATGACTAGTAAAGATAACGGTTGAGAGTAGTATTTGTGTGACCATGAGAGTTTCTACATCATGTTTTGATGTAAAATATTTTTTTCTCTTTTCAAGTGTGACTACCGCTTTGTCATGTGTTGCTTTCTAGCTACTAACTGCTGCGGGGGTTTTCAGGTTTTCGACACAAAATAGTCAGCGAGGTGTAGTCAACAGCTCCTTTTGATGAAACACAATTCTCAATCATTTTCATTGCGTCCTCTAAATATTCAGATTTCAGCTCCTCTGGAACTAGTCCCACTAGAGGATCCACACTTCTTAGCTTATCAACTGTTAGTGACAAAAAAAAAAAAAAAAGGTTAATATATTGACGTTACCAAAAAATTTTACTTTATTTTAAAATAATATATTCCAGACTGCATCACATTATGATACATAAACAAAATTTACCTTCATTTTGCAAAAAGCTTTGAGTAATAATATTGTCCATTATTTATAACCATCAAATCGAAATTTTGCATAGACATGTGTAAATAATTAAATTAATATTCTTTTTGTTTCAAAAATTGATTTATTTTTGAACTTTTAAAGAATGCTTTGAATCCAGCCAATCAGTTCCAATATATAGGTATATTAATAAAAGAACTTTACAATTGATTACAACAAGCTAAGACAAAAATAATTACTGTGAGTATAAGATTTACCATAACTGAAATTGTGACTTCTTAAGAAAAACTTTAGCAGGTGTGCTATTGTGGTATTTCTTTGTGGATGACTTGCTAGATACTTTTAGTAATCAAGTTTACGACAGGAAGCTAAACATGTGTTTATAAGAAGAGTAATGCTTTATGGTACTGATTTGAAGCTTATGCACCGTGCTGCTTAAATTGGTGTAAGATGGTAAGGTAAAGGAGAATGATCTGGATACAAATCTAGATAAAACACTCTTTATACCTTTCTAAAGTAGAAAGAAAGTAACTCTAGAAGCCCTCTATTAGAAATACCAAAATAGAGCATTCAGTGGAATGCAAAAACATTGCAGTCTTTTTTGATGAATGACTAAAGTTTATATTGTCTAAGGCCAGAAAAATGATGTTATGCTTAAGATAATTCTTGGTAGCACATGAAGGCTTAACCCCACATCTAAATTTTAGCTCTCTTAAATTACTTGTTTCCTGTAATATTACTCCTGTAACTGTGGTCTCGTATACATAGTAAGCAAAAAGAAACAGATCACTAAATTAGACTTAATAAACCACAATTACAAACATTTTGACATAATAAATTACCACCTACTCTCCTCCCAGTTGAACAAAGTTCTTCAATATCCCACTTCCCTTGATAGTTTTACTAAAGAGACAATTTGAAGTGCAAGCAGTGCATAAAACGCATTTTGTGCAAAAAATGCATTAAATGCAAGATATGTTGAAAATGTTGCTTCTTGCAATTTTTGTACTCCTTGCAAAACTTCGTGCAATGCATGTAATTCTTGCATGTTTTATAATTCAATTTTATCTTTCAAAACATAACTACTTTTAAAAAATTCAAATTTCTCTAGTCATTTAGACATCTCTAAATTTGAATTGAATATTCAAATCACTGAAAACTTTCAAAAAATTCAAATCGTTCATTACATATATTCACTTCAAAATCATATATATATTTAAAATATTCAAAGCTTTCAAAACATTTTAAACCTTGAAATCATTCAGTTCATTCAATTTATTTTAAACATAGAAATATTTTTTAACAAAAAATATTTCAAAAATTCAACACGTGATTAAATCTTGAAATCATTCAAAACTAATGAATTTTAACTTTTAATATATTTATACTATTAAAAAAAGAATTTATTTTACAAAATATTCCTACTATCATTTAAACAATTAAACATATTTAAATGTAAAAAACATTCGATATTCTCAATTTTTTACCATTCAAGTCATTTGAGAGTATGATTGAATTATTGCTAAACAACAAATTCTTCAAGAAGCTCAAATATAAAATTCAAAACTTTTAGAATATTTCATTCATCATAATATTTAAAATATTTCAAAAGATTAAACATTCAGCTATTTTTATTGTTTAAACCGATCCCCTAGTGGGTGATAACGTCAGCCGTTTACTGGCTTTTTATTTGATCGGTGATTCTACAGATTCTACATTGGGAGTCCTAAATTTTCCCTAACTCAAGTGCATTTCAAGTAGGGATCTTTAACGAGTACCTGACGGCTTAACGTCCTCCGAGGGTCAATGTACTCAGATTTATTCACCTCCGCATGAATAAATCGAGGGCCAGGTGGGGATCGAACCCCGAACTACCAGCCCTGAGGTTAGTACGTTAACTACTGAGCTAACCTGGTGCTTTAACATTCAGTAATGTTATATATCTTGATATATAACACATCAATATAATATCTTTTTAAGATATTATATATCTTGGAATATTTTGTAAGTTTTAAAAATTTAATTCTTTTATATCATTTAAAACTCCTAATTCATTACATTCAAATCATTAAAACCTGTTAAACCATTCAAACCATACATTAAATATGAACATTTACAAATATTAAAAAAGTGTAAAATATTTGTCCTGCACTACCCTTATCTTGCCTCGTGTTTCCAAAAGTACGAAAGACATCTCTTCGATCTAACAGGTCACAGACAATCACCTCCAGACCTCCTGCTTCAAGAAGTACTGTTAATTCTTTTTCAGGCTGATCCAAGTACTGGTACTGGTTAAGTGGTGTTTTGACAGCCTGCAATACATCAACTATTGTCAACCATACTTCTACTGAGCTCATTTTTACTTTATAGATTACAACATTAGTTGTCTAGATTACAACAACTTGTCCAGTTTTCCCATTTCATATTGTGGTTTGATCATTGATTGTTATTTCACGTGTTTTATGTGAAATCTTTATATATATATATATATGAACAAACCACAATAAGAAATTGGAAAACAAGACTAAGAGTTAGGTTTTTGACTCTGACGAAGACCGCTTGTTATGGTTGAAAGATCTTAGTCTTGTTTTTCCATTTCATATTGTGGTTATTTCACGTGTTCATGTGAAATATTTATATATATATGCATTAGAGAAAAATTTTCAAACTTTTGTTAAATATTCGTATATACGTCAAAATTATGAAAAAAAGATAAAATAATCAATTTGTGAAGATCAAAGAACATAAAGTTTTTTTTGTTATATAAATTAACACATTTTTGGCAACATTTGACAGAGCTACCACAGATAGTGAAAATATTAATTCCTTTAGTATTCGAAGAAATTTATAGCTAAATCTATGTAAAGAATTTATTAAAACATTTAATAGACTTTTCTTTCAATTGGAGTTGTTAAACATTTTTTTAACAAATATGAAATTTTTTTCGGATTATCTATGAGATAAGACTTTATTGAGTAAACTTTCATTTGGTTGACTCAATAAAGTTGCAAAGGTAAGCAAACTCTGTAATAAAAAAGTAATTAGCAAAATTATGTGAAACTGCAAATTAATTAATATTCAATTATAATTTAAGTAAATGATTTAGTTTAATTAAAAATAGTTATATGGAAAGAAAAAGGTTTTTATTTAAAAATTTGTGTTTTGAAAAGTGATATTGCCTATCCTGCTTTATTAATACTATGTACAGTGGTTCCTCAGCTTTCAAACACTGCAGCCGTTGACCTAAATTTGCGAGAAAAATTTGGCTTCATATTCGACCAAATTTTAGCTTTCAAACGGCCCGCGTCAAACAGTTTATAATATGAATTAATATAATATACATCTACATGTTTATTTCTTATGAGATAAATTAATGCAGACCTCAACCAAATCAGACATCGACCACCAACCTGGAAGGGATTAAGTTCGAAAGCTGAGGCACCACTGTATTTTTGAGAAAAATAAGAATACTCTTAATGCCAAATGTTCGCTAATTTATTAATTTTTTAAATGATCTAAATCTGTATGCATTATATGTTAACATACTGAAAAATAAGGAGCCCACTTGTGGCTGACGACCATTTTGTCCCAGACGAGGTAGGTGCCATTTCTTACGACCAGTTCAAGAAATGCTTCTCCACTGGGTTTAAGCAGGTCTGCTAAGTTCTTTGCCAATTGCCTTCAGGACAAAAGTTTTAGTGGTTATTTCAATTTTTTTCCCGGAATAATTACTAATGCTTGTAATTTTGTTAACAAACTACTTGAGAAGAAATGAAAGAATGCAATTATTTAGATCAGTGCTGCTCAGACGGTGCGATGCTCCCTGGAAGGTAGCCCCAGGTGCGTCCCAACACAACGGAAGTTTAAAATTTATGTAACAGATTTATATTTTAAAAATTTGCATCATTTCCATTTATTTTAGAAACACAATGGTTTTCAAGTCTGATTCAAGTTTCAGCCAGTTGATTTTTTAAACTGGAAGATGAATTTCTTTAATTTTTAAGCAGCAATGAATAATACTTTCTATTTTCCTCGGGGATTTAAATAATTTGTTACTGATCTCTCTCTCTCACTCTCTCTCACTCTCTCTCTCTCACTCTCTCTCTCTCTCTCACTCTCTCTCTCTCACTCTCTCTCTCTCTCTACTCTCTCTCTCTCTCTCTCTCTCTCTCTCTCTCTCTCTCTCACTCTCTCTCTCTCTCTCCTAAAAAAAAATCCTTTTAATTTCCTATCATTTTCCTACTTCTAAAATTCAGGACTAATTTTTCTATATTAAAATCAGTGATACGCCTCAAAGCTTTCGTTATTTCAAAGGTTCGCCTTGAAGTAAAAAAGTTTGAGAAACACTAATTTAGATGGTCAAATCTTCACACTTCACACAAACAGAGATATATTTTTACAATTTTGTTATTGCAATACAAATAAATATGCAAAAGTCATATACTATACTAAATAATATTATAATAACAAAATGCTAATTACCTGCTGTCAGAGACCCACTGAAGGCAAAAGAAGGAGAATATAGCGTCATATTGGCACAAGGGAAGGGTTTGTGTTATCACTGACTGCTGACTCTCTGCAGCGTCCATTGTCCAGAAAGACAACTTATTGTGCTTCCATTTGTTCCTCGCAAATTCTACCATTGGCTCAGAAATATCAACACCAACCTATGTTTCATACATAAGTAAATTTCAAAAAGGGAATTAATATATTACATTATTTTTACCATTTTTCACTAAAATATACCACAAATATATATCACCCACAGAAATATTAAACATTAAAAATTGATTTTTATACAAATTTAAGCAAAGTTTTGTAAAGATAAGCTCTATAATAAAAAAATAATTAGTAAAATTATGTGAATTTGCAAATGAATTAATATTTTATTATAATTTAGGTAAATAATTTCAGTTTAATTTAAATAGTTATACGTGAACCAAAAAGCTGTTTATTTAAAAATTTGAATTTTGGAAAGTGTTATCGCCTATTCCTGCTTTATTAATACTATGTACAGTGATGCCTCAGATTTCGAACGCCGCCGTCCTCGACCAAAATTTTCAAGAAAAATTTACCTTCACATTCGACCGAATTTCAGAAAAAATGGTTCCTTCGCTTAAAATCTTATTTCTTTTGAACTAGATAGAATCCATTACGAATTTACACATAATGATATTTGAAAATGAAATTAATTCACACATTTAATAGTATTATATTACTACACTTTTGAAAGTTCATTTATATAAAAAGAATCGTAAAAATAATCAAACTACTTGGCTAATAGTCATCTATGAAGTGGAATGATTATACGGATATTCTCATTCCTACAGAAGTTAGAGCAATTTAAATTAGCAAAGGAAACTATCTTCTCACCTTGTATATAATGTGAAGGTAGGAACGGATTCTGACGCTTTCCAATGATATGAACAGCAATATTGCAGATAAGAAAATACCTTTGTTAACCTATTAATTTATGAACTCTATTGGTATTTTAAGATTATCAAACATAAGAATGGCACAGAATTTTTTATTATTAATTTTGTACACTGTTATTATTATTAAAGAAATAACTGACCAGGCAAACTTCGTACCGTCTAACTATCAATGAATATCGTGTAACGTTTGTCTAAACTAATTTAGAATGTAATTATTAACACAATAGCTGACCCGACAGACGTTGTCTTATAACCACACTTGGATGAATGCTGTAATTATAATTAGCATTGTAATGGAATCAGTTGACATTCAAATCAGCATGAGTGGTTCCTCTGGATCGGAGTGCCTACTCAAATGGTTTGAAGTCTTGAATCTCGTTGAACGTTTGTTTAAGATGAACGGGTTCGAGCATAAAGTTCTTGGTCGGTTTTCAATCTTGATTCTCGTTGTTCGATTGTTTCGGATGAATGAGCTTGAACACTACGTCTTTAATTGGATTCTAATTTTTTTATCTGAGGCTTGTGTTACCTTTTTCTTTCATGCTTGAGACACCGCTCGTTTTTTAGGAGGGTTAACTGTGCAGAAATGGCGTTGAAAAAAGTTAAAAATAATTTGTTGAACATTGAACAGCAATTAAGATTCTAACGTAGTGCAATCAGTTATTAAGTGTATCTACTCATTGTAGGGTAAAAAGGTAATAACATTGTCTCCACATATAAAAATTTAATAGTATAAACAACGCGTTTAGAACACGTAGTTATTTTTTAGTTAATGCCTGAGGAAGAACACTACGTGTTCGAAACGCGTTGTTTATACCATTAAATTTTTATATGTGGAGACCATTTCATTAGCTTTTTATCCTACAATGAGCAATTAAAATGTTGAATGGATTATTTTTATATAAATAAAAAAATGGAAGTTTCATTTATATAGAAAACCAAATTTAAAAACATGCTAATATTAAAAAAGTAATTTAAACGTAATTAATTCAAATACAGAGTTTAAATTTTATATCGGAACATTTTTTTAATAACTCAGGGACCTTCCCATGCGTCCAACCATTCCCCAAAGTTTCATCGCAGTCGGATGAACGGTTTATGAAGGCATAAGAGACATGTAGATTAACATTCATTTCTGTTGTTGAAGATTAAATATTAATTACCAAGAGGGAAAAGTCTGGATGAAGAAGAGGGAGAATGATGTTGTGAGTGACGTCACCCGTACCACAACCCAAATCCAATACCGCCTCACCCTTCTTCCTGGTCAGAAGATGCTGATATCTAGAAAGAACTTCTTTTGCCGCGCGCTGGTGATCAATCGAAGAGAGAGAGTACATCTCTGGCTCGGAAAAGTAAGCTCTCTTCGTCTCGTCCTTTCTTCGTGACATTTTCCACAGCTATTGTTTAATTTTCAAGAATCTACAGTAAATCCACTTTTCACAATCCCTGGAATCAATATTCTGTAAAAAAAAAAACTATGTTAAAATTGAGACCGCCATCCTTTAATTCAGTTCAATAATAATTATTATATATTTTTCATTTGATTTATAATAAACTAATACTTTCATAATCATAAAAGAAAAACCTGGAACCATGTATTACAGAATTTTATGAAACAAACTATGCTAATGCAGTTTACTTAATACAAATTGAATTCATTATAAATATATTAATATTTTCCTTGCTTTTAAGAATACTTTTTTTATTTTACCATATATTCTTATAATGATAAAAACATCGTCATCTTTATATTATTGTAAGTATACATATTTTAAGTTTTCAAAGTATTCCTAAGAAATGACAAATCATTGTTTCCAAATATCTTTCATATATAACTTTTTATTTTTTTAACATGAGATTAATTACAATTAAAATGTTATTTTTATAATAGCTCGTCTGAAGTTTGGACCACTGTACCAATCAGCTATACCAACTTACCGCTACCAAAGGAGACATAAGGCATTGTTAGTAATTGAACGAAATGGTGAATTAATTAATTATATGGTTTATATATATTTACAATGTCCAATTTTTATAATCCAAAACATTTTTGCATCATTAATCTTTTTTATAATTGTCTATTCATAAGAAATAATATGGTTTTTAATTATTTTTTTTTTTAGCAAATACTGAATAAATCATGTTAACAATGAATAGTTACAGTGGGAAAGGTAACCTGACTTCAAATTTATCTTAGTCTTATATTATTTTTTCAGTATTTTATTTCTTGTGAAAAGTATATATTTTGGTCAGAGAATGATTTCAATACTAGTTTCTTAACCTTGTAGATAGTGCGAACTAGAGGCTAACTCTGTGATATCTAAGACTTAAGTGAAAAAGTGAGGGAGTGAAATGCTTTGACAAAAAGGAGAAACGTGTTTGTGTTGTACTATTTCAGCTATAAATCCGAATGATGTATTTGGGGTCCTGGTATTGACAAGTTGTCGTGGTAGGCAAGTAAGTGAAGCACCGTCATCAATTCTGAGTGGCCGCAGTGGCCATGTGAAATACTGCCGTTTGCAAATATGGAGGATTTGTGTGAGGGGGTGGGGGAAGTTTTGGGCTTTGCTCTGCCAGAGCCATCCGGTTCACCATCGCAATGGAAATATTTGCAAATTTACACCTCTTCATCGGTAGAATATGTGGTATTCTGCAGTCGATCAAAACCCCCAACCCCTTTAGTTATTAACATATTTTACCGTCCTTATCAAGAACTAGATGGTGTCCAACGAGCGAATTGAAATTAACCGTCCCGCTCTACTTTCCGAGCTATTGTTTTCAACGCCCCGTTATAACTGCCAGATATCTCCCATATGCAGACAAATATGATCTCTCTGCTGATACATTGTTTTATCTCCTTTGGGTTTGTTCCGCATACAGTGCCACCCAACTCCACGTCATGAATATACATTATGACTCCACTTCGAATTAGATTTCATGAACACAGTAATACGTCCTGCCTAAACTCGGCTTTTTCTGCTCTGCCAAATATTAGCATCACTTACGACGAAACTAATTTTAATTTTATTATGGTTTTAGCTCTACACTTCAGACTGATTGTCCCGAACAGATTACGGTTGACACCATTTTATGAACATATTACTAGGCTAATTATTTTAAATACCTTATACTACCATTAAACAAATACTTAATACGACCATAAATTAGTTGAGTTTTATTACAAGCATTATATTTTGCTATAAAATTAATATAAATTTTTGTATAATCCAATTATTTCTTTTGTATAACTCATATTATTATTTATAATGTAAAAATCATATTATTTACACAATTTATCTAATATAATGTTCGGACCAGATGAAATACTAAAATCTTCCAATAAAATAGGTCGTTAATGAAACAAAAAACCATTATATGAAGGCAGGTGACTTATAAAATATAGGAAATAATTAAGGTCTCACTAGAAGCATAAAATACCTTTACAAAACTTATATACTAATCAAACTAATTTTGAATTGGCGTCAAACTGAATGTCCAATATTTTAGTAATTGTCATGATGTTTCATTCTTACATATATGTGAGTCTACAGTCAGTTTGGCATCTTCTTTATAGGCTTCCTTCAAGACGACATTGGTTGTTTTAATATCCATTACCTTTGAAGCTAGCGTACTTGCAGATGGACTAACCAAACCTACTTCAATGAAGTAACATTTTCAACTCCAGCCACAAGATCGAAAAATCGCCCGCAAGATTTGAAGCCACCAGCTCAAAAACCGTGAGTGCAGAAGCTGCTACTACTTTTAACTATATATATATATATATATATATATATATATATATATATATATATATATATATATATATATATGATGAAACCACAATAAAAAAATGGGAAAACAAGACTAAGATCTTTCAACCGTAACAAGCGGTCTTCGTCAGAGTCAAAAACCCAACTCCATCCAACCCAACTCAGTTGGGTTTTTGACTCTGACGAAGACCCCTTGTTACGGTTGAAAGATCTTAGTCTTCTTTTCCCATTTTCTAATTGTGGTTTGATCATTGATTGTTATTTCACGTGTTTATGTAAAATCTTATAAATAAATATATAAATATACGAGTATATATATTTATTTCAATACTATTACACAATATATATTGTAGAATATTTATATAAATTGTGGGCCATTGGCACAGTATTTATTGACAGATTGAATTAATACGTCCTTGGATCTTCAATGCAAAGCTTTTGTAATACGCTTTCAGCAGATGATTTATGCAATCGATAATAAATTATATTTTGATATTAGACTTCCATTTTTATTTATTACAGACATTTTATTTTATTTATTTTATTTATTACAGAATTTTTTAGAAAAGTTACTACTAGACTTCTGTCTTTGTAAATCTATTTTTGAACAGTTGAATGGAATCAATCCCTGTTAACCACTGAGTGCAGATATATATATATTGAAACAGAACTAAAAATTGATATCAAATCGATGTTATAAGATGATTTAATCGAGCTAAAACAGCAGACTTCAGTGAATTTAGTCAATTATAAAACCATTTTGAGACACTAAAAATGCATTGGTATTGGTAAATCAGTCAACTCTGAAATTGACTAACGTCTGAGTTTTCAGTGCTCTAGACGTGAGTGGATATTTATTCCTCAGCATCTGTGATTATCCACTATCCAGAATGTAACATATATGCTTGAAGCAGTAAAAAGATTACTGATAGAAGTAAAAAAAGTAGAGACCTAATTAAGTTATAATTAGTCCAAAAGTTAAAAGTACTCAACTTGTATAGATATTTGTAGTTAAAGTATAAAAATATATTAAAACAACTGTCATGTTCTTTATATATTGAGGTTTACCTTAAATATAATTTAATCACCTTATAATAATTTAAATATTAAAAACGCATATTCAATATAGCGGTCAATGAATTGAAATTGCAAGAAAATTATGGTAAATAACAAATTTAAAATTAAAAATAGAGGTTTTACTACTTCCACAGCACACCAACTTCGTTGACTTGTTTGAAACAAAAAACATTTTTATTTTTTATTTTTAGCCCTAGAGGATACTTTTTACACTATCGCTAAATATATATATATATAAATTATATTAAATTTTTGTATTTATTATAGAGACAATATGCTCATACGCAAACAGATATACACATGGACAAGTGGCACTGATACATACACACGCACACACACACACACACACACACACACACACACACACACACAACACATACACATCCACAGATAAATAAATTTACTAAATATGTTTTACTGTACTCAAGAGGTTTCAAAAACGTATATTTTCGTTTTGTTCTAGACGTTAAGTTTGTTTAATCGTTTAAATAAAAGTATATATGTATTCAATCCTTATCAAATTCACTGAAAGCTCACTCTGAGAACACTAAATACACTGTTCTAAATCATAAAAAATTTAACTTTTTATTGAATGAACAATTACAATCAAGTCATGTAGACTTCCTCACATTAAAACTGCGCCTTTTTTCTTTATTATGTAACAAATTTCATTACACTTCATAATTATAAAATAAACAATTTTGATAATCAAAACGAAAATAAGTCTACAATCCATGTATTGTAGTAAACATAACCAAACAGAAAATAGTCAACAATCTTGAAGTGAGTCATTTGTTAAACAAATGCAATATATATAAATCAATTAGAGACCAACGTCAAACAAGACTCATAAATAATCATGGAGCCAAAACAAATACATTATCAGATTTAGAGCCGCTCCGTATTTCAATAAATATTGTTTCCAACTTCTGAAATCACTTGAAATGGAGAATCGATTAACGGATTTCCATTTCTATCTCTCCGACAATGGTTAGCATTCATCTAACGGCAAAAACTAAAACAACTTGAAAAATAAGACAAAATCATTTATAATTTTCAGGTTTATCAACTCTGATAAACTCAACATTAGCAAAAGTCTGTAAATTTTTAAATAAAGACGAGACTAATCGGTATTAATTATTTAAAATTTGCAATAATAACCTTTAACAAAACTTAAAATAATGTATAATTTCCAAAGTTTAATATAATTTTATTACTTAAATATGTCCTTATGTTAAAGACGTATATCCTGAATTATTATGGATTATATTAATAATACTAACACTTTTTTGGGGTGTATATTTCCTTGCACAATACTCTCTGTTCATCCCCCCCCCCCCCCCACAATCACATTTCAAGCACATTTTAGAAAATGTCGTATTTTAGGGACATAATTCAAACTTTGAAAATATCAATTTTTTTTTGTCATTTAGTTTTATTCTAGAAAATTAAATACTACAGATGAATTGTAGTATAACTATTTTCTTTTCTTCAAATCTTATCTATCTGAAATGAGATTTTAAATATAGGCAATGCTTTAAATTCGCCACTAAAAAAACTAAACCTATTCCCATAAGTAAACCAGGACATCAAATTGAAATAACAAATACAAGACAGTTTACCTAAAGTCACTGTTTTGGAAAAAAGTTTCCTGTAAACAATAAATATTTTAACCTTTTATAAAAAAGTAACCAGTTTCTTTGAATATTATAAAAAATAAATAGCCAAAATATTTGGTGTTACTTAAAATCCAGAAACAAGTAAATCTAAAATAAACTTTAACAAATTGAAAACAGGCTGTTACAAGATTTTAATTAAACAAATAATTTATTTTAAAGACTGTTTGGAAAATGATTTTTTTTTATCTATTTATTATTATATTACAACTACTCTTAGAGGGGTAACAAGTTATAGTGATACATGATACATTAAAAAATGAAAGAGAAGAGGTAAAAAAATGAACCACCCATTCGAGGTACTCCATATTTGGAAAAAAGGAAGCAAAATAATAACACTGTTTCTTGTTATAGGATAAATTAGATATTGTAATTTAATAATTAAATTACATATATTTTATTATAATATTAACTTAATGCCAATCTTTAAACAATTTTCTTTGGTCTGTTCTGTGATAAATTTTTATTTTTTTTATTATCATGTTTTTTATGTCTACTATAACTACTATATTGTTATGGACCATGTCTGTCCATAAGGTTGGAGACTTAAACGAAAAACAGATAGGTAGGTTAAACTACACTATCGACAAAGAGCGTACAGCAGGAGAGTAGGAGAAGAGGAGAAAGTGACATGTTGTCAGAGACTTCTAAGCACCTCTAATCCCTGTTTAGATAATATTTTATAATAGAAAAGAAAGTAATTATTAATTATACAATCAATAAAAATATTTAATAAATATATACTTTTCATAGTAAAATATTTTATAAATTTTGATTATCCTTACATCATGCAAATGACTTTGATGAGGATAATCAAATTTGTTTGTTAGTACGGTTTTAAGAATATAAGATCAAATTAGGCCAACTTAGTTATTTCAAAGGAGATCACAAACATGTTAAAATCTTACACTTTTAGTTAAGAATACTTTATATTTTATACTAAATGTTTTTGTAATGTATGATAAATGCATATTTTTCGATGGAACCTTAAAAGGAATTTGGGGGAATTTTAAAAATTACGTCTCCACACAAATAAAGTTTAATATGAATTTAATAACACGTTTCGAACAATTAGTTTCTTCTTCAGGTCAAATCCGCCCTATTGATAATTGATCTATGGGAATGGGTTAGAAGGAACACATATGTTAGCCTGAAGAAGAATACTAAGTGTTCGAAACGCTTTGTTAGTTTCATATTAAACTTTTTTTGTGTAGAGATGTAATTCTTGAAATCCCCAATATGAGTAAATACTATACTATAACAGATTGTACAAGTAATGACTTAAGAGGAATGAAATTATTTCTTCGATTTAGTTCAGACAATACTATCAAATGAATTGACTTACCACTAGTTTAGTAGTTTGTAAAAATTAATCAAACTGTAAAGTATTCTAAAAAAGTAAAAGCTGAAAGAAGAGAGTAGAGTCAGTGGAGTTAGAATAGAATAAGACGCATTAAGTCAGGAGAGAAAACACGCCAGAACTAGTTATAGTAGAACTCGATTTGACTGTATGAATAGAGCGAAGTAGATAAAGATGTTGATAAGGAAAGAAACTGATTAAAGAATGGGCTTACGTTTAAAAATATGTAGATTTGAAGGTAGTTAGTTGGAGGTAAGAGTGAGGAAATAGTAACTTACTGTGGAGCGAGAGAGAAGGTGACTGTGTCAGCGCTCTAGAGGTCAGCTGCCGCCAGTGTCAAGGTGATGACTACGTAATAACCTGTTTCCTCAAGTCTAACTGTTCCTTACTTCTATCCTAGACCACTAGTGCCTTGACTGTCCCTTCAAATGGCTCTTTAAAACAGTCACTAGAAACAAACTAGATTTTGTCCCATTCCTCCCACCTCGTTCATCTTTCATCCAATTGGAGATTCTCTTGTAGAGATATCATTACTTGATGGTATCACGTATTTTTTTTTCTAATTGAATTATTGTATAACTCCGTTTAAAGTAAACAGCATCGAAAAGAATTTGATTATGGAAAATTCTAAGGATTGACAAATACATATGTAGATGATGTCATTCACAGAAACCAAAATTATAGGAAATAAGTTACCGAGGAATTGTTTGATATGTTGATGAAAAGATCCCTAAAGACTGTGTACTTTTAAAAATTGATAGATGAGAAAGATAAGACGTGACTAATATAATTCAAGTTTTAAAATGTTAAAAATAAAAAAAGACAATGCTAAAACAAAGCTGAAATAGTATGGTTCAATTAGAGATGTGTTAAGAAAACAAAGAAAATCAACAGAATAACAAAATAGCTTATGAAAACTGTGTTTAGTACGTAATGTTATCCATTTATAAACAGCAACAAAATGTCAGTATTCTAAGTGGGAAGAAGTACATTCGAAAACAGGTATGGTCCAGTAAGAATATCAATTGCGTAAGCACCTACTTTACAAAAGTTGAATATCAGTCATAAACCGGTCCTTTTCTTACCAATCTGTTGGGCATTACAGAAAAATAAGTACATAAAAATAATTGAAACAGAACAACTATAAATGAAATTCATCAAGATTATGTCATTTTAAACAACATTCAAAATGAATTAGTACAGTAAATACTATTTATATGATCAAGCAGTCTTTATTTCTAATATTCCAGACACCAATAGAGTCATCACTGCACGGTATGCAATTAACTTTACTGGAATTGATTACTACCATACTCATGAATGTGAAAAGACAGATTCGAGATTCTTTCAAGTTTATAGGCCCTAAACTTCGTAAGCTTTGGTCATTATGCACATTATAAGGTATGACGTATGGTAAGAAGGTGGCCAGAAGTATTGGTAGGGTACTCTAAAAAGAGCTAGGGTGATTCAAGAACAAAGACTTAAACTTTGTACTGTACTCAAAAAACCCGGAGGTACAGTTTGCTACATTTGAAGTACCCATCATATAATAGGGATCTTAAAAGATTAGAGAGAGTCAATAATCATTATTTACATTAGATTCTTTGGAAAACTAGATAGAATAAATTGGTTTATAATATGGATAATACAGAAAAAAATTAGATGGTTTACAATCAAAGAAAGCTGCTTATGGATGAGTCATGGACGAGTTTAGAACTATGACAATATAGATGAAAATCAATTGGGTTTGGATGTTCTCTGATATATCTTACTCTTACGTCTTACTCAGCTAACTAACTATATACAATACTAATATATTGTTCAGCAAACTGATTTTCTCCATATGCGCCTTCTGTTTTGATGGTAATTCTTACCTTCAGATCATGGGCACCTCTTTTGCCAACTTTTCATAGTCAAAATTATACAAGATTTTCTTGCCATTTGACAACTCCTTCTCATCGTTTACATTTGTTTCATAGATCATATCCTTTATTTTGATTGACGTTAAACATGAGTTAGACCCACTTCTTTCGTCCTTCCAAACATTTCCTTCATCTAATTTCTTAACTCACCAAGTGTCCAATATTCTCATTTCTTGTTAAATGGCTATAACACCAGCGAAAATGGACCTTTTTTAATTCTATACATATTAAACCAAGTGATTCCCAGCAGTATTTTCATTTTAGTAGTCCCTTTCATGTAAATAAGGCCATCCCTAGATCTCTGCCCATGCGTCTTAATCAAATTTAAGTGATTATAGTGTCCAAATTGGTCAATTCAAAAAGAAATTTTTTACCTCTGGTTATCCTTTTTACTTTATCAATTGTCATACAGCCTCTACTGAGGTACATCACAGTTGTCCTAGGAGGGATCGTAGTGTACTACTTCTCTCATTATATTGATGTTCTGGTCTCCATAGGCTAGGCATAGTTATCAAGCAGTTTTTCACTATATCTTCTTTGTACTCCTGTACTTTATCTATTATTAGGCAGGCACCTTCCGTCCCCCACTGTAGACCTGCCAATCTCAAGTCTGTCTTTTCACATATCTCTTCTCTAAAGCCTCCCTGAGCTGCTGATGATATAGTTCAATGAGAATATCGTTGTTTTTACTTGCTCCATTGTCAATCATGTTCCTTCTTTACTAATCACACCTACCCTATTCCTCGCCTCACTTCCTCCTGTACCTTTTGTAACTGCATTTATTGATTAACCTGCACCCACTGTGATGTTTTTTATGTGGGTATAGCTTCCACAAGCTAAATTTGCTTCAGAATGATAGCAGTCATTTATGCCAACTGTCCTGGACTCAAATTTCATTACTGTTTCCGTATACAAATATTTAAGCATATTTCTCATCCCAACAGCAATGCCACCAATGTCTCCTGGGAAGTATTTCAGCTTCTGGACTTATCCTCAATTGTTAAATGTTCATATCCATTATTATTCAGTCTTTTTAAAAAATTTTATTAATTTATTTTCATTTATAGTTTGTTTAAACTAATTTTTTATTTATATATTTTATGTTCATCTTTACTTTTTTTTTATTTCATTTATCTTTGTGCCTCCTCTTCTTCTGTAAGCTGGCTACACTGTTCTAGTGCCTCTTCAATGAGACTTCATTTTAGTCATCACTTGTCTTTGGAGAGATTCACATCATTCTACCAAATATAGTAGTGAATTTTTGTGGATTTTTTTGTGTTTTCTTTTTGTGTGAATTTAGTATGCACATTTGCAGAAAAATACAGGGAGAAACAACAACAAAATTCACTTCAATATTTCGACCTCATCGTCATCAAGAGAAGAAGAGATATGCTTGAATGTCAAACAGCGCCTTACCATGTAGCGGGTATGACCATGTGATTTCTAGTATTGCTGACTTAAAACAAATAAAATATTGAAAACTGATAAAAAGTGTTATTTGTTTTATTTGTTTTATACATGGTCATACCCGCTGCATGGTAAGGCGCTGTTTGACATTCAAGCATATCTCTTCTTCTCTTGATGACGATGAGGTCGAAATATTGAAGTGAAAATATCTAAAATATCATAAAAAAAAATTGTAATAATAAAATGAACGAAATGAGTAGTAACAAAATATAATAATAAATAATGAAATAGAGGCAAAACGAAAAAAACAAAATAACGGAAAGAAAATGGCTGAGGAAATAAAAATAAATAAAAGTTACAGTACAAATTGAGAGTAGTATGAAACATGCTTAAATGAGGTAAATATGTGCCTCCTCAGAAGCTCTTAACTTCACGTGGAGGTTAACATCAGGTCTCTATTTAATAAAGTGAATCCAAGTCCATGGGAGTTAGCATCCAAGACCTGTAACAGGTCATACGAAAGCTCAAACGAACGTAAAAACCATCACACCTGGTGTAATCCAAACGGTACAAATAGTTCCAAGAAGTGTAGGATGTATGAACAGGGATGGGGTATATGTTATTATCAAGAGGAGGTGAAAAGTGAGAATTGCTACTGATAACAGGAGAGGATTAATAGTCAAATCGTTCACTCTGTTCCTTTCCCCTGTCAGCATTATTAATATTACGAGGGAAATGAGTGATAACTGCTAATAGACCTGAGATTAGGTGATTAACAATAATAAATATATGTAAGTTTCAAACGATGGATGAGGAAAACAGGAAAAGTGAATAAGGGAAGAACTCCTTAACAACAGTGCCCAGTTCCTGAGCACCGCGGAAAAAAGTGGTATTGAAAAAGGTGGTATGACTGAGATCGCGATGAATTACACCTACTGGTAGAACACGTTTCTCAATTACAGTATAGGGATTCCTAATGATGTCTTATCATGATAATAATCATGATAAGACCTTCAAGTTTACGCAGATTTTATTATACACATGGATAGGGATCTCGGGATAGCTCTCTTCATATGAGAAACATGACAACTCTTAAAGTTAAGGAACTGTAAAGGATTTGGATGTTTAATATAGGCATAAGTGGAAAAGGAATGAATATTTAGGACAATATTACGTTATATATTAATTTCAATTTTAGCAATATTAAAGATATACGAGTATAGTAAGGAAATGGAACTGAAAGACACTTGATGAGTAAAATTAATGAAGGGAAAAAATGAAGAAGAGAAGTATGAAGTGGTTTAACTCATGATTGTTATGGAGTCAAACAAAAAAATGTCATCAATTTAGCGGGTTTAAAAAAGAGAAAGAAGTTGACGAGGAGTAAGGCAAGATAGCTCAATTTGGCAGTACCTTTGCATGAAGAGAGTAATTAGAATTAAAAACAAATGCACTATATTTGAGGACAAATTGAACCAACGAAACAAGAATATTTAAGTATGTCCCTTCAAGAAAAAACAAGTAACAGCTATCCTTATTTTTTTTAAGTCGTAATAGTAACTATCCTTAATATGCAATTAAAAATAATATATTTTGGTATTTAAATTAACTGTAAAAATTAGTTATATGTTATATTGCTATAACGTGAATATAAATACATGTGTCTATATATATTCTAGTAAAACATAAATGTTAATTTTATTTCATTTTCATTTCTTTGGTGTATATTGATTTAAATATGAAATAAGACCATTTATTTTCAGTAAAAAAAAAACCAAATATAAAATGAAGAATATAATATTACAAATTAAATTCAGTTTGACGATTTACAACTTTTGTTCATGAATCGTGTGGTGTTTTTTATTCTGTTGAAAGGTTTCTTTTTTATTATAATAACACCAGTATATACAAAAAAATCTGGAGTGGCCTTCACTCAACTTTACTATAAGTAACTTAATATCAAATTTCTTGAGTATATAATATATAACGTCTCAATTAAGCATAATGTAAACATCTAAATGGGATATGATTATTAGTCTTTCATTCCTGAAAGAGTACAGATAGTGATTGAAGGACATATCAATATATAAGCTTATTTTGGTAGATCACACAGCTGATGCAAATAATTTCATTAGTATAACTACACCAGTAATAACATTTTTGAAAAACCAAAGTGAACATTTCTTGATACGAAATATTCTCCTACAAGAGAACATGGCCTCTGTTCAAATAGCCAGTGGATTTCTTACATCGTTTACTTGACATCCTTCTACATTGAATATTAAAGTAAAATTCTCAAATTTTAAACAGGAAAATACCCTTACTTTCTCTGAAAAACATCATAAAAATCGAAGAAAAAATGTTTCTTTAAGATGAATTATAATTAAAGTAGTACGATAATTACATTTATTAATCTCTAAACTAAAGATTTCAATTTTGAATTATCATTTACATTTTCGGACTTTTATAGAATTATTATACTGGGAATTTTATGGCTTCTTAGTATTTAATAAGATCATTTTCCTTCCCCTTTGTCAAATATCATATATACGAATTTTTTCTGAGTGAGTGGTATCATTTTCCTGCCTTCTGTACTCTGTTTAAGTTTGCTATGAATGTATATTGAGAAAAAATATATTAGTAATTAGCCAGTTTACATACTCAAATCGAAGTCAAAGCCAGCTATTTAATATAATTTAAATCTTTTATAGTTGGGAGCTTCTAATTTTTGAAAATAATAAATATGAACTATTAGACTAGAGTGGTAAAAAAAAAATTTGGATATTTCTCAACAAACATAAGTCCTCTTTCTTGGGGAAAGAGTCCATTCATTACATTTTAATATCATGGAAAGGTACTACATTCACAATTATAATGTAATTGTAACTGATATTAAGTTTTGCTCAAGAGTGCAATATATAGATTTATTAAAGCATTTTATGAGACAAATCCATCATGCCATGGAAGACAAAGGTAATTTATTTATGTTTATTGGCGGTGATTTTTTTGCATGTAACAATATTATTCCTCTTACATCTCATATAAGTCAATAAACAATTTAAATTTTTCCTTTCTAAATATCAATTTTATCTCAGTGGAATCGCTCAAAAAATTACTAAGTCAATGTAAACAATGAAAAAAAATATAAAAAATTCGACAAGTATAGCAGGTGATCTCTTAGTCTAAGATAAACAAACAGTTTTTATAGCGTTATTGCTCTTTCCCATAACTGAAACTTCATGATTTTTTTTTTATGAATTGCTAATTTTTTATTCTATTTTTGGTCAAATTTTCATTATTTTTTAATCAGCCCTTTAGCGTCAAAAAAAAAAATTTTCCGAAAACAGAAGTCGTACTGTAACATTTAAATTAGCGAATGTAATTTTGAAAAAAAATATCTCAACTCATTCTACACATAATGTTCTATTTATAGGCATAGTTTCATTCTTGTCCATCAAACAGTATGGCTTGTATCGCTCTCACAAGGTTTGAGATTGAATTATAAGTCAAAATTTGTACATTTTATTGAAAAAAAAAATATTTCCTGTTGTTTTAAAATTCTGAATATATTTTTTGTTTGTTGCATTTAAAACCTCAAAGATAATGTCAAAATTTCAAAACTGTAGGGTTATCAGTTTAGGAGAAATAAATGTTTTCAAAAAAAACGGTTTTTGGCAAAAAAAAGTGACTTTCCCATCATGCATAATTCTTCCCAAACAATAGGGATCTTCGTCTTTATGAGGCCCATTTTTGTGTAAAATATCAACTTGATCCATCAAAGATTCTGGACCGTAGCGTGGTAACAAGCAATGCTAACACACTCACCCACCCACCCACCCACTCACCCACCCACCCACACACACACAGACATCATCGTAAAAACTTCATAAAATGACTTCTGGGACCTCAAAACATGTAATTCCGTCAAAATCTCGAGATCGAATTTTTTCACGATCACTATACTTTACTTATAGTAAAGTAAAAATAGAATTATATTAAATCAGTTTTGATCTTTGAAATTATATTTTTTTAGTGAAAAATATATTTATACTTTTAAAATAACACTATAGTTTGTACTTTAAAAATATGTAAGAACCGTCATTTTAATAAGTTCAAAATACTCCAGGGTATCTATTTCATTAAATCAAAAAATTTATCAATTATTTTTTTCAAAAATAAAGTAAGCTCATACGCAAGGTATAAATTATACTTCTGCCATTATTTTTACCTCCACTTTTTTAAGTATGCTTAAAAAAATTATTTATTTACATTTATTGTATTTTTATTATCAACCATAAATTGAAAAAAATTATATATTCATTTACACGGCATTCTAGTTCATTGAAACACTATTAAAATTATCTAATATTTGGTTTCCTGAGAAAAATAAGTATATGTTTCTCATATAAAAAGTCAATTCATTGGTATCGTTTTGTGTTTTATGAGTTTGAATTAAAATTTTAAAAGCACTTGCATTTTATTATAGTTATTAATAAAATATTTGCTATATTGCTATTTATAATTTTCTATTTGCTTCGGCATACAAGATAGTTCTAATATTAAATAAGATTTATTAAGCAAAATTAGAGGGGTTAACTTTAGTTTACCTGAAGCCGAGATTAATGAAACGAAAATATCGAAAATATTGATTTTCCTTGAAATAAGATCAGCAAAATATCTTGACCTTGAAGATTTCATGAAAAATAATCTCACTGATTCTAGTTTTTTTTTCAAGAAACGACCCAGTTTCATAACAAAAGCGAGGTCACTTCTTCTGTATTCAACCTCATGTAGCGCAATAATCTTGGATTTTATTCATACTTAAAACCTATTCAAGTGGTGCTTAATTACATTATTAAGAAATACATGATCCAAAAGTCTTTTAATTCACACACATATTTTGATATTACATTTCTTGTCATCATGATCAAAATCATTTCACTATTTCCAGACTCCAAAGTTATATCAACTGTTACTTTAATCTTTAAAAAGATATTATGTTTAATATTACTAAAGCTAATAGATCAAAAGTAACTGTAATTCTAAATAAAATAAACTTAATTATGAAAAAATCAACACATATAAAGTTATATAATATATATTTTAAGTTAGGGACTAGTCCTTTGTTACAGGCTAGGATCCTCGAAGAAGGAGGGTGTTGTAGTTGGTATAACTCTGCCAGATGCCAAGCACATGTGCATAATGTATTTTCTCTACTTATTCCCCCTCTCAATAATATATATATATATATATATATATATATATATGTACATCTCTTCTCCTAAGCCTCTTAATACTGCTGGTGGTATGATTCAATGTGGACGTTGTGGGTGTCTTACTTGTCCTATCATCAATCCCGTTCTTTCTTTTACCTCTTTCCATAGTAAACGCACCTACCCTATCTCTCACCAGACCTCTTGTACCTCTGGTAACTGCGTTTACCGTTTGAACTGCACCCAGTGTGATTCCTTTTCTGTGGGTTTAGCTTCCACCAAGCTAAGCCTGCGTATGAATAATCACAGGCTGTCCGTTGGCAAACGCAGTGACCTTCCCGTTGCTACTCATGCCAGTTTTCACAGGCTCAGTTTCAATGACTGTTTCCATGTACAGGTCCTGAGGCAGATTAATGAGACTAATTCCAAAGTCACTCTAAGAACTTCGGGAGAAACACTTATTAGTCTTCTGGATGGTAGATCGGCTACTGGGCCTAACCTTAATCGTCATTTTTTTAGTCATTTATACTTACTCAGTTTCATTTTTTTTCAAGTTGTTATTAGTTTTATTTCTTTATCTCCCTTGTATCCCCTTCCTCCGAAGCTTGGCTACATTGTTTGAGTGCTTCTGTTTGAACGCCAAGCCAGTCGTTATCAGCCTCTGGAGCGATTCACATCTATTCCTGATGACGAGGACATCGGTATATAGTAGTAGTTTCACTGATTTATTTTCTGTGTATTCTTTTGAAAATTCCAGTTTTTTCATTTAGAAGAATCGTTTATCTAATTGGTTATATATATATATATATATATATATATATATGAAAAAGACAATAGATACAAGAAATGAGAAAACTTACTGGATCAATATTTCGAGCTGAAGTTCGTCGTCAGGAAGAGAGTAGAAGGGAAAAAGAAGAGATACGTGTGATCAGGTGTACCTGTGGAAGGCAACTCATATATATATATATATTATAATTATTACAACATTCAAACAAATGATTCTGAGTTGTTTACATTAATAACTTCTTTATTTACTGATTCGTTCCTGACTAATTTAGAGTAAGGTATCTCCACCAACATTCATTTACTTCATATCATACACGTCTGTTGCCTTGACTTATGCCCCCTTCGTTTGGCCTGATTTAATTAGACCATTTTCAGCACTGTTTTGAAGTGTTTGAAGTCTGGTTTTCTATCTTACTTTTACTAGACATGAAAGAAATACCTCTTTCATCGATACGTTACTACCCGAAGATGAGTCTTCCCTTCTTGATGGTAATGGATATTGAAAGAGTTGAAATAAGTCCTGTTAGAATTTCTTTTATCATTTTTACCCTATTGCAACTCTCTTTTCTATTATTTATTGAATGTATAAACCGTATTTTTTTTTAAACCGCAAGTAGATGTTTATACAGTTCTAGATTCTTCATGCATATTTATTCGTTTAGTCACTGTTTATGAAATGTTGATTATCCAATTATTCTATATTACTATTAAGCATGACCTAGTTAGTTAATATAACATGTACTTTGGATACATAAGTGTTTTAATCGGTATATATAGATAACATTAAGACGACTCGTAAATAAATGTACTTATTTTTACATCACTGATGTAAACAGGTTTTCCATTTGGCCACGTTACACAACAATCTTCTTTAACTATAATGAACAGAAAAGGTAGTATTTATCATCAACGTATGCTTGAACTAACATGAACACCAATATTTTGAATGAGATTTATGATATTAACGCTCTAGTTATTTTGAAATTTGGTAAGATAAGGTAATGTAAAACGTTATCACATGTTCTGAGCAACACCTCACATATAGGAGTGGTAGAGCTAGCAGTACTCTCACTTAACAAGTTATTTTGTGTACATTCCAGCAGGTGTGTCAGCAAGAACTTACAAGGACTAGTTATGGCAGTACAGGTGTGAAAGTAAAGCCTAAGGAGTGTTTGGGGCACAACACAATTGTGTTGAATATGAACAACTCCATTTACGTTTTTAAATACCTAAAAAAAATAGCATTTAAAGGTTACTCAATGTGATAAATATAAAATTTTATTTTTTTTAAAACAATCAGATAATTTTCAACTTGTTTCAAAAAGTTTAAGTTGCTACCATCTCAAAATTATGTACTTAAAGATCCATAACTTACATTGAATTTCTTTAACAGTATTTTTATGCTAAAAACGATTATACAATAGAAAACATCATGTAATATTACAAATATCACTCTTTTATTCATATACGAAGAAAATTTATTATTAACGAAACCAAAGGTGATTTTTATGGTGGCATATTTTTCTTAAAAGAATGGTAAACTTGTAAGCATTAGAGACATTGGACTTGAAGGAACAAAGAAGAGTTATGTATCACTTGAGAGTGGGTTAGTATCAATAGTGTGGCTCAAATCGGGAAGCTTGTTCAGAAAGGGGGCGGGGGAGGGAGTGGAGAATGGAATTCTGATAGAGATAAAGAGGGTTAGTAATGGATGGGGAAGTCGCCCCCGGGGAGGGGTGTGCGCCCTTACGGCGTGCCTAACGCGCCCCCAACCCCCGGGGACTCACCCCGCAATGAATATTATTAGGCCGCTAATCGTAACTGATACTTAATGACTTGCACAGATTCAACCCCCTCTTGTCCTCCTATCTGTGGCACGTAACGCTTAATTTTATCTACTTAACTAGAGAATACTTACAACCTTCACGACCTCTCTCTTTTGTTAATTCATTCACTCCATTTTACAATCTTCGCTTTCGCTGATATAATATTGCTCTTGAATCGTTAAAACTTAAGTTTACAAAACATATATATACAAATAAGATTTAGGATATTTACCAAAAATCATAGATAAAACCCGTTATTAAAACTCATTATAAAAATCAAATTTTCGCTGTTTATCATGTTTTGTTCTATACAAATCACATTTACTTTATAAGAAACCAACAATAAATTAAAAGATGTATCAGAAACTGTAAGTTGTATCCCAGGAACAGTGCGATACAGAAAAAAAAATTTCATTAAAATGGAAAAACCTAATCAACTATTTCCATAAAAATCAAACTTTATTACGTCTTTTTGAAATCACGAAAACATAAATTTATATTATTAAAAAATTGTTATTTATTATAAATTATATATTACTAAAATTATTATATCCCACATAATAGTATCTTATATAAAATATGTTATATACTGTAAATACAAGTTTAGTAAACTGCTGTGTAAATGACAGATGGAATACAATCATCTCAAAAAAATGAAAATCATAATTTAAAATAACTATAATGAAAATGGGTTCTTTTAAGATGTAGAATATTCTTTTAGTTTACTTTTTCTTACCTATATATACCACTAATCATTGATGCAACTCTTAGTCTCTAAAAAGTACAACTTCAAGAAAAATTACCCTCAATTCTATTATAAATAAATAAATCATCAAACTAAAAGGCAAAATATTTACTTAAACCATTTTTTGAAATATGACCATCACCTTCAGTTAATCAGGTTTATTACATATTCAATAATGTTGGTTCTTTGAGCAGTGTCTTAAAACTGGAGGTCCTCAATTTACTTGAGAGATTTTTGTAATCATCAAAGAAGTTGACATATGAGATAAATTATTTTGATAACAGCAATAAACTCTGATTCAATTTTTTTGGAATCCGAAGTATATAAAACTCATGGAGGTTTTTCTTTGAGTATCTTCTTTAACTGAAAAATGTAATAACTGCATTTTAAGTTATTTAACTTAACTCTAATATGCAGTTGAAATACATATTTGAGTATATCAATTTCAACAACTATAAAGGTAATAATAATGCTAAAATAAACATGTATGTTATATATATTTATAAAAGTATCAACCGTGAAATATAAAACAAAAGTAAAAATAACTAAATGGAAATGTGAGTTTAATTTGAATCTGAAGAAGGCAATGAGAGCATCTTCTTTAAAAAGCCTGAAGAACTGACCAAGTCGCGATAAACTTTAGTTTTATATATATATATATATATATATATATATATATATATATATATATATGTAGATATTAGTTTTTTCCATTTCATATATATATAACTATAAATATATATGTATTTAAAAACTTTGAGAAACACGAAAGAAATATTAAACTCACATTCAATATTTCGACCATTTGAAGAGTCGTCCACACGAAAGGAAGATATATATATATATATATAATTTCAGTACCATCATAATAAGGGATCAAGTAGATAATATTATGGATATATGGAAATGTTTTTAAGAAAACCCAATTTTCATCAGATTTTCTTCAAAGATGTAAGGTAATTCTCTTAGAAGTAATGAATTCATAGATATAAAAAGTTACAAAAATTTCTAGAAGTAACAATAAAAAAAATAGAAGGAAAATATCGATTGTCTAAAGAAAAACTTTTATGCTTTTCCTGTTGCAGAAGAAATGCAAAATACGAGTATGATGTGACCTGTTTTGCGAGTGGAGGTAGTCGTTTGACCTAATAAAGTGTTTACGAGGATATTTGGCGAAGGGACAGCGGCGCTGTCTGCCAGACCAGCGCTATAAATATGGAGACCAAAGAAAGGATTTCCATAAGGGGGGGGCCCATATTGCCTGGGGCAAGATTGCGGCCAATCTCGACCCAACAGAGCCCATAAAGCCTGCCTCCATGCAAGACGCTCTTCCATTTACTTACAAATAACCTCACCCACAAAATGATTACCCCATTCATGATTTATTCACCTCCTACTGAAAATAGATTACTCTGGAAAAACCTGTTTACAAACAAAGCTATGAAAAATGGAACGTCCCATATTTAGATGGAGAGAATAAATAAATTAATACAATTAAACAATTCATCTTGCTACACAAATATGTATTACCATAAAGCCAAATCGATTCCATAGCACACTTTTTCAACAGTTCTGTTTGACTTATATAATATTATAAGTTAAACATTAAGAAACTAAAAATATGTAATATTTAATTTCAAAATTAGACCCAACAAAACATTTTTACACTGTATTTCATTTAAACGGTAATTGAAAGTAAAAAGTAAGAGTTTTAACCTCATATTTAACAAAGGTATTTTTAAATATTTATGCAAAACTTTTTCATACGTTCCATTCTACATTAATCCGAAAAAAAAAACTTTAGATGTTTAGTGAAATTACGTTCAGTAATTTTAAACAGCAACAAAATTCAGCCAACCATTTTTATTGAACAGGACTGGAGAAAGCTAGTATTTATTAATATTCTTGTCATTTGAAAGAGATATTTGAAAATTACTAACTTAAAATAAAAATAATGCGTTAATATTCATAAGTTTTTCTTTTCTCTTAGCTAACAAAAAAAAGTCTGTTTTAAAGAACTTGAGAGATATCATTTCACTCTTGAAGTCTCGTCTTAGGCTATTTTCTGATATGAAGTTCTTTCTCTTTTATTTGGTTCTAATAAAATTTAACTTCTTCCTAAAAACGCATTAGTTTCCTTTACCTTTTAGTAATGTGCAAAAACATTGATATGACATAATGTGCACAACCTACCAACTTCATTTCCAAAATCAATTATCCGAAAACTGCAAGATTATTGATCTTGTGCTCAAATACATTATTAATAATATTTTTAAATGTACTGTTATTGAAGATATTATAATATAATACTAATTTATATAACTTATTACTAAACTCTATATAATAAGTATTGTAGTAAGTTATATAATTATTTTTTTTCAGCATGATCCATGTTGTAAATTACAATAAGAATTGGAAAAAAGACTAAGAACGTTTAACTTCAAACAAGCGGTCTTTGTCAGAGTCAAAAACCCAACTGAGTTTTTGGCTCTGTTGACTCAGTTGGGATTTGATTCTAACGAAGACCGCGTGTTTGGGATTGAAAGATCTTAGTATTTTTTTCCCATTTCTTATTGTGGTTTAAACATTGATTGTTGTTTTACGTGTTTATTATGAAATATTATTATAGTATATTACATAATGTATCGAATCTTATTTAACATTAGAAATACAAATTAAGATTATATTAGACATTACATTACATTAAATTTAACATTAAAATACATATTATAAAAGTTTTTTGAAGTCTCTGAGGTCTACGAATTGTTTTAAAGTTTTCAAAAAGTTTACTGATTGCACTGTGATGCTATTAGCGGGAGTCCAGTCATATCCAGTTGCTATTGTCAATGCCATAAAACTTTGTCTCTCTTGGTCGAGAATTGGTCCCAAGTCTGTGGTGATACCATCATAAGAACACCTATCACTGTCAATTATATTGAAACTATTGAGGCTGGATTTAGTTCCACCATGGCCTAAAAGAGCTTGTGTTATTATATAACTTACATAATTTAGCCAAATACTAACTTATTACTAAACTGTAACCATCAACCGTTTCATTCGAAATAACAACGATGTTAAGGGCTCACAACCAAAGGAGTTTAAACTTGTGTCTCGCAGCAAAAATAATTTATATGTACTTTATATTAAAATTTCGTAATAAAGATATGAAAAAACAACATCAAAACTTCATTTCAAAGCATGAAAAAAATTAAATGTTTATTTTGTTTACATGAGAGATAATTAGTTAAGTGGCATCTTTTATTCTGTATACGGTTCACTAAAGATAACGGCTAGACTGTGTGTTTTGTCTGATAAAAGTGGGTGACTGAATTTTGTGTAGAGAAATGCAGATAAAACTTGAAATTATTTGATAAAGACTAAAGGAATTACTATCTCTGTAAGTAATGCATTCACTGCAGTCTTATTTTTTTTATTATTTAATAGATAGTGTAAATAAAGGTCAAGAACAGATCTGGCAGCAGATAATTTTTAACTAGCGTAAATATCACTATATTTTTCAAAATCATTGCAGATTTTCGTGGAAACAAATCTTTACCACACATAGATTTGCGATTACTTCTTTTCACTTCTTTTGTATTAAAAAAAAAATTCTAGAAATAAAGTTACTTAAAACTTTAAACACTCAACTTTTACATCTCCAAGGTAGATTTTCAATTTTTATTTAAAAATAAAATAATAGAAAGTTATTATAATCTTTGTTCGTTTGAAGCCATAAGTTCAATCTTCTATTATTTTTGTTATACTTAACAACCAACCAATATACTTAAACTGATATAACAGGCTTCAAGGTTTAAAAATAATTTTAAAAACCAATTTTTTATTTAATTTATAGATTTGTTAAAATGTCAGTTTTGCATACTGTTTTTCTGCATGACTCTTGTAGACTGTCCCATTAAACTATTTTCGGAAAAATCTTTTAAAAGATCTAAGCGACATAAAATTTAACAGAGAGAATTAAAATAATCCAAAAAACCATTTATCGGGTCTTTATAAGATAACGTACATTTAAATTAATAACTATTTGTTATAGAGAAATATTTAACAGATTTTTTAAGTTGATATGACTCCATGAAAAAGGAAACAAACTCTATGTCTTTAATAAAAATGGAAGGGGATATCTTTATTCATCTGGTTGTCACGAAAACATCCTTCTTAATGGATTTAAAAATAAATTACTACCGCTCATCTATCTGAATTTTTCACTTCAGAATATAAAACCATTTTTCACTCAAGCTGCATAAAAACTGTGTCCATTACTTAGTAGAGAAAAAAAAGTGTTGAGTAATGAAGGAAAAGGATATTTAGCCTTGTAGCAAAAAAAAAATCGAATAAAAATGTAAATGTGTTAATGAGTTCGGTTAAGTTAATTATTGAGGGCAAACTGTGGTTTGCGAGGGTTTGCATAACTACAAGGAGCAGCCCCTGAAAGGCCAGAAGTTTCGGGTTGCAACAACACTTCACTTTCCCCTGACAATTAGGTTTGTACGGGGAGGAGAATGTTTCGGGGGCGGGTCGACTCCATTAGCGCCCTCGGCGTCTGCTGAGATTGGAAATGCAAAAGACCACCCCTAACAAAACACCCTCCAGACTCAATTTCCTATAACCCCTTCTTCCATTTCAACCACAACATCTAATTTTTCCAACAAATTAGCTTTCCAACCAATACACTTAAACTGATATAGCAGGCTTCAAGATATTATTTATTTTGTTTAATTGAACAACATTCATAATTGTGCGTTTTTACAAAACGTCTTGAACTATCAGTTTATTCAAGTATAACCTCTATATGATACCACCTGCCAATCCGGGAAACAAATATTATGTAAATAGATAGTTTAATTTTTATTTAAAATACTAGTAAATATGATTTGTCTTTTTTTTTATTTTGGAGCATATCATCTAAATTTTAAGTGAATAAAAATTTGTTAAAATTTATTAATCCAGTAATGTGATCCTCCCTTTGCTAAAATGGTGGCAAAAAAAGGTCAAACTTCCCTCTTATCCTCTCCCATTTCTAAATCAGCACTTAAGGTGATGGCCTTTAAGTCAGGGTTTAGAAAAGCAATTATTATTAACTTAAAGCTTTTAATTTTACCAATGGTATATGTAAAGTGTAACCCAATGAAAGATCATAAAATCTTAAAAAAAAGTGACACGCAACCTGCTCAAAAAAAAAGCTGTATCACTGAAAGATGAATGACAAAATGTATGCGACAATTTTACACTTTTCATTTATTTTCTTTTCATTTAAATTTCTTTAAATTCCAGAATTCATAATATATATCATCAAAATATATTATGTAAGTTTACAATTAGAGGCCTATTTTGAAAATAATAATGAAAATGTAATTGGCATATTTGTTCAGAACAATTGAAAGGTATGTTACTATTGAATGATTATGATTCAATAATGAAAACAGAAAGGTAACATGGCAATAATTTATATTCCATTATTTAGCAAAATTAAATTATTAATCATAAAATGAGACAATAAGCTATAAACAATAATTTAGATTTGTAACCCTCAATGAAATATATTATCTATCAAATGACTTAATATATGAAGGGAAATAGGGAAATTAGTCACCCGATGGAGTATCAATGAACAAAGTAGAATCTAGATAGTTTACCATACACTCGATTAATATTAGTTAGAATTGTATATTGTAATTGTTAAATTATTAAATGAACTGTGAATATTATATAGGACGAGTCAAAAGTTACACGACAGTAAAACAAAACCATTTTATTGCAGGTATTTATTTTTAATAACTCGATTAATTTAAATAAAACATGTAAATATGAAATTTCTTTAAAATTGTTCAAACTGAAGTCTTTTTTTATCTATTTAACCGTAAACTTTTTTTTAAAATTGTCCAAATCGACGTTCTCTTTGAGCGACACATTTTCTATACAGAGTTTCAGATTGTACGAAACAGTAATTTATTTGAATTATTTCGTTCAAACTCAGATATTGTGGAAGATTGTTGATGAACTAGAGTCCTTGGTTTTACTTTAAAAACTTTTCATCTTTTTTTTATTTCATCTTTCCTCAAATACCACCTCTAACCATGTCTAACAACCTTTAACTCATAGCATTCAATCAATCAACTTTAATATTCTATAAGAATAAATAAAACTGAATATCTAATGTTCACGAAAGTTTTATTTTAGTGACGGGTATCTTCTCGTGAACTCTATATACAAATATTTTATTAGATGTATTTTTTTGCAGTTAATTTTATTTTAAGTAATGTAAATACATATGTAAATTTTTTTTAATTCATATCTTAAGGACCAATTAGTTTAATTATCGTAATTCATTATTGACTATTTCCCTAACTTTAAAATGAATTTTTTTAAGTTCAGAAGAACAAAGTTGACAAATCGGATAAATCTGAACACAGGTCCATCTTTATGTTTGTTCTTTTCAACAAACATAAATTTTTCATAATCAAAATTATTTTAATAATTAAAAAAAAAATAATATAACTTTTAACAAAAATTACTCACATAAAGACGACGAAATGTAAAATTTGTTGTATTTAAAAGAAACAAAACATTAAAGAAAGTGTCCTCTTATATATATATATATATATATATATATATATATATATATATATATACATTATATTTATATACATTAAAATACCTTAGTCAAAACGCAATACTGCACAAAAATAAATAGCAGATTTCAAGACCGAAGTCCCTATGAATGATATAATTCATTAAGATCTGCCAAATAGTGCAATTTGCGCAGTAATGAAATAGTGTTGCATATGTACATAACCACCTACATATATCTAGATAACTTTTCAAAAAAAATGATATTTCAAAATAACTATTATTATTATTATTATTATTATTATTATTATTACGATTTCAGGGTGACTACAGAACTGTGTTTCGGGGACCTATTGAACTTTATGACAACTACACTTCATATCTATTGTACTCATGATATCTATACTTTATTGTAGAAATTTTTTTAAGTAATGAATTCCTTTTTATCTCAATATTGGTTTTAAATATAATATTTATGACTTAAAGATTCAACTTTTGAAGTTGTACTGAAATTCATGTTACATGTCCAAACATTTTTTCAAAGAATACAAAAGATAACCAGTGAGTTTTGAAAATAGTTTTAAATTTATAAATGTATTGAGTATTTTGAGTATAGCTTGATAAATAATTATATTTATATATACTATTTATATATATATTTATAATTTATAAATAATAAATAATTATACTATTTACAAAGGTATAAAATTGATAAACACTGAATGTAAAGTTTTCAAATTGACTATTAAATATTTAAAATTTAATGTTTATATCGCGTTATATATTAACACAGTAATATTGGAAGAAATCAATGCAAGTCCTTTAAATAAAAATATTTTTAATTGTTTAATATAACTTAATATATTATGTATCTTATATTTATACTTAAGTATGTTTGTAAGAATAATAATTCTATTAAAAGAATTATTAAATATTCCTATAAATAATTAAATGATTATTCTAATAAAAAAATTATTAAATAGTTCGATATGTTATCAAAAAATCTTTTGTTTTGCTAAAACTTTACCTTGAGTAAAATTTTACGTTTGTTGTTATGTTACGGTTGTTTGTTGTTACGCATATATAACAAGCGATTAGTAAGTCCTTTTTTAAAAAAGACAAGTGTATTATGACTTAACCAAATTGTCATTATTTGAAGGCATATTTTTTTTGTATTAATCTCAGAAGATGTCATCTCAGAGAACAGTACTCAACTGTTTGTGGAAGTTAGGGAGATTGATCAGCGATAAGATGAGCAGGAGACTTCCATAATTCATTGATCTGTCAATTAGTCTCTATATCTGAACATATCTCATTCATCTCAATTTTAAAAGTAACGAACTATTGAATTAAAAACATTTTAGTTTTATTTTCTAAATCAATATCAAAATTATTACAGTTGTACCACTGTTACTTCAAATGTTTGTTGAACTATGCTCCTACTATAAACTAAACTACTTATTTCCTAAGTACACTGTTGTTTAAAAAAAAAAAAAAAAAAAGAAAGAAATCTCCATTATATTCTAGGTAATTATTTATCAAATTTAAAATATTGAAATACACTGTTAGACTGTAATAATACATAATAATAATAGTAATAATCATACATAGTAATAATAATAATACACTGTTAGACTGTATCCCACAATGAATCAATTAATCTTTTTATTATAGTTTTAAAGAAAACTATTACTAGGCAGTATAAACATCATGGGTAGTTACGGTTTATTCAACCAAGTCACTGGTGAAGCAATTCCTTTTTCCACCAGAGTGTTACTATCATTTTTACCCCTTCTCAACTCCGGTATCTACTTGATGAATTTGAGATTTAACAAATTTTATTACTTAAATGTCCCAGTCACATTTCAGTAGCCCGGAATATTGAATTAGTTTCTATAAAAATGCATTACTGGTAAAAAATTTTTTGGGACAAAACCTAGTACCAATGGCAAAATTGTTCAAATATTTTTATTGAATTTTGGTTTACCATTGAAATGAACAGAAAAATGATGGCTGTTAGGAAAACATTTTGACTTTTTTGGCAATATAAATTGAAAAAAAAAGAGAATTTTTTAACCACTTTAGTAAAGTTCTTCATTAAAATTCTAATAAACTACAATAACTGAAAGTTTATTTTGGAATAAATTTTGTTAGCTTTGTTTGTTAGCGATGTTTTGTTGTTTAGCGATGTTTGTTAGCTTTTATTTTCTATTTAGTCTATTTAGTCTTACCGCAGTTTCTGTTTTATTGTCTATGCGTATAGTACTTTTTATTAACATAAACTTATAGTTTCCAAACCACTAGTTTATTCACTCGTTTCACCCTCTGCCGGTAAAATCTTGCACCAAGTTGAATGAAATATAAATAACATGTTATAAATAAAGATTTAGCACACACTTTTTCTTCTTACTGTTTTCCCTGTAACTTATATTCTTCCTTTTATTTCCGTTTAAAAAAAATTTAATTAAAAATAAGTAATTAAGCTCGAATAATAGCTAAATAGCAATTAAAAGTTGTGAAACAATCTACTTGCATTATTCCCATTCTTTTGGGATAATTACATGGGAGTAATCATATTTTAACCTGGGAGCAAATCAAGATATCCTAAATTGACGTCTATTAATAATTTATGACCTCCTCAACTGCGTCAAAATCATTTGTTTCAGAATATTATCGCGTAATATTTATTGCGCCTGGCTTCTATGCTACTTTTTTCCGATCTTTTTAAATATTCTGGTAATATTTTAAGGAGTAAAGATGGTTCAAAATCAAGCTAAATTAATAGACAAAATTCAAGAAAAAAGTGTTACCTTCCATTGCATATACATGTGATGGAAGTTATTTGGCCTTCAGTGCCGTTATAGAGCCAGTTTCTTTTACGTAGAGTACCTAGATTTCATCATTCTAAAGATTATTCATAATGCGAACTCTTATCTTTAACGAACACCAGACATCGTTCAACGGAGACTCGACTGATGATGTTAGTTGACAAATAGACAACTAAAACATGATTTTTTCAGACTCTCCTTCAATGTAATGAATCATTCAATGTTTAGCACTTAAATTTAACATATAAATTTAAATTAAGTTATAAAAAGTATACGAGTAATAAACCCAACATTTATGACTTATGGCTATCTTTTCTTGCCCTCTTCTGAAAAATTTATCAATCCATTAAATTATTTTAATATAACTATTATATGGTAAAATAGTCCATTGTAGTTAATTAATTAACACATTTACATTATTTAAATAGAAAATAGGTCTTTGTTCATTCATCGCATATCTAAGTGACTAATAGAAAAGAATATAACAAGCTAAGAACTAAGGGTAACCTGCACAAACAATAATCATGCTAAACATTAGTCCACCTATAAATCAAAAGCATAAAAAATTGTTAGCTTAATTGCAATTTTCTTGCTATTTTTTTTTAAAAGATTTAACTTCTTCAGTACTAACAATACTTAAAAACCTTGATGCTTTAGTGGATATCAGGTGTCATTTAGTAGATTATAGAAGGATTTGTATGACTTATTTGCATTGAACTAGAATAACCGTCATCAATTGCCGACCGCACCCTCGTAATCTCGATAATTACTATACCAAGGCTGGATGGGTCAGTCCAGTCATTAATCCAGGCCCCCCGTCTACCTTTTCATCATTAATGACTTGCAGACATACCGCAGATGACCACTGTTTTACAATACTCCTTTCTTACAGGCAAGGCACCGACTTGAAGTGGGAAATAATACCTCATAACTTCCATCAAGTTAGAAAAATCATAGATACAGTAATACCATTAACTGAAGGTTCATTAACTCTAATCTTGCTGTCTCTTTTAGAATAACAGCTGAGTTCATAGAAAAATGGAGAAAGTGTTATGTATAATGTCTTCTTCTCGGTCGTGCTAGAAGAAAGAAATAAATGATATAGAGAAAAATATGGTTTATATTTTTAGTTTTTAAAATTGAAGCTTTCTTTGGCACTCAATTTACATTCAAGTATATCAGTAAGATAAATTTCTTCTGCCAACGATATAGGTCTAAACACTACACAGTTTAAAGACCATCAGCAATAGATGATGGTAATTTTAAAAGAGAATTTATACGTTTTAATTTTTCTTCAGAATATTTACATAACAGCTTTATTAGGTGTTCATACGTATCAATGTTGTTCATAAATATATGGTTTGTTAGAGCCAAAATTTTTGTAAAGGGTATACAAACATATTTCCATAGGAGCTATAGATTAGATGATATCTTTGTATATCATCTATACTCTATGAATAAAATTTAAATGTTCCAAAAATTTGGAAAATATATATATTATAGAATGAATAGCATGATGCGCTTTTAGTCGTATATAGCTAACTCCGGGTATGGTCTAGAAAACCAGCTAGAAAACCCTGTACATTGTTGTATCCGTCAACTTATTTAACTGTTTTTGTATGATCAAACAATAACAACAATCTGTTTGTAGTAATTTTTTACAAATGATATAGATACTTTTAACACCTGCTTTTCTGGCTTTGGAATTTCCTATACATTTTCACAAGATTTTGTTCTTAATAATAATTTCCATTACTGCTCTAAAAAAGCACTTAAATAATTTCAACAAATTTTCTTAAATTTGTTATATTTTAGATTATAATATATTTTCATATACATCTTATTGTAAAAGTCAAGAAGTAATTGTCATAGAAAAGGTAAAAAAATAATTATAATATAAATCTAGAATATATCTCTTGAATAAATTACGGGAGAACAAAGTTAATTAACTTCAACGCCTATTTAATTATGTTAAATAAGTATATATATTTGCATTTAAATATATAAGTACATATAGAATAGTACTTAGACTAAAATGTATTTAGTTTATGTGTAGAATATTAGTTGCGGCATTGCTGTTTAATATTTTAATTTTTTTAAGTATTCACTATTTGTTATTTGCTGTTACAATAATACTTATTAATCCATTTCTTCATTATTCGGGATACTGATACAAGAAATTAAAATTGTTAATTTTTGTTATTTGTTATTTTACTCTATTTAATGAAATAAATTAATGATTTTATGCAACCTCAAACAAATTGATAATTATCAAGAACTAATGTCGGCCAGTAAGAACACTTACAATGTGCTGACTTGAAGGCTAAAATAAAATGAAGACTGTTTTGTAGGGAAATTGATGCCGCTCTGTTGGTAAGACTGTAGAAAACAAAGTGATTTTTTCCTCATTAGTTTATGCAAAATCTTGAAATTTTTCATTTTCTGTAAAATTAAGAACTGTGTCCTGTAAACTGAATAAAACTCTTGGTTTGCAAACATTATCTTCGCTTTATCAAGTTGAAAAATCAATCTTCATATATGATAAACAACCTTACATTTTGACAAAAAATGATTGCATGTAATTTCTGTTAAATTTTTATTAAATCCATTGTTATTGTTGACGGAGTAATATCATAACAATAATATGATGTGACAAAATCAACAATCAGTTATATTGTTTGTCTATCTTTAAACAACAAGGAGGTGATACTTTGTGAATTAATATTATTGGTAATTATAAGTAGTATTACTAAATAAATAAAGTTGTGTTTTGAATACAACACGTTTCAAATCGTAATATTTTTCTTCATGTTTATCTGCTTTAAATCGAAACTTAGATATGAGGATAGAATAGGTAGGATTCCCATTCTTACAACAGACGTATATAGACCTGAAGAACTCTATGTGTTTTGAAATGTGTCGTTTGTTTGAAACAAAAATCTCTTTATGTTGAACTTTGTTCATAATTCTCAAGTATGAGAAAATAACAATAAGTAATTGTTTACAACTAGACAATGTCGAAGTGGTATTATAAAATACAATTTTAATTCGTTAATGCTTCAAGTAATTTGGAAAGACGGAGTGAATAATTATAAAGTTAACTAGTTTTTAAAACCCCATCTTGATATCCTACAATATATGAGAAACATTTAATCATTGAAGCACTGCATAAATAAAAAATTAACACATTTTTTCTTTATCATTGATAAATTATCTGTCATTACTAAAATATATTACCTTTGTCTAATTATTGATGTCAGATACTCGTTAAATTCCCTACTCTAAACTTACTTCAGCTAAGCAAAATATAGGACTCCTAATATAAAATATTCATTGTGTGGTATCACAAACGGTCAATGTTCGAGTTTTGTCTGTTCTCATGTGGTACTGCCACTGCAACCTCACCTAACCTTGTCTAATTATTGCAAAAAACTTCTGCACTAAAAAAGCATGAGCAATTGATAGATTTTATGTTAAGAGATACATAATATTTCCATTTACCAGGTTGTTAACTATTGACACAAACTATGGATAAACTTACAACATTTATATATTTTTTTGTTTAATGGATATGTTATTTGGAAAACTGTATTCTATTATGATTGATTAGGTATCTTCATATAAAGGAAAAGTGTATCATACTTTATCAACACTTAGGACAAGGAGGTGAATGTATACAATAATGAACGGAGAGTAATAAAATTCTTTTCATAAATAATCCTAGAGAAATTTTAAAAAATATTAAATACAAAAATAGATACTTGCAATATCTATTTTGTATTATTGTAATTGTTATTAAAACAATAATTAATTGTTCATACAAGGAATTTTCCTTGTATGAACAACAATGATTGTGGGTTAAATTTATTAATAAATGAATTACTTTACGACCTCTTACATTAAAATCTTATCAACTTCAGTGAAAATCTCTGAAGCCTAAACACTGTAATTCAGTTAAAATTCATCCCTAGTATCTCCAATCATAAAACCATAAATATTTTTTCAATAAAACTAATGAGAAGAAATGTATCTTATGGCTAAGACTAAAACTTCCATTCTTTGGTTTCTTTCATAATATAATATTTTTGAGAATTATTATCTTTTTCAAACAATCAAGAACTATTTTTTTTATTATTTATAATGAGATTTTTCATAGTAAATTATAAGAAAATGAAATGTAGTAGGCCAATACTAAAACTAAACAAATCACGTTTATTTTAGAGAATGTGTCTTTTGAGTTTCAACTCCTATATTATTTTATTTTTTTAAATATCAGTATTGGTAAGGATTTTACGTATTTTTTCCTCTATGACAGTCAGATATATGCATAAATATTCAATATACCATTATGTTATCTAACCTGTTTTAGTAACTTGGAAAGCGAATCGGAAAAAAATTGGAACGAGTTGGGAGTTTGTTGGATTGAAAGGGTGCGGGGGGCACCTCGAAGCATTGAGTTATCTGAAAGCCATTCGGGCGCCTTATCGCAACCTCCGCGGCCCAGCTGCGAATCTACATCTCGCCGCCCTTATCAATTCCACCGCCACTGTTTTTGCAAGCGTCATTGGGCTCGTGATTTACAAGGTGAGCTTGTTCCTTTATCTCCTTACTGAGCAATAAAATAGCTCGACAAAAATGAGCAGCCTCGATGGCGGGCCAACCCCTTTTGACGATAACACCAGGTGATTCCTAACTCCATTTCAACTTCTCCGCCAACTTTATTAATCTTAACTACCTCAAATGTCCAATCAACGCCACGATATAAAAAATAGTGAAAATATCGTCTATCAAGAAGTGTTACTTTTATTACTATTTGAGTTCAATATGAACATAATTATTCGTTTTGCATAGAATAAAAAATTACTTTTTTAATTAACAATTACCAAAATAAATATTACGCAACCTGTTGTAGCCATAGAAAAAAGAAAAATATTATTTCAAATAATCGTCAAGAATAGAGGAAAACTTAAGATAAAAGAAAATTAATCATTAACTTATTACCAGATATCATTGTACATAAAATATAGTGTTAGGGTATAATTAGATATACTTCCTTCAACTCTATTCTTGTTCCAAAAAAAATTTCTTTTGAATATTTCTTTTATTTACTATAATTGAAGTAAGTAAACATAAAAACCATGGGTTTTGAGAGTTGAAAGGACTTTCAAGTTTTGAAGTATCCAAAACCCATTTCTCGCATTTTCATTTTCGTTACGATCTCTCGGCGTTTCAATCTATATAAATACAAAAACGGTTTCGTCTGTACATTGCTTGGAACTGACTCATTTTAAGTTATCTTTACCTTTCATACATTAAAGAAACCGAATCCACTCTTAGAAAAATTTCTGACTGTCTGTTAACCCCTACAAATGAGTAGGCAGGAAAAATCAACAAACAAGTTTTTACGCTATATGAAACCGAGGAAAGAACGTGTAAGTCAGTAAACAGAGTGATTAGTTAAGAGGAAGTAGTTATCTAACTGAATTTTTTGACTCCGTGACTGCTCCTGGATGGCCTGCTCATAAGAAAAAACTCAAAGTAGGAGCACCAATCATACTGCAATTTAGTAGCAGTAACAAATTTCATGTTACGAAACATGAGTGCCCCAAAACTGTGCAACGGGACACGACTCTGAGTTCGTGCTCTGCACAGATATGCCACAGAGGCGGACATCATGGCTAGGTGTGGTATTGGGGAGTCTGTGTGTATACCACGGATACCATTGATTCCGATCCTCTATCCGTTTTCATTCAAACGATTGCAATGTCCCGTCAGCGTCTGTTCCGCAATGACGGTAACTAAGTCACAAGATGAAACTCTATCTACCGCAGAAATTGAAGTGAGTGAGACCAAGTTTTTCCCACATAGTTTTGTCTAATTCGTAATGATATTAGTACATTATATTTATTGGCGTTTCCAAATTGTATAAAAATAATTTTGAACGTATTTATATATAAACAAATAATTGGATAAGAAAAAATTTTAAGTTACATTACTTTTATACTAACGATGTTAGTAGTACTAATACTTCCATTAAACTGTTTAATGAAAGGTTTAGTAAAAGATCACAGTTATTCTTTTTTACACAAATTTTACTCCTTCTTACGAAAAGGTTTTAAATAAAAACAGAAACGTCATTTGGATAATTGATACACATTTGAAGTATATATAAAAAGATTTCACATAACCATCAATGATCAAACCACAATATGAAATGGGAAAACAAGACTAAGATCTTTCAACAGTAACAAGTGGTCTTCGTCAGAGACAGTTGGGTTTTTGACTCTCACGAAGACCGCTTGTTACGGTTGAAAGATCATAATCTTCTTTTCCCATTTTATATTGTGATTTGATCATTGAAGTATATATATACCATATATATCCATTTAATATCTTTATGTCTGATTCCACTTGATTTAACTTCGTCGAATATTTTTCTAAATTTTGAAATCCTTTCTTCAATTCAGGGTTCAACTTAAAAATTAAATCACCATATTTCTTTGAATTCTTATTGAACATGTTTTGGTGTTTTGCTTAAGATGGTGGATGTAAAACCGAAACATGCTCAATAAGAATTCAAAGAAATATGGTGATTTAATGTTTAAGTTGAACTCTGAATTGAAGAAAAAGATTTCGAAATTTAGAAAAATATTTGACGAAGTTAAATCAAATGGAATAAGACATAAGTTTTTATATGCATATATTCAAGAAGGACTGCTCCCAACTTTTACTAATATATAAATGGATTTCATCTTCTCGCCGCTCCACTTTTTATATTGAACGTGACCGTTAAAAAAGGGTCTAAATATTAAAGCGAGTCCTTTCTTTTTTATATTAGTGTTGGGTCGATTAATTGGAATCAGAATCGTTAATCGTAAGAATAGTGTATTTTGGGGGGGAATCGGAATCACATCGTTAAATAAATACTCTAGATTTCCGATTCTTTCATTATGATTCTCTTAAATTTTTAAGTAATTTGTACTGTAATAACAATGCTTCTATTTGTTTGAAATGAGATTAATGCTGTCAAAAATTTATATTCAAAACGTCCTAGAATTTTTTATAACATGTTCAATATGATGTATAAGAAATTAATTAATTCCTTCAAAGATAATCTCAATTAGTTTGCTTATTCTGCCACATACATACTTTGTGGAATCGACCAATTACTTAAGTGTAAGGGAGGCTTTTGTATCTTGAATTAATCCAAACACAAAAGTTATTTGCAAATTCTTTGATAAAGGTGAAGCAAAGGGATTGTTCAGTGGACTGGAATCAAATATACCAGCTTGGAAAGCACTGTTAGCTCTAGATTTCCCACATATTTTAACAATAAAAATATGATTATAGCAAAATATTTAGACCCGCGATACAAATAAACTTTTCTTGACCCATGAGCAAGACAACTAGCATGAAAAGACCATTGGTTATTTGAAAATATAAATTCAATAAATAAAAATAAAACAATCTTATTGACTACTTCAGATTTGTCACATTCAGATCTATCTGCAGATAAAAAAGTACACATTGAGGGTAAAAATACGAACTTTTTTTTTATATAATATAGTATACATATTATTGTTTTTTATAATGGTTATTCCAACTTATTCATTACTTTTCCTAACTTTGCAGAAAGAATTTATTCAGATTGATTTTGATACACATTTTCTAAATTTTCTTAACTGAGTCAGGCTAAATGCTTTAGCTTGGACCAATGCTTGCAAGTATTTAAGAAAAAGACTCAGAAAAAAAAATCGAAAGTTAGGAAGGTCTTCTACTTTAGTATCTGTAACTGAGTATGATGAAAATGAAAGAGCATTGAAGAGTGAAATCAAGTTTGAAATGTCCTAGTATGAAAAAGTTAAAATGATTGTTGATGGTGTTGCAACCAAAGAGTTTTCCAAATTTTTCTGGTGTGTCAAAGATGTACTTGGTCAACCACCGTCTCACAAGTACTTTTAGAGCGAAAGGCTATTTAGTGTAGGACGAACTCTTTATTCACCAAAATGAAATAAAAGGACGGCAGTTACAGGAGAAATACTCATGTTTCTTCATCATCATTTATTAATGACAGGGTTTAATCATGAAAAAGAAGTGAAATCGGGGATGCCACGCAGATCCTTCTAATCTTGTCGCTTTTAAAAATACACATTTTTCATATTTCCTTAAGTGAGTCAGGCAATTTTAGGGTAATAAATAGATAAGAAACATTATCCTATAATTAAAAATAATTTTTTTTTCAGTAAAATATTAAATGTGATTCGATACAATATGTAATGTACTATATTGACCTTGCTATAAAAAAAAGAAAAAAGTTAAATGTTTATTTGAAACATTTCAAAATTTCTGTTAAGAAAATTGTTAAATATAAAGTTTATTACTTGACTCGATTAATGAATGTTAACTATAGAAGAAGGAAAGTTATTTAAACACAATTAGTAGTTACTAGTTACATAATTTATTAAAATGTTTACTTTACATGACATTCTCTATTAACTAGTAATTTTTTCTATTCAGTTGATTCACAACTAGTACTAAAAAAATAGTTAATATCAAAAACATTTAATTTTATTAAACCCTAATTTTTTTTATCATGAAGTGGAAAATATTTTAAATAAAATTGCACAATACTATGGATATTAATGAAAATGTACAATTAGCCAAAGTTGTGAGTAATAACACAGTTAAGAAAGTAATATAATGCAGTATATATACTATTATTTTTGTAATGGTTATTCTAACTTACTCACTATTTTTCCTGACGTTTGGAAAATTATTTCCCAAAATTTTCTGGCTACTCACTATTCATACCTTTCTTTAAATGTATCTAGTTTAAAGTATAATTTTCCTACCATTTGTTATACAATGGACAAAAAAGGTCAACTCAAAAATTAATTAAGAAGTTGAGTTAATGAGCACATACAGGTCGAACCTAAGAAGTAATCGGAGCATTAGGAATCGTAATCGTACTTGGTATTGGAATCAGAAAAAATTGAGGAACGTCGCAACACTATTTATTTATATATATATATATATATCTGTCTCTCCGTTGGTCAGCGCAGAGACCTACCCATAGCTATCCATGCTAATTCCCAAGACCTCCCTTTCAATGATTGTTTCAGGGTACAAATCCTCAAACAAATCCCCGAGTCTAATTCCCATGTCACCCTTAGAGCTTCCGAAGAGGCATTCATATGCCTCCTTGGGGCTCGTTCTCCTCCTGGTCTCAACCTGTACCGTTAATTATTTTTTACTTTATTAATATTATTATATTATTATTATTATTTTATTATTATTATTATTTATTTTTTATTATTATTATTTCGTATTTTATATATTTTTTATCTTGTTTTCTAAATAAATATTGGAGGGATTTCTATTTTTCCTCTCCTCCGCTGGGGAGCAGCATTGCGGTGGTTCCACGAGTTACTCTGGTGGCCAGTAGCAGTTTGCTTCTCAACGCGAGTACTTCGCACTTCTTCCCGATGACGACGGATGTCGAAATATCGAAGTGAGTTCTGTAGTGTCTTTCTGTGTTCTTTTCTATGTGTTAAAGTGTATATAATATATATATATATATATATATATATATATATATGAAAACACATAAAGATATATATTTGAGTTCAAAATTGAATAAGGATAACACACAGAGTAAAGAAACATACTTACAAACTCAGATTTACGGATAATCAGTCTTAAGGAGAAAACAGAAGGCTGTCAAAGCAAGTTTAGACGCAACGGCCATTCTCAGTCTGTAAGTGTGTTTCCTTACTCTGTGTGTTACTCTTCTTGAATTTTGAACTCGTATTGTGTCCAGTTTGGATCGTAGACAAGGACAAGGACGTAGGACCAGCCGTTTCTGTTTCATTTCTGTGTGTTCTTTTAGTCAATATAGTTTATATATATATATATATATATAATATATATATATATAAAATAAATTCAATAATATATCAAACGTTGGATAGAATAGGTGTATAATGTAATCGGGATTCGGTCAATTTTCCAAGATCAAAATCAAACTCTCAATGCCGACGTTTCGGTTTTATTTAAAACCTTTTTCATAGGCCTACAAACAAAGGATGACAAGAAATCATATTTAAACATCAACATATATAAACTTCATTTTATATAATGTAAATTTCATCATTTTTCTAATTCAAAAATTCTGACTTCTGTAAGTTCATAAAAATGTTTATTGCTTTTCTATTACTTCTACTTGTATATATATATTTTTTGTTTTTTCACAACTGTAATATTCCATTTTGATGTTAGTTATATGTTGATGTTTATATATGATTTCTTGACATCCTTTGTTTGTAAGCCTATGAAAAAGGTTTTAAATAAAACCGAAACGTCGGCATTGAGAGTTTGATTTTGATCCTGGAAAATTGACCGAATCCGTATATTACATTATACACCTATATATATATATATACATACATATACATTTATGTATATACATACATATACATAAAGATTTCATATAAACACGTGAAATAACAAGTGAATTGTGAAATAACAGAAATGGGAAAACAAGACTAAGATCTTTCAACCGTAACAAGCGGTCTTCGTCAGAGTCAAAAACCCAACTGAACACTAGATGCAGAAAACATCTGGTGAGGAGTTGAGAAGAGTGGCTTTCACCCTTTTAAAATACCACTCTTCCCCCCCACTCTTCTCAACTCCTCACCAGATGTTTTCTGCATCTAGTGTTAAGTTGGGTTTTTGACTCTGACGAAGACCGCTTGTTACGGTTGAAAGATCTTAGTCTTGTTTTCCCATTTCTTATATATATATATATATATATATATATATTGAAATAGAGATCGAAATGAGTGCTGAGAAATAAAAAGGAGAGGGTAATGAAAATATAAAGTTTTACTAATATTTTGGACATGTTTACTATCATTCTTGATGAATGATTGTCAATTAAGATAATTGATCTTAAAGTTTGAGAATACATTTACTTTTTAAATAATTGAGTCAAAAAACACTCCATATTTTTCCATGGACCTCAAAATCGAATCAATTCTCTTGAATAAAATATTGCTCAAATTTTCCTATTTTATTTCTTTTCTGGAAACTTAATGGATAAAACTAACACTTGGTGGGACGTCATAGGATAATAATTAAAACTACATATTATAGAATTTACGATTGTGATATTTACTTTCCAGTTTTATTAAGGCTCATTCAGTGAAGGTAAGTTTTAAAAACAGGATACAAAGTTTAATAACTTTTTAAGAGGCTGAACTTCAATTAGATAATCTAAACTTCCATTATATAAGCTGGAATAACACAAGTTTAGTGGACTCTGTTTAACAGAATTGAGAATCAAAGATGAGTAAAATTAGCATATAACTTTTCAATAAGAATTATCTGCATCTATTTAGAGGTGGATATCTATTTGTAAATATAGTAACCAGCGTTTTATATCTAGAGGCTTGGGAAGTTTACGATTTACTTCACGTATTTACGTAATGAATGAATCATTCTAGAAAGATCTCTTATTGGAGAGTTGTATTTATAGAAAACTGAACACAAAATCTAATCATAATATTTACAGACATTATATTCTATAAAGACAGACAACAATACAGATATAGAGTTAGGATTAATTAATATCCATATATATTATATAACTTAATATTAACTTCTTAATATAAAGCTTATACACATGATAAAACCTTGCAATATGAAACAAAATTGGTGCTTTATATCCAAAGTTACAGCTTACATGTCTACTATTTGTTACACGTTCTGGTCAGATAATTACCAATAAATGATATTTGTCTCAAAAAATATATCAAAGAAAAAAAAGAAATAAAACTGAAAAGGACTGAACTTTATCTTGATTTTTAAGTGACTCTCAGAGAAAAGGATAAAATGATTCTCCATGTTGATATAATGTTAATATACAATCAAAATAATATTATATGATTACAGCTTATTACAACATGATGAATTTATTCAATCAAAATTATTATAATTTTTTTATATATATAATTTAGTAGTTTTTTTTAAAAAAGGTTTCATTAATTTGAGAATACAAGAAATGTTTAGTCATAGTTGAAACATAAAAATAATTTTAAATTTTTGTATGTAAAATTGTAAAAATTTATATTTCTTTTTTCACTATTTTAAATATATACTGTTTTAAAGAGAAGGATAAAATTATGTTCTACTTGTTTTGGGTCATTTCGATGGTATATATAAGAAAGAAGAAGAGCGTGGGTGATTGCAATCAGGACTCTGCTCTCTCACTCGATATAATCGAATGAATCAAGCCAGGTTGCAAAAAGTGCTTGGCTGGCTAGAGGAGCATGCTCTCTCGTTAGCCTCCATAATTTAGACTGCCTAATCGCTCGCCGGCGGGGGCCGCCTATCGCTTAATGTGTTCCTGATTATGGCTCCAACCTCAAATAATGCTTGGATATTTTCCAATCTGCTTCTAATACTGCTGCAATTCACTTCTTTCAACTAAATATCTTACCGACATCAATTTCCTGCATCGACAATACATTTATAATAACTAAGGGATTTCTCCTATTCTTGATAGTATTATATCTCTGCCAAACTCTCTACAAATTCTAAGTAATAAATAAACTAAAATCAGTTATGATATTTTAATTAAATACTAGTCTTACTTTTACAAAACCTTGTTAGCTACAACTGATGAAAAGCTATCTTCATTTAGACGTCCCATAGCGGTGGATACCACAACTAACTACTTTTCAGAACCCGCCCATAGATAGCAGCAACATACACTTAAACAAGTTAAAGACCTTTTACCAATAATAATTTCTAAAAACGTGACCATCATAATAATGCTATCATTATACAAAATAACGATATTTAACAATCATTTTAAAACTTATAAAATTATGTATCCATTTTAGGGCATAAAATTATGCATCAAGTTCATTTTGTTATTTAAAATTCTGTTAATTGTTTATTAATGCTTACAGAGTACTTAGCTCTACTTAATAATTGGCCTTTATTCTTGATTCAAATTTTTCTAACTCATGTCTAAGTGGTTTTTAAAATTTTGTAAATTTAAACTAAATTTTCGTTTTGTATACACCTTTAATATGTTCTTCACAATTTCGTTTTGCCTTATTATTGAATGTGTTACATCATGTTTTTCTATTCATAATTAATTAATTAATTCTGATTTTTCAACTTTAATGTTTTTCTTTAAATTTGGTTTACAGATTATAAATTACAATTATGATATTATTATACTCGGTCATTCTATTATACTCGGTATTCCAAAATGTCCTTAAAAATTATAGAATACTAGAAAATATCATTATTAGTTTAGTGTTAAGCAAATGCCTCTGTATACACAATTTAGCTGTCTGTCCTTCAGGTTCATGGAAGAACAAACAGTTCGAACCTCTGACTTTTGAGGAAGTAAACTACAGTTGACCATGTGAGAAAAACTTGGTCATGCTAATTTGAATTTCTGCGTTACATAAAGTTTCCCCTTGAGACTTTTTTAACCTCATTGCGAAATAGACTTTGACAGGACTTTGCAATCGTTTCTATAGAAACAGATAGTGGCTCAGAATCAATAGTATGCGTGTATACACACAGACTCCCGAATACCACACCCAGTCATGACGTCCACCTCAATGGCATATCTGTGCAGAGCATGAACTCAGAGTCGTGTTCCGTTGCACAGTTTTGTGGCACTCATGTTTCATAACATGAATTTGTTACTGCTATTAAATTGCAGTATGATTGGTGCTCCTACTTTAAGTTTTTACTCAAGAGCAGGCAGTCTAGGAGAAAAAAATTCAGTTGGATAATGAACTGCTTCCTCATCGATCCTCATGCTTTCCCCTGCATGACATTTAGTAAGAACTTGTTTGTTGATTTTTCCTGCCTGTTCATATTAAGGGTTGAGAATTGCTCGTTCACAAAACTATTTATTCTTAATATATAGTACATCCTCAACTCTGTGAAACACCTATTCAATGAAGTCAAATATGCAATATATTCTTCATATGCTTAAATGAAATTAAAATCAACTAATAATACCTAATTGCCACACTTGTGTGTCTTCAAAACAAACTTGTGTGTGAAGTTATCAAAGTACAGTTTAAGCCTTCGCTTTTACACTGAATTATCAATCTATTTAGAGCCTATATTTTAAGTTAGGCATACACAAATCTAGTGTCAACGTTTCAGTTCGCTATGTCTCATCGTGGCTGAGTTTACTTGTGACAAACGTTTTTGCTTTAAACGTCCATAACGTCACTTCTACATTGAATTTCCAATTAATTCAGGGCCTATTTTAAGTTAGACATACACAAATCTACTGTCAAAGTTTCAGATTGATATGTCTTATGGTGGCTGAGTTTACTTGTGACAAAATTTTGTAGACAAACCGACAGAAATTTTTCTAAGGGTGGATTCGGTTTCTCCAATGTATGAAACGTAAAGAAAACTTGAAATGAGTCAGTTCTATGCAATGTACAGACAAAATCAATCTTTTATTTATATAGATGGTTATGCACATAAAGTTAGAAAAGAATTATTTTAAATAATAATTCTATTAAAATATTCATAATATATTATTTAAAAGAAATAAATAGCATATAGTTCATAGTTTCATCAATTGAATTAAGTACAAAGAATAAAATATTATCAAGTCTTAAAGTAATAAAAATTAATTCAAAATGTTTGGTAAGAATATCTGCATCACTCACAGGTAAAAACCAAAATGTCAACAAAACGGTAAACACCAATTTCACACCAATTACTTATCAGTTATTAAAATGTTGATGACATCGAACATTTTTTTGAGGAAAATGTTTTCGAATAAAATTTTTATGAATGTCATTCATAATTGAATACATATTACCAGATTTTTTGTTACCAGATTAAAAGTTATTTGTTTTTTAAATATATTATATAAGTTAAAGATTTTAAAATTTAAAAATTTAGATGGAGATATGAACTGAAAAGCTATCCTCGTAGAACTTAACAAGACATAAATAACTATATGAATTGGTTTCATTAGTAGCGTACAATAATTTTGGTCATTGAAATTATCAGAAATATGAAAATATGAGAATTCTTGTAGAAAATACTTCGTATGACATCATTGCCCAAGTTATATGATTAATACATAAATGAACGTGTCATTTCCAAGTACCCTGCTTCATGTAGTTTTAAAATATACATGGTTATAGGGAACTATTTCTAAAACCTTTTCACAGGTTTTAGCGAACAAACAAATATTAACCATGAAACTTAATGTATTAAAGTAGAGTATTCTTATTTTATTTAGTTATTTCAGAAAAAGAGCGCAACACCATCAGAAATTGAATTGTGATTCAATTTTAATTTATTAATTTAATTTATAATTTTAACTTTTTTCATTTTTAAGCTACGTTTTTCATAAAAACACACACACTCATACACTTACACACAATTTCTCAGTCTCTCTCTCACCCTATCTCTCTTCTCTCTCTCTCTCTCTCTCTCTCTCTCTCTCTCTCACTCACACACACACACACACACACACACACACACACACACACACACACACACACACACACACACACAAACACACACACACAGAAACTATTTGGCGTAATCCATTTTATTGGCTAAAAAGGCCTTATAACACGTATTTCCATTGAAAACTTAATACATATATTTTGGTAGAATGCAGTAATTTCAATACTTAATATTTCGAATAGACTATAAATATTTATAGACCATAAAATAGAAAGAACAATTTTAACCACTACCTGTATTCAGTTCTCTGATTTGTTTACATTAATTTCATGAAATCTTACGATTATTTTAATCAATTAATGAAAAGTAAATTTCCTTTAAAAATTAGTATAATAATCAATATTAAATACCAATGAAAACAAAAAAAATCATAATTGAATATAAGTAATTATAATCTTCTGCAAAACCAGCATCAAAATAAAAAGACTAGTGTCAAAATAATATGAGAGTCAAAAATGTAAAATAGCCTCAACGTTTATGGGTATTTATATACATACCCATCAATCCATCTATCAAACCCAAAAAAGTTTGTGGACGCACTACTGGCAAGAACATTTCATGGATAAAATTCATATTTTACCCAAAAATTGTCTGTTAGTGTCCATCTGCCACAATGTTTTTCAGCAATATTGTATTATAGAAAAACCTTTTGGGTCAAAATGCGATTTTAGAGAGCTTTTTCTCGTGAACTACTAACTCAAGAGTGTTAACATTTTGGTTTTTTATGAATCTAACATCAGTATTAACTGAAAAATGCTTCAGATTTTTGAATAATCAGGGAAGTCAGCTTAGCAGTAAAGTGTACAAATGTATTAACCTTAATGTTTTTGGGTAATACTGGAACATGAGAAGGTACTTCTTTGTTCTTCGTGACAAAACAGATTATTATATGGTGCTTCGCAAGTCGGTCAATAATATTTTATGTTTAGTATTACTAGTAATATTTCATGAGCTTAAATACAGTAAGAGTCATAATAAACTAGAGGTAATCAATATGTGGGATCAACATTGGGTTCTATACGTGGTAACATGAGAAGTTTTTGGTACGTAATCTATAGAAGGGACAACAGACGTTTCAGAAGGGTAAGTCAACAGTCAGACCAAAAAACTTCTATTAACAAAATAGGAAACTTCTTAAGTTTTAAAGGAATCACTCTGGGCTGCTTCTTGAATATTGATGTAGCTTTTGAACCATGCTTTAGAATTCAGAGAATCAAAGTATTATATAGATATTTGACATTGTTAGCACCACATTGGTTATTAAATTTCATATTAGTAAATCCATCTGTCTTACCTCGTAATTAAGTAATTATTATATAAGTTATAAGTAATTATTACTTGACTCCAACCGGTTTCACACGTCAAGTTAGTCAAGTAGGACTACTTGAAGATGCTTTACGATCAAAACAGTTTGACTACTACAACAATTATTCTCGAGCTAAGACAGATTTATCTAATATGTTTTAGTAATGCCATAGATAATAATAAAGCCATTGTCTGTAACTATTGATGTAGAGTAGTGGTTTCAGTATTAATTTTTGAACCGTTGATATATCAGATTGAAGTCCCTTGCTTGAAATCAGAAAGCAGTTAATTTAGTTAATCACACTGACGAGTCCTAAAAAATATTCTATGAAGAGCATTTCACCTGACAACATATAGGTGAAATATTAAAGTTTCACTCAATTAAATTTTTCAATATTTTGATTCTCATAGACGCTTTTCATTTTGTGCCATTCTCAAAAAACTTAATCATTCTTGATAAAAATACCTAAGTGGTGGGCGTTTATTCATTTTTGCACCTTGGAGGTAAGAAGGATCACCATTGCTACAGCTATCCATCCAAAGTAAAAATTTCGTGTTAAGAACCCATGTTGTACCAAAAGGCTCTCCTACAGCAGAACATAGCTTTAGTCACGTTGGCCTATGTATCAGTTACATGGCTTTTCCAATTTAGTTTCTGATCTAATGAAACTCCATTGTTGTGTCCATATTATTGACAGTTCTGCATTAATTTCACTTAAAGCGTTCCTCACTTTTTTTCCTTGAGAATTGTATAAAACCATTTTAGGTGGATTTACAACCAGACAATTCTCCTTTATCTATCTTTCAACAATTTTGAGAGCATGTTCTATAATCTCAAATGCAGTACTTTATATGTTCGGATAGCTTGGTAGAATCAGTTTTCTTGTATATCAAGCAAGTCTATAGAGCCCAGTAAAATAATCGTACTTATAAAATTATTATTGGTCCTAGTATTGATCAATTCTTTTGAATCAAATTATATGTTAATATTATCATAGAGTTTGTAATAATCTTGATTTATGTAAAGTTTCTTTACATAAATGTAAATGTTAGTGAAGTTATTAAATATAAAATAATAATATTATAATGGAAGAAATGTAATTAGAACTATATTGTACTTACGTCATGAACGATAACAGCTTTAATGTTTGCAAACAGTTTTATTTGACATTGCTGTTATCTTGTACAAAGGTTTGAATCATTTACGAGATAACAGTAAGATAGAAATCGTATAAATCAGTGTCATAATGTTTTCTAGTGATGATATCTTGTCTACCGTCTTCTTGGGCGGAGTTTTATTTCTTTTGATTTACTATTACAGCACCTCTACTTATGACTACTGGAAAAAAAGAGGAGTACCATTCCCAAAACCATTTCCTCTACTAGGTAACTCTATCAGACAAACATTAACTTTAAGTTCAACCAAATCTGAGCAGAATAAATTCTACTATTTATACCCAAATGAACGATTCGTTGGAAAGTTTGTGCTTCGCACTCCGATCCTTTTCCTTCGTGATCCTGATATCATTCACACTATTCTTATTCCTGACTTTGCCTACTTTTACAACAGAGGAATCAATATTGACGAGAAGATTGACCCACTTGCTCAACACCTAGTTAATCTTAAAGACCAGAAATGGAAAAACCTGAGAAATAAGTTGACACCTGTTTTCAGTTCAGGGAAACTGAAATTTATGCATAATACACTAGTAACATGCACTGATAGCTTGGTAGAATCATTGTCTTCGTATGTCAAGGAAGGGAAGCCAATAGAGGCCCGAGAAGTCATGAGTGGCTTCACAATGGATGTCATTGGACATTGTGCTTTTGGACTTCAAGTAAACGCCTTAAATAATCCTAACTCTGAGTTTAGAAAGATGGGTCAGGAGGTATTTCGACCTACCATAAAAGGCAAAATACGTATCATGGCAAGAACTGTTTTTCCCAAACTCATATCTTTTTTAAAATGGAAATCACTTTCTCAATCCACTGAAGACTTTTTCATTGGAGTTATCCGAGAAGCCATTGAAACACGTGATGCTCACAAAATCAATGTCAACGATTTTCTTCAACTCCTGATCAATATTCGAAAGGAAGAATTAGAGAAAAAGAATACAGTCGTAAATGATGATGAACGTAAGTTACTTATTTTGTTCAATGATTTGCATTTTTTCTTAAAACATATGTGAAAAAAGATTCCAAAAAGAAACTATTATCAATCATTTAATGTACCTGGCAATGAATACATGGCCCATAAGTATGTAACTTCATCATTAGTTTATTATCGATCTGAAACGAGTAATTTGAAGAACAACTTATTTTTATTGCAAAACAGTTATCCCCTATAACTTTCCTTTTTCTTAATCAAATCAAATTAAGTGAATTTGCTTACATAATTAAGTGAACAATTGTAACAGTTTGACAGCCACCTTGCTCGGACTGCAATTATTCTTTACCAACTATATAGTCAGCATAATATTTCATTATTCGAATTACCTGTGCAATTTTTGTGAATATAAGTGTTGTCAAATTGTTCACATATAACTGGTAAACGGCAGAACCAACTTTTTTTTTTCAATTTTCTATATTCAGGTTTTGGTACTGGAAAAGTACTGGAAAAGCGTTTTAATATAAATTAGAATGTAAAATTTGCAGGATGTTAATTATAACCTACTTGTTTATTTTGACATACAGTTCATTTTTACTTTCATTTATTTTCTGTATAATATATAGGGAAATGAAAATATTTTTATTTCGAAAAAAAATTTGAAATTAATTTTTTCTTGAAATACACGTTCTGATGATTGTGAGTCCAATAAAATAAGTTTTAAAAAATTGGTACTTATGTCTGTGGCTGATCAGATATCTCAGAAACGAAATAACTGTAATTTCGATGGACTCCCTAAGATAGAACAGCTAGCTTGAACCTAAGTAAACCTTTTTTTATATTACTTTCTTTACAATTATCAGGCTTTTCTTTGATCGGATATCATTTAATATATATATATATATACTTATAATATATATTATATATACTTGTACAGAAGTTGTTCTTCACGGTCAAAAGTTCAAAATACCTACTATTTTTAATGGTAATAAACGATACCAATTAGTTCATATTTAAGAAACAACTATAAAATAATTAGAGGAATCTTTCTTCATTCTATGAAGGACAAAATCTTATTTAAATTTTAAAGTTTAGCAAATTTAGAATTGTTCAAACCAAATCAAAATTAAAAAGTTATGTTGATAAGATCTTAAAATAGATTTCAATTTACTAACCAAGGTCATATTCCTACTTGCAATTAATATTGATACATTTTAAATTTGAAGTTACACAGAATATTTTAAATTTTTCTTTCAAATACCTATTTCTTTTACTAATTTATTATTATTATATTTAAAGTGCAATTATTTTTATATATAACACAATGAAGAAAGAATTATGCCCTACTTTCGGGCAGCAGTACAAAATAATTTCCTTTGAATCGTGCTATAAGTATTCTGTTAAATGTAGTACAATAACATTTTAAAATAGGTGTCAAATATTTGTGTAAAAAAAGTTAACCAGATATAAACAATTAGTTTCACGTTTTCCAGTTAAAGATAATTTAATTCACTTTTATCACTCTTATCAAGTCAGGCCAAAGACCACTTTGATAAACATATAAACAGTTTCAATAGAACACAATCTTTGATATTTCTTTCTTAGCATGCTTTTTTTACAATTAAACATTCTTTATTTGATTTTTACAAATAGCGTATTCTGTTGTTGTTTTTAAATTTTCTAGGGTGTCTGATAGATCTTTGATCATAAACCTTATGTCATTTGACACTTCACTTTTTCAGAAATCTTCTTTCAATAATTTCTGTATATTCTATTATTTTAAAACTTATTAATATGCATTTTAGCTAATAATTAATAATATCCTTTAGACATTTTTTGTTGAATTTATAAATTCAACCAATTTAATTTTATAAATTAAAATGGAAACAAAATGAAGATTATTATAATGTTCTTCAATCTATCTATTAATAATTATATGATATTCTTTTAACTGTTTGCATTAAACAAAAACTGAGGCAGAATTTTCTATTTACTTTATACTTTAGTAAAAACATTAATATTTTAATTTCTTTCAGTGCCCTGACAAACGCTTTATGCCTTTTGTGTATTTTAAAAGGTGAAATTGTTCCTAATCTATGAGTCAGCAAACATTCTTACTATGGTTTGACCACATTATTGCAAATTCCAACAGTTCATGGTGTTCAAAGGCTGTCAACAATCAAAGTACTTACCACCTTAATGTTGCTTAACTTCGGTTTACTAAATATAGCAAAAGATTTTCATGAACCAGACATCCGTTATTCTGGTATTTTGCAATTTCTTTGATTTAACTAAATTATAAAATGAACCTGATTTAAGAGAATTCTTAAATTTATCTTCTATAATCACCAAATTATTAAACGATGGTAAATAGTACATAATAAGCAATTTTCCCTTAAAAAAAAAGTGTTTTACTTTATGCTAGTCGTAGCATATGTTATATGCAAAGAATTTGTTAAATGTGACAGGAAATTCTCCCAAACTATACAAAAATAATTTACAAAATGAACAATCCTATTGCTTATTTAAATATTTCATGAAAAATTTTTAAATAATTTGTTAAATTAAATGTTTTTGTTTTTAAATTTTCTTAATTGATATAGATACAAGAATAATTGATGTATTTTATGATTATTTTAATGACGAACATTACAGTTATTTTTGACGATTTGGTAATGACTGCCAACGCGTTTGTGTTTTTCTTGGCTGGCTTCGAGACGACAGCATCCACACTGAGTTTCTGTTTATTTGAACTTGCCCAGAACCCTGACATACAAGAGAAGTTAAGGTGCCAGGTGGATGAAATACTTGCTAAACACAATGGTATACCTTCTTTTGAGGCTGTTAAGGAAATGACTTACATGGAAAACGTTATATCAGGTTTGTCAGCATTGTCAATATTTTAACTACAACTACACTATCTAATAAGCGTAATTTTATTATGAAGCTTTCAGAAAATACTTCTAGATTTCTATTCAAAGAATGATGTGTTATCACATATCATTAATCCAAATTTCAAAATGGCTAGAATGATCATTTCATTTATAAATATTAATTTTCCCAAACTCCAAATGTTTTTTAAATAGTAAATATTTAATAGTAAATATTTTGTTAAGGTGTTTTTTTTTTAAAAATCTACTTCCTGAGTTTTACAGATTCCATATTTTGATGTCCTCAGAATCTATCTTTAATGTTTTTATGATGATATCGAAGTACAAGTAATGTGCACACACACATAAACATACATGCGCTGTATATGTGCATAGGGGTAGGGTACGGATAACTGAAACGTAGCTTGTAAACGGGTTAATAATTATAATAAATTTTTCAAAGAAATATAGCTTTATTAGAATAAAAGCTGTATCTTTTTTTACATCACACCATGGAAAAGGACTGCTTTATGTGATAGCATTCGTTTTTTTTCCCTGTTTAACTTTAAACTTCTAACATTTAACCAAAAATGGGAATTTTTTTACTTGATTGCTTACAAAATTTCGAGTAAGAGACAATTAAAGAAGTAAATTATAGAAGAAAATCTACTATATTTTACTTCAGTTCACTCTCCAATGTGTTACTTTTAGTTGTCTTTAAAAAATGCCGATCATAATTTTTAATAAAAATGTTAAACATTTCTCTAAGAATCTAATGGAATTATAAACAAGTGTGATGTTGTTTTGGTCATTATTTATTGTTTTATAATAATGTTGCAATTCCGTGAGATTTAAAAATATATTCCATCACCTAATTTTAGCAAAAGTACACAATAATTCACTAATATTTTGTACATATAAATATCGGAAAATTGTATAAAGAACTAATATTAATAATCAATAGATAATAATCGGATAAATAATCAACAGTAAAATAATTATATTTTTAACTAGAAATCGTTACTGTTTTACATGTTAAACATTTTTTGCCCATAACTTATGTTTCTATATCATTCAAAATATACCAGTATATTAATGTTTGTTATAAAAATCTCATTTTTTTTTATTTAAGTGTGGAAGTTTTTATTCATGTTAATCGTATAAATCCAATGATCATTATTAGTTCTCACCTCTACAAGGAAGAACAATTTTAATTTTTTATTTTGAACAGGTCTGTTTTTAGATTGAGTCTCATTATTACTTGAGTTCATGAAAGAAACTAAACCAGAAGTTGATAATTTTCAAATAATTCAAACCATAAGTTCTATCCTTTTTCAGGGGTACACTGACATGTACGTGTCAGTTACACGAGTATCTGTACTCATATCTAAGTAAGTTTATCATTGTTTTATTTGTGTAGTACATATTATGGTAAGCATTAGTTATTATATTATTATTACTTTATAGTTTTATCATATATCTGCCCTATAAGACTACCCCCAAATTATCAATGGCCAATGAATTTAGTTTACTTGCTAGCTTATTGTACACCGTAAACAAATTACCATAATTTTTCAAATTAAATTTTATTTTAATTCACTCGGTAACACTGCAAAGTTGTACTAGTAGGAATGATGAGACCTGCCGGGAAAGGAAACTTTATGATAAGGAAGGAAGACTTTGAACGTGCGATTTTCCTGTTACCCTACTATTGAAGTTTTTTCCATATTCACATGTTATAGAGTCCTGTTTGCATCATTAATAGTAATAATAATACTACATCAATAATTAAAAGAAGCAACACAATATAAGCAATAATGTCCAGGTCTGTTCATGTAATGGTTTTAACTTAAATAAATATCAATTAAATTTTTTTGTATGTCATATAAGACGACCCTGGATTATAGGCTCTTTTTGTGGTTCAACCATCGTTTTATGAGCCATGATATACGGTAAGTTCTTCATAACCCATAATGGTAAAATTAATAATTTGTTAACCATGTCTTTTTTCTTCTTTATATTTTTACCTGTTTTTCAAAATTATGAAAATGCTTGAAATAGGTAAAAAATAAATTACTTTTCAATATGCTTTCCATCAACAATGGAACACTTATGCAACCCTTTTTTTTACATTTCGATTGGGAATTAACATTCGAACATAAATTCACTTTTCATAGTTTAAACTAATTTAATTATTAATAGGGTTATTTTAAATTGAAATACACTAACAAACTATTAATAGATAATAACTATTTATGGCTATACAAAATGGAGAGTAGTAATGAAGTTCATTTTGCAAAGGATAATCAATTAACTCACAAATCATGTTTTTCTTTAAACGATCTGGGTAGCATTCTAATTATATATTTACCAAAACATATTTTGCACTGCTGTATCCAAGCAAAAAATAACATAACAATTCTTGATATTTTTAATATTGAATTATATTCAAATCAGAAAATCATGCTAAGCTTAATCTCTATAACTAAATGTACGTATTTATTTTATTACAGAAACACTCAGAAAGTATTCACCTGTAACAACATTAATTCGTGAGTGCACGAAAAATTACCAAATTCCAGACAGTTCAGTAGTTATTCCAAAGGGTATGTTGGTCCAAATCCCTGTCGATTCTCTTCATCATGACCCCAAGTATTATCCTGATCCTTCTAAATTTAATCCAGACAGATTTGATGGCAATATTCGTAAAGGAACTTACCTCCCATTTGGTGATGGACCAAGGATATGTATAGGTAACTAGATGTTTTGTTAATATCATTATTGTTTTTATTTTAGTATAATGTTTTTAAAAACAACTTCGGTTATTAACACTACCTCATAAAAGTAATACAAATCTTTACTAAAGTTTTATCTATATCTCTGAAACCAAAGTAAGCAAATATTCTTACCGATTACAGGACTGAAGTACACTTTATGTGATCACTGTGTTATAAAACAATAGTGATATATGAGAGGGTAGTATTCAAAGTAAGAATCATTGTCGATCTTTTTCTTCTTTTTTCAACTTCGATTAATGACTAAAAAATTTAAAAAAAATTGAAAGCATTAAATGTATTTCTGTTTTTTCTGGTTGCAAATATGTTACGGTTACGTTATTTATGACATTCCATATTAAAATGATATTATTATTACATTATGGACAGTCCACAGTTGTAACATATAGACCTATCTTAAACAATGATCATTCTTCATCCAAAGGAGATGAATATTAAACTGTTTTATGACAGCAGTCCAATTTAATTTACACCAGTACGAAATGGGTAGTAACCATTCTACGACCATGGACAATGACATAATTAGAGATTGTTATACATAAAGAACGTAATTATTAGAAACATTTCTTTCACAACGATGAATAAATTTCATCAATAGAAGTCAATAAAATTAAAATTACAAAAACTACAAAAGCGTTTATTTATTTAAATTTGAAATATATTTCATAATGTTATTGCAAGTTATATTTCAATAGTTATATTGTATAAACACTGTAATTGATTTTAGCAGGCATATATTATTGGTATTAAAATGTGCTATTCGTTTAAATTTCCTTTATGTATTTCACAATATATAGTTTAGATGGAAGACTTAAGTTTGGAAATTAGTACAATAGTTTAGTTAATTATCTGACAACGATTCATATTGCTGGTTCCACTATTGGTAACAAAAATGTTTCTATTTCCCTTGAGGTCTATGAGAATGCAAATATTTTATAAATGGGTCAAGGGCGTAAGTTTGATGATCTTAAGCTTAGAACAAGCTATGATCTAGAACCGTTCGTACTAATAGTAATATGCTGACAACCGAACAACTGCCTGTCAACCTAAAAATGTATAAATAAATTCAATTACAATCTTATCTAAATTTGGGATAGTTGTTATCAGTTGTTTAAACTTGATGTGGTTCTTGAAACAAAACTTCCTATTTGTCAAAAAGTTCCATTTATTATCTTCAAATTTGACTTACACTTAAATGTTATCTAAATATTTATAAAAAAAGTTTTGTTTCCCATTATGATTTCCTAAAAGAATTAAAAATTTATCTTTGATAGCTCAGGTGCACTCAGTTTTGCTGGGAGAAAAATTATAATAAATGATTTACAAATAAGTTATATATTAAATAACTATTTTTTTCATTCCATTAAGTTACAAAATAACTATTTAAAATCTTGGATGGTAAGGCCAAATTTAGCATCCAATTGTAAAAATCAGTAATGGTATGTATCATAATAGATTTAAGACTTAACTTACAGAGCCAGCCATCACCTGGACTGACCTAACTGGATGATGGTTACAACTGAATGTTAACCCTAACCTAAGAGCAGTTATAAATATTTAAAAATGAAAACAGGAAGTTTATCATTCTCATTTAATGCAAAGATATCCTTACAAGAATTTTAAATAATTATCCCCCAACTATATCAATAGCATACTTTACAATAACACACTTTTAAACAGAGAGATAAAGTGAGAGCATAAAAAAGTATAATGAAAACAAAAATAAATATATGCAATAAATAAACTTATTGATTAAAAATATTAATTACCTAATTATTAAGAAAATTATTCAAGATTTGCTTGTGATGTACAACGGAATAATTACTAAACATTCCAAAAAAATAAAGTATTTAACATTTTTCATAAATCAGAACAGTTTTTTAAGTTGAAAGTTTTTTTTATAATTTTCATACGAAGGATACAGTTATTTTTTTAAATAGTACTAAAAAAAAATAAATGAGTAACTCCTAATAAATCAACTAAAAAAAAATAATTGAATTTCAAAGGCCAAAATTTCACATTTTTTTATAAGCAGTAATAGATTTATTGGAAATAGTATTTCTTCTAACACCTACGTTTGTCTTTCCTACGAGGATCCGTAAAAAAAATGTTCAGGAGTGGCGCCAAAGGATATCAAAGTCTTCTCCCTGCCCGAAGACTTCTGACAGTAAAACTGTCAGACAGAAAACCATCAGCTTTTGGGAATCATAGTTGTTATATATTGGCAAAATGAACAAATCCGGCGATTCCCAATTTAAGGAGGACCAGATGAAAATAAAAATTTGGTTACATTTCTAATTGTTGAAAGGTTTTAACAATTAACTGAGAAATATTTTAACAATAACTGAGAAAGGTTTTAAGGAAAGCCGGTTTTAAGAACAACTGAGAAAGGTTTTAACGATAATTCTTTAGATCTTAAAAAAAAGGGAATAGTGAATTTCAACCGGTGTTCACTTGTTGCCACATATTTTTTAACATTCAACTGTTTAGATCCTGGAAACCACATTCAAGTACAGTTCAACCGGTGTGTTTGCTGGTTACCACACATTGAATTTACATTTATTGAAACAATACTTGTAATCTCTCAAAGAAAACGAACATAAAAGAGCAGGCTAGAACAGAGATTCTGATTACCTTCCTAAACTGAAACCCTTGAAACCAGTGTTACCTCAAGCTCTTACTCTGTACATTCATAGACACCTTTGTAAGGATTTTAGGGAATCCCACATCGGCCATAGACATGGACAAATAGTCTTCACGGAATGATAGGCTGCTTTAAAATCTAAAACCAGATGCTAAACAGTTGAATTTGTTTACAAATATTCCAATTTCCAGATTACAAATATTCAATTAACCACAAGTGGTGGTTGGCTGACTCAAATAGTTATGCAAGACTGCTTGGAAAACTTCCTATTAATTTATATATTTCATGACTATATTCAAATATTAATACTTTCTTTAAAAGTGATGATTTTTTTAGGAATGAGGTTTGCAAAAATTGAGATGAAAGTAGCACTTTCAATCATGTTAAAACACTTCAAATTTTCTCCAAACGAAAAGACTCCAAGTCCACTAGAATTTCATCCAAGGAGTTTTCTATTAGCACCTATCAATGGAATCTGGTTGAATGTGGATAAAAGATAGTATAGTCTTACCATGGCTGATAACAACTGCGACCCTTCTTTTTACTGTACAAGAATGCATCTCATACTACGTCAAACGTTTATAATAAGGACTACAGACTGTGAAATATATGAAAAAATATAATTTTAATGCGTTGAATAAATAATTGTTTTACTTCTTTCATACCTGAATACATATTTTATATCAAATATCTTTATTATAGAATTTTACATAAATATTTATTTGATTAGCAACTTAAATTGCAATACAAGTAAAGTTATCATTACTTATTCTCATTCATTTATTACTTATTTAATATTTGGAAACACAAATTTAATATAATTTAAAACTCTGAAGTACTCTAAACTCTACAACTTTGCTGTAAGTAAATCCATTATCTGAAATAGTAAAGAATAAACTTAATATATTGATTTATTGTAATATAGCTCTTACTGCTTACCATGTATGATGATAATGTAGTTTAGATGATTAATTGAAAGAATTGGTGTACGTTTGTAAGGTATGATACTTGCAAATGAGTATTATTCAATGAAGAAAAGGAATTAGTAAATTAATATTAGTGATTTTATAATCTGACAGGAATCCAGAGCAAACGAGTTCTATTTGTAATAGTCATTGAAAGAATAATAAACAGTACTGCAGATGTACACTAGATAGAGCATGTTTGGGTAAAATACTCAAAACTTATCTTTTATTATAAGTGAAGTATAGTTCATTGAACAAATTTTTAAGATTTTGACTGATTACATATTTTGTAGCCTCCAAAGTCCTTTGTCACGTTTTCTGATGATGACTGCGTGTATGTATTATGTTTGCTCTTGAGTTTGTGTTTACCATATTTTACCCAAACATGCTATCTCTAGGAAAAAAACCCTTTTTTTGGTCAAAATGTGATTTTAGGCATCTTTTTTCTCCTCACTTTTTTTACTCCAGATTGATGAAGTTTTGAAGTTGTTATGAATTTGACATCGACATACACTGTAAAAAACCTTCAGATGTTTTAATCTGAATGGTCAGTTTTGAACTAAAATGTCAAATATATGAGAAAAGTACTTTCTCGTTCTTTATAACAAAACTGCTTCTTACAATATACCACTTCTCTGGTGATTCAATAAAATTTAGCGTTAGTTATTACTATGAATATTTCATCAGCTGAAATACTGTAAAATCTCAGGTTATATTAAAAGTGACAACGATTGGGTTCTATCTGTAAAGACATGAGTAGGTTTTGATAAGTTACGATCTTCATACAACATATAATAGTCAGCGAAGTTAGTTCAAAAAACTTTGGTAATCAACCAAAATAGAAGACTTCTTAAGTCTCAATGAAATCACTGTAGGGTGCTTCTTAGATATTGAAGAAGCTGATCAGCGAATCAGAATTAATAGAGAGATTAGTTCTATATAACATAGAACTAATAATCAGAACTAATATGTTTTTAGTTCCATACAAATTGGTAATATTCATCTTATAGTTTAGATATGTAGATTTTTAATCCAATAACTGACTTACAACAATCGAAGGCAAGAATAATTAATGGATATACTACAACTGAAATCAATACCACCGTAGTTCTTCAAATAAGTGAACCATGAGTTAAGCAGAAAAGTGTAGATATAAATCCATCTAAAAGAGCCCTGATAACCTTTACAAGAGAAGGGTTTTAGAAAAACATTATTTTTATTTTTCAACGGATTATTCGTTTTCATTTTTTTTTTTATTCTATTTGACATTTGTTTACATCTGTTTCTCTTTCTTTAGACCTGGTTTGTTACCAAGTCAAATTAGTGTGTTCAGTTGAAAAAATGTGATGTGAGATGCACTCAAATATTATTTAACTTATTATAAATATGAATTTGAATAAATTATTATTATTTAACTCTCAGCATGGATGTAATACGAAGATTATATACATTTGTAGGTAAAGTACAAAGTTGTAGAAGTACTCGCTGTGAAGTAACTTATATTTTAGTATTCAAAATGTGACTTCATAGTCACTTCAAGTATAAGCATACTTCATTTACAAAAAATTGGATTAATTTATATATAATCATTAGAAATATAGAAAGAGAGATTAATTATACGAAATAAAAACTTACTATCAGTACTTGCTAATTGTTGTTTATCTTATCAATGTAATCAATGTCCTTCAGAGTTAGAAGTTAGATTTTATTTACTTGTTCAAGTACAGATTTAATAATACTGAATTAATTCGTATTTATTCAACCAGTAAATTTAAAAACTCCAACTACTGTTGTTGAATTATTAAAATTAATAAATAATTATTAATGTAGAGGGCCAGGTTAGGCTCTGAACTGGTAGATCAGGGGTTTAAAATTAAAAAAAAGTTCATTCCAACTTATCTTATAATTGGAAAGAATACTATATCTTCAAAGGAAGACTTTGAAAGTATATGTAGAACATCTATTAGAAATTTATCTACATCGAAATTACTATGAAAGGAAGCTGCATTTGACATCATTTGAAAGAAAATTTCTAACTCTCTGTCCAGAAGAGGTACTAAACCTTGGATCACATTATATCTGAATGCGAGTAAAATGCCTTAGAAAGGATACAATTTTTTGTTAAATCACACCTAAACTATAGAAGTGAGAGATACTTCTCTATGTAAATTTATGAAGGTCATTAAAGAACTTAAAATCTGAAGTTCATTTATTTACATAAATTGGATATACAGTATGACAGTTATAGATGAGAAGCCTTAGAAGCCTAAGGAGATTTAGGCCTTTATTTTAATAATTATAATATCACGCCAGATAGATCAAGATTTCAAATTTCTTGTAACTGATAAAATTATTATATCCACATGTGAACATATAATACATAATTGATTAATGTATAAACAGCCACATTAAAATAGAACAGAAATCAGTTTCTTTTCAACGAAATTTATATTATGTTAACATATAGTGACGTTGACTGTAGGCCACTCCAGATTTTATATTTGATAGAATTACAAATAATCCCTAATTTTTTAACCACTTTCATTCTTGAAGAAAGCTAAATACAACGTTAGTAGAATAGTTCATTCATAGAAATATAACATAATTCGTATAAATAATAGTATGCATTATAAAAAATAATAAAATAAATTTTAATAGTAATAATAATTTTAAAGTAGCATAAGAGCCAATCAAATGGATTAATTTTATCAATCAATCAAATAACTATTTCTGACAAATTGTTTTTGAACCACAGTTATTGTTATACTTTTATTTACAAATAGATGTATTAATATATTCTATATCAAAAAATAGATTCAATATTTTATTGACACATAACTATTTCTACTATTCTGAAAATGTTTTATTATCATTTCTGTTTTCTTTGCATTCAGTTAACTAAGACAAGTTAATCACCTCTTTTGACTTGTTCAGTTTTAAATTTATCATTCATCCAAAAATTTAGCAGTTAATCATTTTTAAAAATGACCTAACATAATTAAAGTTAAAATTTAGATACTTGATTTAAAATTATCTACGATGCATTAAAAAGCGAAGTTTTTTATAATTATATATCATGACCGTAAATAAAATACCTCAAAATTATTAATAAATTAGCTTTTTATCATTAATGATGTGTTTTTTCTGATTTATATTAATAAAAATTAACCAGAACTGGTGTTCAATATTTACACAACAGTCGACAGAAGCTGATATTCGGACTACGTTTCGGAATAAATATTAGAATAACATCCAAATGAAAAAAATAAAATCACGTCAAATGAGATTTTTTGAATACTGCATAGTAATCAATAATAATGAGGGAAAGCAGGGTAATTAAATATCACTCTTAATAAGATAAACTTGAAGAAAATAAGGATTATTTAACAGTGATTTAGTATCATGTTAGATCTATTTAGCTTATGCAGAGTTACAAGAAATATCGATAAGTATACTCTAACGTGTTATTATAAAAAAACATTGTATTTAAGAACCTCCTAATTACTTAAGAAAAATGCTCTGAAAATGATGTGGCTATCTAAGAATTATTCTGTACAGTCTTTAATGCTATTAATATTTAAACCTTCCTCCTGAACAGTGTTTCTACTTTTTAATTTGATCCTCATTACAGTAATAACCTTACTCCAAAATAATGGTTACTTTAATTTGATTTATGACTTATTATACAGATTTTGTTTATATTATAGGTTATTAAAGCTATATTAATACTATTGTTGTTGAATAATAGCAATACTAATCAGTTTTTGATTAAAATGATTAATGCAAAGCTGTAGGTTAACTATTGAATAGATAACAGAAATACCTAAGTGTATTATCCCTTTCTTTTTCTCTTCTAGTTTTTTCAGTTAGTGCAATCTATCTGCATAAACTTTGTAAAGAAGAGCTTTTATAAGTATGACTATTTGTTCAAATAGAATTATACTCATACTGATTTATAAACCTGATAGAACTCACAGTGAAAATATGTCTTAATATTGATTTCGTTAAGCATATCATTTGTTGGTTTCAATCTGTAGATAGATTTAAGTAACTCACATTATTTAATACAATAAGAATCAGACTGAATAATCCTATATGTTAACTTAATTCAAAATTGACATGAATATTAATTCTAGATAAGTAATGTCTAGTTAACATAAAAATCTAAGACAAATAATAGCAGTTTTTGTTCTTGTGTCCAACTGACATTATAGATCACATATGAAATACTGTGGTAAAGGAAATACAAAGAAGAAATTTAATTTAATAAGATTTCCTGTTATTTTCCTGGCTCATTAAATTTGCATAAACCATTTTACTTAACAATTTCTAAATTAAAGAAGACTGTTAGACAAAAGATAGCATTCACTCATAGCTTGCAATATGATACAAAGGTTAAACTTGTTATACTCTCGTTCAAGTGAATAATCACTTGGATGTGTGATGAATGGACAAAGATCTATTTTCTATCTAAGTAAAGTAGATGTGTTTGCTGATTAATTACAGTTAACTATTATATCAACAATTATTTTACTGGGTTGATAAATTTTTCAGAACTTGATCTTAAGGGCAAGAAAAGATACACAATAAGTAATAAATATTGTGTTTATTGCTTATCAACATTATATAAGTTTAATTTCAAATTAATTGAAATATTAGTGTTATACATATTTAAACTACATTAGTTAGCATACTTAGGATTTACAATTTAACGTAAATGTAAACTAGGTTAGAAGAGTTTGTTGTAATATGAATGAATGTCTCTGTTTTCATACTCTTGAAAAATTGGGAAGGAAAGGTTAAATTAGGGGGGAAAAAATGTAGCAGATTAAATGTTATAAATTACTTTAAAAATACGTAGCTGTACATTTCAAGGATAGTAAACCTTCCTTAGAATATTACGAAAAATATTCTTAATCAGTCAGAATAAATTATTACTTAAATATATTTTATTTAATTTTAATTCACTTTAAATGGTCATTTTTTAAATAGAAATATATTATTTGTCATAGATAAATGTAATTGCGTATATCTTTGTTAGAGATTAAACAATTCTTTAAAAAAAAATAACTAAAAAAATTTTAAGCATTTTATAACCTTTTATTTAATTTATTAAAATCAATTACGAAGTCGTACATACAAAATTATGAAAATAATTTTTACTTTAAGAAAGCTAATAATAAAACAAAACTGTCCTCCATTAGACGCCATTGTTCTACGATTAAGTGTTACGCGTTCGGGAGTGCCTTTCAATAAAGTTCTAATAATTTAGAAGTTTATTCATTCAACTTTATATTTCAATAGAATGATAACTTCTAATCGTAAGTACAATTTTTGTTTCAACTTATTTGTACGGTATAATAACTACATAAATAGCTTCATATTAATGTTTTATGAAAATAATTAGTTAGTTACTTAATACTTTGAATGAATATGGCGGGTTGCATTTTAATGGCGTTCTGTTTCGTATATTTTTTCTAAAATAAAATTTTGTGGTTTAGACATAACGTTACAAAGAATTCCAAATACTTATTAATGGAGTGTACTTATGTACTTAATTCACAGTATATATTTGTCACAGAATTTTTTACATACAAATTAAACCTATTTTAATTAGAAATTTATTGTATTGAGATATTTTATTTAAGTATTTAAAAGTGATTTACTTAATTCATTTATAGAATTGTTGGAATTTAAGATGAGTGAAGAAATAATATTTCTGTTTAAGTTATATAAATAAATGATGAAATTATACTTCTTGCTTGTTGCATTATTAATTAAACAAAATATTTTTTATCAATATCCTGTTAAAGATGTACATATTTATACTTCATGAATAATACAGTATTAATCATTGTATATTGCACATCAGAAGCATATTATGATTTTGATGTCCTAAAAAAGAGATAATATTAATTAAAGCTTTATTAGAAATTAAATAAAGCGTACTTAACTAAGTTATTGATAAGTACTGAATTTTACTTATTTTTGAAATTGGTATTGATACGATTAATAATGTTGAACATTATTTTGAAATGTTAATATTGATTAGCTTGTTACAATTTTATATTAACGGTATTGATATTTTTTCTAGTTATTGATTAATTTACTATATTTATTTACTATGCCTTTATTTTTAAAATAAATACTTTGTACCTACGAAGGTAAATTCCTATAATTCACGATTTAAATCTTAATAATTATATTAATTTATTATATATAAAGTTTACTTATATAGGTAAAGTTTAATAACGTCCACTCCAGATTTTTCAACAACATTAACTATTGATTACATTTTTATCACAACCAGTATAATGCTTACAAGAACATTAATAAATCAATTACAATGTGATCTGTTATTCTTGTTCCCAGCAGGCAGGTCTCTTGCATTACAGCTTATTTTAAAGGTTTAAAGACCTCCAATCAAGAATTGCAAATATTTTTCCAAAAATCTATGACTATTTATTTATTATAATCTCTTTATAATTTGAATAATGAAAGCAGCCACATTCAAACGATTAATTAATTAAGTTAATTATTAATGAGTTTGATAATATATTTACTCATAGTAATGTTGAGTGTAGACTACTGCAGTTTTTTATGATTTTTCAAATTATACTTCGTACAATATTTCTGTTTATAGTCAATCCTTAATTTAGGGAAATTATATCTAGATGTAATCCTTTATATTAAGTAGTCAAAAATTATTCTTCTAAATGTGCGTACTTATTAATTATATTAACGATTAAGAAAATGGCAAATTACCCTTCACGGAAGTCAGTCAAATGACTGACCTTACTGACCTTAAAAATTTCTTATGGTATTTATTTGTAAATACCATATATTTTAATATATGGTATTTACAAATTTACTGTGTATAATAAATAACACCTAACATTTTTTTTTCTGCTTCGAGCCCAGATTCGATTTTTGTTTATTTTTTTCTTTTATATTAAATAAAGGTGTATTATTTATATTATTTAACATTGTAAGAATGTTATTCTGACAAGTAATCACAAAAGGAAGTTACTATTTTACTTTCTTTACCATATCATTCTTACCCACGTACACTTAGATATAATCAAAGCAGTATCAGAAATGCTTTTATAACACATCAAGACGTTTAAATCCATCAGACTTTCAAAATCCAATGTTTTTATTATCACTATATTTTACTTATGTAAAGTAAAATAGTGTAGCTTAAATCAATGTTACATAATTTAGGAATAACTTATTTCTTGAAGTAATTTAAAAATATATATTTTAGATTTAAATTATCTCTATTTTATCAGTTTTTTGTTGTTGTAAACCTTAAAGCAATAAACATAAAATTTACCACCGAACAGGTTAAAAGAAAGACGATCATGGTGGAGACGGCAACCCTAGGACAGTGAAGTGTACTTTTGGACTCTAAAGTTTGTTGGACGTCAGAATTAGTCGTGGACAGCTTTTCATCAAAGAAACATGGTGGATACAGCGCACTGTAGGATTATACCAAGGTAAATGTTATCAATTTCTCTTTGTTCATGGATATCGTCATTTGATATTTTATCTCAACTCTATTCTTTGTTCATGTAGATAAGTTTTATGATTTGATGTCTATTATATACAATAAATTAAACGTTAAATGGGAATCGATTTTGTTCTTTTCTTCGATTAAGTTAATTACTTCTATCAAACAAATCTAAAACAAGTGTTCTTATCGTAGAACTTCATTTAAAAATAAACTAAAACTAAAAGTTCTTAGCAAAGCTTAAATGTAATTGATATCATAATGAAATAAATGACTAGATTGCTGTGTGATAAGGGGGGAGGGGGAGAGGTAACTGTGACACCAGTAGCCATTGTAGTAGAACACCTAAATAGAAAGAAATAAAGTGATTATTTTAATATTTCAGTTCTAGCAAATCAAGTTTTTTTTTGGGGGGGGGAGCATCATGAAATGTTTTTTTTAAAAAAAATTGGTTTTTAAAATATATTTCACTTATTATCGAAAAACTTTCTCACAATTTCCAGTCTGGTTCAACGGTGCAACCAAATATTAGACATAGGAAGCGTTTTTCTCCATCGTATGTAAATCTTTAGTATATTTTTTGCTGTTTTTCTCCATCGTATGTAAATCTTCAGTATATTTTTTGAATCTTTGTAGTCAAAGTTGGGATGTTGTGGATTAGAGAAAAGGGCCAAACGAAAATACTATACCAATCCGAATGGTGATGCGATGTATTCCGAACACATCTGTTTGCACAAGCCATCACAAATTGCAATGTTTGCTTTATCGTTTGCTAATGATATTTTCAACTCTAACGTGGATTTTGGTTTTTATTAATATTAATTTATTTATTTAATAAAAATATAAACAAACTTCGCTTTATCGTGCTACGGTCCAGAATCTTTGATAGATCAAATTGATATTATCACAAAAATGGGACTCATACTTTAGATGAGTCCTATGGTTTGGGAGTAATTATGAATGATGGGAAAGTTACTTTTTTTTTTGTCAAAAACCTGTTTTTAGACTACATTTGTTTCTCCTAAACTACTAATTCTAGAGTCTTGAAATTTTGGCATTATCATTGAAGTTACAAAGGCAATAAAATAAAAATATCTTTAGATTTTTAAAACAAAGGAAACATTTTTTTTCAATAAAATATAAAAATTTTGAGTAATAATTCAAACTGAAAATTTTTGAGAGGGATAATAAAAGGCATACGTTTAATAGATAAAAATGAAACTATACCTAAAAATAGAACGTTCTGAGGAAAATAAGTTGGCATAATGTTTTTTAAAAAATCATTCACCAAAGGACCCTTACAGTACAAGTTCTGTTTCCAGAAAATGTTTTTTTTTTTACATAAATGGCTAATTAAAAAACCATGAAATATTTCCTAAAAATGGAACAGAAAATTAGCAATTTATAAAAAAATTCATGAAATTTAAATCACGGCAAAGAGCAATAAAGCTTTAAAGACTGATTGTTATTCCAGACTAAGAGATCACCTGCTATACTTGTCGAATTTATTTTTATTTATTTATTTACATTGTTTATATTGACTTTGAAAGTTTTCGAATGGATTCACTGAAATAAAATTTATGTTTATAATGGAAACCATTAACAAAATTTATTAACTTATATGAGATATAAGGGAATAATATTTTTGCATCTATAAAATCACTGCCAATGAACATAAATTCTGTTGTTTTCCAAGGTATGATGGATTTGTCTTACAAAATGCTGTAATCAATATATTACACTCTTGAACAAAACTTAATACCAATTGCAAATTATTTTGTATTTCTGAATCATAGTATCTTTGGGTAATATTGAAGTGTGAGGAATGGACTCTTTAGTGTGAGTTATGTTGTTGACAAATATCCAGTTTTTTCACTATTCTAGTTTAATAATTCATATCTATAATTTTTAAAAATTTTAATCGTCCAGCTATAAAGGTTTTAAATGATACTGAATAGCTTTGACTTTTATTTCAGTATGTAACCAAGCTAATTACTAATAAGTATATTTTTTCTCAATATATATTCACAGTAACCTTATAACAGAATACAGCAGGCAGGAAAAAGATAACACTTGCTCAAAATGAATGGGTATATATCATTTTTGACAAAGGGAAAGAAAAGTGATTTTTATTAAAATGTAGGAAGCCAAAAAATTCCCAGTATAATAATTCTATAAAAGATCAAAAATGTAAAACAGAATTCAAAATTGAAAACATTCTTTGAAGAATAATAAATATTATTAGCCTACATTTTAAATAAAAAATATCTTAAAATTTCATTCTTTTCTTAGATGTTTCTGACATTTTTCAGACAGAATAGCAATATTTTCAAGTTTTAAATTGCAATATTTATATTTAATATTTACTGCAGAAGCAAGTCAGGTAAACTATATAAGAGATCCACTCGGTATTGGAACAAAAACCATGTTCTTCTCTAAGAGATTATTCCGTAACACGAAATTTACACTTTCTCTTTTCAAAAATGTTATTCCTGGTGTAGTTATACTAATTATATTATATGCATCAGTGATGTGATACACAAAACTAAGCGTATATATTAATAAGTTGATTAATCACTATCTGTATCTCTAGGATGGAAGGCTAATAAACATCTCTCATTTAGACATTTATATTTACATACCCAAGAAGTATGATATTATTTTACTTATAGTAAAGTTGAGCGTAGGCCACTCCAGATTTTTTTTTAAATATAGAATATTGATTGTAATTTCAGAGTAAAAAATAACGTGAAATATAAAATGTCCATGTATGTAATAATATATAATAAAATGTAAAAATATATAGTAAAGTAAAGCCATTTTAGAATATTTTCGTACCTTCATATTTTTTATGGGTAATATTTTAAAAATGTTTAAATACTGTTGAAAGTTGTAGGTGTTCTGTCATTAAAATGTTATTTTCTTTATCCTTTATATAGTAGAAACACTTAATTTCATATTCAATGTGAATTATTCCGGCATGCATGGTAGTTTTCTAAAACACGTAGATTAGCAATATAAAATTAATTATATTTTTTATTATTATAAATCTTATGGTAGTATAACAAATACCTCACATACCACAGACAGATTATGCACTCATAACATACACTTATCACATAAACATGACACACAGATACACTAATTCCCACATACATGCACGCATCAGTACACATAACAAAGATGCACCACTTGTATAAAATATATCATACAAGCACGCAACTATATCACATACAGCATTTTCGTCACACACCGTAAACTCAATATCACACATGTACTCGTACCATGGTGACACCACTACCACAAATAATGTCCATTTATGCTCACATACACACGTAACTCACGCAACAATCCATATTTCTATTAAATAATCTCTCTCTCACACCTCAGATAGTAAGCACACGCAGAACACATCCATCCACCATATATAAAGCGCACATCCACTATCAACCATTCACATGGAAATGTTAATAGTACTTTATATTTACTTATGCTAATATATAAACTATTTCTTTGAAAAGTTTATGACACTTTAATAATAAAAAGTCACATTATTTTACATCACCATTAAGTTAGTATCAACGTATCTGTTTTGTTGCAGGTACAGACGAAAGGATACCTGTACACAGGTTAGTGGGCATGTTTATGTCTTTATTGCATGTAATCATGTGTTTAGCTTACACAGGTATGTCATTCATATTATAGCACCCTGCGTTGCTCATGTTTTCATTATGCTGTTTAAATTGATAAGAGTAAGGACGTACTGGAAATCAAAAGACATTCCAATCTCATGTTTGAAACCCCTCACTACCACTGTTATTCCCAGACCCATCAGTATCTGTTAGGGCTCTAGAACAGTGGTTCTAAAAGGGTGTCTATAGATTTTCTAGGTGCTCCTGAGTCATTCAGAATAATGTATCCACTTATAAGAAAGTAGTCACTTTACCTCATCTTACGCACTATATCTCCTTTTATGAACGCATCATTATTATGAGTAATAAGTGACACCGATTTTCCTCTAAAGATGAATACTTACCAAAACAGGTTAAATAACCAGCGAATTTATTTCACCAATAACCAGAAAAAAATTTTTCATCACTCCGAAAAAAATCCCGTGTTTGCAACAATATTATTCCTTAGAAAAACAGGTTAGACACAAAAAATGTTCAATGTAATGAAGAATATTACATGTTGTGATAACGATAGTTCCTCGTTATCACTATTAAACATAGCCCTAATCCCAGAAGAAAACGCTGAAGCTCGTCAAGTGCATATTCTCGAGGGACAAGAATAAACAAACTGAAGATAAGTTTCATTTTCTATACTTTAATGACTAATTTTTTTTTTATAGTATTTGACTTAATAATAATTTTTCCGAAGATTTGTATACAGTGTGATTTCAGCTATTTGTGGACATAGAGCTCCCCGATTTCAAAAATTTTTAGAACCATTACCCCAGAACCTGACAAAGGCTACAAATATGAGCTGCTCTTGATATCACCTAATACTTTAGAGAAGTGTGTATCTTCAATGGAGACTACTCCATCATAGAGCCGGATTACGTTGAAGTATATTTTATCAAAAACCATATGTATCAGATTGTTTTACTTGTTGTCTTCTTATTTTAATTTTACCGTGTATATTACGCCATATCTCTGTGTATAATATCATTAAGAATTGTGGACTATTTCTATTTTTGGCTCTCATATAACTATTAAGTTCTGAGGGGGGAAATTTATTTCACATGTATAAAAAGGTAAGGTTATTTTCTTTTTTTAAATTTTACTATGTATATGAAGCTCTAGTTAAAAATAATTCTGTGTTTTATTATCTTCAAGTTTAGGTTTATATAACTATTTCTACTTTAGCCTCTTATGTTTAGCCTCTACAACTCTTATGTTTAGAAATGGAAACATTTACCAGGTATATAAAAGATCTAACTTTATTATATTTTTTTATTACTATGTATATTGACCGATATTTGTTAAATAAGTATGTGTTTTCTTATCATAGAGTCTAGATTTACATAACTATTTCTATTTTAGTCCTTCATATAATACTTTTCTTTCAGGAGTAGAAAAATTTATTAGGCATATAAAAAGTAGTAATTATATCCTTATTTCAATTTCACTATGTTACTGTATTGTTGCTATATGTTTTATTACCATCAAGTCCACATTTACGTAGCTATTCCTATTTTACTCTCTGATATAGCACTTATGTTTTGGGGGATAGAAGCACTTTTCTAAATATGTACAAAGGTCTGATTGTATTCTTATTTTATTTTTACTCTAATGATTGTGATATGGTTGTTAAATAGGTATGTGTTATGCAAATGTCTAAATATAATCTTATTTTATTTTTACTATATTGCTATATTTGTATGTTTAATTTCTGATCTCTAAGTCTATTTTTACATAATAATTTCTGTGTTTGTTCCTCTTATAAATCATATGTTTTTGGGGTACAAACACCTTTCAACTATACAGATTGGTCTGATTATAATTTTATTTCATTTTTACTATATTGCTATATATGTATGTGCTTTATTGTTTTATTACCTTTATGTCTACATTTATATAACTATTTCTATTTTACCCTATCATATAACTATGTTTATCTACTCCAAACTCTGTTTTGGAGTAGAAAGATTTTTCAGATATATAAAAAGGGCTGATTATATTATTCTTATTTAAATGTGTTATTAATACAATTAATTTTTGTTGCGTTCATTATGATATAACTGTGATATGGGTATTAGTTTTAAAAGCTGAGCTTAGATTTACATAACTATTTCTATCAGTCTCTCTTATTAATATTATGGTTGGGGGTTCAAATACTTCTGAGTTATATACAAAGATATTATTATATTGATATTTTATTTATAATGTGTTAATTGTGATATTAACAACTTATTAGTATATATTTGTTAAATAGTAATAATAAGTTTAGATACCTTTAAATTTATATTTAAATGACTATTTCCATTTTAACATCTCCTGTAACTCTTATGATTTGGGGATACAAAACTTTACAGATATGTATGTTATTGGTCTGATCATATTCTTATTTTATTATTACTATGTTGCTATGTAGTTATGTGTTTTATTACCATTTAGTTGCATTTACATAAGTATTTCTCTTTTACCATCTCCTATAACTCTTATGATTTGGGGATACAAAACTTTACAGATATGTATGTTATTGGTCTGATCATATTCTTATTTTATTATTACTATGTTGCTATGTAGTTATGTGTTTTATTACCATTTAGTTGCATTTACATAAGTATTTCTCTTTTACCATCTCCTATAACTCTTATGATTTGGGGATACAAAACTTTACAGATATGTATGTTATTGGTCTGATCATATTCTTATTTTATTATTACTATGTTGCTATGTAGTTATGTGTTTTATTATCATTTAGTTGCATTTACATAAGTATTTCTCTTTTACCATCTCCTATAACTCTTATGATTTGGGGATACAAAACTTTACAGATATGTATGTTATTGGTCTGATCATATTCTTATTTTATTATTACTATGTTGCTATGTAGTTATGTGTTTTATTACCATTTAGTTGCATTTACATAAGTATTTCTCTTTTACCATCTCCTATAACTCTTATGATTTGGGGATACAAAACTTTACAGATATGTATGTTATTGGTCTGATCATATTCTTATTTTATTATTACTATGTTGCTATGTAGTTATGTGTTTTATTACCATTTAGTTGCATTTACATAAGTATTTCTCTTTTACCATCTCCTATAACTCTTATGATTTGGGGATACAAAACTTTACAGATATGTATGTTATTGGTCTGATCATATTCTTATTTTATTATTACTATGTTGCTATGTAGTTATGTGTTTTATTATCATTTAGTTGCATTTACATAAGTATTTCTCTTTTACCATCTCCTATAACTCTTATGATTTGGGGATACAAAACTTTACAGATATGTATGTTATTGGTCTGATCATATTCTTATTTTATTATTACTATGTTGCTATGTAGTTATGTGTTTTATTACCTTTTAGTTGCATTTACATAAGTATTTCTCTTTTACCATCTCCTATAACTCTTATGATTTGGGGATACAAAACTTTACAGATATGTATGTTATTGGTCTGATCATATTCTTATTTTATTATTACTATGTTGCTATGTAGTTATGTGTTTTATTACCATTTAGTTGCATTTACATAAGTATTTCCATTTAACCCTCTCATATATATGTTATGTTTAGTGAGTACAAAAAATGTCAGGTATATACAACTGCCTTATTATACTCTTAGTTTATTTTTACTGTGTTGATTCTATTATAGTAGTTATATAGGTATGAGTTATATTACCGTTAATTTTAATTATGTAAATAGATTTACATAGCTATTTCTATTTTACCCTCCATATAACTCTTATATTTTTGGAGTAGAAACACTTTTAAGGTATAGAGAGGTTTGGTTATATTCTTATTTTATTTTTATTGTGTTTGTTTAATATAGTTGTTAAATAGTTATGGATTTTTTATCTTTAAGTTTACAACTACATGACTATTTCTATTCCACCATTTCGTATATCTCTTATGATTTGGGGATCAATAGACTTTTTAGGTGTATAGATTGATCTGATTATATTCTTATTTTATTTTTACTGTGTAATTATGATATAGCTGTTATATTGGTAATGTTTTATTACCTTTAGCTTTACATTTACATGACAATTTTTTATTTTTCCATCTGGTACAACTCCTATGATCAGGAGATACAAACAGTTTACAGCTATATACATTGGTCTGATTATATCTTTATTTTATTTTTGATATAGTTGTTATATTGGTTTGTGTTTTATTACTTTTAAGTTAGGTTTACACAACTCTTTCTAGTTTTGTCCCTTATATAACCTTTTGTTCTGAGTGCACAAATACTTGTCAGGCATATACAAAGGTATATATGCTATTTATTTAATTTTTAATTAAAAATGATCTATGCTTATTTAATTTTTACTATGTACATTAATGTATAGTTGCTATGAGTTTTCTTCTCTAAGTCTATTTTTGCATAACTTTTGTATATATGTCTCTCTTATAAATTTTTATTCTGGGGGTACAAACACTTTTCAGGTATATACAAAGGGCTGATTTATATTCTTATTTTATTTTTACTATGCTGCTAAATATGTATGTGTTTTATTACCTTTATGTCCACTTTTACATAACTATTTCTATTTTACCCTCTCTTATATCTCTTATGTGTTGGGGGTAAAAAATGTGATGTATATAAAATGGTTTTATTATACTCATATTTTTTCAGCTATGTATATTAAGCTATAGTTGTTGAATGGGTGTTTTATAATGCTGAAATCTATTCTCTTGGGCAACAAAGTTTATTCTACTCTTACACGAATCTCATATGTTATGAGTAGAAAAATGTTTCAGTTCTATAAATGGTATAACTGATTTCTTTTCCTGTTCTATACTGATATGAGGTATGAATTGAAATGGTATTTTCTTATTTAATTATAGTGAATTTTATATCAGTAGTTTTTTGTTTTTTTAATTATTTTTTTCTGGTTTCTTATAATTAATACTTATTGTAACATATTTCGTTATATTGCAATAGGTGCACGTAGGTCCGAGGGGGGGGGGGGGTGTCGTGGGGCTTGGGTGGCTACCAGGCGGGTTCGCAGGTGGTGGATAGCGGAATACCCTGTATGACCAGAACGTTATCAGGGTAACCCCGAATAGCAAATGAGGGGTCCCGAATCAACCCCTTCTTTTCGTTTTAACAACATATATGCATAAATAACTGAAAATGGAATTCAGTTTTTAATACAGTGTCTTCGGTGCCTGCCTTTTTCATTCAAATTTCCTGTTTCTATTCAATTTTGTTTTAGATATCATATTGATCTAAAGGTGCCACATTATTTAAAGGTTGTTATTTGCATATCTTTTAATAGAAATCTGTTAATTACATATTTCAACTAAATTTTATATTAGGTAACCAGGATCTTGCATGATTTATAAATATATACAGTCAGGCAAAATGATCTGACACATTTGTAGGTTAAATAAAAGGCAAATAAATTCAATAAACAATAAAGTGTTTTTATTTTCAAAAAGTACATATAATGTCATTTTGTTTTGTTTCTGTATAATGCCATTTTTTGTTAAACATAATGCATATAAATTTTAAACTTAAATTAAACATAATATGTATTAAACCTACACATGTGTCAGATCATTTTACCTTACCCTGTATTATGATAAAGTTCAATATAGATAAAGAACTAAAAATAAATAAAATATACAAACTTACACTCTCTAATTTTCGGTTCATCCATCATCAGGAGATGTAAGAGATTGAAACCTAACTCAATGATGCAAAGACGGTTGGATATCTAAATATTTTTAATAAGAAACCCTTGCTCCTACCGTATACCTAACAAAATCATTACGAAGATCTCAAGGTGTCCTTTGTTCATAAATTTACGATAAAACAATCTATTTCATAGCCGGCTGACAGTTCATCCAGGCAGAGTTATCTTAAATCCTTGAATTGATTAAAAAGTGAATGGCCTTATAGGACTTCCCCTGACGATAATTAACCATAGCATAAAAAGTCACCACTAATGGACCACTAAATTTTCTTTCAGTTTATGTCAACTATATCTGTAAATGATAACTGTATACTTGAGATCTTCACTCAACCTTTTTCCGTTTTAATATGCTTTCACAATTTCGTCAGTTATATAACGAAAAGTTATGGGATATATACATTTTTTAAATATATCTATTACAATACGAGTATGAATATATCTAGAACAATTTCTTACAACAGTTATTTAAACTATTTTTCCTAATCATCACCTAAAATTTAATTTGAATTACAATTATTTATTTGATATTGTTAATAATTATGTTATTTAATTTAATATTAATCAAAATTATGTGTACAGATTTATGCGAAATAGAAAAAAGATATTTTCAGTTAAGGTACTTACAAAGAAAGTGTGACATTAATGCCAACATAATATGCCAAGCTTTCTTCTTTATATATCTTTCAATAATTTAGATACCGTGTTCTTTAATCAGAAATGTAGTACTGTTCTATCAACTATTCCTGTCCTTCTAATAACAAGGTTATGGATCTTGATATCCATAAGTATCAAGAGCAGTTTTTTCATCAGTAAAATAATTAATGAAAAAACATGTACTACCACGCATTCCAATGATGCCAACAGATACTCCATTTGAATTCAAACATCTACAGTTTCCTGTACGACTAGCCATTGCAATGACCATTAACAAAGCACAGGGACAATCATTGCAAGCATGTAGATAAAAGTTGTAAATCCATGCTTCTCACATGGACAGCTGCACATTTGTTGTTTACAACTTGGAAAACCATCAAATTTATTTGTTCTTGCACCAGATAGGAAAACAAAAAATGTTGTATATTTACAAATACACAATACAAAATATATTGCCATAATATTGTTTATATCGAGAAGTAATAAAAAGGTAACATAAAGTTCACTATCAATATTCTAATGGTTCATTGAATGGTTTTAATTGATTTCATATCATGGAATCAATTATCTGATGTTTTTGATTTATCTTTTGCAGATAAATTATTACTTAAGTAAAATATACTTAGTAATTTGTACTAAGTATAAATGTATATGACACTTATGTTAAAAAAAGCTAAAGGTAACACGACATTCACTAACAGAGTCAGCTAGTTATATATAAAATTACATTAAAATGCAACAATTATAATTAAAACCCTGATGTACAAACGTCATGAACGATAAGAACTTTGGTGTTTGCAGACAGTTTTATTTGCCATTGCTGTTATCTAGCCAGAGATTTAAATCCCTTAAGAGATAACAGTAAAACAATAGTTCTGTAAGTCAGTGCCATAATGTTTTCTAGTGATGATATCTTGTCTACCGTCTTCTTGGGCGGAGTTTTATTTCTTTTGATTTACTATTACAGCACCTCTACATATGACTACTGGAAAAAAAGAGGAGTACCATTCCCAAAACCATTTCCTCTACTAGGTAACTCTGTCAGACAAACATTTGCTTTAGGTTCAAGCAAAACTGAACAGAACAAATTTTATTATTCTTACTCAAATGAACGATTCGTTGGAAAGTTTGTGCTTCGCACTCCGATCCTTTTCCTTCGTGATCCTGATATCATTCACACTATTCTTATTCCTGACTTTGCCTACTTTTACAACAGAGGAATCAACATTGACGAGAAGGTTGACCCTCTTTCTCAACACCTAGTTAATCTTAAAGACCAGAAATGGAAAAACCTGAGAAATAAGTTGACACCTGTTTTCAGTTCAGGGAAACTGAAATTTATGCATAATACACTAGTAACATGCACAGATAGCTTGGTAGAATCACTGTCTTCGTATGTCAAGGAAGGGAAGCCAATAGAAGCCCGAGCAGTAATGAGTGGCTTCACAATGGATGTCATTGGACATTGTGCTTTTGGACTTCAAGTAAACGCCTTAAATAATCCCAACTCTGAGTTTAGAAAGATGGGTCAGGAGGTATTTCGACCTTCCCTGAGAAATAAAATGCGTTTACTAGTAAGAACAGCTTGTCCCAAACTCATATCCCTTTTCAATTGGAAATCACTTTCTCAATCCACTGAAGACTTTTTCATCGGAGTTATCCGAGATGCCATTGAAACACGTGATGCTCATAAAATCAATGTCAACGATTTTCTTCAACTCCTGATCAATATACGAAAGGAAGAATTGGAGAAAAACAATGTTGCCGTAAATGATGATGAACGTAAGTTCTTATTTTTTCGATTATATTCATATATATGAAAAAAGACTAATTAAAATTATATATATTATATTTATATTTTATAATTATATTTTAATATTATATAATTATTTAGAATAATTATATTTTAATATAATAATTAATTTAATTATAATAATTTATAATTATTTTATAAATAAATAAAATTATTTATCAATCTTTTTAATGAATCTGGTAATTACAAATTACCAATATGTATGAAACTTCATAATTTCTTTTTCACCCATCTGAATCATATAATAAGATGAAAAAATTATTTTAGTGTAATTATTTTTCCTAATCAAGTCAAATTAAGTATTCCTGACATCTATTTACAGTTTGACACTGACCTTGTCAGTGACTTCACTGATAAAGTTAATTCTTTGTTAACAAAATATACAACGTAATGATTCATTATTCAAATTATCTGTACAATATTTGCGAATTGTGTTGTCTGTATGTCCATCATAACAGCTATACTGTAAAACTAATTTAGAAGGATTAGATTTAATTCTTTTTTTCAAATTTTCAGTCAGGTCTTTAAGGAAAAAAGAGACTAGAAAAGAGTTTTAAAATTCCTAGGAAAGATTAAGAACATGAAATTTGCAAGTTGCTAATTATAACCTGTTTGGTTATTTTGACATTCCGACTATTTTTACTGTTGTTTACTCTCTATATGAAATACAGAGAAAATGTTTTTGGGTCAACATTTAGTTTTAACTGATATCAAAGTTTCCAGGTCCCTTAAATCCAATGAAATAACATTTAGTTTTAACTGATATAAACGTGTCCAGGTCCCTTAAGTCCAATGAAATAACATTTAGTTTTAACTGATATAAACGTTTCCAGGTCCCTTAAGTCCAATGAAATAAGTTTTGGGAATTGTCCATTTATGGGTTTGTGAGCAGATATTTTGAATGCACACATAAAACTTTATGCCCTCTGTATATTTTAAAAGACAAATTTGTGCCTGAATTTTTATCCAGAGAATATTCTTATCTCTATTCTAATCATACTATGTCAAGTTCCAACAGCTCAGAAGTGGTTAGAGGCGGGTCAATTATCAAAGTACTAACCATTATAATTATTGTAATTATTTGCTTAACTTTGGTGTACTAAATACAGCAAAGAAGAACTGGGCATCTGTTATTCTGCTATTAAGTTCTTTCACGTTCTTTCAAATGATTTAACTAATATACAAAATAAACCATGTATAATTCTGAAATTCTATAATATCCATTTTATCAATAACAAGATTTCGCAATAAACACGTGAAATTGTGGTTTGAACACTGATAGCGCAATCAATGTGATCAAACCACAATAAAAACATCTGTTTTCCTCACTTATCTTATTGTGGTTTGAACATTGAATATCCATATTATTAAACAATTGCAATAGACGTTTAATTAATAATTTCTCTTTTAAAAAATGCTTTGGTCTATTCCATGGTAGTCGAATTAATTATGTAATCAATGTAACAGAATTTCCTTGCACTTGACAAAAATAATTTACAACAAGAACAGTCCTACTGATATTGAAATATTCTAAGTAAATTTAAATATAATATGTTCAAAAAAGAATAATTTTATTTAAATTTTCTTAATTGATATACATACAAGAATAATTGATGTATTTTATGATTATTTTAATGATGAACATTACAGTTATTTTTGACGATTTGGTAATGACTGCCAACGCGTTTGTATTTTTCTTGGCTGGCTTCGAGACGACAGCATCCACATTGAGTTACTGTTTATTTGAACTTGCCCAGAACCCCGACATACAAGAGAAGTTAAGGTGCCAGGTGGATGAAGTACTTGCTAAACACAATGGTATACCTTCCTTTGAGGCTGTCAAGGAAATGACGTACATGGGAAACGTTATATCAGGTTTGTCAGCATTGTCAATATTTTAACTACTACATTACCTAATAAGCTGATTCTAATATGAAGATTTGAGATAATACTTCTAGGTATTTAGGCAAACATTAGTCCTTTTGCCGACGTTTCTACATATATTTATGTCATCTTCAGGGGTACAACATGATTTTTTTACAATTAGCACTACTATTACTAATATTTGATAATTGTAAAAAAATCATGTTGTAGCCCTGAAGATGACATAAATATATGACGAAACGTCGGCAAAAGGACTAGTTTAAAATCATTCGACCTCAAACCTCAAAAAAAAAAAAAATTACATCATATAAATATTGGGTCAAGAAAACAAATCATGATATACGAGTATATATATATACTTTATGTGTAGATATGCGTAGGGTGCATATTGGTGAATATACAGAAGCTTGTGAATAAACTATGAATTGTAATAAAATTGGCATACAAATATAGTCTGTTTTTACAAAAAGAACTGTTTTTAATGTGATTTTTTTACTTTACCATAAATAAATATAGTGATCATAAAGGATTCGATCTGGAAATATCTCTAACTTCCTGTTACGACGTTTTTTCAAAGCTGTCTGTGTTTATATGGCGGTGTGTATTCAAAAGTGAAGTTTGCTGCAATAAACAATCTTTGATGTATCAAATTATTATTTTACAACAAATTACATAGCATAGATGTACCCTATTGTTTGGGAGCAATTATGAATGATGAAAAAGCCACTTTTTTTTAAAAAAAAATATTTGTTTAGGCAAGATTTTTTTTCACCTTAACTACGTTTATGTAAAGACAAAAAATAATTTATTTTTATTGTACAAACAATACACGAGGCAGTTATCCTTTGAACTGTAGAGTCTTGAAATTTTGGTATTAATTATCTTGGCATGGAAGTGACAAAATCAATAAGTAAAAAACGCTCAGATTTTTAAAACAAATGGAAATATTTTTTTCAATAAAATGTAAAACTTTTGACTTATGATTCAATCAATCTGAAACCTTGTGAGGAGGATACAAACCACACTGTTTGACCGGCCAAAATCAAAATTATATATTCTAAAATAGAGCATTATGTAAAGGATGAGTTGAGATAATTTTTTAAAATTAACTGAACAAATAATTAACAATTTATAAACAAAAAATCTGGAGTGGCCTGCACTAAACTTTACTATAAGTAAACTTAATATCAATGTTCTTGGGTATATGATATATAATGTCTCATTTAAGCATAATGTAAACATTTAAATGGGAGATGCTTGTTAGTCTTTCATTTCTGAGGTAGTACAGATAGTGATTGATCGACTTATCAATATATAAGCTTATTTTTGTACATCTGACAGCTGATCCAAATAATCTCATTGGTATAACTACAGAAGTAATAACATTTTTGAAAAGCTAAACTGAAAATTTCTTAATACGAAATAATCTCCTACAAGAGAACATGCGTTTGTTCAAATAGCCAGTGGATTTCTTATATCGGTTACTTGATCTCTTTCTACATTGAATATTTAAGTCAAATTTTTAAATTTAAATCAGAAAAATACTCTTATTTTCTCTGAAAACATCATAAACATCCAAGAAAAAATGTCGTTTTAGGACAATTTATAATTCAGGATATACAATAATTACATTTATTAATCTTCAGACGAAAGATTTCCATTTTGAATTATGTTTTACATTTTTGTTTTTTTATAGAATTATTATACTGGGAATTTTATGGCTTCTTAGTATTTATTAAAATCATTTTCCTTCCCCTTTAACGAAAATCATATATACCAATTTTCTCTGAGTGAGTGTTATCTTTATTCCTGCGTCTTGTACTCTGTTATAAGCTTGCTATGAATGTATATTGGGAAAAAATATATTAGTTTGCATACTCAACTCAAAGTCGAAGCCAGCTATTCAATATAATTTAAATCATTTATAGTTGAGAGCTTCTAATTTTTGAAAATAATAAATATGTACTATTAGACTAGAATAGTCTAATTTTATCTCAGTGGTTTTGCTCAAAAAATTTCTAAGTCAATGTAAACATTATAAAAAATATCAAAAATTCGACAAGAATAGCAGGTGATTCCCTTAGTCTAGGATAAACAAACAGTTTTTATAGCTTTATTGCTTTTTCCCATAATTGAAACTTCATGAATATTTTTTTGTAAATTGCTAATTTTTTGTTTCATTTTTGGTCAAATTTTAGTTTTTAATGAGCCGTTTAGCGTCAAAAAAACATTCTCTGAAAACAGAAATGGTACTTTAACGCCTCTTGGGTGAATGTAATTTTTAAAAAAATTATTTCAAATTATTTTCCATAAAATGTTCTATTTTTAAGCATATTTTCATTTTGATCCGTCAAACGGTATACCTTGTATGGCTCTAACAAGCTTTGAGATTGAATTATAAGTCAAAATTTTTACATTTTATTGAAAAAAAAATATTTCACCTTGTTTTAAAATTTAGAATATATTTTTCGTTTGTTCTATTTGTAACCTCAAAGATAATACCAACATTTCAAAACTCTAGGAGAAAAAAATTATCAGTTATCAGTTTAGGAGAAAAAAATGTTTTCTAAAAAACGGTTTATGGCAAAAAAAGTGACTTTCCCGTCATGCATAATTCTTCCCAAACAATAGGATCTTCTACACTATGAGGCCCATTTTTGTGTAAAATATCAACTTGACCATCAAAGATTCTGGACAGTAGCGTCCAAATATTTATCTATGCATATAATGCAATGTATAAACAATTGTGATATTCTTTGAGTCGGTATAATTTGTTTTATAATTCCTTATATTGTCAAATTTATTAAACTATTATGGCATCAAAAAAGTGATAGGTCAATAAGACAATGTCAAGTTCTTAATTTTGAGCTAGTTATAAATAAATAATTTTAATTAATAAAACCTATATGTTTCAATTTTAGATATGAAATGAACTATTTAATTGTTTATATAAAATTAAAGTCTTCATTTAGTAAGCACAATACACGAGGCAGTTATCCTTTGCACATATCTCCTTCCTACCCTTTTTTGGATAGTTTCAATCCCAATATACCTACTGAAGACAAGTGTGATAAGAATGATGGATTTTTTAACTGGATATACAAGTGTTTAATTACAGAAATATATGCTTAGAATAAATTAGAACATTCAAAAGAGTAATTAAAGGATTAAAGGTTTTTCTGTATATAAAAGTGAGACAGTACAATCACAAAGTAAAAATTTATACTTAGGATGAAAGGCTATAGTAGTTCGAATAGAACTTATATGCTCAATACTTACAATAAAGTAATACAGTAGGGTATTTTACACTTGACTTATTGAAAATACCCAACAAGTATCTAAGACTGCCTACTTTTTCAAAATTTAATAACTATTGGAAAACTGTTTTAACCTTGTTAACCACATATGAACCAATCAATCTACCCATGAGTTTGTTAGACCTTTACTTATTTAAAAACTGTGCATAACTCCTGATCTTTTTATAAAATTTAGTTAGACACATTTGACTATAAACAAAACGTTTATGAAGGTGTTGCCAATTATGAGGTGGGTACAGTTAGAAGTTTACAAGAATCACCCATAATATATTAGGCTATTCATATCTGTAATTTTTAATAGGGACATTAACTTTAAAAAATAAATTTAATATAACTTGTGGTTATTATTCCTTCAAAAAATGTGGTAACTGAACCGTATTTACATATGTAAAAGAAAGTACATTTCTTGAACAAAAAGCCTAATACTATTATTCATGAATTCCTTGTGATTTTAAATTATACTTGATCACCGAATATTAAAAAAGTACACAAATTTATTAGTATTTTGTAAATATAAATACCTACAATAATTCAATAAATAAATTATGAACCATAAAAATATTATATCTTTAACTAAAAATCGTAACATTTTAAAGGTTAAATATTTTTTATCCACAACATATGTTGAAAGTTATGTATGTATCTATTTCATTTAAAATATGTATTAATTTTTTTAATAATAATTTTATAAAAAGTTTATTCCATTTAATAAAATAAAAATTAGGTTCTTAATTTTCAAATATTATATGCAATAAGTTACATCCTATTCAGGGATACACTGGCATATGATATGCACGTATCAGTTACATGAATGTGCATTCTCATGTCAAAGTAACTTTTTTATTGTTTTATATGTTTGGTGCATGTTATGGTAAATATTGGTGTATTATTATATTTACTTTACTTAGAGATATTGATAAAATCAATTTTCAGATGATAACGGAATTACATGTTTTGTTTTCCCTAAATCAAAGTTTGATATTTTTTGTAAGATGTCTATGTTTGTGTTAATGTATATATTTTTAAATATTTTTAACTTGATTGGTTGTCCTGTTTGATAGATTTTTATTAAATTTCTTAGATATTTAGGCCAATAACCATCCAACTTTTGGACAATATTGAATCATGAGGGAGGTTCCTTATATCAAAAGGAACATAAAAATGTTTCCTGGTTTTGTCATTTTAGAACTTTTAACTGATAAAAATGCCATGAATTTTTATTATTGCAAGAAGTAGGAAATACTATAAAAGACTATTTATTAAATTCTACCTGTTCTAGAGTTAACCGAAAATGTAATTACTTGAAAGAAATACGTTATTTTTATTAGAATTTGATTAAAAATATTAATATTTTAAAAATTTTGGGAATACCAAAATAAAATTTGTGTTGTTTTGTTTTATCTTAATTAGATGAAGATTTATAGAGGACAAAAGAAGTAGTTTCATTGCTACTAACTTCGTGTCAAACAAGTGATAATGTCAATATTCATTTAAAAAAACTCTTATTTGAAGAAAATTAAGGAAAAGAATTACTTTGTATTTTAATGATGTATCATATCATTGAAATAAAATATACAGTAACAAAATAATATTGAGTGGAAAATTTGTAATATTATTTGCAGTTAATTTCTCAAAAATGAGAAATTAATCTTTCGTAAATCATTTTTCAGATATTTATTTCTTAAATAAAAAGGTTTTTTTTCCAGTTATATTGCCATTAATATAATAAATCCAACATTTACCATTATATCCTAATCAAGCAATGAAAACAATCACAACGAAGAAATATGGACAGTTTCTTTATTATTAACTCTAATATTTTTGTCTTCCTCTTTCGTAACTGGTTCAATGATAACCAAAACTAATTCTTATATATTTAATTACTTAATTATATTAATTAATCTAATTGTATATATTCCTTAGTTATCTCTGCCACTCTGAACTGATAACGCATCTAATTGCGTAGCTTATCTCTTCCGTTCATTAATGATTTTATTAGCAATATATCTCAATAAGTATGGCTAATTCTAATTATTAGTTACTCTTTTTTTACTTCAATTGCAAACGTATGTTTATAATGTCGTTAAAATGAATGAGCTTGAGGTAATACATCCAAATAATCAATTAATTAAATTGTTTGTGTCTGTGTTTGGCTTATACTGTATTTTCTTGTGGACCACTCAAGGAACTTTTATATTCCTTAAAAGAAAGTTTAATTTTGTTTACTATAAAAAATCTTTTATTCAATAATTGAGTTTTATTATTTAGTATTAAACGTTTAGTGATTTATTGTTTTATTGATTTTCATGCAGGTTAAGTATTACAAACAATAATTATTTGTTCAACTTCAATTTATGAGAGTACTAGTTATCAAAGTAGGCATTACTGTGGATCTTTATGATTCCTGTGGAAAACAATTCGTCTAGATTTAATTTCTTTGTAAACCATAAGTAAAAAAAAATAATATGTTAACCATAAATTTTTCCTTCGTCATATTTTCACCCTGTTTTACCTTAATTTAAACTCCAAAAAGGCTTGAAAGAGGTAAAGAATAAATCACTTTTTATCATACTATACGTCAACAATGGATGTACATGAAATTTTTTTAAAAGTAACTTCTTACATTTAGAATGGTTATTAACATTTGAACATAATTCTGTTTTCATAGTTTAAACTGATTCAATTATTGGAAGAGTATTTTAAATTCAAACACACTAAAAACAATAATAAATATCTATCAATTTTACGACTGTGTAAAATACTATTTATGAAGTTCATTTTTCAAAGGATAATAAGAAAAATCACGTTTTTTTTAAATGAACGGAATAATCTTCTAATTATAACTGACCAAAACATATTGGGTAATAATATAAAGAAGGAAAAGGTTAACAAGTTATTTATTTTACGATTATGACTTATTAAAAAAAAAATTTTTTTTACCAGTTGTGTTACAGGAATCATGAATCATAAATATCCACAATGACTCTACTTCGATTACTAGTCCACTTTGCTATATTTTAGTATAAGATACACAATTTTTATTATTTGGTATTTTTGTTATCAAATTATTGTTTAATTAGTAATCATGCTGGAGTTTAATCTATTTAAGTATATTTGTTATTGTTTCATTACAGAAACACTCAGAAAGTATTCACCTGTCACAACATTGATACGTGAGTGTACGAAAAATTACCAAATTCCAGACAGTTCAGTAGTTATTTCAAAAGGTACTTTGGTCCAAATCCCTGTCGATTCTCTTCATCATGACCCGAAGTATTATCCTGATCCTTCTAAATTTAATCCTGATAGATTCGATGGCAATATTCGGAAAGGAACTTACCTCCCATTTGGTGATGGACCAAGGATATGTATAGGTAAATAGATGTTTTGTTAATATCATTTTTGTTTTTATTTAGTATAATGTTTTTAAAAACAACTTCGGTTATTAACACTACCTCATAGAAGTAATACAAATCTTTACTTTAATTAAAAATGATATTAGTTCTTATTAGTTATTTTTCTTAAAAAATACATATATCGTTAAGTAATTATAGATATGGAGGTCCTAACGAATTATTAAGTTCTTAAAACTTAACAAGTTCTATTAACAATAGAAAACGAAAGAGTTTTATGAATGAATAAAAAAAAATTCAAAATCCAAAGTAAGCAAATAGCTCAGTTTAGTTCTTATCTTTCTTATAATTTGTTTTTCTTAATTATATATAATATATATATATATATATATATATATTGATAAAAGTATCGACCGTGGAATAGAAACACAACTAAAGTTTATCGGGACTAGGTCAGTTCTTCAGGTTCAAATTAAACTCTCATTACCAACGCTTTGGTTTTTATTTAAAACCTTCATCATAGGCAGAAGTATAAATTTTAAAATATAGAAACTAATTATTACGTTACAAATTATTTTACAAAGAAAAATAGTCTGTGGATTTCAACAACAACTGTAGTTTGAATGAACACATGACACTGAATAGTTCACACAGGGTAATTGTTTTTAGTAAGCATATAATAGTTAATATTAAAATATGCGATTTGACTATAATTTCTATTGTGAATACCATGATATACAGTTTAGTTGTAAAACTTCAGCTTTAGTTACTTACTTAAAACTCGTAACTATAGTTTAGTTACTCAACATTCACGCATCTGGCAACGGTCAAAATTGCAGGTTTCATTATTACTAAGCAATAATGTTTTTATTAACATTCTTTAGAGGTCGAAAAAATGGAAATATTTTATAAAAGGGTCAAAAATCATCAAAAGTTGATGATCTTTAGCTTAGAACGAGCGATGAACTAGAATCGTTGGTTCTAACAGTAGTATGCTAACCTCTTCTAAATTTGTAATAGTTTTTATTAGTTTTTTAAACAACTTTTTTAAATCACCTCTAACAACTTATTTTACATTTTAAACTTAAAGTGGTACTTGGAACAAAACTTTCCATTGAGTCAAAAGGTTCCTTTCTTTTAATTAAAATTTGATATGCACTTAAATGTTATCTACATATTCATATTTATACAAAAAAAAAGTTTTGTGTCTAACTCTATTTTTTGATTTAATTAAATATTTATGGTTGGTAGCTCTTATACTCAGCGTTGCTCAAAGAAAAATAATAAAAAACATTTATGAATAAGTTGCATATTAAATAAATTCCTTATTTTTTTATTTCATAAAATTAATAAAGAACGATTTAAATTCTTTTTTGACGGTAACTGTAAATTTAGGACCCAGATGTAAAACTCACCTATATTATCACAGTGGGTTTATATTAAAACCCAAATGTTTTGTGAGATCAGCCATTATCATGTAGCCCTTATCTAATAAAAATTAAAAATAAATAAAGATGTCGTTTTTCAAATTACAATTTCAGACAATGGGTCGTTGTCAGTTAGTTCAAAGCAATCCTTATAATGATTTCAAATAAATATCGCCAGTTATGTAACTATTTATAGGATAATTTTAAACTGGAGTTATAACAAAAACAGTTTAATTTAAAAAAAAATATATACAATAAACAACATTATTAATTGAACAATATTAATTATGTTTTTATCATATATCATGAAAATTATTTAAAATTAATTTGAGGTTAGAACTGTTAATATAATGGTATAATTATTTAACATTTTCTCATAAATCAGAAAATTTTTTCATGGTGAATATTCTTTTAATAGTTTTCCTTAAGAAAACTCATACTCAAAGTCATATTTACACTCATAATCACAGTAACAAACACACTTACCCTCATACTTACACTAGCACACTTACCTCTTCTATATTGCTTTGAAATCTATGAATAGATGTTACGTAGATGTTCCATGTCACCGGCTCTTCTCGCATATTCAGTGAAGCGTAACAGTGTGGGTGGTTAATGGTGGACCTGGTTGACCTTATTTTGGTTTCATGTCACTGGAACATTAAGGGCAACTGTAAGGGTGATGAGCTTGCCCGATTTGGCACTACTCTCTCGACGCAGGATGTCCTATAACTTTCTACATGTAAGCTTTGGATCAGACAGAGAATTGATGAACGCGTCAAACAAAGATGATCTAAGGAGGACACGTGTCTTATTTCAAAGCAGTTGTGGCATTCCTATAACTCTAGAAGGACTAAGGATCTTCTCTCGATGAATAGAAGAATGGTAGCCAATGTGATCGCTATTTCCAGGGGGCACTAGCTAATAGGAAAACATGCACCAGATTAGGAATGGAGGCGAGGGATTTTTGCAGGGCATGCCAGAACGAGGAAGAGGAGAGACAGTTCCTCACTTTCTCTGTCAATGCCCTGGTTTGGCTCAAAGAAGGAAAGAAGCTTTAGGACAGTACTTATTTGACAATCTTGAGAACTTAGCATCAACTGGTATCAGGGATGTCTATATTTACTGTTCTCTCGAGATGGTTCGAGTGGACCAGGTACGGGGGAGAAAGCCCCAATTCTTCTTTGTGATATCACAAGGAACCGGCTTGTGGCCTTGTGTGTTCTCTCTCGGGATGGACAATGTAACCTAACCTAACCTAATGATAAACGTGCTGAAATGGCATCCACATTTAAAGTCCCACAGAACTCTTTCCGAAATGGGACAGAAATGATTATGCAATACTATAGTGAAAGCTTAATATTAATTTGATTATTTTAGCACAATGTACAAAAATTAGCACTTTCTTTAAAAATGTATATTTTTTTTAGGAATGAGGTTTGCAAAAATTGAGATGAAAGTAGCACTTTCAATCATGTTAAAACACTTCAAATTTTCTCCAAACGAAAAGACTCCAAGTCCACTAGAATTTCATCCAAAAAGTGTTTTATTAGCACCAATCAATGGCATCTGGTTGAATGTGGAGAAAAGATAGTATAGTCTTACCATGGCAGATAACAACTGGGATGCTTCTTTTAACTGTACAAGAATGCAGCTCTTACTTCTTCATATCTTATCATCCCAACTACAAACTATGATACATACGACAAAATATAATTTCCAGTGAGTTGAATACACAATGGTATTGCTTCCTTAAAACCCAAATATATAGTTTATTCCTCTGTCCAATCTTCATTAGTTAATTTTACATAAATATTTATTTCTCTAGCAATATAAATTGGGAGACAAGTAATATTATCATTACTTGTTTTCATTCATCAATGACATTTGTTAATTTAATGCTTGAAAACACACATATAGTACAGTCTAAAACTCTGAAGTACTCTACACCCAACTTTTCTGTAAGTAAATCCATTATCAGAAATAATAAGCAATAAATTTAATATATTGATTTATAGTAATATGGCTCTTACTGTTTACCAATTATGATGACAATGTAATTTGGATAATTATTTAAAAAAATTGGTGAACGTGTGGAAGGTATGATACTTATAAATTTTTATTAATAAATGTCATTAATATTAATATTAATGATGAAAAGGAACAGGTAAAATAATATTGCTAATTATTAATTCAAACTAGAAACCATAGCTAACAAATTAAATTTGTCACACTAATTGAAAGATATTGTTAAAAAATCATCAAATATATTAATAAAATCTGATGGCTTATTAATGGCTGAGGTAAGTTTAGATAATTATCTAAGTGAAGACCAATATCACTGGCATCAAAAATATACCAAATATTCAAAGAAAATAAATATTAGTTGCATGAAATCTACTGGAGCTCTTATTACAGTGTCTCAATTACACTATGGTATTAAAAAAATTAAATAAATAAATGAACTTTTATTTGTTTAACATGATATTTATTTGAACAGTGTGAACCATGATTAAATAAGATACTGAACTTCAAAACAAAATTATTCTTTTATTTTTTTTAAATATGCATATTCTACTACTTTTTTCTATTGTACAGCGAATAAAATCTATCTGCATTATTTTATTTGTACGTTCAATTTATTCCAGATCATTTTGACAACCGTATTGGTTAGACAAGTTTAAAGCCTATTTAAAGACCTTTACATTATAAACTATTTATACCTAAGACAAAAATATTTGTTTTGAATTTTTTTAATTTTAATTAAATTTAATACCTTCAGTAAAACTTTGAGAGTGACAGAAGATTAATGTCATAGTTATTATGAAGTATTGGAGTAGTTCTATTTCATATTTCTCATCTGCACAAATATTTAAACCGTATACTTTTTTTTTGTAAAAATTTTTATATGTTTGTAAATGTAAGTTTTCACCTTTACTCACATACAATATGAAACCCCCTAAAAACGGTAAGGAATAATTAAAATTTCATACTTTTTGTTAATGTTTATTTATAAAAACAAATAACGTAGAAAACATTAAAATTTTAATATCACAGTCAGAATAATGTTTCTGTTTCAATGCTGACCTGCAATATTTCTTTGACAAAGTAAATTTATACGAACATGAATAAATACTTCTTAATATTATGTTATAATTTACGTAGTTTAAATTAAGACAGTGCAAATAATGGGTCTGTAATATTTTTATTAATAGTGAATTAACAATTAAAATTATACATTTACAATAATCATATACATGAATTACAGGCTACTGTGCATACACGGACCTGTATTTTTTTAAAAAAAAAACATTTATCATTAACAAGATAAGAGTATAAAGAGTGCGGAGTATCTTTGGTTCATTGAATGTTGTCTCATAAAGAACTGCTACCTCGCAGTTTGCTGACACCCTGGGGAACAAGTCCAGAAGCACTGCATAAGAAAATCTAGGGTTTTCCCAGTCTGACTAATACCTGAAACAGATCATGTATGTAACAATCTCAGAAAGAAGTGATCTATTCTAACTACTTACAATAGTTAACTTTCTTACATAAGTTCAAATAAGGGCTTCATCTCTAATTGTATTGCTTATTTTTTTTCTATACCATATATATAATGAAATGACCCGCAGGGAGGCAGGGTGGTAACTCAAAGCGGGTCGCCTACCTCCGCACTGAGTTACTGCCATGTCTCCTTTTGGGATTCTTCGCCTCCTGATGATGACTACTGTCGAAAAATAGAGATGATTTATGTTTGCGACTATCTTGGTGTTACTTTTGTTATAATTTATATATATGGGTATATATTGCACTATTTTTCTGTATTTAGGTTTGGTCCAGCTGAGACATACGTTGTCGAGATAAGGAAACGTTGAACTATTTTAGTTATAGAATTCTCCCTCTCTCTTTTCTCCTGAAGACGGATTATCCGATAATTTGAATGAGTAATTGTGTTCCTTTACTCTCTCTGATACCCGTCTTCGATTTTGAACTTTTATGTATCCAGTTTGGATCGTCTTTCTGATTTTATATTACATATATGTATATATATTTTCGATTATTAATTCTTTAATAATTAACAATAATCCCATAGAATAATGGGATAATTATCTCATTATCCAATTTCCATTATCTTTATAACTTAACTTCTTTATTTCCAACTGTACTTTTCTAACTAATTCTGATACTTCTTTACATTTTCATTTCACCTTAATTGGTTTGCTATATTTTTTCTTTCCTTCCCAAATTACTTTACCTCTTTTTGTTAAAAAAAAAAAAGAATTTATACAACTCTTTTCTTTTTCTCATTAATTTTATTGATTTTATCTTACATGTCACTTAGCCGATTCCTTTTCCTACACTATTATCATAAAGTTAGCTCGTATTATCGAATCTCTCAGTCTGAAGATCGTGAATGCCGAAACTTCAGTTCAATATAATGTATATGTGAATACTTTCTTCTCGTTAATTACTAAAATCACCTCTTTGCCAACATTTAGTCTTTATTTCAAGACATCCTATGGGTTAGAAACCAAATCTTATCTTAGAAAATTATCTTATCTACACAACATTATACATATAAATTCAAGGAACTTACTTTAGGATAGTATTTACAAACGAACCGATCAGTTATCTTATCGCTTTCACGTGCTGCTATCTGGCGACATTTTTTGAAACACTTTTCATATTACATTAATAAATGCATGAAACAATAGAAACTAAGATAAAATTGAAACGATTAGCTATTTAAAATTTAACTAAAAATTCTACTTGAGTTATCAGTTTTTCTGTTACTACTGTTACTGTTTTTCTGTTACATGTATTCCTGGTATTTCCTATAAATACAATCTCTTTATCAGTTTTTTATTATGAGAAGTGTCATAATCTAAAATTTTAGATAAATAGGAGGGGTGGGGAGGACACTTTCTTTAAAACTTCATACATATTTATTTTCATTAAATTTAAATCTTATGTGTTTATATATATATATATATATATTAAATTATGGCAAATTTTTCATAGTAAAGAATGGAAGTAGTCTTAGTTTTCCCCCCCCCCCCCAGGTGAAAGGTAACTGGAACAATAAACTTTTATCTTTAAGATATTAAACTACGTAAAACCATTTTCCAAGATATATTGTAAAAGTGATTTTAACCGCTAAATACACTTCCATGATAAACTAAGAGGGAGGGATGCAGTAGTCCCCTTTGAGACTTATATACAATCTATTTTCAGAAAAATAAAATCATATTTGCACAACAATAAATATGATATTTTCTTAGATACACAACAATGTAAGAGAGTTAGAGAATGTCTGCCAACAACGTCTACAAAATATAATAATATGTAGTATTAAATATAATATAAAACATTCAAAAATAAGAAACATTACATTTTATAAATCAGAATGGAATTTTGGAATAGTGTCGGAAGCTATGGAACGACGGGTTTTTTGCTAGTGTATATTGATGATCAGCTTCGTTTGAAATAAATCTATAAACAATAAATTGATCACTTCGTAATTTAAAAAATTAAAATAAAATTCATTACTTCCAAAACAGGAAGAAGGATGTTTTTAATTAAATAAAGTTAAATAAAATAATATGTCATTGTAACAAATCTAAACAAACTATTTATGTAAAAAAAGAAATATCACTGTTTAGTTAATAAAATGTGTAACCTTACGCTTCTTAATAACATGGTATTTTTTCGATACCTTTTTTTATATTTTATCAATTAATAAGCCCATACTCTAAATGATGCAAATTAAATTAACTAATGAAAACATTTATTTACTCACTTTTGATAGAATATCTACTGTTGGTACGGTAAACGGATGCTTCTGAAACTGATAACAAAATAAAATTGTTAACACAAATATATATGTGAAAATAAATATTAAATTGTACATGGATGTAATAGTCTTTCAAAGAGATAGGAACACAGACAGTTACAAACTAGACTTCAGTATTTCGACGCCCATCGTCTTCAGATACAAGTGATAATTACATTGTTGGTGATAACGGCTGGAGAAATATCGTTCTGAGTCTTATTTGTTACTCTCTATATTTACGACATTGTGTTTGTAGTGCATTTTATTTTGGTGTTTATATAAGTATATTCGAATACGTGGATTTGGCACAAGATTGACACAGAAAAGGATCCTTATTATATCCTAAATTGGGAACGTTTTTTTTTATTTATAGTTGATAAGTGCATCGTCTACGAGGACATTAGAACTGGGTAACGGTTGTTCATAGGCAGGAGACGTTTAGAATACAGAAAAAGTGAGTGTAATTTCTTTATCTTCTACTGTTATTCTGACGATGCAAAACCATATGAAATATCGACTATTGTAAGAGTATGCTCTGTTATATGTCCTGTATTAACAGGATTAGTATAAGTTTAATTTATGAGTATTAGTATAAATATTAAAAAAACAAAAACCACTTTGCTCTGCAAGACAAAAGTTTTAGAGTAGACACTAACGAACTAAAAATTACTAAACTAGAAGATTGCTCCCTTGAAACAAAAAAAATTGTTGTTTCTATTGGCCTACATTGGTCGCTATATTGATTATCGCTATAGGCACTGTATTTAAGATTCGACGTTTGATGCTGAATACACAGAGCTTTAATTGTTAATAGTGCTTTGACAATGCTATACCATTTTAACAAAGCGGTTCTTTCAGTAAGAACCTCTCTTGTAGTTTCATCTTTCGGACACTTCAGTTTTTTGTGTCTCCGCAGAAATGAGTCCGCAGGAGAGTCATGTGCCCTGATATCGCACTTATAGTCATACCAATGTATTTGGATTACTGAGCTGCATAGTGTACAGTTATACATGTACATGTATTTCCAGGGTAAATGATTACATTAAAAGTTTATGGTTTATGAGGCTAGGTTTATTATAAATGAAGATGAGCAAGCTTTAACCTGTATCCACGATTTGTTGCTTTGTCTATTTATTATTTGTAGATCATTTTTTTGAGAAGTTACTCGAATATCTACTATAAACATGCTAACATCGCAAATAGCTTGACCAAGAGCAATTTACAAATTAATTTCATACCACTTATGATGTACCTACTTAAACCACTCTTATCAAAAAAGAAAAAATGTTAATGATTGGGGGTTGAGTAATTTTTTGAACTTGTTAGTGAAATTACTATAGTAAGTTTCATTGTTACTATATCTTGTTCTATATATCTTTTTTAAAATCTTGTTTTAATATTGAAAATCTTGTTAAATTGTTGAAGTCTGCGGTTTGATAATTCATGTTTGGTCTTCGTTCCAAAATGTTCAGGGCTTCTAATATCATTGCCTGTTTTTATCTTTTTCGTAGTACAAAACCTCTGTGTTATTGACTAACATTTCTCGAGTGAGAGTAACATTATGGGTATTCTGAGTATGGTCTTTAGGACCACCTGCTGCAAGGTGCATGGTAAGCCGTCGGGACAAAGTTGTAGTCGTCGAACCAATGTAGGCAGATTTGAGGGATTCACAGTTCCCTATCATACAGTTATACTGGTATACCACATTGGTCCGCTGGACTAATGGTTTTGTTTGGGAATTGTTTCTTATGATTAAATTCGTAGTATTGAAACCTCTGTAATATATACTAATTTTTAATCTGTCCTGGGGGTTTACGCAAGAGGTGTTATTTTTAATGATAGTTTTCAAGATGCGTTCATCAGTTTTGTAAGTTCTAGAGAATTGATTCAATTAATATATGACCTTTGTTTGACCTTGCTCATCTATGGGAGGCTTTCTGCCACTGTTCAGTCTATTTAGATATGTGTGAAGAATATTGTCAAACTGTCTATTGGTATACCCATTGTTTATCAACACTTGCTTTATTCTTTGTGCTTCGTGATCGAAAATATCCCAATTTGATGAGGTCTTATATGCACGATGTAACAGGGCCTTGATATTACCATCCTTGTACCTCTGTGGGCACTCACTCAAAGCATTTAAATAAATTCCTCCTTGCGAGGGTTTCACATACACAGATGTCTCGTAATGATCATTCTTCTCTTTTATAGTGACATCTAAAAAAATTATACTCTTGTTGAAATTAAATTCTATGGTAAATTTGAGTTTTGAGTTAAATTCTAGCGCAGATTTTAGTTTTTCGATTTCATGTTTTTTCTCAACGACTAGAAAACAGTCATCTACGTACCTACAATAGACTCTCGGCTTGCATGTAAATCCAGGCTATTAGTTACACTAATATATATATATATATATATATATATATATATATATATAACAAATAATATAAAAAAATAACATAAAAAATACTGTTATATCTTCCTTAATTAATGATATTCGTAACGTAATAAAAAATACTTTAGAGTAGGGAATACATTTAATGTTTTAACTACAACGTTTAGATACTACTTTAATACTTTCCCCAATATTTGTATGTATACTGTAAGTTCGTTATTTCTCTAGAGTATTTGCTTTTGCCATGCAGGCAAAGTCTTGAGCAAGACAACTTATGATTATTTCAGCACAGAACAGTTAAAGATTTTCTTCAATTAGCATCTAAGAATTATCATTTAAAAATTAACATCTTACAACTATATTCTTCTTGAAAAATAATGTATATAAAACTCTTGTATCTATATGAAATCTTGGAGTACTATAAAACAGAAAAAAAATTTACATCATAATGTTCAAAATAGTGGAAAAATTTAGCGCCTAGATATAAGGTTTTCTCTATTGACTCTAACTTAGTAAGAGAAATAGAATATAACTCTAGGACAGGTCGAGAGTTTATAGCTCAGACGGGTCACTTTTATTACCTTCTTCACCCATCCATACAACTTACCCTTACCTCCTTATTTCTGCTTTAGTTATCTTTAAACTTTGCTTCAAACTGTCTGGGTATTTCTTCACTTTTTCTTTATTATGTTTTTTAATTTAAATTTACAATAGGGATAATTAAAAAAAACTGATGCCGATCAATGTATTAGAAATTTTCTGTTTTAGGATTATTTGTAGAGATAATATCCAACACTAAGATAATAGATATACAAAGAAGTTGTTTAATCTTTTTTAGTTCATAAGCACTGACACTAAAAGTGGGTTGTAATGCAATGTGCTTTATTAATGCCAATCTAAAAAAATAAATATTTATATAAATCGAAGGCAGTCAGCAAGGTACTCAATACCGAAATTAGATTTTATATACTTTAAGTTCTTTTAGCTTTTATATGAAATATTACCATGGCTTTATGATTACATTTTAAATTTTTAAAAGTTTATATCTTAATCTGCGCCTTTTCATACATGTCTAATAAACTTTTCTTGTTTCTTAATCAACATGATTTCTTGTATTTTGTTTTTCATTTCTGACCCGTAAAAAAGGTCTTAAGTAAAAGTGAAAAGTCAGCTATTAAAGCTTGATTTGAACCTGGAGAACTATCTGACTTAAACTGAATGAATGAGACTCCGGCGAAGTCAGTTGTTAGAGTTGAAAGGTAGTCATTGCTGAATTTGTTTCTGTAGTTTAGACGTTGATTCTTATTTCACGTGTTACTCGACAATCTTGTTGTCGAGTTTTTTTTCCAACTAAACCGAACAATCTTGTTCGAGTATAGTTTTTCCAAGTTTTATATATATGTATTGATAAAAGTATCGACCATGGAATAGAAACAAAACTAAAGTTTATCGGGACTCGGTCAGTTTTTCAGGTTCAAATTAAACTCTCATTGCTTACGTTTCGGTTTTTATTAAAAACATTTTTCATAGGCAGATGTACAAATTTTTAAACAGAAAAACTAATTATTACATTACAGATTATTTTACAAAGAAAAATAGTCTGTGGATTCAACAACAACTGTAGTTTGAATGAACACAGTTGATACAGTTTGAATGAACTGTAGTTCACGTGTTGGGTTTTTGACTCCGACGAAGACCGCTTGTTACGGTTGAAAGATCTTAGTCTTGTTTTCCCATTTCATATTGTCGTTTGATCATTGATATATATATATATATATATATATATATATATATATATATATTTATAACAAAGAGTCATAAAAATTAACATAAAAAGATACTGTTATATCCTACTTATAACAGTATCTTTTTAATGTATTCGTGACGTAGTAAAAAAATACCTTAGAGTAGGGAGGGAAAAAAATAATGTTTTAACTGCGATCTTGAGGTACTAACATGATTTGTTCCTGTTAAATTTGCTCGGCTTGCACGCAAACCATTTCCTGCCAGAGTCTCCAGTAGACTGAGTGCTGGGGATACTGAGGGTTGAGTCGCAAAGCCGTCCTGGACTCTCTTCCAAACGTTCTACGTCCACTGCCATCTGCAATCAATATGGATATTTAAGCATCCAGAAATATATTTCCAAAGGTTTTTATTAAAATATATAATATAATTTAAAGAAGACATTTTGCAGGTTGCAAAAGTTACCTCCTATCATTCGAAATAATATCTAACTTTATAACATTCAGCCGTCCTCTCCTCCCACATTGGAGAGATCATACATTTTATAAACACCACCTTTTTATAGTTCAATATTTTAATGTTGAAATATTGACCACCTTTTGTGTGAAAATATATAAGGTTTGTTTAAATTCGATAAAAATCTCAAGAATATGAACACCGATTCTCAATTGTTGTAGATCAAACCTGTTGACAACAATTTTTTGTCAAGTGTTAAACCTTATATTAACTTTTTACACCAACAAAATATACCATAGCCATGTTGAACACACCTATTTTTTGTTAATCAACAAAGAAGTTAAGGCACAATGGGCATAGTTAGCACTTGGATGGGTGACACTACATGCCGGTGGTGCTCCCGGTGTGTGACTTTTTATTTCATGCTTTTAACTGTGACATCTTGTTTTATACATATGTATGTATATATATATATATATAGGTGTGTTCTCTAATCGGGGTTCGGTCAATTTTGCAGGATAAAAAATCAAACTCTCGTTGCCAACGTTTCGGTTTTATTTAAAACCTTTTTCATAGGCAGAAGTAAGAATTTTTTAACTAAGAAAATGAAATTTACATTATTTAAAGGAACAACAATGTAAATTTCATTTTCTTAGTTAAAAAATTCTTACTTCTGCCTATGAAAAAGGTTTTAAATAAAACCGAAACGTTGGCAACGAGAGTTTGATTTTTTATCCTGGAAAATTGACCGAACCCCGATTAGAGAACACACCTATTCTATCAAACGGTCGATATATTATTGAATCTGTTATATATATATATATATAACATCATACAGGGGATAGAAGACAATGACAAAAAAAAAATAAACTTTTTACTATTTGAAATTCTTTGGATAGCTATTGGTTATCAAGGAAAAAAAAGAAGAAAACTTAAAATGAAAGTTTCTAAGGTAAGCAAATCAAAACTGTGCAAAAAACCTGATGAAAAAATCCTTCTTGCGTTCTATATTAATAGTTCAATAATCTCTATAATAAAATTGTTTAAGTTACGTCCGTGGGTTTAGGCTGCCTATAGTTGTAGGTCTATAGTTCTAAATCTGAAGGAAAATTAAAGATGAAACTGGATAGAATCTATCATTGGTAAAGAAACATTCAGGAATGGTTTGTTAAACTTTTTGACATTTTCCGAATTATTTTGAGACATAATCACAGATACCAATTTAGCATTTATAATGCTAGATTTAAAACATTACAATGAAATTTAGCATCATAAAATGTATATTTTTCTATTTGAAGTACATGTTATAAAAATTTTTTTATTTTAGTTCAGCATCATTAAATGAATTTTCTCTTATCTATGAGAGCATAGTTAGCACTTGTATTCTTTTTGCTTAGCATTTTCTCTTTAAAAATATTTTGTAACTCTGGACACAATGTGTAGGACTTTGCTGAATTGTTAGAAAGGGGATTTCAAGTGATTTATTTTTAGGTGAAACTGAAGTAATAACACCAGATACTTTTCTTTTATGGCAAAAAAAAGTTTTTTTTTGGTTATATTTATCTCTAATCATGATCATATTTCTTTATTTATGATATTATCAGACAATTGTATGTCATAAACAGAAAGCGAAATCTGTCTAAAGCAGAATCAACTAAAACGAAAGGAAAATGCTAGCCAGGCTGGACGTGTTGCGGTCAGGGAAAGGAATAAGAGTGACCTGGTGAGTGAGTTATGGGCTAGCGAGTCACGTGGAGCCGAAATGTCGCCCGGTGAAAGGAAGACGCCGCTGAGTCAGAGGTTCACCCATCGATCTCGCCACGACCGACACGTTCTTTGAGCTGATAACACCACACTTTTGGATCAATTAACTTTCCAAACAAGCAATATCCTTCGTATCACTGCTCATGATCAAGACAGAATTGCAATCTATTTGAGCACTTTTCTTAAAATTTGTTTATAAATACCACATTGTATGCCTTTATATTTGAAATTTTAATCTGTATACGAGATGTAAGAACGAAGACCACTAAGAATTTAGAAACATTGAAGAGCAAGTTGAACTATAAGAATTTGTAGTTTAACTTTTTTAACTGTATATATGTACTTGATCGATGGAAAACAAAGGACAAACGTTATAAAATAAGCTTTATACAGTAAAATTAGACATTGCAAGATACTTTTCTATATTATTTCAATCTCAAACTTGTATTTAGACATGGTGTCCTTTTCTATATATAATGAACGCAAGTATGTTTTGTTTAACTATATATATTAAGGTCTAAACCATCCTAAGTAATTGAGAAGTGGAACTAAAATCTTTCTACCAAAATAACTGGTCTCCACTGGAACAGTAAGTAACACACTTGTTTGTTTTGCAAAATATGGTGGAAGGCCACTGCTTGCATCCACAATCCTGAACGCACGTATCTCTTCTTTCCTTCTACTCTCTTTCTGATGACAAATTTCGGTTTGATATATTGATCCAGTAAGCGTTCTCGTTCTTTATTTGTTTATATATATATATATATTGATAAAAGTATCGACTGTTGAATAGAAACAAAACTAAAGTTACCCTACTGACCGAGTCCCGATAAACTTTAGTTATATATATATATACTAAAATATACAACAAGATTTCACAATAAACACAATCATTGATAAAACTCAAGGTTCATATCACAAAATAATCAAGTGATACTATCATATAAAGTAGTATCTTACTAGTAGATAAATGTCAGTCCCACTTCATAATTTCATATTGCAGTTAATATTTATTATACCTGGTCATCGTGAAATTGATTTTAAACATATCAATTTAAAAATAAAGAAGTAAATGGATAAGAAATAAATAATTTGAACTGGGAGATAAGAGATTAAGACTAGAAGATAGTTTTGTAATTGGGATTACGACAATAATTTTTATGATTTTTATTTTCTTGAAATTCTTTAATGAATTGTTTTATTGGCACATATACGTTTTTATTATTTTGGTATAAACTAAAATAAAAAGGGCTTTGGTGAAAACAAGAGTGTTCTGAAGGAATAAACAAAGTCATAAGTTTCACTATTTAAAGTTCTAGCATTTAACATCATTGTTTAAGAGAATCTTCCAACTTCTATATTATTTATGTTATACAAAATTCATATCACATGTTGTCCGAGAATTTTATATAAAATACGATCTCTTAAAGAATACCTTCTTTCTAAGCAGAATGATTATTACAGCATCAATGTTGGTTTCAATTCTCGCTGTCCTCAAACATTCATAGACAAACTTTCTGATTTTTTTTTTACTTTTCTTTAGAAAAATTGACCACATCAAAACATAAGAAATTAATTTCTTTTCAATTTAAAACTTTCCAAAAATTGTAGTACACTAAAAAGTGTTTGAGCATCTAGTATTTTGTTTTGAAAGAAATATAAATAAAAACATATTTTTATTTCATAACTATGAATCAGAAATTCATTAGAAACAAATTAGAACATTAGAAAGTTTCTTTTACTACTTAAAATATTAAACATGCTAACATACAAAAATTATTTTAATAAATATGTTTTTTTATATTTCATTGGACTAAAAAAAGGAATATTTTAATAAAGGTACAATATTATAGAAATTATTAAATATTCTTTTGAGTGATATAAAATAGTTCAATACACGGAACTCATATTTTTTTAATTGACATTTCTCGGCAGTAATTATGTTCCCATGTATTCATTAATTAAACGCAAATTTGTGTTTTTAGAGGTGAAACTCATTATTTCCTTCTGATAAATACATTTATTTCACACAGCTGTATTTTACAATAATATAAAAAATTCAAGCAATTTTTGTTATCATCAAGTATAAACTTTGTTATTCAATTTAAACCGTCAAAATTTCACTTTAAAAGAAAACTATATTTGAATTAATTTTTTTCTATGAACACATTTTTTTCACAAACTAGCATTTTATTTATGTATTTATTTTTTTGGTAAGGAGGTAAAATGCATTTACGCTTATAGTGCTGGGCTCTCAGTCACAAACTGGCTGTAAGTTTATAGGAAAAGATAATGATTAAGGTGACTTAATGAATGTAATGCAATTGATTAAAAACCTAACTGACACTCCAGCCTGCAATTAAGCATTATAATGACTGCGGCATTCGTGTTTCGTTTTGTTCTTGCTGCAAAGTATTGTACGGTCTAACGATAGATCAGAGTGTCTTGAATGCATTGTGCCACTAGAATTGCGTGTCAAACACCCTTCTTGTTCAGAATAAAGTAGCCGGATTCAACACGTCATCCATATTTCTCAGCTTTGCAGCACAACTAAAAATAATCATTGATCTTTCACAACTGAACCAATTAACGTGAACTTAATGCATACACCTTGAACGTGAGTTCAGTCCAAGCTGTACTAGATTAGTTTTTAAGAATATTTTACTCATGTCAACAATATTTCTTTTGCTAATTACAATAAATAAACTGAAATCAACTTCAAGCAGCGGGGTAGCAAGGAGGGGGAAGGGAGTCCACTCCAGGTGCCACGTGCCATGGAGCGGTATTTTGAGAGTGTAAAAATTTAAAATAAAACAAAACTAAAATAATAAAAAACCTAACAAAAAAATCTGAAATTTTATACCAGAATGAGTTTTTGCTTACCAATTGTTTTTATGTTTTATGCGTGTAATCCTATTTTTAAACGAATTTTTCTACTGTGTAATATTTGCAAATTAAAAATAGATGTTTTTTAAATTTTTCAAACCTTTTTTTAAGTGATTGAAAGTTTATAATATTTGCTTGCATAGCCCGTTAATTTAATATCACAATTTATTTATGATTTAAATTATATGTTTTGTTTTGAAAAAATCTTTGATTTTCTTTGATGATGACTGTATGTATTATGTACATACACTCTTCCCTCCCACTCTTCTAAACCCCTCACCAGATGTTTTCTGCATCTAGTGTTTCAGTTGGTTTTTTAACTCTGACGAAGACCACTAGTTACGGTTGAAAGATCATAGTTTTGTTTTCCCATTTCATATTGTGGTTTGATCACTGCTTGTATATGTATACATATATGAGTACTGTAATAAGATGAAAGTCTGGAGCTAATAACAGCAGACTAAAATTAGATCCTTGATTGTAGTCTATGAAAATAAATTTTTTGTGAACTTTCTGGAAAGTTGATGGTTAACGGATTATCAATGGTCACTGGGACGGGGGGGGGGGGGGGGGGGCACCCGGTGGCGAAAATGGTTGCTACGTCACTGACTTCATAAAATTCTGAAGGTATCTAAACAATTATTTATATTATTCACATCTGAACAGTTTAGAAACTCCTCCATCATAATGAGAAAACTTGACTATCAATAGAATGACAATTGTTGAGATTTGGAACCGTGCTTATGCGGGAAAAAAGTACAAATGAGACAGTAATGTTTCACAATAATATTACTTATAATAACTTTGGTACTATTAATCATTCTTTATATATCTTTAATCAGAAAAAATATCCTTAAGAAAATTAGGTGACAAATATATAGATTCTGATTGTGAAAATTATTATATAAAAAATAGTGGCCTTAGTTTTAACAAACTTTAACATTTAGTTCATTTTATGTTGAAAATTAAGAATATTATGCATATCACATTTCAATACTAAGATAGAATTGTTTAAAGTCCACGATGAAGAAACTACTAACTGCTATAGTCTTATAATATGGCATGCAACTGATAAATAGTGGACTTGTTGGAGCTATAGAAGTTAATGTATGCTAAATCATATATGCCTGATAATTCATTACTTCGGATACTGCTTTGACGTGTTTCTAAATCTGCCTATCTCCAAGAAGACAATCTGTTACATCAAATTATCAGTAGTTAAAACAGAGTTAAAATAGTAGTTAAGACTAGTGAGGATGATGAGCACAAAGTGTTTGAAACACGTTGTATAATTAAATCCTTGTGGCGAAGACTTAATGTATTTTCCTCACTAATCATAAGTAAATAACACATAATAACTGTTTGCAAAGTTCGTACATAGATTATTTGTGTTTTTCAAGATGAAGTGTCTGAAACCATGAACAAACATTTATGACATAGTTAATGTTATGAATCATAGCAACGGATAAATCTAAGTAGTCAAAAAGAGTTGACGAATTATTGAAGATATACTAAATAAGAGCTTGAAAGAAAAAACTGTTAAACTAGTACTGAACAGGATATTATTGCTGATTTTTAGTTATTGGTTTTTTATTACAGTCATCTTCTGTTGCAGTATTAGTTGAAATTGATATTAGAAACCAAATAAAAGTATTTGATAAAGATATACTAAATAAGAGCTTGTATCAAAAAACTGTTAAACTATTACTGAACAGCTTATTGTTTTTAGTTGAAATAGATATTATAGAAAACTGATAGTACACTAAAATAGGAACAGGAGCTTATATATAAGCTCATTAATTTGTTAATCTAAACAATTTTTTTATTTTAATCATATAAAATTTGTCATTTTGTTTGCCTCTATGTCCATTTGTCTGTCCTTTCACACTGCAGAAATATACTGGTGTATATCTAGTAGTGTAAATATACATGCATAGATAATTAGCATCTAATTTGAAGTAGGGGTGTTTCGTTTTTTCTCAACTTTTTCCGGTCAGGTTTTTGTTTTAAAACATTATTTTAGTCAATAGATAATTAATAAAAGTATTAATGTGTAAGATGTAACTTTATTACACACTTTTCGATCACTTTAAGTGATTGTAATCCTTGTATATGCTAATAATATACTAAAGTAGTATCGTTAATTACATATTAAATATTATATTGTAAATTTTAAGCAAAAAATGTTTATGTCAAAATCTGTAGTGATAGTAACCGATAAATATTAAAAAATATTGATTTAGAAATATTTAAATCAAAATATTAAGAAAAAACATCTATAGAGAAAACCTACAATTATTTTTATGATTTGAATATTTAAGGAAGAATCTGTCAACCCCCTAGGTCTCATGTTGTTATATAAATACCTTTACTAGCGCTTTTCAATAGAGTGGTTTAGAAGACTTAGACCCAGGAAGTTCAGTTGATTTAACAGAGTAAATCATCTGTTAAGTTCCTGTAGTACAACTAGACAATTACAACTTCCCTTAATCTTAACTCTACATCAGATTTACAAAGCAATTTAGTTTCCTACCTTGTAAATGAACAGCGGTCTTTTCTTTAAACAATTTGACTTTACATGCAGATTAACTTGTTCTTTTATTTGTAGAAATTGGCATTTTTAAATAATTTAGAGCAAGGGTTCTCAACGGGGGTTAAAACTGAAGCACAGGGATGAATTTTAAGTTTTGAGGTGGTGAATTATAACCAGACTAAGTTTACACAGTGAGAAAAGTTATACAGTTTTTAACATCTTAATTATTAATTAAACAATACTATTTTGACTGAATTGATAAATGAAGAAACCTCTATAGTCATTACAATGAATCAAAAAGTTGGTTCATCCAGTCGGATATATAGTGTAACCAATGTAATTATTGAATTCTATGTAACCATGAGCTAATGGCCTACCTTTAATTAATACATATTCTAATGATTGTATTTATATCTAATAATATTTGTAATTAGCATTTAATTGGTAAAATTCTTCTATATACATAGTCCATATTAAGTTCTAAATATATATATATATATTGTTTTCTATGAGTTGTCCGGGGAAAGAAATATGATTCGTGTTTCCACTTCGTTCGGTTGTTCTTACTGCTACTGCTATTGCTGGTTGGCTGGTTGAATGTGGAAAATTTTTCATTGTTGACCTGGTGGTGGTATCTGCGACATGTTTCATTCATTGGCGGAATAACGAAGGCTTCACTGAGCAGCGGGCAACTGGGACCGCACGCATGGACCTACTAACTCTACTCTCCTATTGGTCAGCATTTCAACGAATATATATATATATATGTCTTGTTAAATTGTATACCTATTTTTAATTTCACAAGTTTTCTACTGAGTCTTTCGATTTCTCTTATATACTTTCTCTATGTTTGTGGCATAAGATAGATTAGTTGACCAAAATTTTTATTTACATAGTCCAACAATGTTTCGGTCCTCACGGACCATTATCAAAGATTATAGCGGTACACAAAAACACATAACTAAACTATATATCACTAGAATATAACTCAAGAACATTCATAAATGAATAAACACCAAATATTATTCTAACGTTCTAATTTTGTGATAACTGGAAAAGGTAAGTTGACAAGGTGATGTTGTATACAGCCAATGGTTACCGAGTGTAAAGTTCCTTGTGTAAATTACTCTATCCTTGATAATGGTCTATGAGGACCGAAACATGTCGGACTATGTAAATACAAATTTTGGCCAACTAATCTCTCTTGTTCCACAAGCATGGAGAAAGTATATTAGAAAAATTGAGAGACCCAGTAGAAAAGTTCTGAAATTAAAAATAGGCATACAATTTAACAAGACATGCATAAACGAAGGTCTGCTTTCTAAATATACGAATGTATATTTATGTATGTATATAGTTCAATGTAAAAAAGAAACATAGAAAAATTAAAAGCACACACTTAGTCTCTAATTTTCTGTTTGAACCGTCTTCAGGAGAGATAAGTTCAGAAGACGGTACAAACCGAGAATTAGACTGTAAATGTTTGTTTTTCTACATTGAACTATATTTTTCCGTTTCGGATCGTATTTACAACGAAAAAGTATATATATATATATATATATATATATATATATATATAAGCTAGATTCACAGAAAGAACAGGTTTAAAAGTGTTCACAGTAACTCACTACTATATTTGGACCTCGTCATATTCAGCTAGAGAGATAAAGAAGTGAATTGTTCTGTAAACAGGCGGCGATTCGTTAATTTTTTTATACTAATAAAGAAAAAAATAAAATTTTTTTTTAGTAATATTATTTGCATATTATCTAGAATGCACTTTTTGAAAAAGAATATCTTGGAAAAATGAGGTTTTGAGAGGTGACTGACATTGTGACAAAAGGCGAGAGGGGTGCATGGCCTAAGCAAGGCTGAGAACTCCTGGTTTAGAGTTCAAAACAATTATCATAAACTGAATCACTTTAATAAAATACTGTGGGTAATTGATTACAATAAGTTAATTATAATTATGTAATATAAGTCTCTTATTAAATATAATGAATTAATTACAAAACCTTTTATTTTAAATTTTCATTAATGATTTTTTTTAGCAATTGAAGAAACATTTGATTGAATTAATTCTTTAATATTCCATCAGACAATATCTTGATACGATAATAAGAACCCTCTGTACTTAAATATAATATGTTTTGTTATTAAACACCAGCCATAATGTTTCTTAACTCTCGTAATTATATAAATACAAACATTTGAAAGCAGCATATCTATAATTTAAGGATGACAGTAATGATTATGTTTCTGATAGGCGAATATTTTATCTATAATACCTTTCTTTAATACTTTTCGTTATGAAGTTTAAAATACATGTATTGCAAGCGTTCTTGAATGAAGAAACCTCTATAGTCATTACAATGAATCAAAAAGTTGGTTCATCCAGTCGGATATATAGTGTAACCCTTGTAACTATTGAATTCTATGTAACCATGAACTAATGGCCTACCTTTAATTAATACATATTCTATAATAAAACTTATCAGAACAACAGTAAATGAGTTGAACAAAAAAGCACAAAGAAAATTACTAATTATTTCTTATATTTTTGATTTAGTAATATTGTAGTTTATGTATACTGTACTTGCGGTTAAAGTGTTTATTACAGTGGCAACGTGCTCGTCTCGGAACTAGTAGATTCAATACCCACTCAAGCCGTTGATTTATTCACTTGGGAGGTGAATCTGAGCGCGTTATCCTTCGGAGAGGACTTTAAGCCGTCGGTCTCGAGCCTATATGATATCAAGGATTCTTTAAAGATCCCTGCTCTAAATGCACTTGAGTTAGTCAAAATTTAGGACTCTCAATGTAGAATCGTCTTATTTGTGTGGTATCACAAAGGGCCAATGTTCGGTCTATATGTTTTCCCTTGAGGGACTGGCACTACAACCTAACCTAGTACAATAGTAACTGAGGATGTCTATGTAGCTATATTTATCAACGCTGAAATAAATTTGCAACAACACACTTCTGTGTAGGTTCATGAAGTACTACACTCTACACTAAATTGCTTCTTATTTTTCCTTCTAAATTATTATAATATCCTTGAACAATTCATTCTTTTTATTTTTTTATGGTTGTCTGCATAAATAAATTTATATCTAATTTTCTGTTTCTTTTCACAATGAGACATATCGCATTTTCGTCAACTTCATTTGACTAGACAGGCTCTTCTATTATAAAAGCTGCAGCTTTTGCATCGACCAGAACATATATAACGTTCTACATCTGATATCAAAAATAAATCACTGAATTAACCATTCTAGAGAAGAACTATATTAAATTTAAAAAAAAAAAAAGAGTGGCTAACCAAAAACCACTAAAATTGTTCAATAATTTTTAGTTGTGCATTAGTTATTTTTGTTTATTTTAGGACAGTCATTTCTCTTAAAATTGTTTTAATCATCAACGGTAATTCAAAAACTTATACGTTTTCTAAAATGTTACTTAGAATATGTGTCACTCATCACAAGATTGACATTTTATTTTCAATTTATAAATTTACGTAATTAACTTTCCAGGCATATTTTACAATTAATGATTATTGTGATGATTTTATAATAAAATATATTATTAAATATAATTTATAGTAATATATAAAATATATTTTGTTTTAAAATTATTGTAATGATTTGAAAGAATAAATTATCAAGTGAAAATATAATAAATAAAGCCTACAAGAATATAAAACAAGACATTATTATTAGAAGGTGGGTTTGCAAAGAAGTGGAAGCACTTTAACATGCATAAATCCTAGACCGGTCCACCTTACCACCCAGTTGATTGTAATACTGTCGATTTACATTCTTGATCCGAAGTGTTAGCAACATGTCATATGTAAGTCACTAAAGAAATATACCACAAGTGTACTATTTTTTAAATCTTGTCATATCTATTTATGACAAGTGAACTTAACACTTCAAATTTAACATATATAATAATTCTAATGTAGTGCAATCAGTTATTATGTGGTATTTACTCAGTGTAGGGTAAAAATCTAATGAAATGGTCTCCACATATAAAAATTTTATATTTAAATTTAAATTAATTTAATTTTATTTATTTATTAATTTATTAATTATATTAATTTAATTTAAATTAATTTAAATTTAAAATTTTTTAGTTGATGCCTGAGGAAGAACACTACGTGTTCGAAACGCGTTGTTTTATATCATTAAAATTTTTATATGTGGAGACCATTTCATTAGATTTTTACCCTACAATATATAATAATGTTAAAAATAGTGTTCTTTAAATGGATATTAATATATAGTAATATTATTATAATATTATTATTATTAATATCATTATTTTTATTATTATTAATAGTTTAAGTAATAATATTAAATATATATTTTTGAAAAGCATATATAATAATATTTAAAATGGTGTTATTTATAGGGATATAGTTTACTTCTAAAACCTAAATAAATGACAAGAACTTTTTTTAATTATATTTATTTCTTTTCAAACTTAAACAAACATTTTACGAAAATCTGTAGTAATTTGCAGATCACATGACATATAGATTATAAATAAACACATTATAAGAAGAATAAATAGCCTGTTATAAATTTAGACAAGTAATAATAATTAAATATATGATTAGTAACACTCATTGCATTATATTATTAATCAACTATTAATGGATGCAGGAGTATGGGTATGCAAGATAACCTGGTGTGTGATCAATTATGAGCGGTCACGGAGATTGCACTGTTAATTATATTGCCAGTATGCAATATACTGACTATCATTTGAGAGTTTATAATAAAAAAAAAATGCAATACACATTTTTTTCATATGTATACTTTATTTTCAAATATTTTGGTTAGATAAAGTCCTGGTCAGTAAGTCTTCTGCAGTTTTAAAATGATGGACCACTCCCTGAATGATTGCTAGAGAACAGTGAAATCATTTGTTATTCACTTAATCCAGTAACATCTCTTCGTGTTTGACTGACTCGCGATTATTCTGTTTCTAATTCTAGTCTTGACATAGCAGTTCAAAGTATTCTTCCTTAAAACGCTTCCATAAATGTTCCTTTAGTTTCGTTTATGCTTATTGGATCTGATACTGTACACTCCTGGACTTCACTTTGTACAAGAAAATGCTGGTTACATCAGAGACAGGATGGCAGTCAACCAATACCACGTAACCATTCTGACATTCATAATTGGGTTTGGTTGCTGTGGCCGTCCCTCGAGAGAACATACAAAGGCCAAAGATTGATCCTTTGAGATACGACACAATGTACTTTCTAGATTGAGAGTCTAAATTTTAGCAAAGTGGGGATCTTTAACGAGTACCTGACATCATAAAGACATGGGACTGACGGTTTAATGTCTTCTCCCAGGGATGGTGTACTCCGAATTTTTTTCACTTGCTGCGTGAATTAATCAGCCAGAATGGGTACGCTGGAGCTACTAGTCCACTAGTGATCATGTAAACTACTGGAATAACCTGACACCCTGACGCTCATCACTGCTTCACTCTCAGTCAGAACTGTATATATTTTATTGTAATCAAGAGGAGTTCATCTAAAAACTCTTTACGGCAATGTTGTAAAATCTGAACAACCCATCGAAGAAACTTGGTTCACCATGGAACTCCGGAATGATTAAATCGCAAAACATAGTTGCCCTGTTGGGGCAACCAACTCCTACTAATACTAAATAAAAAACTAGTAACAACGTAGTTATTTCTATTATCACTATATATATATATATATAATGCTTTCAATCAGCACAAAGTCATATAAACAATCTTCGAAAACTTTGATGTTTTTGAAAGGTAAAAAAGTTGCTAAGTCAAGGGGAACGCCTTGATATACAGACAGGTAAATAATAAAATCCATATCTTTCATTTTCCATACAGATATAGAGAGGCAATAAGATCAATGCCCGTGACTCAATTTTTGCTCCTTCGAAATTGAATCTGTTTCATCACCCTTTGCATAGCTCGGGCAGTTTAGAAGCCCCTTCGTAAATACAATTTCCCATCCTAATCCATGTCTGACAAATATTTCACTATTTGATTATCAAACATTTGTCCATAAAGTCAATTTTTCGACCTTATGTTTTTCATTGACAAAGGTTAAGAAGTTTTGTTTTAGCAAATGTTGACATTCTCCTGAAATTTCAGTTATTGAGATCACCTAAGTATTCTCTCTAATGAATGTGTTCTTCAGTAGCTGACATAACACGGTAACAACGACTTTGAAAAGGAAAAGTTTCCATAAGTTAAACTTTAATATCATAAAAAATAGTTTACTTAAGAGTAAAGAAAGGTTTTGTAATCAGTAATATTTATTTTACCACATTAAGCTCTTGATGGGACAGGTCTGATAGGGTGTTATACTTACAAAAATGAAAAGAACAGATCAGTTCGCTTGGTAAGAGGTCGCCTTTGTCGGCTGCAAGCAACTTCAAGGTTATCCAGACATCTTAAGCTCTCGGCAAATTTACTTTCAATCATGGTTCATTCTTATTCATATTCTTAAAACAAAAGCTCCTTTTCAAAGCTGTTGGCCAGGTATGCTAAAATTTTTGTAAAAAATGCGCTTCCGAGATCAGTCGTTGATACTTTCTTCTCAGCTAGTAGCTTGTTCTGCTCATGTGGGTCAAAGTGACCTTGCGTACATGTCTCTCTGTACACTTATCATCCCTTCCAGCCTTTATACCTCTTCTATAGTCCCATAATCCTATTAGGTTCTCCTCTAAAATACTCTAAAAGAGGTAGCTTACTGGAGATAATTTCCTGTCACTCTCTTACAAGCTCCATTACTTCATTATCCAAATTCGTAAACTCAATTTCGTAAGAACTTTTCTAGTTGTTCACTGATTATAAGTATTAATCAAAAAATACATTTTCCTGTGTGGGGTATAATAGTCTGAAACATTGTCATAAAATATTTCAGATATATAGCCAAAAAAACAGTAATATAAAAAATGTCTTCAGAATCTTTTCGTATATTCTCACTGAAATAGACCCATCGGAATTGTAACATGTCTGAATTGTTAGTGATTTGTCAATCTCAAAATTTGCTCTTCACAAAGTGATGATCAAGTCATAGTTAACGGTTTTGATCAGTCTCCCAGAAGGCATCCCACCTGGTGTCCTTTCTACTCTAAAATACCAACACTTAAATGATTTCAAACTTCATTTTGAACAAGTAAGGCCTTTAAAATCTGTCTATTTGAAAAGAGTTTGTTGAAACGTCTTAGTATTGTGTAAATATCTGACTTGGAAACTTCCTCTTCTTATCTGTTAGTATTGATATGATACTATATCTATAGAAGGGAAAAAGACCTGGTAGAGAGGACTTAGACCTCTCTGTACAGCTGCCCCAGCTATGTATACCTTGGATACATATTCTCAATAAAGATTTATTCATTCATCCTTTCTCTTCTGTCAATGAATCACCTAATTCTTAAAATGTAACTTTCAGTTCTTAAATTTGGAATTAATTTGAGATGAATCGCTCGAAAAATAGCGTAATCATGATATAAATAGCATAACAAAGACATCTTCGGTTTTGATTAAATATTATAAAAGAGGTATCAAAAAATTAACTCAAATTATAATTGAAAGAGCAATAAGTGTTATTCTGTCTTTGAGGAGAGGTATAACATCTACAGTTCAAGGCTTACATTTGAGGCAACTGCGCTCTATGCACTTTAAAATTACTGATTTGTACAGCCATTAAACAAAATTACAATTACGTTTTGCTTTTCCTAGATGACCCAATATTTTTTTTTCAAGTAGAGTCATTAGCTATGATACGAAGAGCTACCTCAAGAGCATGCCAAATAATCTTCCTTGTAAGCGCTGACTCTTTTGGCAATATAACCAGATACAGTACTTCATATGGCAAAATTGCTTCTGCCATCAACGGAACAATTTGTTGATTGATTAAAACAACGATTTGCTTCTACTTTTCAATCAACCAGAAATTGATTTCTTTGATTGAAATCTGAAGAAACGAAAAGTCTGGCACTACTGCGCACTTCCTATTCTGAAATCACACTAGGTAACCTAGGTAGTTTAATTACCTCAAATTATTTTTCTACAAAGAGATTATTTAAAAACAATCACAAATCAAAATTAAATATTTCTCATACTTATTCAATTTATACCTAAAAATTAATTTTTTATTTTATATTACATTATTTAATAAAATATATCTTTATTCTTAATCTTCTATTACCAGGAAATTTAAGGATACCGAACGAATATTAATTACATATAAGTTGTTTTATATATAAATATAACGAAATATTTCTACAAAACTTCTCTCATAAATTGTTTAATATATTTAAGGAATAGAAATGAATTAACATTTTTAGACAATGAATAATTTAAATGTTGTCAATTATTGCTAATACTTTTAAAACGAAAAGGATCACTCTTAAAAATGAATATTTTGTTAAAGACGGCAAATAGGCATTTTTACTGAAAGGTAGAATGTTTTATGCAGAAGTGATAAATCATCCGAATCTTAAGAAACACTTCTAAATGATGTGCTGAATAAAACATTTATATTTTATGTGGAAGCGTACTAGTTCAATAATAATAGTATAAAAGTCATTGACAAGATTACATATGCTAATATTGTCAATATAAGCATGAATAAAATATAAATACATTTTAGATAAATTTGATATTTATCCTTCACTGCTTTGGTAATATTTTCTCTTGTGTTAATGTATCTAAACCAGTATAAACCAACTTCAATCATTTTATTGATTTATTAAAGAGCTTGGAAATTTTCAATAAACTAAAGTGAAAATGTTATAGCAATACTTATATCAGTTGCAGAGTCATGGTAGTTTTTATTATACTTAGCATGTCATTTCAACTGAAGAAGAAAAAAATGTCAGGAGAAATTTAAGCGTTGAAAATCATCAATGGCATCAACGTCTAACTTGACAGGACAACTAATGACGAAAGAAACATGAAATCGGGGTCTATCATACTGAGAGTACTTTCTTCTACCCCACAAAGCACAAGGGTCAGCAATACAAATTTCTTTAGACATTGTTTTCTGTAATTTAGAAAATAAGTAAAAAAAATTGTTAGTAAAAGAACCTTGTTTGTAAATCCAAATAAAATATGATAAAAAAAAGAATAAATTATTAAAATCTATTTTTTTTAAAGAAAAATAGTGCAAATATATATATATATATATATATATATATATATATTTTTATTTTATTTGTTATCTTTATTTTTATTTATTTTTTTTAATTTTATTATATATATATATATATATATATATATATATATATTTCACTTGCCGCTGCGTCTACAACGTTCTTGGTCTCCCTTTCTCTTTTCTCCTGATGACGGATTACCCGATAATTTGAGTCTGTAAGTGTGTTTTCTTACTCTGTGTGTTACTCTTCTTGAATTTTGATCTCGTATATATATATATATATATATATATATATACATTTTAGATGCAAACAAATCCGAAACGTACAAATACTGTTCAATGTAGACAAAGAAACTTAGAGAAATTAAAAATACACGCTTTTTGTGTTGGGTCTCCAGCCGTCTCTGAACCAGTACGCTTGTTTTCCCCCTTTTATCTCTCCTGAAGAAGGATCACACCGAAAATTAGAAACCGTAAGAGACTGAGTGTTTTTAATTTCTCCATGTTTTTTCTACATTGAACTTTATATACATATTCGCCTTTATATACTTTATATACGCCTTCTTGCTGAAGCACTTACACACAGTCAAAAAAAGTCTTCAATAAATTCTTTAAATTAAGCAATTGGTTAATCTTTAGAATGAAAATCCTAATCTACCGTTTTAACTTATTCAATGACTATTGGAGAAAGATCTAGGCAGGCTGCCGATTTGGTAGGTAGATACTGAATGGCATCGAGGAAGGTCAAACTATTTTAGATAAGTTGTGAAGACTGATAAGTACTGATAAGTTGAAAATTCCTGATAAGTTAGGTTTTTCAAGTGGTACTAATCTGCATTACTGTTTTTGGTATCACAATGAAAACATGCCTTAAACATCAGAGTGACAATTAAATGAACTTGGCGGCGTCACTGTGGTGTTTTAATCTCAGTGGTTTTTAATAAAACAGGAACAGATAATAGCTCTCTGAAAATTCTGTGCAATCAAATGTAATCCTTATAAAACTGCAATAACAATTCTGTGAATTACTGAATAACATGAGATACATTTCACTTTATGAGGCTCCCCTAAATTATTCTAAAAGTTACCAGTAAGTATGAACCGTTTCTAGAAAACTGGATTAGCAGAGGAGGCCCAATAAATTGATCAGTACGTTTTCTTGATCTGACATCTATATATTTTCCTAGTGAATAGTACTCACAAAAGAAAGTGAATGGTAAAAGTTATAAACTGCTTGATGACTTAAAAATCATCAATCATCAATCTATATTTTAAATCAAATATAGATTTCAAGAAATTGGTATCAGATTGTGAAAAAATGTTCGTGGAACTTAGGAAAGTATTCTTGAAAGTTTTATTGATTGTAAAAAAATAGCTTTTTGAGTGCCTCTACATTAATATCATTTAATTATTTCTTTATTGATATATTATAAGTATCAATTTAAAAGGTAATATTTATTTTTAAAATTTTTAAGTAATATTATAATTTAAGGTACTTCATTTTAGAACGATCAGTTTGAATTGAACTTAATCTTTCAAAAAAAAAAAAAAAACGATCTAAGGTAAAGAAGCCTAAGTTTACTTTCCAGATGTGGACATATCCGCTGAGTAATACCACATGCAGGAGGGAGAAAGCTGATACCGTAAAAGCTCTGGTGGAAGAACTAACATCCTGTCATAACACTATGTTATGTTCGTACAAACTACAAGATGGAAGTAAAAAGATACGTTTCCTTTACTTCCAAACAGGTTGAGTCTGTTTAAAAAAGTAACAGATTCAACAGTTGGTTTTCTGTTGAGGTATATATATATATAGTTAAATAACGCCCAATATTTGGCTTGTATTTGTTTCTTACACAATTTATCCAGTTTCCGGAATTCCTTCCTCGTCTCTTCATTAAAACTATAAAGCTTATCACCAATATTGCTAGTCGACATGTTTTGAATGTACCACATTCATCATCAGGACAATAATGAGAATAATAGTTGGATTGTTAGTTTATATATATATATATATATATATATATATATATAATATATATATATAGAGAGAGAGAGAGAGAGAGAGAGAGAGAGGTAGATTACTATTGGAATGTTCACAGGACATCGCCCTGGGTCAGGGGGCATTATGGGGATTAAGGCAGGGTGGTTGGTCTCACCTACTACCTGGCTAATCTGGTTTGGCCTGTTGGAAAATAGTTTTGGATTTAACAGATTAGTTAGCAATCAGAACAAATGAAAGAAGGATGTGTATATTCCTTGTGGGGACTGTAGCTCAAAATATGTTGGAAAAACAGGCAAAAGCATGCTTACACGAGTGAAGCAACATAAATATTCTGTTAGATGACAAGAAGAGACGAGTGCATTGTTGCAGCATATAAAAAACATAACTCATTCAATAAAATGGGAGAACGCCAAGGAACAGATGTTCTTTCTATCTTCAGACCTGGAAAGGAACCTGGTGTAAAGTGCCTTGATTAAATATAGTTCTGTAACTCTTATCAACAGCAGCTCAGGACTCTTTAAATTAGATAATGTTTTAGTTGAGGGTATACTCAAACAAATTGGATTTCTTGTTATTCTAAAAAATATTAATATGAAATATAATCAAACCGGTGATTCTTCTCCTGTAACCTAAGTTTTTCTTCTTCCTTTACAATTTGTTATTCTTTTTCTTTATTGTTATCTTTTTAGCTTGTTATTTTAAAAATTTGTATATTTTAACATCTGTTTATATTACCTTCCCATATTTTGTTTTTGTAGCAAAGCTGTAACCTCTTTTATTATCAATCTCTAGTGGCTCTCTGATGACATGAAATGACTCAAAGCATATTTTCTGTATTTTTTACTTTTTCCTTGTGGAAAATTTACTTTCATATATATACAAAGTTACGTAAAATGAATATATGGCGAAAATCTTGAGTGACCTACACTCAACTTTACTATAAGTAAACATAATATTAGACTTCTTGGGTGTATAATAATAATGTATGTTCCATTTAGGCATAATATAAACATCTAGATGGGAGATGTTTATCAGTCTTTCATTCCTGGAGGAAGACAGATAGTGATTGATCCACTTATCAATATATACAAAGATTTCACATAAACACGTGAAATAACAATCAATGATCAAACCACTATATGAAATGGGAAACAAGACTAAGGTATTTCAATCGTAACTGAGTTGGGTTTTTGACTCTGACGAAGACCGCTTGTTACGGTTGAAAGATCTTGGTCTTGTTTTCCAATTTCATATTGTGGTTTGATCATTTATCATTATATATGCTTCTTTTTTTTATCATAACGCTGATGCATATACTATCATTAGTATGACTATACAGTAATAACTTTTTACTTTACTATAAAAAAAGTATAGTGATCGTGATAAAATTCGATATCGAGATTTTTTGAAAAGCAAAAGTGTAAATTTCATGTTACGAAATATATAATCTCTTCCAGGATAACATAGCTTTTGTTCCGATTGCCAGTGGATTTCTTACATAGATTATCTGACCTCCACCTGCATTAAAGTTTTAAGACAATGTTTTCCATTTAAAACTTGAAAATATTTCAATTTTGCTTGAAAAATGTCAGAAATATATAAGCAAAAAGTTGTGCATTTCAAGCTTTTGTAGCTGGAAGCTTAAATTTTTGTTAAAATAATAGATATGAACTATTAGACTAAAATAGTGAAAACATTGGATATTTGTTAACAACATAATAGTTCCTTCTTGAGAAAGGAGCTCAAAGTCCATTCCTCGCACATCAATATATCCAAAGTTACTATGATTCGTAAACACAAAAAAATGTACATCCGATATATTTAGTTTTGTTCAAGGGTGCAACATATTGATTAATTAGAGCATTTCGTAAGACAAATCCATCACATCGTGGAAAGCATAAGCAATTTATGCTCATTGTCAGTGATATTATACATGTAAAAATATTATTCTTCTTATATCTCTTATAAATCAATAAATTATTTAAACTTTTCCATTATAGTATAAACATCAATTTTATTTCAGTGGATTAACTCAAAAAAATTCTAAATCAATGTAAATAAATGTAAACAAATACGAAAAGTATAGCATGTAAACTGTTAGTCTAGGATTAATATTCAGTTTGTATAGCTTTATTGCTCTTTGCCGTAATTGAAATTTTTTGATTTTTTTTTATAAATTCATAACTTTTTTATTTTTTTAATTTTCATATTTTTTATAAGCCGTTTAGCGATAAAAAAAAACATAATCTGAAAACAGAAAATATACTCTAACAGCCTTTTCGAGAATGTAATTTTGAAAAAAATTTCCGACTCATTCTCCATTGATTGTTCTATTTTTAGTTGTAGTTTCATTTTGATCCGTTAAACAGCTTGGATTATATCTCTCTCAGATTGAATTATTAGTCTATAATTCTATAAAAATTCTATGTATATAAAATTTTTAAAAAAAAAAATTTTCTGTGTTTTAAAATTCTGAGGATATTTTTCGTTTATTGCCTTTTTAGTCTCAAAGATAATGCCAAAATTTCAAAACTCTAAAATTAGTAGTTTAGGAGAAAAAAAAGTCTAAAAACACATTTTTGGTAAAAAAAAGTTACTTTTCCACCATGCATAATTGCACCCAAATTCTGCAGCAGCACATTTACATTATGAGACGCATTTTTGTTTATTTTAAAATATATGTAAAAATCTAAATATGAATTCCAAATAAAAGCAATACACTTTCAACATTCGCTACTCTTTATGATCCGAAGGGAAAGAGTAGTAGCTTTCAGAAGGGAAGCTACAATCAACAAGGTGAGAAGATGGCAATAATAATAAAATTTAGAAAAATATAGGTTTCATTCAGGTTGCCCACACGAGAACGAAAAAATCAATATATATATAGTATTGAATTAAACTGGACCGCATCAGTCCGGCGGTCAGTCAAACTGAGCCCGGGTTTATGTCTATATTATATACTATTATATATACAATAAATTAGAATTTTCACTTATAATTATCATTATGCAAAATAATCATTTTTTTTTTGTCATGATCTATTTTTGCATCTGATAATATTGCAACATTCATTAAAACATAACTCTACTCCATTTTTTGGTAATATAACTGAAATATTTTCCGGCTTTTCAATTTTCATTATTATTCCCGTTCCTAGTTTTCATACTTGAAGATAAATAATATAAGTCGTTCCTTTCTAACACGATGGGCAAGGCGTAGACCCAAGACGTGAGGTGAACACGTAATCTTTGAAGCACATACGAAACAAGCAACTCATTCCACCCTGCCAGTTGTAGTGTTATCAAATGTTGTGGACGTGATCTAACCGAGCGATAACAAGCAAGGTTCAATCTAGATCTTCAGATCTAATACATTTAACCTGAAAGTTATTTATCCAGTAAACAACTTCAGTTTAGAAAATATTAAATCTTTTTGATTTCAACAGTAAATGGGCAGTTTTAGTTGTTGTTGAAACTACTTTCTATGTAATTTCATCGCATGAGTAAGTTACTGAAGAGATTATGACAATAAGTTTTAATAGAGGGAAGGGGCAGTCGAGCGTGGTCATTACATAGTCGGGGAAATCGTAGATTGCCTCCTCTCTCGAGTCACCTGCTTTCTACTTCGTTCATACAACCCAACAATAACACCAATAAAAGCAATCAAGCTTATTTCATTCATCAGTTCCTCATTCATAGAGAAATATAGCGCATATATATATATATATAAGTTTTAGAAAATCCTGTTTGAATATTCATGCATGGCTTCTTATCAAACATATTAACAGCTTCTACTATATGGAATCTTATCTAATAATTTTCTTTCCATTATATTTCGATATTGTCTTCTAAGAGTTTTTTAGTTAATTTCATTCTTTGTATTTTTATTGTATTCTCTTTTGCAGTTCCTGCAACCATGTGGATTGGTACTCCTATGTCTGCGAGATAGTGTTGTTGTAGAACTAGTGTAGTGTGTTTTTTTTATTTTTTTTATGTCTAAAGTTTTTTATATTACAGCTATATTTAATCACCACAATGGTTTGTTTGAATTTCGTTTTGCACTCCAGTTAATTATTAATTATCATGCTTGCTTTATCAGAGGTGTAACAGTGTATATTAATCTTGAGTCTGATGTCAGAATTCCCACATGAAACTTTTCCTTTGTATCAAATAATTTTATAATTTCATACAAAATGCATAAAATATTACTTAGTGACCCACATAGTAGCATTTAGCATTATCATAAAATTATAATTATAATAAAAACAAACATTATTTCTTAGAATAAAAATTATTCTGGATAAAAAAAGAGTAACGCCTGTATAGTGATTAAAATGATAAATCTTGTGTTAACAATATCAAAGCAGGACTCTAATTTTTTATAAAGTGACAGATTGTAAAAAAATCTGTGGGTTAGGTGAAGAAGCCTGATCTATTTGGACTGAAGGTTTGATAGATAACAAGGTGCTGTAACTAGAGCAGACACTTAAGCGCTCGTTAACAGTCAAACCGGTTTTCCCCCAGATCTCAGCTCTAACCAGCATATACCGTTACAAACAATTGTTCTCTTTGGTCTGGCTGGCACTGTACCAACAACTCCATTCAGGCTTTTATTTAATCTTACAGAACTGACCCTCACCAAGTAGTATGAATGAACAGAGGTATCTCATGCACCTGTCTATAGCAGACCTAAAATAATATGCTCACATTCTAACAGCTCAAGCGTATGATTTTATTAAAAATCATAAAAAAAGAGCTGACCAAAAAAATTAAAATCACAAATAAGATATAAAATCACTGAAAACAACAAATACAATTAAGCTTAACATTATTTAGTACAATTCATTTATTTATTACAAACTATAGTTCTTTTTAACACTTTAATATTTTTGCAGTGATAGTAGAATCAATGGTACACATCGGATTGTAAGCTTTTCATTGACTTTACACAAACAAAGTGTTATTCATCAAAAAAATAAACAAAAAGTCTGTCAAAAATTTTAATAATTTATATGATTTTACAATTGTTAGAATTGTAACCCTTAATGTGGTTGTTAAAAATGCAATATTATTACATTCTTTATTTATAACCTTTAAAAAAAAGACAGTTAAAGTTTGCTGTCGATAACAAGGAAACAAAATATAAATTTGCAAATTATACTGGTAATTTTACTGATAAACCTATTTATATCTAGTTAAAAAGAATTGAATGCTAATATCTTTCAATAATTAAATGTATTATGTTATATCTAGTCCGTTTTTCTTCCTATTAAATTATAGAGCCTATAAGTATGTAAGTACTGAATTATAGCGAATAATTAGTCTCAACAGTCTTTTTACTTTTAAAATATTATTTGTTATATCAGACAAATTATCCTCAGTAAATGCTAATAAAATTAACATTGAGGGTATTGTGTATTCTATCTATAATTCTTTGATAGAATTGGCTAAATTATTCTATCACCACTAAATGCTAATAAAACTAGCATTGAGAGTACTGTGTATTCTATCTATAATTATTTGATAGAATTTGTTAAATTATTCTATCCCCACTAAATGCTAATAAAACTAGCATTGAGAGTACTGTGTATTCTATCTATAATTATTTGATAGAATTTGTTAAATTATTCTATCCCCAGTAAATGCTAATAAAACTAGCATTGAGAGTACTGTGTAATCTATCTATAATTCTTTTATGGAATTTGTTAAATTATCTATCCCCAGTAAATGCTAATAAAACTAGCATTGAGAGTACTGTGTATTCTATCTATAATTATTTGATAGAATTTGTTAAATTATCTATCCCCAGTAAATGCTAATAAATCTAGCATTGAGAGTACTGTGTAATCTATCTATAATTCTTTTATGGAATTTGTTAAATTATTCTATCCCCAGTAAATGCTAATAAAACTAGCATTGAGAGTACTGTGTATTCTATCTATAATTCTTTTATGTAATTTGTTAAATTATCTATCCCCAGTAAATGCTAATAAAACTAGCATTGAGAGTACTGTGTAATCTATCTATAATTCTTTTATGGAATTTGTTAAATTATCTATCCCCAGTAAATGCTAATAAAATTAGCATTGAGAGTACTGTGTATTCTATCTATAATTCTTTTTTAGAATTTGTTAAATTATCTATCCCCAGTAAATGCTAATAAAACTAGCATTGATAGCACTGTGGATGCTATTAATAATTCGTTGATAGACTTTGTTAAGGCGTGAGGAGGCTAGTCTGTAGGAAGGCACTTGAGCAGGTGCTGGGCAGTGACTCAGCAGGAGATGCGCCACGCTCTGCTGCCGCCCCATCTGCCCTTCTTTCAGCTCCAGATGACTTCACGGCCATTACCTCTACTGACTCCGTTACTGGTACCCACACCTGTTGCTACTACTCCCATTAGGGTACAACGCCTAGACCAATAACCTTTCCGTAAAATCTTTTCTATGAACTAGCTATTCTGCTCTTATTATCCATTCCTTCCCTTCGCAGATAAAAGATTACATCCTACCCATTCTGCATAGTCCCGTTTCTTGTAGCAATTTTAGAACCACATCATCTTCTTAAATAATTTTTTTTTAAGGCATCAATGGCTTTTTAAATCAAATTGTGCTATTAATTTCAAAGTATTATTGATGATAATTTTAAACGCTTAGTATTTCAATGAACATTTTACATTTACAAATTATAAATTGTAGGAACACCATCTGTTTGAGTCAAGAATACTGCTCCTCCTTCCTGAGTTATTTAAATAAACACCTTACCGTAATTAGTACCATAATGACAAGCGCAAATCCTTTATTCAGTCATTATTTTTTATTTATTCCATAATTTCTACTAAAATTAACATTTTAGGGGTGACTTTTCTAGAAGTTTATTTGCTATTTTTTCACTTAAGATACCGATTTGTATAAGGGACCAAAACTTTTAAGACCATATCAAGTCGGTGATGATTTCAAAAAGGTCGAAGTGCAAACAGTTTTGTACTACTGATCTCTTCGGCAAAGAGAACTATCGTTGGTTCCTCTCAGAAAACTTTAGGTAGCAAAGGCATCAATTTTTTCTTTAATTTTTTGAGATAAATTTCAATCTAATTTTTTTCATCAATTGTGATGTCAGATTAAATCAACCATTAATATTCGTATCCCACATTAGTACTGGCAATCTAAACACTGTAAAACTATTACACAAACTATTGCATAAACACAATCGATGCACTATCATCAAGTGTACCTCTAATAATTTTATACACTATTCAATAATTTGATATAGTTTTAGTAAATATTCAAACTTCTATTTATTACTCGTTTACGAACCCAAGTCTAATTTGAGTATTTTTGAGTTAGGCAAAATTTATTCTCTTGATATAGAACTAACCTGGTTATGTGACTAACCTATGACTAAAATAGATGTCATAAACAAATGAGCCATGCTGTTTATACTTTTGCCAATTGCCACAGCCATGACGAATTCAGACCAATTCTAACCGATCACCGAAGTTAAGTAACACTGCAGTTACTACATGGTGGGTGACTGACAATACATAAAAGACCCTGGTATTAGCACCTAGGGTAATGTGGCTTACGCATGATTGATTGATGAAGATAACAAATGGGATCCACTTTTGTCACTGAACAACCATAAAAGACGAGAAGCCTATAAGTTAGAAGAAGAAAAAAAGTTTTATCCCTGAAGCAGCTCTAAACTTATTTTCAAAATTTAAGTGTAGTTGTTGGAAAGAAAATACAAAAATAAAGGTCGTTGTCTTATGTAGGACCACAAAACTACGATCTATAAACTAAGAACTCAATGAACTGCTTCATAAACTAAGATTGACAATCAATCAATTAACCATCACATAAACCAAGATCATATCATACAAACAGGACTATAATAATTTAACAGTAAAATCAAACGTATATATCAGTGATAATATTTTATAGTAAATAATGTGTTTTTTCTCTCTAAAAATAAATTTTATAAAAAGCGCAAATACGAAACAAGTTTTATTTTTTTTACACTAATATATTGATAAACTTCTTCTTTCATAACAAATTGCAATATGAATTTACTTCGCAATATAATTCTGCATATCAAAGATAAAATCATTTAATTTTGTTAGCAACAAATATGCTTATTTATTTATTTGCATTGTATTTGATTTTATTTTATTTGTAGTACATAGATATTTGTTTAATATTAAAAATATATCTAAGAATCTTTTTCAAACATTATTATAAAATTCTACCATTTTAGTTTTGACGTCTCTTCAGATCTCGACGGATGTGAGGACTAGTCCATAATTAAGAAAAAACTTTTAAACAACTTGACAATACTAGTTATTATTAGTTTTCTTAAATATTTTTATCTTCACAATGAACAAGTTTAGAGTTCGTAAATGTAAAATATTCAACATTTGAGGTGTGAGGAAATAGGATGAGATAGCACGGTAAATAATAATAATATTACTAACACCTATGTGGTACTATTAGTTGTAACTATTGTTACTTTTAGTTGTAAGGTTTGTTTCTTTGATGAATTTCATTTATCTATTAATTCATAATTTTTATTAATTGTTAGAACAATGTTAAATTAGATTTAATTATAATTATCTATGGAACGCTGAGGAATTTCATGAATGTAAAGGATTTTTTACATATTTCTGTTCGATATTCTATTCTAATTCATATTTTTATTATTTAAAATGTTTAAACTTTATTCAAAACTGAATAATAAAAAAAATATATGAAACAGGCATGCCATCATTTAGTATTGGCTTTAAGTATGAAATGCATACAGTTAATCTCAACTTTCAACATAAACCACGAGGATGAGGAAGAGAATGATGGGTATGGATCTTGTCAAACTGAACAAAATGGAAGGAACAAAGCGAGAGTGTCGAAATGACTCGATTGCATAGTGGCCATTCAAGTTTGCCAACCGCCATCTGCAGAGGTTTTCTCACCGGCTATTTAAAGCCAAACTGAGCTCTGATTCCCACATCACTCATGAGCATTTTGACAGTTCACTCTCACGTCTAGCATAGTAATCACCAATTAAACGCTACATTCTATATTATATCATAATTAATTTGCGACTGCATTTAAATCAAGTTGGTGTTAATTGTGCTTTTTTAATTGATTTTTAAGGTTCGAATTAATTGGGTTCCGGCCGTCTTTAATTAATTTCAAAAGCAAAAGATAACAGTTTTCTGTTCAATACATATAACTGTGTTAATAGTTATTGTTATTATATGTATATATATATATATATATATATCAATGATCAAACCACAATAAGAAATGGGAAAACAAGACTAAGATCTTTCAACCGTAACAAGCGGTCTTCGTCAGAGTCAAAAACCCAACTGATCTTAGTCTTGTTTTCCCATTTCTTATTGTGGTTTGATCATTGATTGTTATTTCACGTGTTTATGTGAAAGCTTTATATATATATATATATATATATATATCGACCGTGGAATAGAAACAAAACTAAAGTTTATCGGAACTCGGTCAGTTTTTCTGACCGAGAAGAGAAAAAAAAACTGACTAAGCCCTGATAAACTTTAGTTTTATATATATATAATATTGTTTTTTAGTGTCTCTTGAATGATAAGACTTCATTCGTTACTTGTTTTCAGACTGACTCACTTCTTTAACTATCTATCTGATGATGACGTGGCGAAATATAGTCCTGACTTCCTGTGATCTGTTTCATGTGTGTTCTTTTTGTGAATTTAGTTTGTATTTATATATACTCAACGTCTAAATTACAGTGAGAAATCAGAAAAATGACTAAGAACTTTCAACCAAAGCAAGTGACGAAGGCAACTTATTTTGGTTGAATGACCTTAACCACTTTCTTGATTTGTTAATACGGTTTAGAGGTTGAAATTTCTTTATATACAAAAAAGTGAAATCTTTTTATATATATACAAAATCGCTATAATCATTAGTTGTACAATCCGTAATTGTGTGGTATTTACTTATTCTGAGGTAAAATGGATAAACAAACAAAAGTCTCCACACAAATGAAATTTTATTCAACAATAACAACAAATTTCGAACACTTTGTGTTCATCATTAGGAAGATAAAGTGTTCGAAACACGTTATAGTTGTTGAATAAAACTTTATTTTGTGTTGTTTATCCATTTTACCTCAGATTTAGTATAATTTATACACTATACAGTTTTATATATATATATAGTTCAACATAGAGAAAGAAACATAGAGAAATCAAAAGAACACAGTTAAAGTCTGTAATTTTTGGTTTGAACCGTCTTCAGGAGAGATAAGAGAGGGAAACCATGCGCACTGGTTCAGAGACGGTTGGAGACCCAAGTATGTTCTTTTGATTTCTCTATGTTTCTTTGTCTATATTGAACCATATTTGTCCGTTTTAGATCAAAAAACGAAAAAATGTATATATATATATATATATATATATACAAGAGTTCAAAATTCAAGAAGAGTAACACACAAAGTAAAGAAACACACTTACAAACTCAAATTTTCGGGCAATCCGTCTACCAAGCACGTTGTAGACGCAATGGCAAGTAACCGACCCGGCAACCGCCAGTGCTGCCCACTGGGAATTTTTACCCGGTTAGGGTGCCCGGGTTAGTTTGTAACCAGTCTTAAAGTAATAGAATTAAGAGAAGATAAAAAGTAATTCAGATAAGCAGTACAAATTGGGTAAACAAAATAATCAAAGGGAGTTAGAGGGAAAAGATGTCAGTGTATATATAGAAAAAGGAGATTGGTGTAACAAAAAGTATCAAAATATCCAATAAATTTGGATATATATATATATATATATATATATATATATATATAATTATTATAATATGCCTATAAGCATTACTTATATGTTATCGTGGAAAACTACATTGTTTTATACCATGATTGCTGCATTGATGCTAACACATATAACATTACATAATGTACACAAGTATATATATTTATGTTGTTGTTCTACTGCCATGTCGTATCTTCGCACTTTTTCTTAACCTATAGACGGATAAACTAAAAATTTGAGAATATAAGTTCCCTAATCTATTGTGTATGATTCTTTAATTTATACTAGAACTTTTGTTGTCTTTGTTTGAATGATTTACTATTAACTAAATAGTATTATTTAATGCTAAACAATATACGTAGATAAAATAATAGAGAATCTAATAAATGCTATAGATTAACAAAATTGATTAATGTAATATTGGAATTCGAAACTAAGTCGTGTCTTCTACAAGCCTCTTCAAGTATTTGAAAAGTGTGTTGTGAAATATTTTTTCTATTTTTTAGTTTTCATTATTTTAAATATTCAAAATATGAAATTGGTGGACTAATAAGAATTCATAAAACTATTAGCTAGCAAGCACAGATTCAGTTCATTCGGTTTTATTAAAGCAAGCTGAAAGTACCACTCTCTCTTCAATTCCTGTTCGTATCTTCAACTGATGACAAACTATTCTTAGAAATATCAATTGTAGTAAGTGTTTTGTTCACATACTTGCAAGTATTTGATATGTTATTTGCAATTTTCAGTTTTATATACATATTCATAGAGAGTAAATTAGAGTATAATATGTTGCTAATTAAAATAAAAAAGACAAAAATGGAACGTATGTACTTATCTATATGATTCAGAGAATAGTCGAAACGCCATTATTGGGATAAAAGTCTTTAAGAAAATCTAAAGGATTTAAATTTAACAACTTTATAAATTTGATAAACTCGAAAAAGAAATTTGAGGTCATTTATTACATTTACAGTTGAGTCATTAAGTAGCAAACTGTTTAAATACGTTAATGCAGAGAATATCTAAATTTCTTTCTCATTTCCCTTTTAAATTGATTCCTAAAAAAAAAAACAATAATAGTATGTATTGTTTTACATAAAGTTTAAAACTACTGTACTTTGTATTTTATTGGGAAAGCTTGTTTAAAGAATATGTTTGTTTACTTTAGTGATAATTTATATATATATATATGTCGTCTCCACACAAAAAAAGTTTAAAATAAAAACAAACAACCCGTTTCGAACCCTTAGTACATCTTCTTCAGGTTTACATCTGCATTCTCCTAGATCAACCTCAAGAGTGTTGATGTAAATTAACGTAAATAAACGTTTACAACCGCTTGTTACGGTTGAAAGATCTTAGTCTTGTTTTCCACATTTTCTTATTGTGGTTTGATCATTGATTGTTATTTCACGTGTTTATGTGAAATCTTTATATATATATATATATATATATAATGAAAGTTTAGCAGGACACGGTCAGTTCTTCAGGTTGAAGTTAAACTCTTATTTCCAAGGTTTCGGTTTGTATACAGAAGTATAACATTTTGAACAGAAAAACTAAGTATTACATTAGAAATTTTTTACAAAGAAAATACTTTGTGGGTTTAACCAAACAACAAACCAGACAGTTCTTTGCTGAAATTCATTTTTATATTACTAAAGTTACAACTAGAGATCCCAAAAAATATACTAACAATCACGATTCTTGATCATTTTGGTTTTCTTGACGTCTTCAGGAGGGGAGAGAAAGAAACAGAGGAGTGGAGACATGAAAGCGTCAGCCGACCGATACGAAGTCAAAGAACTTATATATATATATATAAGTACTGAACCTAACCACAGTTTGAACTGTTTGTTTAATCACATCTCTTTTGCTTCTTCTCCTTTTCTGACCTTCTCTTATGTCGACTTCTTGAACGTCCAAAATACCAATCGCAGTAAGTCCTTTGTCTTTTTTTTTTATCTATGCAATTTGTTTTCTAAATTCCATTTGGGCCATCTTTTCCAATAAACACTGACATAAAAATTAACTTTGATACAATAGTGAAACGAGACTAAGGTGGTAATGTGTAATAAGAAGTATATGCAAATTGTTGAAAATAATATCTTAATAAGAACTAGTTTCGTCAGGACATTTGGACTGAAATAAGACAACTGGTGTGATAATGAGAAAGGAGGGAGGGAAGAGAGATATTCTAAAGATCGCAAAGGGCAAGGAAAGGGAACTGCAGAGATAATAAATATTTATACAAAAAAGTCTAACTTGTTAAGCTGCCAACCCTTGTAAACAAAGCTATTTCTCTCATTAGTACTAAGTCTTATTTGAATACACCATTATTCAATGGTGTATAATTCATTATCCAAATATCTATTCATTCATTCATTATTAAAACCTATTCATTATTTTATTTCCGTTTGCAGTATTTAAGCTATTAAATTTAATTAATAAAGGCTCGATTATATTTCTTCAAAATTTTGATATTACATACGTGGCCATTTTAGCTTTACCCAATAATGATTGCCATTATTTTTAGGTAAATACAAGGTGCTACCTCCAATTATGGAGTACGGGTGTTATCACTGATAACATTAATGTGTAAATATTGTTTTAAAATATACAAAGGTCAGACTAGTAAATAATCAAAATTGCGTGTCGAACATCAATACTGTGAATTAGGGATGAACAAACTGGGCCATTTGTGCAATTAATTATAGAGAAAAACACCGAAAGGAAAAAACTTATTTGCATAATATGGCAATCCTTATGGTGGTATGCTGCCTCTGTAAACGATATTTCGAATCCCTTCAATGTTCTGGCATCTACCTTATTCTCTCTCTCCCCAATGACGGTTGTACAACACGTTACTTTCTAAATGAGCTGAACTATTGCATGCATCTCAATAGTTTCTTTCTGAACTTCATATATAAATATATTTATAAAATTTGAAACTTAATTTTATTTTTATATAAACCACTTATACTCAATTTTTCTATAAATATACTTAATTATTATAATTTTACACCAAAGTATAAATTCATATGTGAATTTTCATTTTAATTTAATTTCACTTCTTCTTAAAAAGTAGAAAATTAATAAATTCATTTTATGCCATATTTTTGTAAAGAAATGTGTACAATGGCATATGAAAGTCTAAAGTGTTTTTAGATAAAATATAAATTTAAAAACAAATAAAATAAGATTAAAAATGAACTAAACAAAAAAAAATTATTTTCCTAAACCTTGTACCCTGATGATAGTTTTGCAGTAAAATGAAATATGCCGACCCATTATTAAAGAAAATTAAGAAAGTTAATTCAAGTTTCATTTTCTTAGAAACACAATGGAGATTCATTTCCTTTAATGAATGGTTCCATTTTTTTTATATTACATCACCTTGATATCAAACTAAACCTTCCATTATTTTTTTAATCTTCTTTAATGTTATTGGTTTTTATGTTCTTGTTTTTTCTTAGGCTATAGATATTTTAGAAATTTTCTTTTAGCATTATACTTTCTTAATGACATTTTTTTCTATATTTTTTTTTCATATACATTATATTTCGATAGAATTTTTTCAATTATCTACATATAAACGGTAAGTACGGTAAACATTTTATGCTTTCTAGCATCATATGGTAATATAGCTTTAAGTTATTACATTATTTTTTAACAAACATGATTTTTAAAACCCTCATGAGTTAAATAAAATAAACATGTTAAATTATTTACAAGAAATACAACATTATCCTACAAACAGTACAAAAGCACTTTATCCTACAAAAGAATTCCGATAAAGAGATACATTATTTTAAAATTATAAAATATACTTGAGATTACTATCGTTTATTGAATAGTCCCTTCCATTTATTATTTATATTGACAATAAACAGCTGGACGTTTATTCCTAATATTTCGTTATTTTAGTTACAAACATTATTGTTTAAACAATAATTTTTGCTGGTAAAGGGATCAATATTTATACAGAAAATAAAATGAGATTTAGGATAAAGGGGTTAAAATATACGTACTAGAAATATTGTTGGGGGAAAAGTTTCCGCTGAATTAACTGCCATCGTATTAGTGGAAGTGAAATATGTTCCTGTACTAAGCCACATTGGAGTGGGGAGGATAATATGCAGAATCGATTTTGCATTGAATTATATGAAAATACTTAATCCTAAAAGGCAAAATGTTCTGTAGGGATTGCAGAGCAAAAAGGCAATTGAGTTAAATCATCTTAATGTAATATTCAGGAATTAGCATTTATTGTTATTAATTAGGCAAAATCACAATATTTTTATATGATTTTCTTTATATTCAGTTTACTTTGTTCTTTTCCAATGCCCTCATATAGAGTATTTTACCTTTTAGTGCTGTTCTAGGGGTGGAAAGTGGGGCTCATTTATTATTTAACACCCATTTTTGTAAAGGGGGAGTCACATTACGGGGTTGATTCTAGATTGAGAGTCCTAAATGTTGCCTAACTCATCTGTATTTAGAGTAACCTCAGTGGAATTAACCCATTAACATTATATTTAAGTAAAACATGATTTATTCCTTTTCATTGTTTAAAAGTCTTACCACATGTAGAGAAATTTCGAAATTAAATCTATCGTCCACACTTTGAACATTTGCACTCCAGTTTGAACACTTATATGCTTTCGTTTTTCCAAAAATACAAAAAAGACATCAAAGGACTTCAAAATATAATTTCTAACACTGATTTACTGTAATTCGATAAAGGCTTCACCTCAAAAACTATGAAACATATGGCTTTTAAAAATTACTAAATGCTAAAGTATTCTGAGAATTTTTATTTTCCAAAATAAAAAATCTAATATGTATAATTTAAATGAGTATAAAAATATTTAGTTTTAACAAATATTTTACAATCACGTCGACTATTTGGTGATTTATTGACTGGATGAATGAGATAATTTGACTCACTTTGATATTAAGATCAATATAAGTGTTTACAGACAAAAATGTTTAAAATATCCAAACGGAATCATAGATTAGGCTTAAATAAAAATAAATCAATTTGAAGCATTCTGAATCTGTAAACTGCAATACTTTATTTGACGTCTCTATGAAGGAGAGCCAGTTTTGCTGATACTGAACTATTTACTTTTTGATAAAGCCATGAATGTGATATTATCTTCAAAGCCTCGAGTTCAACGCTTCTTTTCCTTAAGATCTTTATACTGCAAAGTAGCCATCCAATATTACACATTTCATTTCATATCATATAACTTTAGAGCAAAAATAATAAAGAATAATATCATTTGGCAACATTTGAAGTACTTATATATGTAATTGTGTACTTTCGTTTACCAATTTTTATGGTCAGTTTTCTTTTTGATAATTTCCAAACCTCGATGGACGTAATCAGTATTTTTTTATACATATGGTAATTATTAGCACCGCAGAAGTTACTAAAGTTCATATTATTAGATAAATCCAAGATCCAAGCAGGACCCTTACTTCAGGATGCACTATGTTCGACGCCGGTCAAACGATTACAACGGATATTTACTTTGTAACAAGGATTCATGGTTATAATATGAATATTTTATTTGATGTGGAGTATGATTTTCAGTTATAAAAATCCATTAAGATACGGATATCATCTCCAGAATAGGTAGCTAAAATGATTATTTATGAATAATTGATATTTGCCTCCCTCGTAATTCTTACTGGAATTCAAAAGCACCTAGACAGAATATTATCCCTTGTCGATGAGCGGTTGCTCCCAAATTAATAGATCACTCCTACATTTTCTGAATGGAGTTGTGCATACCATAAGCCTTCCATTTATAGTGCAAGACATTGTTTTTGTAGTATGTAAGTCACTGTAAGTTGTTTATTTGCAAGACAAATCATCTAAAATGCAAGATGTTGTAAATCATCTATTTGTATTATATGTCGTTCTAAATTATCGTTATTTATTTTTTGTTACCCAAAAAGCATTGCATCATTAAATAAAATAGCTATTATTAAAATAACAAAGAAGTATTAATGAAATGTAGTTTATTTACGATTTTTGTATATTAATGTTTCATTTCTGATAATTTTTTTTAAATGAATAAATAAGTTATCAAGTTTTTTTATGTCATTATTGTTTTATTTATGACATCTCTGAGACTGTTAATATTTCTATGATTGATTACATTCAACATTCAGTTACCTATGTGAGGACATTATTGAAAAACCAATTATTAATGGTGTTGGTGTGTGTGTTCTTCATTTATTCTTGAAAGATTGCGTTTTAATGACTCTAGGATATCGCTCCTGTTACCACAAGACATTGATTCATGAGTAGGTTTACCATGTGATTAATTAGCTGTACTTTCAAGATTTAGGGAAAGACAAGTCTATGAAAAAAGAAGTAAATTATCCATTACTTGCGCAATTTGTTATAGTGCTATATTTACTCATATTGGGAGATTTAAAAAAATCCACACATAAAAAGTTTACTATGAAAACAAACAACGCGTTTATTTACATATAAACGTTAAAGACTGTCATATACGTAAATTACAGAATCAGTTGGGTTTTTGACTCAAACGAAGGCCGCTTGTTACGGTTGAAAGATCTTAGTCTTGTTTTCCCATTTTCTTATTGTGGTTTGATCATATATATATAGGTGTGTTATCAATATAATACAAAACCAGACTGGAATACGTAAATCCATAGTTTATCTTTTTCGTTACATATTAGCAAACAATAGACCTAATGTAGTCGTAATATTTGTGCTCAATGTATTAATGTTTTAGCCCTGAGGAGGACATAAATATATATCGAAACGTTGGAGAAGAAGCGTTTTTTAATATCCAGACCAAAACTCTCAAAAAATCTCACAACCTATGAATAAAGAGTGGTCAAGAAACAAACAGCATGATATATATATATATATATATATTGGATTATTGGAGAGATTCTCCACACCATAAGCTAAATCGGCAAAACGACATATGTACTGACAATATATATATATATATATATAAAGATTTCACATAAACACGTGAAATAACAATCAATGATCAAACCACAATAAGAAATGGGAAAACAAGACTAAGATCTTACAACCGTAACAAGCGGTCTTCGTCAGAGTTGGGTTTTTGACTCTGACGAAGACCGCTTGTTACGGTTGAAAGATCTTAGTCTTGCTTTCCCATTTCTTATTGTGGTTTGATCATTGATATATATATATATATATACGAGTATAATACCTTCGGCTTCTGCTGGGACATTCTAGTGAAAAACCTCTATTTTCTATTATCAAAAATAGACATATAAGCAAAGTCATTAACAACATCAGTTCGAGGAAAGTGGATCAAATATTGATTCTAAAATTCTATTTAAAATTTCCCATATTCTGCTTCAAACTTGCTTATAATCTTATTTTACTTGTTAATGATGTATTCTGCCTACCTTCAATTTAGGTCCTTGAACACTCCTCTCCCTCTCTTTCTTTTATTCACTGACTCTCTTAAATGCATGTCCCATGTGTTCTGAATTTTAGAACACATGACACATGGGACCTCTCTTCCTCCTCCACTTCCCCAGCTGATTTTAGTAATAAATTTTTCAGTAATAAAAACAAATTTGTAGACTTTATTAAGGCAATGCATATTTAACTATGCCTATGAAATCATATTTTACAACTCAGTTATTATCAAAACGTAAAAGACTTATATTTCAGACCAAGAAATTGGTTTTTCAATAATAAAGGTAATAAATTAGGCAAAGGTTGAATAGTAATTAGAAATTCAAAAGTGAAACTTTAATGTTGCATTGTGTTAACGGAAATTGGACCTCACTTTGAGATTGTCTCAGAGACGCCAAAGTAACATCTTCTGTTACATCATGCATATCTCAATGTCTAGAGAATTCTGTAAACGGTTTTACTCAATCTTTAAAAGTTCGATAAATCGGTTCCAAAATGGCAACCTTCAAAATGACCTCAAAAACAAAGGTACAACATATACAATTCAATTATTTTGGGGATTGTATATAATAGTAACAGACAGGACATTTCAAATTTACATAAGTAAAAAAATTCTCTGAACTTTTTGAATGTGACAAATAAATAAGGAATCCAAACAGTTTGAAACATCAGTTTTTGTTAAACTTATCAGCAGTGGAATTCACTTGAATGCTAGAAGTGAGTGACCAGAAAGTTACAAAGATGATTGATCAAAACAGTCGTACTTAGGGCAAAGAAAGCATCCTCCATTTAGGGTCTATTTCAGCAGTAATTTTGTTTAGGTAGAAAAGCCTATTATATAACACTTTCAAAAACGAAGAATAGTAACACACAGAGGAAGAGGCACACTTGGTAACTCATATTTTTGGATAATCCGTCATTAGGAGAAAAGAGAGTCTGAGACCAAGCACGCCGGAAATGTAACGGCAGGAAACCGTCCTGGCAACCAACTATGCTGCCATACGCGCCCCGTCCTGAAGTAATGATGTAGGCAGGAACAGAAAATAAAAATTAAAATTAAGATAAGCAGTTCCGGTTAGATAAAGGTAAAAGAAACAACAGGAATTGTAGAAAAATAAATTAATGAATGAATAAAAAAAAATTATATGAAACCGGAAAAAATACATGAATTTATAGATATGATATTCATTTAAAAAAAATATCTTGTACAATAAGAGAATTGTTAAGGGCGATGAGAAACAATAACATTTGTTAATAAAAAAAAGTCACAAATATGAAGAAGGTGAAACACTGATAGTTGAAAAAAGGTAATACAGGTAATACTCTGGCTATGAAAAAGGTTTTCAATAAAAACCGAAACGTTGGCAATGAAAGTTTAATTTGAACCCGAAGAACTGACCGAGTCCTGATAAACTTCTATTATATATATATATATATATATATATATATATATATCGGACACTTCTCCACGTTCAAATAAAACTTTCGAAGCTTTCATCTCAGTTTTACTTAAAACCTTTTTCATAAGCACAACTACTAAATTATGAATATAGAAAACAATGAACTATTACATTAATGTTAGGGTATACTGGCCATCCTATGAGGAAACCAGTCAGCCATTTATGATACAACACAATGAACGTTCTACATTGTGAGTCCTAAATTTTGCCTAACTCAAGTAAATTTTAGAGTAGGAATCTTTAACAAGTTTGACATTGTATAGACTCAGAACCGGCGGCTAAACATCCTCTCCGACTCCTTGTCTGGTCTTTCCGAAAAAATAATCCCTTGAGATACGAGATACTCGTATGTCAAAGGTGTACATCTCTAACAGACCTTAATCTCACTACAAACGAATATATTATTAACTATCATACAGGTCATATATAATATAAAGTACATTTTTATTAATGAAGAATAAAATATTGACTAAAAACAGATATCTTTCTTCATACTTTAATTATTACTCATTAGTGAAGAATAAAATATTCTTCAAAAATTTTGTATAGATAAATTGTGGGTATGCGTTTTTTTGCAAGTTAAGGATTCGTAAAATCGTGTTTATTAATCACTAATAGAAGAATAAGTTAAGTGATATGTAAACAAAATTCTAAAAAGCTTATGATATATAACTTATAATCTCAGAAGTATCTGCGCAGTACGAGTAAATTAAAGTCAATTATCTGTTAATCTGTTGTGTAAATATAGGTCACTTGTCGAAATAACTACGCAGAGCATTTATTTCATGTTTAATGTGAACAAATACAAGAATACTGTTCCGACTGGTCAGTTGGTTAAATGAATAAGTTTAAATTAATTGTGAAAACCAAAAACTATTTATTTCAAAAAGATTAATTTAAAAATGAATAGTTTCAGGTGTCTCAACATTGATTTGACAAGGTTGTATAGTTTTGAATAGGCAATATAGGAAGCTAATATGTTGAAGGTTGAATTTATGAAATAAGTCAATGAAAGTTATTAAAACTTTTAATTCAATTAAAGTAACATACATCACTCTCGATCACTTGCTTATTTGATAAGATTGAAAGATAATACTTACATTTTTCTTTTAATCTAAAACACCATTACTGTACATTTAAAAATAAACTCAGTTTCAGTCTTATTTTGTTTATTCTTTGAATCATCCCTAGGAGATTATTCCGAGCCTGCATGTATAGTACTAATGGTCCCAGGTACTCATTAAAGATCCCTACTCTAAACAAACTTGAGTTAAGAGAAATTTAGGAGTTCCGATGAAGAACCCAATCTTTTTTGTATATCACAAAGAGTTGGGATTATATGTGTTTCCTTGTGAGACTACCGTTGCAACTCAACCTATTCTCAAAATAGATGAGTAAGTTAATATGTAAAATAATTTCACAACTCTTCCTCTACAATGTTCAAAACGCAAACTACAAAGATAAATATTAGGACAATGTCAATTTGTCTGCTACTTAACCTTTACATAAAAGCCATGCAAACAATATTAATGTAAACATGTGAAAACTAATTGCTAAAAACACTCAATAAAATGAGTTTTTAATGGTTCAAGTTAACAGACATTAAAATAATTTAAGAAAGTGGATGATTCAATTTCATACAGAAATTGAAGAAAATTATAAACAACACATCAGCATAAGATAAATAAAAAGTAAAATGAACTTCCTACTCCTTATACTCGTATGTGGCTGACTCATATTTAATATCATTAGTTGTGCAATCTGTATTTGTGTGGTATTTACTCATTCTGAGGTAAAATGGATAAACCAACAAAAGTCTCCACACAAATGAAGTTTTTTTCAACACGTTTCGAACACTTTGTGTTCATCATCAGAAATAAAATTTCTTAAGCTGTTCCTAGAATCACAATGAATAAATTAAAAAAAAAAAGTTTCTTTCCTCTAAATTAGTGGTTCTGGCCTTCTTTATCTCAGTTAACGGTTTTCAAGCATACCCGAAGTCTTTGTCACCTTATCTCTTAAATGTCTATCCCCACTCTTTCGCATCGGATCTGTTTCCTACTAGTTGTGTTCACTGAACCAACCACATCCTTGGGTATGTCTTGAATTCTCTTAATTGAATTTTATTATTTCACTCTAATTTTTGTAACTAATTAGATATAATTTGTATTATAGTGTCTTCCTGATGATGAACACAAAGTGTTCGAAACGCGTTGAATAAAACTTCATTTGTGTGGAGACTTTTGTTGGTTTATCCATTTTACCTCAGAAGCATATTTAATAATAGACTTCAACCGGTATATCTCTCAAAAGTAGGGCACAAGAAAAGTTATGTAGGTCCTTTAGAACAGGGAAATTTACAAAAGTAAGCTTTTCAAGAAGAAAATTTCATTCTTTTAGATTGTATACTGTTCATAATACAGCCCACTCTGATATAGGATATATATGCAATGTATAGAAACCCTCTGCTTTTGCATTGGACTACAAAAGATAATAATAACCTTTTTTACCAACGTAAATAAAAATTGTAATAGAATTTTTCTTTCACCAAAAAACTCAAAAGCCATTTTTTACAATACAAAGATTTTACGATATAAAATATTACAAAAATAAAATAACAAAGAGCCAAAAATATGATTCTATATTAAATATGAAAATTTAAAAAGTTTTATTTGGTGTGAAACCAATCTCTGGGCAAGTGCTTCTATCCTTTCATTTCAGCTCTTTTTTTCTTTTCCTTTAGAAATAATGTGAAACATCAAATCTAGATGAATCAGAATTAGAACAAAAATCTGAATCAGAGTTTCAACAAAATACATACGTATTATTATTACCACTGAGGTTAGTATGATTTATATTATTAATATGGCAAACCGTCATACCTCGTAAGATGATTTTAGAGTCGTTAGAGCGCTTTCGGACGCTGTCCATCTTCGATCGCAACTAACATATCGCAGCTTACCTACTGAGCTGTTATAAAGGGGGTTATTTTTCTATCAAGTCCACTGCTATCCTGATATTATTACTTTGATTTTTATTTAGTTATTTTTAGTTTTGATATTGATTTTTTTATATTTTTAACTTCGTCATATTGTCTGTCCAGTCGTATTTTTATTTTTATTAATTGTTTACATCAAATATCTGTTTGGTGGTTTATTTATTCATTTATTAAGTTGTGATCGAAGATGCACAACGTCCGAAAGTGCTCCAACGACTCCAAGATCATCTTACGAGTTTTGACGGTTAATATTATTTATATTAATAATATAAATTCAACAAAATAATTGACAAAAAGAGTCACCATAAAAAATATAAAAAATTTTCGGAGTTCAGACATATACCAATATAGGTTTTCATTTAGTTAATGGAAACCTAAAGACCGCAGTTAACGTCATTCATCTACTTGAACGCTTTTCTGATCTTTTCTGAACGCTTTTCTGAAATTGTTTGCATCATTTGTGTTTACTCCTCATTTTACTGTTAGCTTATACTTTATTCAAAAATCTTACGAAAAACAGCCATGATACTATGAAAAGGGAAACTATAAAGTTGTAAAAGTAACTAGAACTTGAAGAATGGGATAGTCTGAAGTTTGAGAATGAAGTTTCCTGTCCTGCAACCAAATGTGAGTTAAAATTTCAACTTCCCTTAAGAATGAATAAATAAAGGCAAGCTATTAATACAAGTACTAACACTATTGTTAGATAGATTACTTTCGTAGATGTGACTTCATTCCTTGGGAAAAAGTATAGAACCCTAAGTTCAAAATGAATAGAGCTTATGAAAAGCCACTCCAATGGTTTAACAACCGAAAAGCTTTTACACCTGCAACAGAAGCAACAAAAGGTTTTGGCATTATGGCATGCTATATGATGGTCCTGACCATAGGAATCATGCTCCTATTTACTTATTTAAGGAAATATATGAAGCTTTAAGGTGAGACTGCAGCTTTTTTGTGGAACAATGTAGCGAGAGACAAGAGTTAGAAAATCTATCAGTAAACATTTTCATTGATAACTTATATCTTACTGTAGAATAATCTACAATTATGATACGCTCAACAATATAAAGGTTCTTAGTTAAAGAGAATATTCTTTAATAGGGGAAAAAAAAAAAGATCTAACTTAACTTAAGAGACAGAGAAGGGAAAAACCTCATAATTTCAACTAGCCAGTTATTTAATTGGGAATATAACCTTTCAAAGCAATAAATGTTAATTTATTATGCTTTTGTTTTTTGTGCACATTTTTTATCTATTACTCAAATATACATCCTTCCACATTATATATAACTGTAGGAGCATAAACGGGCATTTATCTGATAATGAAGAACGCATCTATCCACTTCACACAATTTGTGGCAATAACATATATGGTAATGCCAACCCTTTACACAAGAATAAAGAATAAATATAGAAATTTAAATTTTAACTATTTCTGTTTAGTAAACAACTGTACTTAATTTCACCAACGGAATGAAGAGCATACGAATAATGAGTGGGAGATTAACAGATCTTAAAGTAAAAAAAAAGAAATATGTTTAAAACTGTTCGGTAGGTATACGAGTATTGCATAATTGAGAGAAGAATTTCAAATATAACAAAAAAACTTAAATCAATTTTTAATTTTGATTTTTTTTATTTTTTATTTAGTATTTACTTCTATTTTAAAAAAGTGTCAAACATATATTTTGAAGTATTTGTTTTTAACTGTTTGAATACTACATATAACTACTTCGAACTTACATAGAGGATAAAATGTAAATTTTACAGTTTTTTATACTTTGGGACCTTAGATAATGTCAACTTGAAAAAATATTGTATATATCACTTGTAAAAAATACCATTTTTTGTTAACTTAATGTCAAATTTTCTTCCTATCAGTCTATAAGATATTTCTATAAAATATTTTGGACATTAATTTTTTGCATAGGAGGTTATTCCTAATTTTACACATTTTGAGACTGAATGTTCAAAAATTGTTTTTTACTCTCAGCTATAGTATAAAGAAGGTGATAGCTCAATTCGCATGTCCCTGGTATCAGTAGTTCGGTCCGGAGTTGATGATACAGGCATTAATTAGCGATATATTATGGAATATAAAATATACTTATGACTACTATATAGCAGAATAGAATGAATCATGAATCATGAATGTAGAATGAAAACCATGGAAGAATAACATTTTTACCATAAATGATAACACTTCTATTCAGGTTTGAAAAAATGAAATAACTTATTTTAGAGGAACAGAAGTGTTTGAAATTACCTGCTTGTGAGCATAAACTAGTAATTACTCCTTATTTGAAACTCAGTTAGTATTATAACTATTTTCTCAGCTTTTGAAACAAAAGTTGTATTAAAATCTGCAAATATTTGGCATGCACTGTTTTGAATTAAGTATTCAAATAGTCTGAATCATCTTGTCATTTCATTATTTACACATGAAATATCAAATAGACTTACCAACTAACACTATAACAGTAAATACACTATAGTGTAAATCACTATGTCAATATAATGATTCAAAATTAGTATAATAAAGAGAGAAATCTACTTTCAACACGTTTTTGTTTTAATTTGCTTTCAAATAATATAATATAAAAAACGCAGAAGTAATATACTGGAAAAACTGATTCTTGTTTCAAAAATTAGGCCCAGGACATCGTCGAAACATTTATCTATGAATGGAAAAAAGCTATTATGAGTGAAATATCTTTTAGGTTTTAGTGTAAAAAATTTATACATATCACTTTAACTTAGTTAGGATAGGGGTTTTCAGGATAGTCTCCATGGACCTCAAGAGGTCCACAGAAGGTGGTTGTGGGGTCCATGTTATGTAATTAGTAGTCTATACCGAATTTATGTACATAAATAATTATACTAGAACGACCAATGAATATGAATAACATAGTGACCTGAACATTAGAATATTCAAACATTTGCAATAAAACATCAGGTGAACGTTCTCATTAGTTTGTCATTATCAAGAAATATCTTAAAATGTTACATTAGTCTTTCTTATGTTCTGTCAAAATTTGTTTTTTTTTTTACAATTTGTTTTGAAAAATTATAATAAAGGTATTTTGTTGATGTTTGTTTGTCGGATATATATACTTGAAATACATATTATTAATATGATAGAATTTTTCATTTTTAGATGTTTATTTACCTATAATTGAACTTTTTTCGAAAATATACATGTGCAGAATTAGATATTTCTTAGCCACAGGGGGCTCACAAGCAAACTAACATTGAGAAGCCCTCAGTTAACCTGACTGCTTTAAAATGTTTATTTATTTCATTGGCTCATTAAAGGATCATCTTCATATGCAACAAGTTAATTATAATTATATGCAACTTAAAATAATTATTCTTGCAGGAATAAATAATGTAAGTCTTATTTTCCAGACTAAATTATATAAAATATTCCTTCAAATCACACTTATGTGATTTCACCTTTCGTGTAATTTTTGGGGAGGAGAATTTGGCTCATTTGTTAATTGGCACCTATTTCAGTTATACGTGGATCATATTAAGAGATTGATTCAATAATCCATATACTGAGACCTAAATTTAAACTCACTCAATTTTATTTTGTTTTTGAATCTTTAAGAAGTACCTGACAAGTCTTAAACATTTGTTTATTATTCTATCAGATTACTTTTTTTTATATCAGTAGCATATTCAGATATTAAAAGAACAAAAACGTTTAAAGTAATGAATAAACACTTGTATAAGCTGAAACTTAAAAGACAATGGTACTATTTAATCAGTTTTGCAAGAAAACTTGTTAAGAAAATTAAAATAGTTTTGAAATTTGTAAAAGAAAATAATGTTTGCTAGTTTAATAAGATAAAAAGGACAAAAGATGTCTGGAACGCGTGCTTGCATGTCAACTAAAGAAAGGAACAGTATATCCCTTTTCACCCCAATAGGAAAGCCATTCAAATGTTGCAAGTAATGGAGTTGAAACTTATAACAAGCGAGTTGTTTACATCCTCCCAAGAAGCGAAATTGTTTACAAAACTGGCAGACAGCTTAGACAGATATAATCTCTTTATTGGACATTTACTTAAAGTTGCTGGTCTAAATTTAGAACCAACATTTTTTGTGCAAGATCAGTTATACATTGCTTATTTAGAACTGAACAACACTATGAGTTAATTATTTTAAATAACAAGCGCTTTACTTAAAATATGGTGAAGATTCGTTTTTAATAATAATGTATAATAATATTATTATTGTTGTGGTTAATGATGGTATTTTAATTATACTGCAATATAAAAGTGATAATTATCTACTATTAATTATAATAAAATAAATGATTGTTAATATAAATACAGTACATAGATATACTTGCAATAACCTAATTTGAAAAACTGCAAGAAAGTGTAGTTTAAGGACTTTGTACGACGCATAGAAGAAACAATCACTTAAAAAAATATTTAGGAATAGAAGGAACTTTTTGCTAAGAACAGACAAAAATGAAGTGATAAGCAAAACAAATATTGTTCTTTCAATATGAATAGTACTAACAATTGCATCCAGTTTTACAATGAAATATATGTCTCCAATTAAATTTCACGCAAAAAATTTAACTACCAAAGAACTTTATGGAAAACCTAAAAGTAAAACACTAAATTTTAGTGTGTTATTTTAGTTGTCATTAAAACACTAAATGTAAAACAGTAAATATGCTTGATTTATTTTAAAAAGTGTAAACTGAACTAGGGGGCCAGGTTAGTAGGTAGATGCGGGGTAGTACCCCTAGAACGTAGTATTTATTTATTCACTTATTATATATATTAGCCATTAAGTTCTTCCTAGGGGGAATATTCTAGTACCCCTAGGACTTGTAGAATTAATTAATTAATCACCCACCTGTCTTTAAGTGCCATTGGTTAATCTATAAGTAAAAATTCGGTTGAATATCGACCTTTGACACTGTTGCGCGTTTTATATGTCTGTTGCGTGATGTAGTATCGTGCTGCCCGCCTCCGCGAGGTCCACCTCGGACGCCCCATGCTTGGTGGGTAAAGCATGGGGTGACAAAAGGGTAGCACGTATCAAGCGTCAGCCTGGTTTGGTTTTTGCGGTGTGGTAGCCGGAAGGCTTGGGAACACCGGTGAATCAAAACAGGTAGATGCGGGGTTCAATGCCCACCACGACAAATATAAATGCAATGAGTATTAAAATAAAAGTGTTGTAGATATATATTTTAAATATTTTTTGATATATAATATCTTAAAAATCATTTATATATATATATATATTTATTTATTTATGATCAAACCACAATAAGAAAATGGGAAAACAATACTAAAATCTTTCAACCGTAACAAGCGGTCTTCGTCAGAATCAAAAACCCATCTGTTGGGTTTTACACAGTTAATTCATTCAAGGAATTAATTTTTATACGTTCAGAAAGGAGGAGAAATATTATTGAAAGTAAACTCATAAAGAACTTCTATGGAAATTTAATGAACAATAGTCCATTATTCATTAATACTTATATATATATATAACAGTTCAAAATTGAAGATAGGTAGCACACAAAGTAAAGAAACACACTTACCAACTCAAATTTTTGGGTAATCCATCTTCAGGATGGTCCCAATATTCAAAATAGTCCCAACTATTTTGTAGGGACTTTACAAACTAGATGAAATATTAATAAAAGAAATAAGTAAGCAGATCAAGACTCCATCAATTTTAGGAACATTAAATTCAGACAGGGATGCCAGCAATCCTGAAGACTTCAATCAACCAGGCTAACTTGTTATTATATTTTTTGTTTAGTTCATTTAGCTCTCTGATGATGTTGTAACGAAAGGTTATGTTAGAACATTGTAATTAATATATATTTGTTTATTGTGGAGTTTAATTCTTATATTATATCAAGAGTTATTGTGGATTATTATTTTTACACACACACACACACATATATATATATATATATCAATGATCAAACCACAATAAGAAATGGGAAAACAAGACTAAGATCTTTCAACCGTAACAAGCGGTCTTCGTCAGAGTCAAAAACCCAACTGAGCACTAACGAAGACCGCTTGTTAGTGGTTTGACCATTGATCATCTTATTGTGGTTTGATCATTGATTGTTGTTTCACGTGTTTATGTGAAATCTTTATATATATATATATATATATATATATATATATGTATATATATATAAAATGAAAGGTCCGTGTGGACAATAAACACTTTAACACAAGTAGTAGTAGTAGTTTGCTTCTCAACGCGAGTACTTCGCACTTCTTCCCGATGACGACGGATGTCGAAATATCGAAGTGAGTTCTGTAGTGTCTTTCTGTGTTCTTTTCTTTGTGTTAAAGTATATATATATATATATATATATATTCACTTAATAAACGAAAAGACTATCCAAACTGGACACAATATCAGTTCAAAATTGAAGATAGGTAGCATGCAAAGTAAAGAAACACACTTACAAACTCAAATTTTCGGGCAATCCGTCTTAAGGAGAAAAGAGAAAGGAAGACCAAGCACGTTGTAGAATCAACGGTTAGTAACTTAGTAACGGTTACTAGCCCTTTTGTCTACATTGTGCTTGGTCTCTCTGTTTCTTTTTTCCTGAAGATAGATTACCCAAAAATTTGAGTTGGTAAGTGTGTTTCTTTACTTTGTGTGCTACCTATCTTCAATTTTGAACTGTTATATATATATGTATATATAAGTATTTCGTACGTTGAAGATAAGGGAATACTAGTAAGCTGCTAATGAAAGCTACAATGTGAATAGGTGAGTGCCTATATGTGGACATGCTAATCCATTTGCAAGCCTTCCCACAGGAAATCGATGTACAAACCTGGGAGTCTTTCTACATTCAATTACCCCCCATTCACAGAAATCCCACGCTGCAATGTCTACTAACCGTTCTAAAACATGCAAAACACAAAAACTTATTCTTTTTTCTTATTTCAACTAAATGTTTATGATATGCAACCTATCTTTCATATTAGGATTTTATGCATTATTATATTTATAAAAAAAAATAATATATATATATAAAGAGTTATACTTAGATCATTTTTATAGTAATATTTATTTTATTATATTATTTTAGGTTATATATATATATAAAGTTCACATTTTTATATTTTTATATGAACCGTTTGTGGAACGTTTTCCTGTTAATAATATATATATATATATATATATATATATATATATATATATATATATAAGGCATTTTTTTTATTATTTTTTAATTTTTTATTGTATTTTATTATTTATTTATACCACTTAGTGTTTTATACTTTTTTGATTAGTTCTTGTGCTTTTCTTTTTTTCTCTTATTCGTTTCATTTTCTTTAATTTTTGCTTTATTTTTTTTATTTAGTTTTATCTTTAGTTGTATAATTTTGTTGTCACTTCCTTTTCCAAAAGTATACAGAATAATATTTTAGAATACACTTTTAGTACGACTACTAGGTATTTTCAAGTCGTTCCTAGGGATTCTCCAATGTTGTTTCGCTTCTCAAGAAAGTCACAGCTTGTCTTCTTATGAAGACGATTCGTCGAAATATCAAAGCAATTATGAAGCATTTTTCAAGTGTTTTATAACATATATATATATATATATATATATATATATATATATATACAACAGATTCAATAATATGTCGACCGTTTGATAGAATAGGTGTGTTCTCTAATCGAGGTTCGGTCAATTTTGCAGGATAAAAAATTAAACTCTCGTTGCCAACGTTTCGGTTTTATTTAAAACCTTTTTCATAGGCAGAAGTAAGAATTTTTTAACTAAGAAAATTAAATTTACATTATTTAAAGGAACAACAATGTTAACCAGACAAAACCTTCGACTAGATTAATAAGATAACGAAGTTATAGGATAAGAAGACTAATAAGATAAGAAGTTATCTTATTAGTCTAGTCGAAGGTTTTATCCGGTTAACATTGTTGTTCCTTTAAATAATGTAAATTTAATTTTCTTAGTTAAAAAATTCTTACTTCTGCCTATGAAAAAGGTTTTAAATAAAACCGAAACGTTGGCAACGAGAGTTTAATTTTTTATCCGGGAAAATTGACCGAACCCCGATTAGAGAACACACCTATATATATATATATATATATGATGTAATTTTCTTGAGGTTTGAGGTCCAATGATAAAAACTAGTCCATTTGCCGACGTTTCGACATATATTTATGTCATCTTCAGGGCTACAACATGATTGTTTTACAATTAGCACTACTATTACTACTATTTGGTAATTTATTACATTTTAATATGTTCGGTAACAAAGAGGATTTTTTGATAAAACAGTTATTACGACTCTGGATTATTTTGTTATACATTAACATAAGGATATTGTTATAATTATTCTATTGCTTTAGAATTATTGCATAAGTATAGAGATCACTATTTGATTACCTTGGAAATCTGTTTATGTTGCAGCATTCTTCTTTAATACTGTTTCATGATGGTTACTATTTGTTTTCTGGGAGGTTTCTTTACGGTTATGTTCTGTTTTGCTTGTTTGAGTACACAGTGTTTTTTTCCCCTATTTTTTTTCCTATTTTTATTTTTTTTTGTTTATTTTTTATTATTATATTATTTTTACTGGGTTGCCTATTCTTTATTTGTTAGTCCCTATGGTTTGTTTTCTTGTATTGTGTAAAAATGTTTGTATAAATTTGGCTAAATTTTTCTATGTCTGTTCTAGAGTTGCAAGTGTTTTTCGTTTGTCCTATGTGTATTATTTCCTTTACTAGTCTCTTTTGGGTGTGTTTTTCTTTGTCTATTATATGTGGGTTTTGAAAGTCAAAGTTATGTTTTTGTATGTTGGCATGTTTAGCTAGGGCGCATGTTATTTTTTGTCCTGTAATGTCTGATTTATGCTGTGAAATCCTGTTTGCTAATAACATGCGCCCTAGCTAAACATGCCAACATACAAAAACATAACTTTGACTTTCAAAACCCACATATAATAGACAAAGAAAAACACACCCAAAAGAGACTAGTAAAGGAAATAATACACATAGGACAAACGAAAAACACTTGCAACTCTAGAACAGACATAGAAAAATTTAGCCAAATTTATACAAACATTTTTACACAATACAAGAAAACAAACCATAGGGACTAACAAATAAAGAATAGGCAACCCAGTAAAAATAATATAATAATAAAAAATAAACAAAAAAAAATAAAAATAGGAAAAAAAATAGGGGAAAAAAACACTGTGTACTCAAACAAGCAAAACAGAACATAACCGTAAAGAAACCTCCCAGAAAACAAATAGTAACCATCATGAAACAGTATTAAAGAAGAATGCTGCAACATAAACAGATTTCCAAGGTAATCAAATAGTGATCTCTATACTTATGCAATAATTCTAAAGCAATAGAATAATTATAACAATACGAGGTGTGTAAATAAAGTAGTGAGACTGGCAACGTCGCTTTCGATCTGGCAAAGCTGGAGACGCGTGGCCTTGAGTAGCGTCAGGTGCACGTGTGATGCGCCTCCAGTATGAATCTGAACTCGCCACAGTCATTTGTTTGTCCGTAGCGTTGGTTTTCGTGAAATGGTTTTTTCTTGAGCGTTTTAAAAATGAGTGACCTCAAAGTTGAGCAGCGGTGTGCAATCAAATTTTGCTTCAGACTTGGACATAATGCAACCGAAACTTTTGGAAAACTTCAGGAGGCCTATGGAGAACGTGTTTTATCAAGGGCACAGGTTTTTCGGTGGTTTAAGGAATTTTCAGAAGGAAGAGAGTCGATTGAAGATGAACCACAAAGCGGAAGGCCTTCAAGTGTAAACACCGATGAAAATGTCAACAGAGTACGGAACCTTGTGCGTTCAGATCGACGCTTGACAGTCAGAATGATCGGGGAACAGTTAAATTTGAATCACACCTCCGTTCATCACATTTTGACCAATGAATTGGAGATGAGAAAAATTTGTGCGAAAATGGTTCCGAAAAACCTTTTCCAAGACCAAAAGGATCTCAGAAAGGGAAGGAGTTTTTGGCCAGTAAAAACATTCCTGTTGCTCCTCAGCCTCCTTATTCACCAGACTTGAGTCCTTGTGACTTTTTCCTCTTCCCGAGATTAAAAAATCACCTCAAGGGAACTCATTTCGGGACACTACAAAACATACAAACTGCTGTAACCGACCAGCTGAAGGCCATTCCAGAATCCGAGTTCCAGCAATGCTACAATGATTGGAAGGACCGTCTCCAGCGCTGTGTGGCTTCCGAAGGGAACTATTTTGAAGGTGACAATATCACATTGTAATTATATTTGAATAGAAAATTTAAAAAAAATCAGTCTCACTACTTTATTTATACACCTCGTATCCTTATGTTAATGTATAACAAAATAATCCAGAGTCGTAATAACTGTTTTATCAAAAAATTCCTCTTTGTTACCGAACATATTAAAATGTAATAAATTACCAAATAGTAGTAATAGTAGTGCTAATTGTAAAACAATCATGTTGTAGCCCTGAAGATGACATAAATATATGTCGAAACGTCGGCAAATGGACTAGTTTTTATCATTGGACCTCAAACCTCAAGAAAATTACATCATATAAATATTGGGTCAAGAAAACAAATCATGATGAATATATATATATATATATATATATATATATATATATATATATATAATATATATTATATATATATATATATATATATATATATATATATATGAATAATAATCAAAATAACACTTGATATAATAGATGGATTAATTTACCACAATGAAAACAATTTTTGGCCTTAGAGCATTGTTTGAAAAATTGTTTTCATTGTGGTAAATTAATCCATATATATATATATATAGACTATTCAATCAAAGCTTTTTCGTTCATCCAAAATATCCACCTATTTTTGTAAATGTGTTTGGCAAACCTGCTTTATAGTTTACTATTAACGAAAAGAAAAATAACCAAGAGGTTAGAATCAGTTATCAAGTATGTCGTAAATGCAGAAACTGCTATTAATTTTAATAGTATATACATATATATGTTTCACATTAACTATAGACACAGAATAAAGATATAAAAAAGCTTACAGTCTCTAATTTTTTGTTGAACCGTCATCAGGAGAGTTGAGATAGGGACACCAAGCGCATTTGCGAAGCGACGGTTGGAGACTATCCCAGTTGTCACACGCGTCCCCGGTTAAAGTCAAGTAAGAAAAATAAACTAGGAAAGGAATAAGAGAAGAACTGACAAGTAATAAGTGAAACTGAAGAAACTAAGGAAATATAAATAATAAAAACTTAAATAATATTAATAATAATAATGATATTTTATTAATAAAATAATAAGAAAAAGTATATACATTAGAATAATAAAATTGGAAACTGATATAATCAAAAAATGAATGAAAAAAATAAAAAAAATTCAATCTCTAAACCAAGGTTTACATACCGTACATTGAATTACTTAAACCAGTTATTTAAATAACAAGGTAATTTAGTGCTCAGTTAATTATATGCAAGAACAAGTTTAGTAAAAAATCTTTCCGTGAATTGATCTACCTAATTTTTCCTAGAGAACCCTAGAAAAAAAAACAGGGAATCTAAATACCTGTCAAGAAAGTTTATTCTTGATAAAATAGGCACTGATATCATATATAGTCCATTTGAACTCGGAATGATATTGCAGTTATAAAAATCGTTTTATAGTTCTTTAAAGTAGTTAACTTCTTTTTAAAAGTTATTTTAGTATATCAGCTATGAATACAAGAAAAGTGTTCAAATAGCAGTGGTGGTTTGAGAGACGCATGTTGACGGCTGTTGAGTAAAGGAAATCGAACTGGTGTTCATGTAATGACACCAGTGATTACCGACTAATCCATCGAGGTAACATTATTTGTTTTTGACGCATGGTACTCAACATTATAATAATGCTTAGTTTAATAATCATAAAAAAGTATATGTTTAATAAAAATCTGAAATAAATGTCAGTGATTCAATTTTTAACAAATTTATTAGGAAGTTAAGCAAGCGCATGTGGAATAATAAGTAATTCGACAAACGATTTGCAATTCACCTGAAATATTTTCCTATTTAATTCTGAAAGAATGGATGTTACAGTTTAATTCAATAGTAATTTTCCTGCCACGAAATGTAATAATGTTTTCTTAATTAGATTTGAATAATAAGAAATATGGGTTTTTTCCGAGGGAATGCGGAATATGGCTTAAGTTTTAGGTGAAAGACGAATGAGCATTTGCAGAAACTGTTTAAGTTAAGCAATAAATATAGAATAACTACCTTTCAAAGTACCATCACTGTTAACTGAAAATACCTTAATGGGTTCAATAAATTATCCTATAATAGGAAGTCGGATTTATTTTGATAAAGTAGAGGAAAAATAGTCGCAGGCAAATAAGAAAACATTATCTTTTTGACTAACGACGCTAACTCATGCGGGAAATTTAAAGAGACAACACTGGTTTCTTCTGACCTCCATCATTTTTGAATCGTGTATCACAAAAATGTCGTATCTCTTTGTGCGACTGTAGATGCAGTTCTGTTGTTCAGACACATGAGGGTAACTCTAATGCTGTATGTAGCGCACGGTGACGCGGTTCACAATGCACGCTGCATTCCTGTATATTACAGCTTCTTCAGTATTAGACATTGGTGTGACCGTAGCGAATAGTTGCTCTACCTGGGGGACAACGCCTCATCTTATTAGACGTAACCTAACGTTTTAAACACAATCTTCAATCACAATCACTGGTATCACGCATAACACTCTTCTTCTCAGAATGTGTTTGCCTAGAAGTTTCAGTTCGTCACTGCTTCATCAATTAAATGACATTTTAATGCATCATAAAACTTAAATGATAATTTTACTTCAACAAGTGGAATAATAAACATTAACGATTGTTCTTACATTTGAACATTAAAAATAAAAAATAATTTTTAAAAAATCATTCCTTTTAATTCTCAATAGCTGAATTCCAATCTGTTGATCTCTTACACACTATAAGTTTTCACTATTCAGAATTCAAAATGCATCCAACTATTATAATAAATAAACAAATAAATAAATGTTAAGTATACTGATCAAAGAAAAAAGTGATTTTGTGATTTTGATGATGATTTTTTTTTAAGGTCACCACTCAATCCAGTTTTGCTATGATGTCGGGATGTATGTGGGTTGGTGTTTATGCAAATTTTTATGTTCACTCTATCATTCAAACGACTTGACAGATACAAGGAAAATGAATATATTTTCCTTGATATGTAAATAAACCATAATGTTTTTGTGCAATATTACTGAAAGTATGTACTGAATTTCAAAACTAGTTATAAACTCTTTCTCTCCTTTCTAGTAACTCTAGAAACTTCAAATTTCACGTTTAATATCAGCATTATGTGTATGAAGTTGTAACTCGAAATGAGTTCAATTCATTCTAGAACTTAAGTCATATGCCGAATTAATAGTTAGTTGAAACGATTTTCCTCATAAAAATTAAAATAAAACCCTGTAATGAGTTCTAACTGTCCAAAAAAATCCAAATAACTTTATTGTTTTAATGAAATAATAACCGATTCCACTCACAGAAAATGAAATGGAATTACTTATATATATTGATATTTAATGAGTAATACTGGGATAAATAGTTTTGAAGTTTAATATTCTGTTATTCTGATTAAATAAATAATTACAAGAAATCCATATGTAATTTGAGCACCGTATTACAATCTTAAACTTAGTATACTCACATTTAAACTTTAATTCTTCTGTGAACACTCTTACACTTATGAACTTACGAACGTGGAAATTAGGTTGCTACTCATTTCCACGATTCCCTGAAGAGAGCGATGAGTTCGTATCTTAGATTTTAAGCACTTATGTCAAGCTGAATTTCATACCTCGAAAAACTCATTTATGATTTAATCGTATGTCAAGGTACCATTGTATTCTACGATGTTCTATTTATAATAAGCACCGCAACAACACAAGAAGAGCTATTATTAAGTTTAACCGACATTCCCTTAAAGGATAACAATAATAATAATAGGCATTCATTTTATAAAAACAATTATAATTTGTTTTCAATTATGAAACTAGGCCCACTTCCAGGCGTAGCCTCTACTAACTTTATCCATTTTCCCCTTTCTCGAGAGACTCTGAACCCAATTGATCTTGCTGATTCTTTAAAGCCATCTTCCCATCTTCTTCTTTGTCTTCTCACTAGTCTTGTAGCTTCTTTAGGACACCTCTCAGTAATTATATTATCTTTGCCCATCTATCATTCTTAATGAGATACCACTTCCATTTTAGTACATACACTGTAATTAAAATATTTTGTTTCCTGTTTTTCTGTTTATTATTTTACTCTTTGTTTCGTCCTGTTTCTTAATCCCAAGAAAACTTTCCTTCATTCCTCTTTATGTGATTCGTAGTTTCTTTATATTCCTCACTATTGCTCTCTCCACGTTTGAGCACCATAGGTCAGTGCAGATAATGCACACTTTTCTAAAACCGTCTTTTCCTGGTATATTTCAATTTTCGGGTATTTTAATATGTACCTCAGCAAATATGCACCAATGTCCAATACCTCCTTCAGCTAATCCCAATTGTTCTTCTGATTCCTTAATATGAGTAATCCTGAAAGCTAAGTAAAAGTAATTGGACAAGGTATATCACTTAGTCCAACCATTTAATCCTCTTATCCTGCAGTTTAATTGTTTTTCACTGACCTTTTGTCATTAAGACAGTTTTTTCTTAATTTATTTCAAGTCCAATCTTTTTCCAGTTTCTTTGTAGATCATTTATTAGGACTATTCATCAACTCTTTTCCTCTTAATCTCAGCTCTCTTAAAAATGTACCATTGATCCTGATGTCCTCTTCATTCCATTTTATTTCTTGAAAAATTTGCTCCAGAACGCTACCTTATTTTTCTCTGAATGATCTTCTTATTTTTTAAAGTTAAAATAGGTAAATTATTAGCATTATTTTCTATAATATAACTAATTATGCTATTTATAACACATAATAATATGCTATAAGCAGCATAAAGTAGAATTATGATGTTTCACTTCAGAAACATCTGAAATAATGCTGTTTTAAAGTGAAGATTATAATCAATTATTAATCGAAATAATACCTCTTTTGATTTCTGGACACAACACAGGAAGGTCACTTGCCCCCTACCACGGAAGTGGAAGTGGCTAAGTTAATCCCTTAACCCTTATTTGTTTGGTATGTTATGATTTCGTAGGGCTCATTAGTTGAAAATTCAGTTAGAATTATACAAGCTGATATGTAAAATACAAAGATATATATATTTATATATCCAACCGCATCATTTAAATAAAATGTACACAATTTATGAAAAGGAAGAGCACAAACTTCTTTGTATATCGGAAGTTAATTTATTACGTTTTTATAATCTCTTTCAAATGGTAACCAACCAAATTGAAAACGTAATGTAATATCTAAACTCTACTTCTCTAATCGATAATTCATTATATGACGTCACTGGCCCCTTTCATTAGATTTAATGATATGTTTAATGATATATTCCAATGAATGTTACAAATCATATTATGGTCTCTTGTCTGATTTTATGATTGCCAATTAAAATTGCAAATCATACGATTTAAATCATTGCAAATGTTACATTATACTTTTCATTGTTAACACAGTCTTCAGCAATTAAACACCTTTCACGTGTTCACCACTGTCCTAAACTGACATGTCTGATGCATGTTCATCATAACTTAATTTATAAAAAGTAATTATATTGATTGCTCATTATTTTTTGATAACGGTTCATTTAAAATAAGCTGATCGTAAACTACTCTACATTTTTGTTTAAGTATCTGAGTGATTAATACAGGATTTATCCAAACGGTGAACCAAGGAAGGTACTCAGATGTGCACCAAGGAAGAAAGAAGATTATATTTGAATATTTAAAAAATTTGGGTAAATTTCATAATTTTTGGCTATCTGGTTTGCATATCAGAGGAAAGCCTTCGTGAGCTGACATTTTAAGCTAACACGTGGAAAGCATTGATAGTCATAAAGCAATTTTCGACATCTTGTCTCTGTGAACAAGGTTTTTCTATGTTACATAGCATTAAATGTAAAAGTAGATCAAATATTAAAGATGTTGATGAAGAGTTGAGAGTGTGTTTATCACATGTGAGACCTAATAATAATTAATTGCCAAGTCTCATCAAGCAAACGTTTCTCATTAGGATACTAGAATAAGACATATAATGTCAAAAAATAAATAGTATTGTTTTCCTATTTTTGTTTTTGTGATTAATTCTAACATAACGATTATAGCCATATAAATATAACCATTATAAATAGTATCATTTTCATCGGGCAGACCATAAACACCAAAACCCTAGCAATCAAAGCAATCCCAAAAGGAATCTGAGAAGAAAAATAATATGAGAAAATTTGTGTAAGAAAACTTAAAATTATATTATTAATTAGTAGAAAATCTGGCTACTATACAAAAGCAGCTATATACACTTCTCAAAAGCAATGAATTGACACTAATTTTACACTATTAAGTTTCATTACTGTCTTTTATCATATTGAAATCGAAGTTCACCCCAGAATTTTCCTAAATTCATGAATGCACCCTGTGGTAATAAAGAATGAAATGCCTCGGATTAACCCCTTAGCTAGTAGGATTTCTTACAATCATGTTTTGTATACTGGCAAATTTGTTTTATTTTTATTTTATAATATTATTAACATTGATTTGTTTTAAACCATAGTTTTGTTATATTTTGTATAGTTATTTATGATATATTAACTGGATGAACCATTATTGGAAAACCGAGAAGACTCCCCAGAAATGCATTTCTTTTGTTTTTTACATTTTTTACATATTTTTATAACAAATAATAAAGGTTACAATAATAATTTATTTCCAATGCAATCTTTATTCTCTTTTGAAAAGAAATCTGGTATCATAAAAAGAGAAAAAAGTTTTCTTTTTCTTGGAAAATAGGAATGAAATAGGGAAATAAGAAAAAGTTTTTCCTCTTGAATCACCTAACGGATCAAAACATATCATGTTAAAAGAACAAACAAAAATAAACACACTTTTTGTTGTACAAGATAGAATAAGAAGTCAGGAAAGATATTTAATTTATTTTGATGTATGAAATATCAGAAATATCTAAACTTCTAATTAAAGGTTCATAATTACTTTTATGAGAAGAACTGAGGGAGGTGAATGGGCAAACAGGTAGGGTCATATGACAAGTGGGGAAATTACGATAAGAAGCTCGTAGCGTTGGAGGGGGCCGAAACATGGTGCCAGACGTATGAAGTGGTGACGAATAGATTTGTCTCACGGGAAACAAACGAAAGAGCTCGCCTTCTAGAACTATTTAAAAAATTAATTTTTGACAGCATATCCCACCTAGAGGTAAAATCGTACCTACAAATATCCAACCCGAAACGACCCAGGCCCCGGGTATTAAGCGCGACCCAGCCCGAGTCCAACGACCAACGAGATTTTCAATGCATTGATGCACGTTGGGGTCAGGCAGTTCCAAGCCAGAGGCTTTCACCTGCTTGTCTGTTTTGTTCTACTGGAATTGTTTGTCGGGTCTGTCGGGTAGGTCGGTATGTTAGTTTTTGTCCTGTCTATGGTGAGTATGTTTCGTGGTCATATGGTCTTTGAGTCTAAAGTCGTCAGTTATCGTTAATTTGGTGATCTGATTAGTCGGAGGGGGATTGGTTTCAGGGAATTTGAGGTAAAAGTGTTCTTACTAGCAGGTTAGGGTGTAAGAGAAGTTTTCTGTCTTCATTGATAGTCAGACGCCTAATGTAAGTTTCTATTGATTCCATCCTTAGATCACGCTGAATATCGACATTTCTCGCATAAAAAGGAGTATTGGCTACAAGGCGAGCACACTTGTTCTGGACAATCTGGAGTCGGTTTTTGTTAGTTATCGCAGAGTTGTACCAGACAGAACATCCGTAAGTCAAGGTAGTTCTTATAACCGCATTGTAGACAACCTCCTTCATTGCATGAGGAGTATCCCTTGATTTAAGGATGGGGTATAAGTGACACAGCAACGCTGTGCCCAGTTTGTGCTTGGTTGCTAAATGAGATTTGAAAGTTAGTCTGTTATCAAGAATAACTCCCAGATAGCTGACTTCTCTTGTAAATGGGATACTGATTCCACCAATGAAGACAAGGGGAGGATGAAGATAATATATAAATATATATTTATTAAAAAGAGCGAGAAAGAAGCTCAGGCCGAACGTAATAATTGACATTTTGGTCCCAACCCGGCACTAATTCGTCCGGGTAGAGTTCAGGCTCGGGCTTAGGATCGCACCTCTAATCCCACCCAATGTTCCAAAATACAATTTGGGTTAAGACGAACATCATCATTGCTGCTTGAAAAGTTAATTCCACAAAAATAAAAATAAAAACAATTCAGACGACCGTATTAACATGAAAAAAATAAGAAATTATTATTCAATACAAAATAAATAAAGAATAATTCAGCATTACGTATGACTGATCATCCATCATCTTACGGATAACAATAAAAAGTGCATAATTATTTTTACTGTCACTAGACACAAATCAACAAACATTAGAAGCGTTAAGATTGCTTAAACTTATTTAATTTTACAACAAATATGGTTTCAATAAACAAGAAATTAGGTTATTCATTAAAAACTAAATAGAGTCACAACGCTTGTATTTTATTCTGGAACAGAATTCAGGTTAGATCGTATGCGTTAACGACTTATTTCCTGATTGCAATTAAAGTGAATTCTGCCAATTACTAAGAGCCCTACTGTACTCTGGACAAAGTCATTTACTGCTCAAATACTCTATTATACTTCACAATAAAAATACATTATAAGTAATTCTAACATGTATACGTATTTTATTTAAATTATTAATTTAATAATTTATTATTTAATTAATTTTAATAACTTTAGTACATTATTGTGTTAAGTAAAGTTTTAGCACCGGATATATTTTAAACTTTTTTTTTACTAACTGTTAAAAAGATTATTCAAACTAACATCTTTGAATTCAGAATTTCTGAATATATTTAATCTTAATTACTCTACAATACAGTTGTTCAAGTAAGTATGTCTTTATACATTCCTTTAAAAATTCTTGAATAAAACAGTAATATAAAAAACGTAAAATATCTTACAGATAATCTGATTAATTTAATATGTATATTAAGAAAATTTAACTTAAGAAGAGTGGAGTTTTTTAAACGTTTACTCAAAAAAATAGTACTCCCAATGAAACTAAAATTAATAACAGAAAAAATAGTTCTTAAATCCAAAATGTACTTCTTTCTTTATCATTATCTGTATTTTTACTGACAATATTGCATTATAATTACAAATTTTAATTTCATTAGTTATTTGGGATTCCATGCAGAATTATAAAAAAAAATGAATGATTTTTTTATAATTAAATAATCTAAATTTTGTACAAATTTTTGTTTAGTGAAATTTGAATTTCAAACTTAAATTTGATGGCAAAATATGGTTTATATTAATCATGAAATACAAATGATTTTAGATAATTGGTTTATAGATGTTTTCTAAACTATGAACAATTATAGTAGTCACTTTGAAAATACTGGCGTAGATATCTTAAAAACACAATAAATATGATCATACAAATTTTTACGTTAAGGATATTTATTTTAAAACCTTAGAAGAGCTAAAAAACTTTTTTGTATCCAGAGTCTCAAAACAAACTACGAGTATCTACCTCTAATTACTATACTTGTTAGTAATGTTGGATCCTCTAAGATAGTTAGAATTAAAAATAGTAGTGAAAAACAAAAACAATATCATTTGTCAAGAATGTAATAAATGAAAAAAAGTTATATTATTTATATATATGAATACATGTTGAAAAGGTTAATATTATCGATTGATTAGATGGAACATCTATTTACCTCAATTAAATAATTTTAAAAATAAATTGAATATTCCATCTAAAATTGATAAATACATAAAATTAATTCGATAATAACAGATAATGTGGCCTTTAACACTATTACATTACTCTAACTAATGTTCTCATCCAAAGCTCCTTGTGCAAGCTCTCAATCCTGCCACCATCTTCCTGAACCTCACTGAACAATTACTTCATCCACTGAATATTTTTTCAACTCATAACTAAAAACAGTTTGAACTAAAGAATACTATGAGCAACAGGACTACATGATTGCAAATATGACATCATTACTATGCAGACAAACTTAATATCCGACATGAATTGCTGACAGTCCAAGTTATAGTAGCACAGTAATCAAGCAGTAGAAGGCCTCTGGTCTGGAACTGCTAGTTATGACGTGCACTATAGTGGGCGGATATATTCGTTGGTAGTTCATAACTAATGTTAAACTCTTTGGATTGCTGAACCAGATAAATTGTAAATATGTAGTGTATATAAAGAATATTTTACAAGGACTTTTAAAAAGAAATATTCCCATTAAATTTATTTTTGAAGAATTTACTACCTGCTTTTAATGAACAGCCCATATCAAAATTTAAACAAATAACTACAAACTTTATGCAATTTTCCTTTATTTTTTTTCGTTTTTTAAAAAAAATATTGATTCAAATTACACAATTTTAGCAACTAGTCTGAATTTTTATTGGAATGATTTATTCAAAGTTGTTGACTCAAATTGAGGCTCGCATGGCAGATGCATATATAAAGTTAAATAAGCATATTGTTAACTTACATTAAAAAAAATAGCTGCATTGGAATAAATTTGGAGAACTTGTAATCATAATACCAGGAATACTAAAGAAATTCATAAAATTTAAGGAAGCAAATTCATGAAGAAATAAGTACAAGATTTTTTATGTTAATTTAATCTTGGAGTAGTCATTCTGTCAAACAATAATTATTAAATAAAACTGAATTATCTTATTGCAATATTTATTATATATTCCTTTGGTGTAAAGAAATTTTGTTTTGTTTTGTGTCAATGTAACACTTCTCTAATATGAAACAAAATACTATTATCGTAGTTCTACAGATATTATAATTAATACTAGCAGAACATCCCGGCTTTGCCTGCCTTATTCTGCTATGAATAAAAATTATAGATAACTATAGAACAATGAAATGTTATCAAAAAATTAAAAGTAAAATTAGCAATTAAGAGAAAAAATGGCATATAATATAAAGAACAAGAAAACTATAAAAACTGAACAATCATCTTGAAAGAATGGATTACTTGCTATACTTTTCGGATTTATTTACATTTCTTACATTTATTTACACTTGTAAAAGAGGGACTGACACAGCTTCTTTTATAATAATATATAGTATAGATTATTCGACAAGGTTTGACCCATCACCAGTACGTCATAAAACCAAATTTCAGTAAGCACTTATTTTCCGTTAGCATGTTGGAAATGTTGTAAAGAAAGATATTTTTTTAAAATAACTGTCGTATGTTTAACGTTTCAACAAAAATTACTTTCTTCAAACCAAGTTCTTATCATACAGACTTGTGTTGAATCAACTTTTCAGTTTATACTTCTCTTTTTCTTACATTAGAGTCACTTGTATCCATTTCGCGCTCAAAACTGGCAAGACCCAAAAGTTTGAGAATTAGTAAACTGTTTGTACTTTGCAAACTTCTTTGTATTTACAGTTCACAATTTTGTTTCGTTCTCTTAAACTTTTCATGATAGGAATGTAAAATGGTAAAATCGATGAAAACCTAGGAAAAAGTTCAATATTAACTGTAAAGTCAGTTCGATACAGTTAAATTTGATGAAAAAATTGCTTTGACCAAACGTTATTCTGTGAATAGTTGTTTGGATTACAGTCACCAAAAAAACCACCGTTTAATTTGGGTTAGTAATATTGTTTATTAATAGAGGAAAATCATTACGTTGCTATATTTTGTTTTAATCTTGCCATGTATATAATTCATATACTCGTATTACCTTCTATATGAGGGGTCAGGGTAGCACAGCGGCAACATGCTTGCCTCTTGTTCGGTAGACCTCGGGTTCAATACCCAGTCTAGCATGTTCAATAACCAATTATTCATGCAAGAGGTGAATCAATCTGAGCACGTTGTCCCTCGGAAAGGAAGTTAGGCTATCGGTCCCGAGCCTTTACGATGTCAAGTGCTCTTTAAAGATCCTTATTCTAAATACACTTGGGTTAGGCAAAATTTAGGATTCCCAATGTAAAATGCTCATTATATGGTATCAAAATGGCCAATGTTCTGCCTATCCGCGTTCTCTTGTGGGACTGCCACTGCAACCTTGTACATATGGGATTTGATGATTCTATTTGCTCATACTTGTTTCTTTCTATTGCAGGCAAGGGACAGACATGGAGCTGTGTCAAATGAAGAGGCTGTCCTGTCAAATGAAAAGGCCCGTCTTCATATTCGAGTAGCTTCGCTTTCCTCATCCAATTTCCTGTTGCCGCTCAAAAGGTAAAATTATATATATATATATTTTCTGGTTAAGATTGTTGTTTTTTTTAAATAATGTAAAATTCGTTTCCTTAGTCAAAAAATTCTTACTCTGTTTATGAAAAAGGTTTTAAAATAAAACCGAAACGTCGACAACGAGAGTTTGAATTTTGAACCTAGAAAATTGTCCGAATCCCGATTAGATAACACACTTATATATAAACTTTCTATATAATCATTTTGATAACTTAGATTGCAGTCTTGGAGTATGAATTCTTGCAATAGTTTGTGCATTGCTATTGTGTTTGCTAATATTTACAACACTCATTTACAAGTCCTGTTTGACAAATATTATATTGCTTGTAAAATAGCATTTTAGTTTTTCAACTATGCAACTACATTTTTACTCTATACACTTGGATAGGATGGCATTTCTATGGTTCGTAAAAATATACAGGATATAAGATGACACCAAGTACACTAAAGAAGAGTAAATAAGGAAATATGAGTCAATGAGCAACAAACAGCAAGAGACAGACTTGCACTGTTGTCAAGAGTGGGTATATCTGGTAGCGGTCAAAGAAAAAGCGAGTAGAAGCACTAAAGTGTGATTTTACGCCAATGAGTACCAAAGAGCGAAGAGAAGCTCAACAGGAGTTCCGCCTCTTGCCTGCAAGTTGGATAAGCCTCGGTTAATGTACACTACTTCCTGCAATCTTATCACCAACTAAAAAGCGTTACGAACTTCTAAATACCTTTTCCCTCTCAAAACATCTGTACTGTATATTGTAGTTATTAAATTGCTAAAAGTTAAGATTTCAATTAGGATCGAACATCTTATTGACTTGCTAGATAAGAAGCAGGTTTATATATTACTTTAAGTTGATAAGAATTTTACAAACAATATTTTCAAGGTTACCAGTTATCTTGATATATGTTTTCATTATTCTACCTCTTAGTTTCACATTGCAAACTCAAACACTAGAGTTCAACGAACCGCTCTTCCTCCTCCCAGACATTTAAAGCTAAATTCATAAATTACTCTGAAACTCTGAAGTAACTTCTCTCATCAAGTACTTCATAAACATTTTTTGTACTTAAACTATTTGATAACACAAGAAGGATATATGTATGTATATATATATTTCCTAAACGCTGGGAGCAGTCCTTCTTGGATTTAATAACAAGAAATATGGTGACTTAATTCATGACCTAAAAAATCCAGATATAAAAAAGAGTTTTAGAAAATTAGAAACATTTTCTACCAAACTAAATAATGTAAAATCGGACATTCATTTTATTATATATATATATATATATATATACTATTTTTCTTTATTCAGGTTTGGTCCAGCGTCAAACAATACTCAATAAAACACCTTATGCAAACGTTTCGTTTATATTCGTAGGCATCTTCAGGGCTACATAAATAAAAAATTAATGACATTAACATAACACAAAGTTATGTTATTTATATTAATATACAGTATTTCTTTCATATTTTTCTATTGCGAAAAAGTTAACATTGATAGTAGTATTCTAGTCAACTACAGTACTGATCTTTGCAGCATTTTACCAACACTCTGTATCACATTTTGATATCCCTGGACTGGTTGGTCCGGGGTTCAATACCCACTCTATCGATTTATGAACGTGTGAGGTGAATAAATCTGAAAGCGTCGTCGCTCGTAGAGGTCGTTAAGACGTCGTTCTCCTGTCTGTACGATGTCAAGTACTCTTTTAAAATTCTTACACTAAATTCACTCGAGTTAGGCAAAATTTAGAACTCCAATGTAAAATGAATCTTCATTGCGTTGTATCACAAAGATACAATCTTTGGCCTGTGTGTGTTTTCTTGTCGAATTGCCACTGTAGCCTAACCTGAAACCGTAAAGGTCAAACGTAGTTATCTAATCTTCCAATATATATGCCGAACTGGAAGCTGTGCAGCCCATCAGCTGAAGTGTATAGGACTGACTAGAACGGAGTTTCTAGGTTACCAGATATGTTAATTTGAACATATCAAGGCTTTCAACTATTCTTTATCTTACTGCTGATGCTCCTAAAAAACATACTGAAAACTCCAACAAAATAAGAATCACGTGACAGATGCTTACTGAAAAAACTATAGTACTACAATATTGCAGTGGCCCTAAAATGCTCTAAATTTTAGAAGCCCTTTTCATTAAATATCAGAACCCAAACCTTAATATCCAGGATAGTAATTCCAATGTAGCATCTAGTTGTAAGAACTTCCCCAATGACTTCAAAGAGAGTTAAATAATTAGAATCAGGTCGGCTTGCTGACAAAGGCTAATAACCCGACCAGGTCATAGTTTATTGCACTCATCCACTTACCTCGACCTTTCCAGTTGCATTTATTTATGCATATAGTATAACTAAATACATAAAATTGTGCTTCCTACACTATATATTTATTTAATTTTTACTTTAAATTTAATTCATTACTGAATTTAAAACCTGACAATGACCTATATGTAGACCGAAAGCTTGTGTTTTAGATTGGTTATATTATTTAAAACTTAGTTGTAGCAGTTAAAAATTTAGTAATGGTGTCTGAAAAGATAGTTTCTCAGCTCATTTTAGAATTGTATAATCGACCTCCTACCTTGAATTACAGTGTAATGTGCACTAATAGTGTATTGTGAACGCTCTGTCCAACGTAAAATGGAAATTACAGTCAATCCAGTATTAAGTAGTATTAAAATTAGAGGCAACCACCAATAGGTTAGTCAATGAAATTTAAAAGCACAAAAGAATTGCTGGCTACCCATACCATATATATAGAGAAGTATCAACAAATTCAGGTGTTCTATATAAGCGTATTACAACTAAAAGAATTAAAAGAAAAGAAAAAGTTTTTAAGCACATTTTACATTCTTTTAACTACTTTTAGTATTCATTTCCTTTCCACTAATTTAATTTAAAGAATTTGAGCATTAATTGATAGGTAAACATAAAATATATAGTGATAACTCACTTTTAAATGCTATTTTTTGAAAGGGATACCGTAATCGGCTTTTGCAGTTTACAGTTTATAATTTCTTATTTAATAATAATTTGTTTTTTCATAGAACAAAAGTATCCTTTTTCATGAAGAAGTTTGCTGTTAAAGCCTAGATTTATCATCAGACTTCCATAATATATTTTTCATAAAACTGAAGTCACTTGGAGGAAGAATTCGTTTCTCCTTAAATATTCTATAGACACTCACCCTCAAACACTACACATTTTCTCAGATCACTTGTAACAGTAAACCTATAATAAACTATAGATAAGAGATCTGACTATAGAATATCGTGGGCGAACCAAATGTCCACATTTCTTATTATGTAAGAAGCAACTGCTATTAACATTTCATAGTTTCTTTAAAAGGATATTCGTGTAAAACAAACAAATCTTTCAAACTTTTTAGATAACGTGATTCATTTCTTGATTCCATTATTTTGAAGAAATATCAATTCGTTTTTCTATATATAAGGAAAATATTTACAGACGAATATACTATATTTTATTTAAAAAATAATTAATTCCAAAAATGAAAATAATTCTTTTTTTTTGTTTTATAGCTTATTACAAGAAATTTCGTGTCACGTTTTCGGATAAGACTTATGAATTCTTAAGCAATAATCTTTTTTTTTTTTGAATAGGTGATATAAACTTATAAAAACATAAAAAAAATTGGGAACTCTATAAATGAATTAAACATTAATACATATCATAACTGTTATTTTATATCGTTTTAAAATTTTGACGTTATATCAACCATCAATTAATCAATTATCAAAATCAATTATTTTTTTATATAAAATTGGTAAAGATGAACAAAGTTGTAGAGACCAATTAGTACCTCAGCATAAAACAAAAATTAAGTTAAAAGCCATTTATTTTATATATATTTATCTTAGTCCTTTTTTCCCTATTTCATATTGTGGATGAAATATGAAATGTGTTCACGTGTTTATGTGAAATCTTGTTATATATATATATATATACATAAAAAGGATAAATTGGGATGCGGTCAGTTTATTCCATTTCCAATCAAACTCCCATTGCTCTCATTGCCCAGGGCAATGACAACGGCCGTAGTGTTTCCGGGGTGCTTGGTCACCCATTCTCTTTTCTGCTGAAGACGGATCATCCAAAAATTTGAGTTTGTAAGTGTGTCTCTTTCTCTGTGTGTTGCTCTCCTTCGTTTTTGAACTGATATATATATATATATATATATATATATATATATATATATATTAGTGTATTTGGGGAGCAGGCCTTCATTTATACAAGTTTTGTTAAAACCTATGCCAATTTCTAGTTTGACACTTTTTCGGGTTAATTTTTCCCATCTTCTTAGAAATGGTCGATGTGGACCGAAACATGTTGGTGTACAAAAATAAAAATTTTGGAGAATCGATATATCTAGTCCCAAACTCTCGGAAGCCAGAGATAAGAAGATGGGAAAAATTAGCCCGAAAAAGTGTGAAACTAGAAATTGGCATAGGTTTTAACAAAACTTATATATATATATATATATATATATATATAATGCAATCAAACTTTGAAGGTGGCGATCTTTATGAATTTAATAAAAATTTTAAATAAAAATAACGTTCATCAAAGCAAAACAATGACTAAAATTGATATTTAGAACAAGAGTTCACCATCGTGTGGAGACTAAAAGAGGAAATGCAGAGGAAAAGATGTCAAACTAGCACCTTGAAAAGGTCAATTTTTATCATGTAAAATGTATTGTTTGTAGTAAGTCACAAAATAAATATGAGTCACTTTAGACAAAACTCTCCAAAAGGAAAAAAAAACAAAAAGATGTTTTTTATAATACAGTCTTTATAATCACATATTAAAATTAGATACATATAATCATAACTTATTACATATATAATTCCACTTTCAATATAATAATAAGGTCATTACAAAAATTTAATGATTTTCATCAGAATACTCTGATATTATCATTTTGTCGGAAGTCTTAAAAGCATTTTACTTTTTCATTTTAGTTCAATTTTCTGTTTTGAGCAATAATAGTTTGATACACAATGTTTAACTTAATTCTTATAGGGCTAGGTAGGAAAGCTGGGATTAGCACTAAACAATCTGAATGTAGATATATTAAAGCGCAAGAAGGGAACAAAAAATAACTTCCTGTTGTCAACAATAAAAAATAAATGTTGAATAAATGAGAAATAAAGGTTTATCACAAAAAATTGTTGAATAACTTTTTTACATATTCTTGTGTTTTATGATGTATATTTAAAAAATATACAATAGGTCTCTTCTCATAAAAATGTGTCAAAAGTTGGCTTCATTTTTTCTTATGGTTTTTAAAAATGTATATCTCCAGTAAAACAACCTTGTGCGGATAATTACAAATACAGTATTCATTGAACTTAAAAAGCAGTTATAAGTTAAATTAAAACTAGGTCATTGAAAATGCTGTTTTTTTTTTGTAGACTATGATTTCTAGCATTGACTTTTTTTTTTAAATGAATACAGACGCTTAATGTAAGCCTCAAGAGCAACATAATAAAGTTGATCCACTTATTTGTCATGGGCATACAGCTGACAGTCGAATAAACTTTTAGTAATTAAAATTTTAGCATTGGTGTGTAATAGACGATAGAAATTAGAAGTACTACTTACGAGTTGAGAGTGAATGAATACCAGTGAATGTCTGCTAGGCGTCTCGTCGAGAACTGACTGCCGCCTGCCCTACCCCTTCCACGACCACCTGCCGCCTCCCACTGCCGGCCCTTCCATCTTCTGCCCGCTCATTTCTTTTAGTTCCCATCCCTTAATAATTCACCTTCATTCACTACCTCCAGTTCAGGATTAATATGGACCATACTTTTCAACACCAGGTGTCTATAAAGACCGTGTGAACTTAAAAAAAGAGTATAACTTTTTAAGTCCTGAAATAGCATTCAAGTTTTTTTATAATTATCTATACCAGACCAGGGGTAAAAAAAGTGCGAATAAATGAAAGAAGTAGTGATTTTTAAGTTGAGGATTTTTTTTAACTTCAGGGTTCAATACCCACGCAGAAGGTGAATAAATCTGAGCAGGTCATCCCTCGGAGATGATATTAAGCCCTCAGTCCCGAGCCTGTACAATGTCAGTTACTCGTTAAACAAGATACCTTGTTTAAAAACACTTGTGTTAGACAAAATGTAGGACTCCCAATATAGAATCAATCTATGGTTGGTATCACAAATAGTCAATGTTCGTCTTACGTGTGTTCTCCTGTGAAACTGCCACTGCAGCCTAACTTAACCACAGGGGTATAAAAATATCACGATATTTGTGGTTAAAGGATCTGTAAAAATATTAAAAATAAGTGAATCTATACCTTTATGTTATAGGTTTATCATGTCCTCCATTATTAGAAATACAAAGAATCAAATGATTTTACAGTTCTGCGAAAACATTTGCCGACTAATTTACAGCGATTTTGTTTTATAGGGACATACAAAAACATGCATTATATCTGCATAAATATTTGCATATTCTTATATGCAAATGGATTATAAGATTTAAATTCTAAAATAACTAATGAGACAGTTGCTGTAATGTTTTACTAATTACTGTAAAACAGTTGCTAATGTTTTCTGTTTACTACAAAATAGCAATACTCCTTGTATTGCTGATAAAAGTGAACATCTAAAACTTCAAATAATAAAAAGTATAGACCTCTTCTTTCTAATATATTATATAAACTCTTTTAGGAAAAACATAAAGTTTTAACTTTTTTAAAGCTCATACAAACTTTATGATCAGCCATTATTGTAATCCAAGTGTGCTTCAAAGTTTGTATTTACTAATAATGCAGTAATGCTTACTAATTATAATTACTAAAAAATATCACTGCTCCATAAAGTTATTTTTTTTACAAAATTACAGATTTGAATCTTTCTATATTCAACCAACTTTTGTTTGGTATGCAAAACACTGCTCCTTTCGAGGTTTTTTTTTTTGGTAATTTGGAAGTAATGTTACAAACCATTTCTTAAATGATCGTTCCCATGTCATGGCAGTTCATCTTAGCTGTAATTATCTTTCTTTCATATTCCGCAGTAGCTATTACTAATTAGTTAGTAATTACTATTAATTATTCTTTCTTCATTTTTATTGCTTGAAAATTAAAAAGTACAAAACAGAAGCGGCTCACATAATTTAGTAATAATATAGTCCTCCTTAGAGCATGGAGAAATAAGGAGAATCTTTATTCCCATTCTAACCGAACCCGTTGGAATAAGGAGAAATTTGCATGTGGTTAAGGAAAAAATGAGTTGAAAATGAGAAAATCTCACTTGTGTTGTACAGTTATTCAGTATAACATTATGTTGTATTAATTTATCATCAAAGAAGTGAATGAAACATTATACATAAAGCAATACTGCATTAAGAATATGAATCATTCTTACAGAAACTTCAGATTCAAGCAGAAATATTAAATTAAATTTCTGTCATTATTACTTATAGATGTTCACTTTATTAACCATAATATTTACTTATAATTTTTAAATCTTACCTTAAGTCTTATTTTTTTACTATAAGTGTAGTATAGTGATCATGAAAAAATAGATCTGAAAATGTTGAGGAACGACGTATTTTGAGGTTCCCAAAGTTCATTTTTGACGTGTTTTCTATTATCTGTGGGTGTGTTATTTGGTTCTATTGAAGTATATCAAATGTATTATTTTGTTCCTTATTTTAAGCTACTTCTTCGGTGATTCGATGAGCTTAAGATTTTTGTTCTTACAAAATAGAAACATTTGAAGTCTTAAAGGGATCACATTTCTTAATTCACGAATGTAGAAGGAGAAGAGTATATTTAGAGTAATAGTGGAAAAGAATAATTAGTGCAGGTATTAGATCTATCACAGTTATTAACACTCAAAATTGTGCTCAGGGAGGTGTGTTATCTCCTTTCTAGTGATTAGTTGTGAATTGTCTACTGAATCCAGAATATAAGACCTTTTAATAGAAAAGGAGTAATGCATGACGGTACTGCAAGCTGTACATTTATTAATTGTTGAAAGAAGGGTAGTGGAGAAAGTCAGTGTACAAACCCACCTAAAACAGTTCATATATCTTTTTGAATGAGGAAATAGATTAACCTTAAACTATCACAGTTACGGACATTCTCTTGGAGGTTAAATGGAAAATGCATGGAAAACGCCATACAATATGGCTAAGGAAGCAAAAGCAACGTTCTACAGAAAGAGATTATTTCCTAAAAACAAATAACAATTTCAGGTTTTTTATATAATCTATACAAGTACTTAAATAATTAGTTTAATAAATCTGTTCTTAAAATACACATGTGTATAGGAAAAAGTAAGAGTCTTAAATACATAAACATAACTTTAAATAAAAAAATTACTAAATAATCAATAAATGAAATAAATTAAGAATAACTAAAAGTAAAACTCAATAATCCAAAATAATTCATAAAAATCTTTAAAAAAACTGACACTTTTTCATTATCAACAACTTTTATAAACAGCGATTGTTTGAATGAATCGTCTTTAAGGATGCTTAATCATAAAACACATAAAAAAAACCTAAACTCGTATATAATACGAACTTTATAAGAAATGAAGAAATCAAATTTATATTAAAAAAACCTTTATTTATAATATTTTGTAAATTTTTGAATATATTTGATTATGTAGAGTAGAATTTTACGATGAACAGTGAAAAATGTATACAGAAGCTATATATTAGGCCAGAGCGTTAATAAATATTGTGAAGTTATCAACATTGATAGTGTTATCAGCCAAGGTGATACTTATTTAAAAGTGATTGAAAATATCTGCTTCTTGCTAAAATATTTCTCTTTCAAAATTGCTGATTTGGATCTTTTCATGTTCAAAAAAGTTTTCTTTGCTATAATAAAGAATGGCATTTTTCAAGTTTATCACTATTACAATATTACCTGTAATTTCTCGAATAATCTTATCCTCATGCCACCATCTTATCTCTTTCATTTCCTCACACCTCTACCAGTTTTCGAACTTGTCCAATTTCAAGAGGAAATCCAGTCAAACTGTCAGGAAGACGTACAAGATAACAGGTTTTTAAAATAATATGACTAAGAATTTTTTGCAATAATTACAATGCTATTTTATTTATCACTTAATAATGTTTTTAATAAAAATAAAATTTAAACCCCTTTGGATATGTTTTTTTAGCAAATTAAAAACATTAATTTGTTTTTAATGAAAATTAAATTTTAGAAAAAGAATGAAGTGTCAAAGTGCTTGATCAGCAATAAAAAGAATGTTTACAGCTGTGATATTCTGCTTAACCAATAAGGGTAAACATTTAAGAGATTAATGGTTTTGTGAAAAACTCATGAACCCTACTTTAATATTCAAGTGTTTTTATTATTCTATTCTTAATATAAAGTCTGGTGATTAGTGTTTACTATTTAATATCCACTCAACGCAGTAAAAGATTTTATCAAATAAGTTCAAAAGTCTCATAAAAAACCGAATTATAAAACAACCTGAACATCTTCTCTTGCTTATCTGAATCCCTTAAATCATTCAAAAACTTGAGCAAGCTGTAAACACTTTACTTAGTTAATTTTTTAGCAAGTCATTTCGTTCTGAGGTAACTTTAGCAATTTCCTTGCAAAAATCCAAACTGATGTTATTATGCAAATGGACAATTATGATGAGTTTAAGAAAGAACAAAGTAAATATTACATATAAAAGAAAACTTTCTTTATTCCGTTTTGATGGGTAGATTTTAGATATAACAGATGAATATAAGCCACACATTTTTCATATATTCAATACATTTACTAGAAGACTCATAAAGCTTCAGATTAATGGCTTTTAGATTTTGGCTTATCATATTTTCATAACAATGAAATTAAATTTTTGTTTCTCTTTACTTGTCATATTATAATTAAAAATTATCATTATTAACAAATATGGTGGATTGATATCATAAGAAAACATAAAAATAAGATTCATGGCAATATGTTAAAGAAAAGTTAAGTTTGTGCAATAACAATTCTTAAGGTTCAAATTAACCATATCGATTATTTTAATAGCAGATAGTAGTGATGTAAAAAAGGCATGTATGTAGAATTGTAACTTGAAACTCAGAAATGCAAGGAAAAAACACTTTAATGTTCTTTCTCTATCGTGCTATTAAAACACCATCTTCAGAATATACAAGGATGTGGAAACAGAGACTTTGGCAGATCTCTTCACCAAGTTTACCGGACGTAAACCTTTTTCTAAATAAAAAAAAAGTAGATCAAATTTATTGCTTACATCATGAGTTGACATTTTTTAATAGATATTTAAACCTCAGTTCCTTGGAACTTTACTAGAGCTGTTGGAATTAACGTAATGACATATTCTAACGTAGTGCAATCAGTTATTACGGCTTATTTACGCATTTTAGGATAAAATCTAATGAAATGGTCTCCGCATATAAAAATTTAATCGTATAAACAACGCGTTTCGAACACGTAGTGTTCTTCTTATGGCATTAACTAAGGGTGAGAGTCTGTGGTAAAACTCTGAGTGAGTTTCAGTTGTACCACAGACACTCAATTTATAGTTGCATGAAAAAATGTATATATGTTACTTTATTTATATTAATATACATTGTTATCTTGATATTTTTTATTGTAAAAAAAGACTTTTCATGACAGTTGTATTCAAATCAAACTACAGTGCTGCTATAAAATGTAATGTCGAATCTTCATTAATTTTTCGCTCAGAGTAGCATGGGTTATATTCATGTAAATTTATATATTGATAAAAGTATCGACCGTGAAGTAGAAACAAAATAAAATTTTTATCAGGACTCGGTCAGTTTTTAATTTTGTGGTTTTCACGGTCACCGTCGGCACATGTATATTTGAGCATTAGATAGTTTCCTTGAGTAAACTACTCTTTGGTTAGTTGTTGTTTTTCATAAATAGGTTGTTGAATGTGGGGTTTTATAGTAAGTCAAAATAAAAACTTTGACAGCTTTATTTTACACTCTGTATTGTTCTTGATTATATTCTTCAGTACCCTTTCATCTATTCTGTATTGTTCGGAGAATTGATTCCTATAATAAATTTTGGTGTTTATTAATTCGTTTTTATATATAAAAACGAATTCTAAAAATTGTATATATTCTTTTCTCTGTCGTGTAGGTAATCTTTCAGAATATTATAGAATTTTTCATTGAGGTAGCCACTGTTTTTAAATGCCTGTTTATGGGGTAGTATTGTTTCCCCATTTCATATTGTGGTTTGATCATTGATTGTTAATTCACGTGTTATGTGAAATCTTTTTATGTATATACAAATTCTAAAATACATAAGTGGTATTCTAATCGGACAATTTAACCAAAAATAAAATAGAACACAAAGCAAAACATTTGTCACCATTGATATTTTGAACAACAGTTCATCATAGTACATAGCAGTTCAGAGGAAAATATGAAACGAGAGAGATTTATACAGTTTTATGTACACATTCTTGAATACATCCGAATACAGACTAGCTATCAGTAAAAATAATTTGTTTAAGAGGCTTGCCTTCCAAGTATTATACTTCTTGTAATGGAGAGATTTCTTTTCAGTACTTTTATGTTATGTTGTATGTTTCGTTAGTGGGAAGTTTATTTGTGATATATGTAGGTTAAGTTAGGTTGCAGTCTCAGTCCTACAAGGAAACACACGTAGGCCGACCATTGGCCCTTTGTGATACCTCACAATGAAGATTGATTCTACAGTGGTAGTCCTGAATTTTCCCTATCTCAAGTGTGTTTAGAGTAGGGATCTTTAACGAGTACCTGACATCGCACAGGCTCGGTACCGACGGTTTAACATCCTTCTTCGAGGGATAACGTGTTCAGATTTATTTACCTCCCGTGTGAATAAACGAGGACCAGGTGGGGATTGAACCCCGGTCCTATTAGTTCAGGGGCGAGTACATTAACCACTGAGCTAACCTGGCCTCCTTGATATATGTAACTTTTATATTTAAACCAAATGTAAAATAGAAGAGTTTGAGAAGGAGGGAGTGAGAGTGTATAGATTGTCATAACAGACCAAGGGCTCGATACTTTGCTTATTAGAATGCATTAACAAATCCTAGAAATACCAATGGTTTGTTACAGCAAGAAAAGCATGTTTAGAAAAAAAGTAAATGTTCGACTTCCATTAAACTTTTTCCATTTCTTATTCTGCTCCTACTGCTTCCCAGAATATCCTACAATAAACTTACTTACATTGAGATGAAAAAAATACAGTCACCAAATATTGCATCGAGGGAATTTGTTTACTTTACAATATCATACACTATAAGTTACGTTAAATGAAGGAATGTTTAATTATGTTAACTAAATATTAACGTAAATAATAGTAATTTAATCAAAAAAATAGAACCCAATTTTACTTTCGAGACTGATCAACAAACTAACCAGTAATTGACCTGAACCATTCTCGGAAACTAATAAAAAGTTTTAGTTTTTTGCCATTAATGAGAAAACAACATTGACAGGATAACTTTTTTTCTTCTCAACGTTTTATGGTTATGTTACAAAATAAAGGTATATCTACTGTCTAGAAAAGAATACCAGGTGTACAATTGTACAATTGCTTATTTAAAATGTTTCCTTCTTGTTCAGTATTAAAATTTCAAGTTAGCACAGGATTTCTTCTCCCTCACACAGTCAAAAAGATATTTTTTTTTCTTTTGTAAGTTTATTGTTTACTTGTTTAGCCATCATCCACTCGTCGGTCTTTAGCCATTCGATATATAGTCTTTTAGTGATACTCGACATTGATTATTACTATTTTATAATCATAATATTCGTCATTATGTTTCTAAATTGACAAATGAAAACATGAAAACGATTTGACAAATTCACACATTTTGAACTACCCTGAATTCATTTTTAACGCCTTTTCCCCCCCCCCTCTTTTTTTTTTTTTTTTTGTTTGATATTTTGTATCCAAACAGATTAGATCAAGCTACACTCCATTCTTTACTCACTCTACTGATTACTGTTAGAATTAGAAACTATGAATATACATTCATAACATTTGTCTCCCATATCTTGACGATCTTTGCACTGAGTGATTCCATATATACTTAGAGAGTTAATTTTTACTATATGTGAACTGAAATTTATTACATCTGCTAAAAAAAAATATTTGTAATATGGAATAAAATAATTAAAATCATGCATGTATTCAAAATAGTCTTATTTTTTTATAACTTTCTTTCATTTCAAAAAGCATTGCTAGAAAAAAATTGTCAATTTCAAATTTTACTTATAGTTAAAAAAATATTGACTTACACCATGCTTACAATCCAGCTTTATTTAAATTATTTTTAATAAATTACAATTCTCATTTTATATTGAGAATTTTGCTGCACATATTTTACTTATATTAATTTGATAATTTCTAAAACTTCTGTTAGCTTTAATAATTATTATTTGTTGATATATTAAACAATTATTTCGTATTCTCATAGATTATTCATTAAATTTTCTCTTTTTAAATTTATAATAATCAAATCATTATAATTTAGGTTGGAAAACTAATATTCCATTGTTCGACGTCATTTATATCAGGTTTGGAATCTTTTTTAATAATAAGCCCGCCAAATGTCTAATATTTTATTCAATTTAGAGCGTGTGCAAATATTTACAGACGAACATCAGAGTTTTATAAGTATATAGATAGATATAAAGAAGCATAATTTTTTTACTATTAACTAAAAGTTTATTCCTATTTCTATACACTTCTCTATTATTTATTATAGTATCTGGAAGAAAATTTTAAAAATACGCAAATGAAGAAAAACTCATACAGATAAACAGTTCTCGATTGTGCCTGATATTTCCCAGGTAGAACTTTATCAATCCGAAACATAAATATGAATTACTATTATTTTGTAAAATTATTATTTGATCCGCGTTTTTTGCAATCAATAATAACAATGATGGTTTAACCCAGTGCTTCTCAAACGGTGCGCCCCAAGATAACGGAAGATTAAATTGATATAAGAGATTATATTTTAAAAAAATTGCATCATTTTCATTTATTTTAGAAACACCAGATAGGTTTTTTTCAAGTCTGAGTCAAGTCTCCGCCTGATATTTTGAACTGGAAAGTAAATTTCTTAAATTTTTATATAGCAATGAATAACATTTTGTCCTTTCCTTTCCTTAAGGGGATTAAAATCATTTGTTACTGGTTTCTCTCTCATTAAAAAAAAAGAAAACAATTCATTTTGATTTCCTATCGATTTCTTATTTCCAAATTTCAGGACTTCATTTTTTATATTATTAAGTTATATAAAGTCATTAGTTAATTAAAATCATTGATGCGCCCCTTTTGTTATTTCAGAAGTGTGACCTGAAGCAAAAACGTTTGAGAAACACTGGTTTAACTTATGATGTAATTAGAAGTTCATACTAAACCACAAGCTATAGAATATTTATCTATTTTTTATTTCCTAAAGCAACTTAAACATCCAATACGCCATAGACTAATCTTTCTAGAGACGTAGAAGCCACCAGTATATTTGCGTCGTGTAATGTAATACCGCCCTAAGACCTGTTATGTTCTTTGTTTCGTTATGCAACCCGAAGCCCTACAGTATGGCCTACCTCGAATTATAAATTAACTTAGTTTTTCAGGCAGATACAAAATTACTAGCCACTTAGTCAGTAAATTGACGTCTTTTATTTTCTTGATCTACTTTGGACTTTATTTAGGTCACTGCTAAAATGTAACTTGAATTACAGAACTCTGCACACTTTAAATGTTTGATCTTGAATTTATTTAATTGTTCAGTAATAAATAAATTGTTATTTATGTATTACTATAATGTTATCGTTTATAGTATAAATACATATCATTACAAATAATTATAACAATAATAATACTAAAGCATAATTGAAACTTAAGAAAGAAAAGAATATTATTAATATCAGAATGATAAATAAATCAGAAGATAAAAGAAATAGTTTAGAACTATTTTAATTTAATAAAGTAAAAATTTCAAAAATTGAACAACCATTAGCATTAACAGTGACTAATTTACATAAACGAAATAATTCAAATTTAAAAAAACAAAACAATATTTGAGTTTGCTAAATTTTTATTAAGATTATTGCTTTTTAAAGATCTTTTTAATTAAAAAAAAATTAGTCTATGCATAGGAAAGAATTTCCAAGATACATTAATATATACACATGGGAATTGCTGTCATGATTAATATAATAATGGTGTGGTTGAAGGAAAATACTACTACTACTACTCGTTGGCTCTACGTCCCGTGGAGGGACTGGGCCTGACCAATTATTGCCCTCCAGGCTGCCCGGTCTGTGGCGACGGTGCGCCACCGACGTACACCTAGCTTCCTCAGGTCCTCTTCCACACCATCGATCCAGCGAAGCCTCGGTCTCCCTCTTAGTCGTCTCCCACCAGGGTTTCCTCGATATAGCTTTTTCGCTGCTCTGTCCTCAGGCATTCTCTCCATATGACCCGCCCACCTAAGCCTTGCTTTCCTTGCTTCAGCAACTACATCGGGGTGTCCATATAGCTCCATCACTTCTCTGTTGGGGCGGATCCTCCATTCTCCATTTATCCGGACTGCTCCAAAAATTTTCCTCAGGATTTTTCTCTCCCACCTGCACAGCATATTTTCGTCGCTCTTGGTGAGGGTCCAAGTTTCCGCTCCATACAGAACCACTGGGCGCACTACTGTTCTGTATACTCGCAGCTTGGAGGCTCTATTTAACCGTTGGTTCTTTAAAATTTTGCTCAGTCCAAAATATGCTCTGTTTCCGGCAGTCACTCTAGCCTTAATTTCCTGTCCCATGGAGCAGCTGTTATGGATTATTGTCCCTAGGTACTTAAAATGTTCACAGGCTTCAAAATGTTTTCCATTTATATTCACTTGGTCTATATTTCCATTTCCACCCCTGCTGCAGGAAGGAAAATAGTTATAGTAAAACAAGAAGTCAATGAAAAAGAAGAGAATCTATAGAAGAATGTAGCATGGAGAGTTAAGAGATCAGAATAATTTCTGCATCTGTCCAAAATGAGCAATAATAGAATACTCATATTCTAATTGCTCCATAGCTACCCCTAATTTATAAGCTGCTAAGCAAAAATATTTGCCCTATTTTCTTACACGAAAAAATATTATTCCTCTTATACCTCATATAAGTCAATGAGTTATTTAAATTTTTTCATTATTAACACCAATTTTATTTTAGTGCCTTCACTCAACAAATTTCTAAGTCAATGTAAAAATTCGATAAGTATAGCAGGTGATCCCTTAGTCTAGGATAAACAAACAGTTTTTATAGCTTTATTGCTCTTTGCCATGATTGAAATTTTATGAATTTTTTTTTATAAATTGCTAATTTTTTGTTACATTTTGGTCAAATTTTCACAATTTTTTTAATGAACCGTTTAGCGTCAGATAAACATTTTCGGAAAACAGAAATCGTACTCTAACGCCCCTTTGGTAAATACAATTTTGAAAAAATTATCTCAACTTCTTTTCCACATAGTTCCATTTGTAGGCATAGTTTCATTTTGATCCGTCAAACGATATGGTTTGTATCGCTCTTACAAACTTTGAGATTGAATTATAAGTCAAAATTTTTACATTTTATTGAATAAAAATTTCTCATTATTTTAAAATTCTGAATATACTTTTTGTTTATTTTATTTGTAACATCAAAGATAATATCTAAATTTCAAAACTCTAGAGTTAGCAGTTTAGGAGAAAAAAATGTCTTCTTAAAACCAGTTTTTGGCAAAAAAAAAGACTTTCCCGTCATGCATAATTCTTTCCAAACAATAGGGATCATTTACGCTATGGGGCCCATTTTTTTGTTAAATATCAACTTGATCCATCAAAGTTCTGGACCGTAGCGTGGTAACAAGCAATGCTAACACACTCACCCACCCACCCACGCACCCACACACACACAGACATCATCGCAAAAAACAACATAAAACGACATTTGATACCTCAAATCATATAATTCCGTCAAAATCTCGAGATCAAATTTTTCCACGATCACTATACTTTACTTATAGTAAAGTAATAGATCTTGTTAGAAAACAGTAAAAAAAATTCAATGTGTAAAAATCAAGGCAACTCTGAAATGGGTTATGAATTCAAGCATCAAAGACAATGAACAGCATGTGGTTTGACAACAACAAGCTCTGATTTTGTGTAGAGTTCTCTGATTCAACATCTGTATAAAACCACTTCTCCAAAGAGTTTGTACCACTAGCGAAAAGTTTTCATTTGTTTTCATCTTGTCTTCCTGCTTTTTAATAGTCTGACAAGTACCGTAAATAGTCGGAAGATGTTAATTTGTTTTTACAATTTCCAATTGTAATTTATTCATTAATTGCTTTTATAAAATTATAAAGCTGAAATTACGTGGATAAGTTTTAATTAAAGGTATTACAGTTTGTATGGAATTCCTTTGCAGCCTAGGTGTTCACAAAAGTCAGACGAGTATCGTTAAATGAAGTAACAAGATAGTGTGTGTACATTGCAGGTTGTGTCCCTTGCAGGCGCTTCATCCGAGAAATGCCACGCTATAGCGCTACCATATCTATGCAATATAAGGATTATTCTTTCCAACAGTTTTTATAATATACATTAACAGTAGGTTTGTTTGTATATTATTGCAATATAGTTCAGTGCAAAATAGTTTACTAACACCAGGAAAACAAAATATTTTGTATATGAATATTTATTGCTTGGGACATATGCGTACCATTTTGCATCGAGAGTACAAAATGTGACCATTCTCTAACTCTATAAATAATAAACAAGGTTCTCACAATAATTAGAATATTTTGATAATTGTTAAAAATAAAGATTTTTTTAATAAGTAAAATATGCATCTATTAATTATTAATTAATATTTTATTTGATAATTTTCATTGAAAAGCTAAACATCAGATTTGAGCTCTGTTTTTGATTTTAGTCATACTACAAGTTCATCTTCAATAGTTAATTCCGATGAATCATGAAAGCGCCCCCCTGGCTTCAGTAGTCTCTTTCAATAGAACATTTTTAATTCATCGAACCAACAATTATAATCTTTCAACATTAGGAGACAGTCTATTGTTGTTTCGTGTTTTCCTCTTTCAGTTTTCAAACTATGACATATTACTGAGCAACTAATAACATGCAGTTGTCAATTTTACAAAATGTATTACTTTATCATCTTATAAAAAGATTTCACATAAAGACGTGAAATGACAATCAATGATCAAACCACAATAAGAAATGGGAAAACAAGACTAAGATCTTTTCTTATTGAATCATTTGTTTGATCATTTATCATCATGTAGATAATTGAATCATTCTTCATAGTTTCAGAAAAAAAAATCATCAATCTATGTATTAGATATTGAAGAAGAAGTTGAATTTCAGAAGTATTTTTAGTAATTTGATGCCTTTCTCTAATGGAAATATTTCTTCATGCTTACGAGAACATTCAAAATTGTGTTTAAAGATTGAAATAACTAACTAACTGTATCATCTTCAGATTTGCAAATAAAATATATTCCATAATCCTTCCATTATTCATAAATTTTCTTATGAAAGGAAAAGGAGACATTGTTGAACTTCACGTGATTACAACTAGACTAAAGGAAAAAAATAAGAGAAGCCAATAAAAGTCGTTTGATTGGGTATATTGGCAGACAATTCTAACATACCGACTTCACCCCTCCGACTGACACGGCCTCTCATGATGAATAGACATGAAGATATATGTCCTCCCACTAATTTCACTCAGTTTCCTCTTAATTAGCTTTAAATTAAGTAATAATCACTTTGCTAATGTTTCTAGTTTTAATGATAAACAACTCTACATTTCAGAGTTTTGAAATAACTAAAAACATAAAACAACCAAATATTGTTTATAATCGAAAAATAAAATTAAACGCCTAAGATGGAAAACTGAGTTATATTATTTGTGTTTATTGTTACTCTAGTTACTATAAAATAAGTTAATGCCGCTAAGTGAAAAAAAAAAATTAAGCAATTTTGTTGCTCTGTGCTTAAGATTATAATTAATGGCTTAAATGGCTTTAAGAGTCCAGGGGATGGGTACGGCATATTTTTGATTGGCAATCATTCAAGTATCGACAAACCACATCATCGGAGTCACCAACACATATGTGTCACCCATATATTGCGGACCACTTTCCAATATTGCTTAACTTCCGTGATCTAGCAGAAATCGGTGTATTCTAACACCTATGGTCACTGGCTCATTAAAAAAAAACTTGATTTATTTAGAATAGTTTTAATAGTGCGAAAAATAAAAAGGATTGTATATACCCTTTATAAACAAAGGAGTTAATGCAAAGTGTCATGAAATAAAAATTAATACTGGGTGCAAAAATATTGTTGACTTCTAAACAAAAAAATTCATTTTTTTCTTTATTTTATATTGCATCATTTGTATTTAGGCAAATATGTATGTTACATTAATTTGCCTGTTGTAATTCACCAATCTTGTATGATGTAATGGACGCATATTTATTTACTTTCACTGTGGTCCATGGAATTACTCCACTCTGCAGAATAGGTATGTTTAATACTCTTAATAGCTCAAATCGGAGATGATACGAACATTTCTGCAGGTAAAAATGAAATTGGATGTGATACAAATTGTGGGAAACCAACAATATGATGGATAGGACTTGGATATGAAAATCTTAGTGAAGTGTTCGAAGTACTGTTTGAGTTTTGAATTATAGTTTTGAAACTGCAAATCCAGTTGCACAACACCCTTCAAGTCGAAATATCGTTGTTTACACTATCATCGATATTCTGATGTATACCATATACTAATCAGTCATTGGACCCTCTTCCTAGGCTCGCGTGTTAACGTGATTTTAATTTAGTTATTTCTAATCGTAATAACGTAGGCAATATGTTAATAAAAAACGCTCCCAGAGAACTGGAGTGTAGTGGTATTTATAAAAATCCGTGTAGAAGTTGTCATAAATTTATATTGATCAAAACTGGTAAATCCTTAAAGACAAGTGTCTTTGGTGTTAAACAACAGCAAATCAACGTAAGTGGGCGGGAAAAAAGTAACGCCTTATTCTTGCATATTAATCATGAAAATCATCATATAGATTGGACAGGAGCTAAAATGATTACTTATGAAAAATCGGTGTCGTTAATAAATATTATCAAATATTGTAAGCATTAGTAACGGCTTATTCAAGCTTGACTCTGTTCTGACGAGGGCAATAGCCTTATCAAAAAGGGTTGACAGCTAGCAGGTAGTTTTTTACCTTTTTCTGCCTACACTCCTTTGTTTACCCTAACATCTCTCCCTGGACCATTGCCCTTTCCTGCACTTTACACCCTTTAAAATACGTCTCTTGCCTCCCACTCTTCTCAACCCCTTCCCAGATGTTTCTACATCATTAGTTTTAGTTGGGATTTGACACTGACAAAGACCGTGTATTACGTTTAAAAGATCTTAGACTTTCTTCTCATTTCCTATTGTGGTTTGTAGGCTGATGTATATATGTAAAATAATAAAACTAATGACCAAGAATGCAACAAACAAGGGAAAACTTGAAAAAAATAAAAAAAAATAAATACAATTTACTTCAATAAGAGAACCGTAAAATATTCGTCAAACTATTTCAAAGTGTATGAAGCCTTCTGGTCAAACAAAATACTTCCATATTCTTTGTAGCTCTAGCGAGGAGCATTAATCAAATAACCTCAGTTTTTAGAGTATTATACAATATCTGGTACTGTTTTATTCTCTGATTTATTATTAAATATATATAAATTTATTTGAAAATTTAGGAACAAACTTTCAGCAGTTAAAACACCCATCAGCAAATTCTTTGGATGTATAGTATCAACATTAAAGTAAATAAAACAAATTAGATGAAGTTTTACTGTTACAGCGTACAGTATGCATTTAAATGAAAAGAAAATGTCCATAAAATTTATAGAATAGTTTTGTCAAAGGCATATATGTTTAGGCGAAAAATTCCCTATATATATAGTTTGCTAATTCACATTCAGTTTCCATTTAATAAATTTGAGAAATAATTACTATATATTTCTATAATAGTTTGACTTATTAATAAGAAGAGTAATAGCAGTAATGAGGAATTTCCGAGTAACAACTGTGATGTTTATATTGTTCAGGCTAAAGAGAAAGAAATAAAAGTTGACGGAAAGCATACATATCCTTTGCATGTGGAAAAGTCCTCTTTACGATATTGACGAGACGGTCTATAAAACACAGAATCCTTGATTTCACTTCCCTTATAGTATAAATCTTATCAAAATACTTGTAATATGTAAAGAAAATACTGCTATCTTAAATGTTAAGGCAGAGATAAGGCTTAGTATAAGTCCCTTTGACAGTCGTATAAGACCCCCCCCCCACTCAAACCATAGTTCAGTAAACCGAGGTAATAAAAGTGTTTTATGAAGTATTATCAAGCTTCGAATGCAAATAACTTTTTATTGCACATTTTGTTTATAGTAACTTTTATTACAAATATTAATACATTTTAATCAGTTCCCATGAAATACTTTTATGAAATAAGGCTATTATATTTATAACTTGTATATTTTCTATATTAACAAAAAAGGAGTGATTATCAAGGCCGAAAGTGGCTAATGACTGAGTACGAAATGATTACCATTAAAACTGGTAAATTTATCAAATTCATAAATTCCATAGACATAGACAAATTTGAACATAACCCTTCAAGTGTATTTATATGTTATTAAAGACCTAAGATAGTAATTATAATATCAATAATATAATTACTATCATAATTTATAATATTAATATTAAGTATCAAATGTTATACCTTTGTATTGTATTTTTCTATATTTAATTATTGCCAATTATTTTGTTAGAATTGTTTTTATTATTATAATTTGCAAATAAATACGTTTAATTTGTGTAAGGGAGCAGGTGATAAATAACTTCCTGATTTGAGGGGTACCCAAATATGGAAAATTAAAAAAAAATATTATCTATAATAATTAATTATTAATGGAGAATATCTACGGCATTGTGATGAAATAAAATAATTTAGGCTTTCACGACTACTTAATAATGACATTTCTTAACAGTCATTGACTAATTCGAGTGTAATTGTATTTTTATTGTTTATCTATAAGAAGCCATAGCAGTTTGTCTTGCTTATCGTTTCTTGCTTCTGAAAGGCTAGTTGTAACTTGATTGCATTAATTAAAGACTCCCTCAATATCCTTCTGTAACAAACCATACATACATTTACTCACTTTCTTTTCACCAATATCCCTTCAAATTAAAAAGACTAAATTAAAAAGACTTCATGTCTAACTAAGTTGGATCACAATAGTCATAACCAATCACATATTATTACTGTTATTGCAAAAATTAAACTGTGTTATAGGTTATGATAATGTGGAGATTCAAGAAGGTTCTACAAACAAAATATTTTTTAGTAGTTTTCACAGTAATAGTTTATGAATGCCTGTAGTTTATGCATAGGAGCTGGATTAAAGATTTCTCTGAAAGTTGTTACATCAATAAATTAAATTTTGGAACAATGTACGATATATCTCTAAGTTTTTCTGAAATAGACTATTACTTGTTGCTAGGTGTTGATAACTAATGAAATATAGTAAAGCTCTTCCCTTGATTTAAGTTGTCAAAGTATGATAAAAGAAGCTAAGCCAAATTATTAATTATTGTGGAACAAATATGTGAAAAAATAAAACATTTTTTTTAAAACTCAAAAAGTATTATTTAAATTAGAAAAAATACATAAAATATATGGGGTGCTTACCTTTATTCATTTTGTATTTTATTACAATTGTTCATATAACAATTGCTTTAATTAATGAAATTTATACTCAAATACAATTAATAGAAATTAATTAGCATGAAAATAAATATTATTTTTATTCTAGTGTAAAACTTATTGTTTACGGTTGCTACATATCTAACTAATGGAATGGAATAATGATAAAATAGAAAATGGTAATATATTTTACAATAGTAGCTAAGATGAACAGCTCCTGTTAGTAGGTGGCGCTATCTGTTGGTTCAGTATCAAGTAACATTTCCATTGTTTTGATGTGGATAGTAATTATTGAACAATTCATTATTCACATTTTTTCCTTTGTTTCTTATAATATAGTACAATCAAAATATGTGAAACTGATGAACAATTTTATTCGTTTATAAATATATATAAACTCTTTTTCATTCATAAAAACGACATTTATATAGGGAAGTAATAATTCATGGATATTACGTTTAATGATTTTAAAACATTTCCCATGAATGTATACGTATTAATGATAGTACACTTTTAAAGAAGTCACTTTTTTAGAAACATTTCTTTTCTTAGGCTGTTGGTAGTCAGACAACCTTGAATGATAATTATAATGAAATTTTGCATATACATAACTAGTTTTTTGCTCATTTTCGAAAGGTTTACAGTTTACACACTATTTTATTTCATAGTATACTTTAGATCTTTGTTGTTAAACATTTTTTTTTCACTGTAATACTCTTCAAGTTATAGAGTTAATTCACTGTGACAGACACTCTTGTATATTTCAAAATTATACAATTAATTAATAAATATCACTTCCATTTAATAATAAAATTGATTAAACTATCCATTTTTTAAAAAAAAAAATGAATTTTGAGGTCCTTTAAATGTTATTTAGCTTATTTTTCTTGGAAGGATGGTATTTATGGTGTTAAGTTTCCAATGCCCACGCTTACAAAGGTTCTTCTGTAGTGTTGTCTCGGCTCATTTGTTAATACCCGTTTTAGTTACCGTCAAACCACATGACCTGGTTGATTCTACATCGGGAGTCATAAATTTTACTTCGCTCAAGTTTATGGAAGTAGGGATGTTTAAGCAGTACCTGACAACGTGCTAGTTCGTGACCAACGCTATTGATCCTGTCAGTGATATGACATGGACAAAATTTTCAATCAACTAGTCGAAACCACTATGATTATGACAAAATTTGAACCTCCAATCTTTATTATTACAGGCAAGAATTCTCCCTTTTTGGACTACACATAGCCCCGATCTTATTATATTATCGGACTTTAACCTAATTCAACATTCAATTTTAATTTAATACTTTGAAATTATTAACAAAGTTTTCACATTAATAGTTACGGAACTGTGGCTACCTACTGCAGAGTAACCAGTGTGATGCTCTTTTGGTTACTCTTTGGTCTCTCTTGAACAATTCTTAGCATTCGTATGAATGGTCACAGAGTCTCCTTTTGACGCTTCCATTGATTTTCTGTTTCTAGCTATAATTTTTGTTTTATTAAATTCACCAGTACGTTTTTTATTGACAACTCAAATGCATTACTTGAAAAAAAGAAAAAGCTTCTTAATTTACTATAAGTAAAATATAATGATAATGAAAAAATTTTATTTCTAGATTTTGACGGATTTCATGTTTGAGATCCTTAAAGCATTCTTTTAGTTTTTTTATTGTCTGTCTTTGTGTGTGTGTATGTGTGTGTTTCTAACTTCGTTTACAGTATGTTTCATATTGTAATACTTCATGCATTTAGGAAATATGTAACAATAATTCAATAAATATAGTAATAATATTTTGAAATTATACAATTGAAATGTGAATATAAAACAAACTTAATCTCACTGCACTAGCATCAAACCTAGAAACAGAAAAATGAAACTATGATTTGAAAAATTTATGAAAATGAATAGGTGGCTAGAGATCAGTATGCAGCACTACCTGACGAATAAATGGGGCTCTAATCGGCTCATTAGAATGGTCTGGATGGTTCTTATATTCTTATTTTTGGTTGTCCAAAATCTATACAGATATCAATTATACCTACCATATTTACTCAATGATTGGGTCTACACGTATGTTAGTTTCAAATCTTTATGTTTCTGACGAGATATCACTTCTGGAAATAACAGATGTTAAATAAAGGTAAAGACCTGGTGATCTCACCGTTTCCTGTTTAAAGCCAACTTATAGTTCATGAGGGTTAAATTGGGTAAATAGAATTTAAACTGAAGATAGTGCAATTAGTCATAGTTGGTAGCCGGTTTAGTTTACCTAGATGCTTCTTTGGCTAACTGATCAGCTCTTGCATTGCCTTGCATGTCACAATGAGCCAAAGTGGATGGTTCAACCTTGTTATTCCATTTCATAAAGGCCTCTTCTTGTTTTTTCTACCTGAGATAGATGATTTTCAATATCCTTAAGATAGTCTAGAGAAATGTGTGTGTGGGTCAATGTATAGTACCAAAAGTTTGTGGAAAGCTGCAGACCACATGTTCTGATAGAACATTTAATCAAATTCATATTTTACTCAAAAATTTGTTATACTAGAACCGTTATTAAGTAAAATTCATGTGTTAATATAATTATGATTTCTGCTAATTTTATTTTTTTTCACCAACATGAAATTGAATTTATCATTTAATTTAATAATAACCGATGTTATAAAAACCGAAATCTACGATGAAATGACAAAGTAGGTTTTCTTTTCTACATAGAAAGCTTTTCTAACTTTGTCCTTCTTTTACAAAAGATATGTCTGTATATAACTGGAAGGTTGAATTTAAAGATATTAAGAATATATTTAAACCAGAAAACAGAATAATTTCCGATTTAAATTCGTACTAATACTTCGAACCTTTAAAGCATATATTATAATATCGTAGAAGAACTATAGGAAAAAGCAGCATACTATTATAAGACATTCTGATAAAAAACAAATACTCTTCCAACAGATGAATGAATTAGAAATAAAGGGTTGATCTGAAATGAAAGTCATGTTTTATCAAACTAAAGTAAAAAAGAGTAAATTCCTTTACAAGGTCGGTTCAGTCGTCGAGAGATAATTTTTTTTACTAAATAAAAATACAAAAATATATTCAAGAAAATATCTATAAGGGGTATATATAACTTGATACTGGTATCAATCATGGAACGGAATAAAAAATATTTATCAGAAATAAGTCAGTGTTCCAGGTTCAATACAAAACTTCAAAAGTGATGCTTCTAGTTTATTTAGAATATTTTCCATTGGACTACAATACAAATAAAAATTTAAAAAATCAACATATAAACATTATTGATATGTAAATAGTCCCGACTAATGAGTGAGAAAACTTACAGAAGTATAACATTTTGAAATTAAAAACATTGAACTATTGCAATAAAGGATTAAAATGAATAAGTTAAAAAAATGGATAGTTTTAACACTACTGTCCTAATATTAACTTCGAACCCTGCGTTAAACAATGATACCGACCAAGAAATTAATTTTTACTAAACAATATAAAGTCGCTCTACAGTTACAGACAACAAAACTTAACTAACACAAAACATTTGAAGAAGTACTCTTATTGTTTAAATATCAATATAGCTCCTACAGTTTAAAAATGTCTTATCCCTTCAAATAAATAGCATTGGCAACGTTATTCTTCTTCGCTCATATTGTTCTTCAGCTTTTATTCTTGATTCAGTAAAATCAAAATATCGCCTTCATTAATAATTCATTTAATTACGTATTTTAATTTATTTAGTGATCATTATTAAATATATATTAATAATTAGTTATATTATTATTAATAATACCCTTGAATAGCAAAATATCATTGCTTTAACGACAGATATGTTATCAGCGGTTCTCTTGAGCTTGTAACACACTGGTGTCAAACATACGGCCCGCGGGCCGGATCCAGCCCACCTGGAGGTTCGATACGGCCCGAGGGATAAATCTGCATTATTATAAAAAAAAATCAGTTTACTCTAATTTCCTTAAAAACTTGCAGTTCTTATATTATCCACCAGGAGTAGAGTGTTTTAGTACGAGCTTTATTATCCACTTTTCTTTTGTCCTCGCACCTTGACCAGGGTAATATCTCTGTCAAAATGGAAATATTGTGGATACAGAGTGTCGGATTTTAATAAAGATTTTTATAATTGACTTATTTTTCTTTGCACTAATTATTAGTATTACTGACTGATACAAAGAAAAAGATAGACTTATTGTTAGTTCTATGTAATTTTGTAATTAGCTTGCTGGCACGGCCCGCTTGAGATCAAACTAAGCTGTATTTGGCCTCCAGACGGAAATGAGTTTGACACCCCTGTTGTAACATTTAACATACAAACACTAACCCAGATATATTAATAATATTGTTCTTAAACTGGTAGTTATTAGTCAATAAATATTTGTTAATATTTACAAATTCATGAAGTGCATTCCATAAATTAATGTTTTTGCATCATCTTAAGGGTACCACGTAAGGATATTTGATTATATTTTTTATTATCTTTCTGCTTTCATGTCTGTACTCATTGATGCGTTTAGCTTAAAATGCTTTAATAATATGTAAGTGAACAAATCAAAAGTTACGATGATTTAACCAATGTAGAAAGGTAATAAATTATTATTAAATTGCATTCATCTTTCACAGGGAAAGTTCAAGATTATAAAACAGAAAGAGTGTTGATTTAACACTATGAAATCTTATAATAGAGAACGAGATTCAAATATAGAAAACATTTGGTACAAGATTCCATTTAATATAAAAAAAAAGTCTCTGAATGATGTTCATGATTACTGGTTTTTATTTTGAACACCAATAACCCTTCACATATATATGTATTGTAATAAGTGATTTGGTTTATAAGAATGTGTTGCTATTACAATATGAATTTTACTATAGTTTCGAGAAATGCAGGCTGATTTGACAGTTGTTTGTTTAGTCTGGAGAAGGCTGCTAAGTGATCTTCGGAGTGGTGGGGAGGTGGTAGCAGTGTCGTCCTAGATCCTGACAGACCCTGCTTGCCGGCAGTGCCTCCCGTCCTTCCATCGACCCGCTTTCACTATGCCTCCAGGTATCCACTTAATTTGTTCTCACCTCGTATCTTATCCTAGTAACCATCTCAAATAAACAACTAAAATCAACGAAAATATTTTAAGCCCTTAAACATTATTTACCAATATTTTTCACGATTCTTATTAGCTCCGCATACCTGAATATTATTGCCAATATTTCATCCACTCTCTAAAACCCTTAAACTGCCTTTGCTAAAATTCCAAATAGTTATCAATTTTTGATGAAAATACAGTAAACAAGTATTTTAATAGCCTTAGTTCATTAAGTTTCAATTTACGAAAATATTGAGTTTCAATTTGCGAAAATTGTGAAATATATATATATTTCACTTAAAGACGTGAAATAACAATCAATGATCAAACCACAATTTGAAAATGGGAAAACATTTCTTCCCATTTTTTTCCCACTATTTTTCCCATTTTAAATTGTGCATTGATCATTGAGATATATATATATATATATATATATATATATATAAAAAATTCTTTTATTTTTTTTAAGATTTTTTAAGTGTTTTAATTAATATTTTTTTATTTATTCGGCTTTTTATGATAGATATATGCTTTATTTTAAATAGCGTGTAAATTTTAATATGTAGTAAATATTAGGACAATTGCAAATAATAATTGATAAATACCAAAATGTTCAGAAACACGAAAGTGGTATTTTATATATATAAACAACAACTTCAAGGGTTTGATGAAGAAGGAAGAAATTATTTAGACACCTTGAAAAATTTATAAAAAAATGACTTCGGCAAGATATGGTCAATTATTCAAGGATATATATATATATATATATATATATATGTTCGTATATTTTGGGAGCAGGCCTTCATTGATACATGTTCTATTAAAACCTATGCCTATTTCAATTTTGACGTATTTTCGAATTAATTTTTCAAATTTCCTTACCTCTGGCTTCCATTTTCAAATTTCCTTACCTCTGGCTTCCATTTTCAAATTTCCTTACCTCTGGCTTCCATCTTGGCTTATCTTGTCCCAAACTTATGGAAGCCAGAGGTAAGGAAATTTGAAAAATTAATTCGAAAATGCGTCAAAATTGAAATAGGCATAGGTTTTAATAGAACATATATATATATATATGTTAGCCTCAGCTACTCGAAGGGACTACTGCCTGATGACGATGAATATCGAAATATCGCTGTGAATCTTCTTTGTGTGTGTTTTTATGTTTTTCTCTTTCCTTGGTGAACTATATATATATATATATATATATATCAATGATCAACTACAATGGAAAAACAATATTAAGATCTTTCAACCGTAACAAGCAGTCTTCGTCAGAGTCAAAAACCCAACTGATATATATATACTTGGTTCGGTTTTTGACTCTGACGAAGACCGCTTGTTACGGTTGAAAGATCTTGGTCTTGTTTTCCCATTTCTTATTGTGGTTTGATCATTGATTGTTATTTCATGTGTTTATGTGAAATAAACACATAATATATGTTTATATTTCACATAAACACGTGAAATAACAATCAATGATCAAACCACAATAAGAAATGGGAAAACAAGACCAAGATCTTTCAACCGTAACAAGCTGTCTTCGTCAGAGTCAAAAACCCAACCAAGTATATATATCAGTTGGGTTTTTGACTCTGACGAAGACTGCTTGTTACGGTTGAAAGATCTTAGTAGTATATATATATATATATATATATATACTGAGTAGCAGTTTGCTTCTCAACGCGAGTACTTCGCACTTCTTCCCGATGACGACGGATGTCGAAATATCGAAGTGAGTTCTGTAGTGTCTTTCTGTGTTCTTTTCTCTCTGTTAAACTGTATATATATATATAATATGTAATACAGAAACGGTCTAAACAAGTAACTGATAAAAAAAACAACACAAAAAGAACGAAAACACTTAAAAGTCATTCGATTTGACTCTTCACCGTTCATCTGGCAGTATCGTAGCTTTTCTTCTTCTCTTTTAGGCTCTTTATAACGACAAACTGCAGTTCAAAACATTGAGTCTGGATAGTTTTTCGTTCTTTTTTTGTTGCTCTTTTTTATCACTTACTTATTTATATATATAGTGCCAGCCTGAATCATATATGGCTTCTTATGCATATTCTGTCTCTGAAATTCAACATTTCTGTGTCTTAATTTAATTTTTTCTTCAAGTATTTGTTCTTTTTACTATTATAGATTATTTTATTTATTTATTTGTTATATTTTAATGGTTTACTTATTTTTGGTATTTTATTACCTGAATGATTTTCTTAGTTGTACAAATCATTAATAACTTAATGGTTTACTAGTTTAAACATTATCTTATGTTGCTGCTAAATTAGTCAGCTATATAGTCCATACTGACTATTTGACGTATTTTCTATCTATGACCATCCTTCGTAATGGTTTGACAATTAAAAACCATTTCTTCCTTTCAATTTGGCTTTAAATAGGTGCAAAAGGTTTCAATCATTCCCTGCAACTTACTCAGCTTCCTCTTGTTACGTATTAACAATTGAGAGATTTCTATCGTACTAAACTGCGTTACGTATTTAATTTTAAAAATAATATTCATTTTGTCATCTATTCGCTTAAGAAAAATTGAAAGTTCTTTCCATTGCCCATAGACACATCAATAATTCTCGTTCTCGTACCATGTTATATTATTCTTATCTGAATTCCGAAACCTTTTTCAAAACACAATTACAACATTTCAAAATCTTTACTCTGTGCCTAAAAAGCATTATTTCCTGCTTAGCAGTTCCTTGCTACCGAATTTCAGTTTCTGAGTCTAATATCCGTTCTCAAACTATCCTAGATCTGAATATAATCTTAATCCTGAATGTAGTCTGCCTGAGAGAAACAGAAAAATGTTTAACCTTTCCTTATGTATATTCACTGTTTTCGAAGATTTATATTTTCTGTGAGTGTTACTTTTTATCCTGGTACAAAATTAGTCACATTAACCTGTTGGAGTAATGTTCTGCAGGTTACTTAGATGAAATATTTTTGTAACTCCCATGGTGCTGATCAGAACAATTCCCATTTTAAATGGCATAATTCCTTCATACAGTTTGAACCCTTCACATCACTTAATCACCTCTACTCCAAAAGAAACTGTTTTCATCTCAGTGTACCACAGAAAGAGTTCGAAATACCCGGAGGTGACCTTGTGGAGACGGGCCCCACGAAACTACATCACGCATCATTACTTATAACTCGCACCAGTATCAGGTTTTCTTTGATATATCAAATATATACCTGATATATATATATATATTATACGGTACTGTATAATATATATATATATATATATATATTATATGGGTCAGAGACCCTGACCAAATTCCAAGAAGAAGAAAAAGTGTTTGTTATATATATTATATTTATATATTCTATAAAAATTGAAAAATTATAAAAAATATTGGATATTAGCAACAGATAATAGTTCGTAGTTTTAAATTTTAAATTGGTTAAAATTAACTTTACTTGATAAAAGGGATTTGGTTTAATGAAGTTTATCTTAAATTTACAAATCTTAATATTTACTTTTAACTAGTACTAACTCCGATTCTGCTTTAATAAAGTCCAATACAGACTTCTAGGAGATCACACCCACGCCCCTGTTAATACAAAGTTGGAACAAAGTAAACTTCATTATGTATTCATTGTTACTGAGGGTTTATTAAAGTGTAGTGATTATTGAATATTTATGGAAAATTAAATATGAAATTGATTTAGGCGCAACATGTTTATATTTTACTTCGATAACGATTATTATTTTAAATATCATTATACACAAACAGATGAATTCGAACTGCATTATTTATGGCCTCATTAACAGTTTATCCTTAATATTATAAACTATTCATAATTCTTAACTATGCATGTATTTAAAATAAAATTGACAGAGAAAATAATAGAAATACATGGGAAAAGTCTGTTCTATATTCTGACATTTTCCTCATTAGAAATAGCTTTTCCATGTCTTATATCAAAAAATAGATTCATTCTTTGACATCCTAGTACATCAAGTGTAGTTTTTCTTTTTTAACGGTTGAGTGACTGACAATGTCAGCTATCCGATGCTGACTCCTCCAGGGAACGCTGCGCATCTCTCATTGATTCCACATTGCGAGTTCTAAATTTTTGCCTAACTCAAGTTATTCAGAGTAGGGATCTTTAAAGAGTACCTGACATCGTACAGGTTTGAGACCGACAGTTTAAGGTCCTCTCCGAGGGACGACGTGCTCGGATTTATTCACCTCCCATGTGAATAATTCGAGAGCCACAGCAGGTGGATTTTTTTGAGAGCTACAATAGATTTGTTTGAAGAATTGCATTTGAAAACATGATTTAAACTAAGTCCATAGCAATTAGCGTGGAGGCAATCAATTATTGCAGTTCATATTCAGGCTTAGCATAGAAAAAAGCCAAACCAAGATAAGAGTCATCACAGAAGAAGCATTCCAGTCTGTAGACAAGTTTAAAATAAACAAATCAAACCAACCAGAGTAAAAAAGGTCAAAGATTCAAGAGATAAAGTAGTTTGTCATTCCTTGACAGATTGTCAAGGAAGAAAATGTAGTAAGAATCAGAATTGATTATCGGTTAAATCCGACAGCAAGATGTTCATATCATGACAACCAGATTGATTGTTGTTTGACTTATTGAATTTACTTTGGTTTTGGCGTCCTGTGAAAAAAACAATATGATATACTCGTAATCTATAAAAACAAGTTAATTCCTGATATATTTGATATAAAATTCGTTTTTATAGATCACGAGTATATCATATTGTTTTTTTCACAGGACGCCAAAACCAAAGTAAATTCAATAAGTCAAACAGCAATTAATAATTATACGCATTACAAAAATCGCAAAATATTATAAATATGTATTTTACAGATAAAAAATGCGAAAAAAAATTAAAACTAAAACTTATTTGCATAAAAAACTACTTTTTAAAAGAAAAGAATTATTGGCACTCACAATTTATATGAACAAATAAATATATCACTGTATTGATAACACGTAGGATTAATGAAAACCATCATTTTTATTTAATGAAGTAATAATTATATTTAAAGAACAAGTTAAGCAAAGACAAAAACTCTAGAAATATTAAAAAAGATAAGTCATTGTATATTCATAAAATATATATTTCTAAATTAAGCTGTATTTCTTCAGGTATTTTAAGCTAAAACATTTTCAGTTTTATGTATTTGATTCAGTGTAATTTATTGATTTCAGTGTAAATTTATATTTAGTTAGCATTTCATTTCTTATTTAGTTTTACTGCAGAGTATCGTGTTTTTTTAAGCCGCAGATCTGTGCTTAAAATTTATAATTCTATATGCATTAATTTTAATCCTCTAATCGAATTTTTCATTCTTTTCCATTTTGAAAATTCTATGCTTCTAAGTTATCTCAGAATTGTAATTTTCATTACAAACTGAGTGATCTTAGTTTGCCTGGATTACTTACTTTTGCAAAATTATATATGCTGTAACTTGGTATAAGATATAATTATAAATCAATCTTTTGATTAATGTAAATTAATACTGTTACATGATATCTTACAGTTATTTTTGTATTGTAAGAGAATAAAAACAGTTCTGTTAAAAGTGAAACGTCCTGTTTAAAACTTTGATTTGAAACTGAAAACTTAACATATCCTTAGTAAATGTTTACTCTATTCTACTCAGCGGTTGACATATTTATCACGCTATATGGAATTTCATTTATATTTTGCATGCAATATACTAGATTTAAGAACTTTATAATAATCCTTAATATTAGATTTTATTGTATAATTAATAATAAATTTAATGTTTGAATTGGCATTTTATATAAATTGTATATATTTATATTATATATTAATTTTATATAAATTAATAATTGCTAATATATTCAAAATTAAATCGTTGGATTCGAACGTGACATCCTCCGGTGAAATAAATGCTATCGACTCCAATCAGTAGTCATTGTGTACTTTTTTTTTGTGATAAGTTGTTGAAAAGAAATATAAATAAAATATAGTGATATAAAAAAGAAGACTAATTATTAGAAATAAGTTATAATAAACTCTATTCCTTAATATTGCGACGAAATTTACCAATGTTCTATCTAAAAAGTTGTCTTTGGTATCTAAATGTTACTCTGATTTCTATTTCGATGTGTTAACCATATTGCTTAACAATCTTAACTCCCACCTCCTACACAAATCCTTTTCAATCGGATTGATTCAAGTCACATATAAACTATATATACAAAAAATATACACTAAACTCAGGAAATATAAAATTTACCTTTAATACAAAAATATATCACCAATTTTATTATTATTTCTAATAATAAAATTATTATAAAAGATTTCACACTACATAACTATTTAACAGTGAATACAGATTTCATCAAAATAACAAAATAAATAAATCATTAAATTAATTTAACCTATATATATATATATATATATATATATATATATATATATATGTAGTAGCTCTCTTCCGAGATAGACTCAGCAGCTGCTAGGTGACCACCACCAGCTACTCAGCAAGCCCAGTATTCAGACCAACAAAATCTAAAATACTCATATATATATATATATATATATATATATATATATATATATATATAGTTGTGTTCTCTAATCGGGATTTGGTCAATTTTCTAGGATAAAAAATCAAACTCTCGTTACCAACGTTTCGATTTTATTTAAAACCTTTTTCATAGAGAGAAGTAAAAATTTTTTAACTAAGAAAATGAAATTTACATTATTTAAAGGAACAACAATGTTAACCGGACTCCGGTTAAAAATTTCTTACTTCTGCCTATGGAAAAGGTTTTAAATAAAACCGAAACGTTGGCAACGAGAGTTTGATTTGTTATCCTAGAAAATTGACCGAATACCGATTAGAGAACACAACTATTCTATCAAACGGTCGATATATTATTGAATCTGTTATATATATATATATACTTATTCGAAGAAAATATGATCTAAAACAGAAAAATAAAGTTCAATATAGATAAAGAAACAACAATCTAGATAAAATAAGGATGATCTAAAAACATACATTTGCAGTCTTTTTTTTTTATTTCTACCGTCTTCAGTAGAGATAAGAGAAAGAAACCTAGCACACTCGTAAGAGACAGCTGAAGACCCAGTTGGAGGTAGGTGGTTGGAGACGTCTCTGTACCAGTGCGCTTGGTTCCCCTCTTTTATCTTTCCTGAAGACGGTTGAAACCGAAAATTAAAGACTGTAGGTGTGTGTTTTTTTAGAAGTCAAACTGATTCTAAGTTCCAAGAGTAAGCTCATTGAAGAATTAAAACTTCTATTCCTTTCAAATGTTGTTTATTAACATTTTGGTATTTATCTGTCAGTGAATGGACATTTTTTTTTCAAAAAAAAATTAGAAAAAATCTTATTAAAAATCCCATCAAAATCGTGGGATCCAATTTTTTAATTATTAAAAAACTTCACTTATAATAAAAAAAAATACTCAGCATAGCAAAGCTATGAAACAATAATAAAGGAAATATTTAAATCTAAGGTATTAGATTGATACTTTTTTTTGTTTTTTTAATAACTCTTATTGAATACTTCTGCATCATAACAAATATTTTAGTGCTCCCTTTCACACAAGTAAACAGTTTTATAGCAAGAGCATATTTAAAAAAGTACTACAATAAATAACATTCACTTTAATCAATAATAATTGCACATGAGTCAATAATAATATAAAATCATGGAAATCAGTTTATCAAACTGAAAATTTTAGAAAACATTAATTGATTTGCAATCGATGTTCTGACTTTTAATGAGGCGTCTTATAGGTTACTTTTATATTTAAAGAAGTTATTTATTTTTCATCTATGAATGTTATTATTCATTATTTCATCTATGAATGAAAGGTTATTATAATTATAAATCACTAACTTTTTTTCTTATATGATTATTTATTCTGGGCAAATAATGACAACTTCGACACTCAGACAACTTCGGGCACTTTGGATAGACTTATACAAAAAGCTGTTTTATGTCATAAGAGGTTAAATTTATTATTTTATAATCTTTAGTAAATGTAGATATGCTGTAGAAAAGTAAATCTAATCAAAAAGTTGAATTATAGGGAAGAAATAGTTAAAATTTAAATAAATTATTGTGACAAAAATCTCAAAATTGAATTTCCTAATTGTCAAAGACAATTTAGTGATCTCAGACATGATCTAATTAAATAAATGTATATAGCGTAATTAAAAATGTTGTTGTGGAAGCCATCGTTCATAGGTTATATTTTGCTAATATACTCCTACAATACCAACTTATTCAGCGCCCTGAAAAGTGTGTTAATTCCTCTTCTGGACGAGTTGTTAAAACTTTTACCACTCAAGGACTACTTCTAAGCGAATTGCACCCTATATATGTTGAATATTAGCTAAAATATCAGTAAATTTAGTTAATATTCAATTAATTTAACTTATAATTTGTTTACAGGTTTTTAAGAAAAATGTGTGGACAGATTTGTTCCAAACCATGAAGACATTTCTTTTTAACAGAGTATCCACTTAGAAAGAATACTCATAACCAGCTTAGTATTTCATATTAAAAATAAAAACCATTTTAAATATAACATTTGTTAATTAGAACTCTATGGTTTTTGAGGTATCATCCTCACATACACGTGCACGCACATGCGCACGCGCACACACTCACACGCATACACGTACACGCACATACGCGCAAACACACACCCGCACAGACAAACTCAAGCACGTCCCCTCGTAATTTAATTAAAAGATTATGAGATTTCATCTTTATTGTAGATTTCACAATAAAAAGGAAAACCAAAGAGATTTAGATATCCTGCTTACACTCAAAAGTACACACACACACACACCACACACAAACACGCCTGAGAGAGAAAGAGAGATACCTTGAAGGACAGGACTCAAATTTGCGAAACCTATTATATTGGATTCAGATTACTTCAAAAGCTGTATTTCCGTTGAAAACTCGGTATAGAACTTTAACCAAAATAATATAATCTCATAGCTCTATACTTCATATAGATTAAAAAATGAAAGTTTATGTTGAAATTAAGGAACTTAATACCTTTACTTTAAGTTAATATCATTAATAATTACCTTTGGAATAAACACACTTTTGGTTATTCTAAAAAAATATAACAAACCAATAAAATAAGAATATTAAATACCCCATCAAGTAATTGCGAATAATTTACTCATTATTATTGAAACTTGTTTATCAAACTATTTTCTTCTGCAAATAAATATTTATGGTCTTCTTTAAATAATTCAGTATAGTATATGATATTAAATAAATATGAATGAAGTGACCTGAAAAATAGGGCAGAATTCAAGGCAATTTGTTATTCTTGCCTAACTCTTTCAATTACATGAAGTAATATTCTGGGAAATATGAAATTTTAAAACAACGAAAAATGGAATGCTTCATCATTTAAACCAAGGCAAAATATAAAGTTTGTGCTGTGTTACGTAATGAAATACCTGATGTTTATGGTGCAACGGTCTACTCAGCCTGCATGTGGAGTATGTTTAGTTAATAAGTATTCAGCACAGTGTTTGTTCTTGCAGAAGTATCCTGTACTTTAACAAATCCAAAATATTGAAACAATTTACCTTTTTAATTTAGTAGTACTTTATTTATAATAATCCAGTCTTTCACTCCTTTTAGATGGAATCTCGACATAAAGTTCCTGTTAAGAAAATTTTTCTTATCAGAACACTGATCATTTTTTTTAATATCAATTGCTGTTCTATCAATTTTTGTTATCCTATACCAGGAATTATAACTTTATGAAAACTAGAAATTAATGAGAGTTTATTTCAGGTTCAGACAATCTAGAGTAGTTTTTTTTTCAGAAGGGGTGTTTTTCAGTTTTATTATTTTCATCTCAGTTCATAAAAAATACACAATGCCTTTTACTCGTACATTTTTTAAAAATTCTTTGAAATAGCATTAAATATTATATTTGAGGCACCATTCCTTTTACATGTAATATTATTTCAAACTTCTTAAAAAAAAGAAATAGTATAATTATGAATTAATGGGTAAGAAAAATGTTTAACTTTTGACAGGTGAGAATCAAATAAAGTTTTTAATTAAAAGTTGTTCCGTTACAAGAATTGAATATAAAAATTGTTTTAAGTTTATGTTTAACTCATTTGTATCTAATTATTATTTTTTGTAATTCATTCGAAGATACATTTTATGGATGCAAGGCTTGAAAGGATGCAAGGCTTGAAACCTCAAGTGTATATTTCAGTAACTTAATTTTTCTATTGTTTGTATATGTATTCTATCAGTTATATAACTTCCAAATAATACATACTTTGGAAGTTTAACTCATAATATTCTTTAAACAATAGCGAGTTTAACGACATTAAAATTTATATGTTTTAACACTTCATGGATTCAGAAGCCTGCAAACTAGGATTTCATATACGAGTACTTTCTGTTTTGTTACTTATAAAAAATCACTAAATGTCTTATAGATATGCAGGTATATTTTATTATTATTGAGGATTTTATTTGGAAATGATAGAAAAAACTTTGAATAGACAAGTTTTATTTACAAAACAACACCTCTAAAAAACGTGTTTTAAACGCTTAGTTTTGATTAAACTTTTTTATGAGAGATTTTTTCACGAATTTTCACTAGTATAATATAATATATAATAATGTATAATATAATAAAGTGCTAAGTATGTTTGTTTGATTGTTATCAAATGTCTCCTATGGCATTAGAGATCAACCCCCGTAACGTTTATATATTCTATACTTCAATGAACTGGGTTATCCGGAAATAAATTTTTTTTTGTAAGTTTGTGCTGTGTTTATATCCAATATTTTATTTCCAGGAATTCATAAACCATTCTGTTGCCTCATTCTTTATATCTACGCACTCTCTTTTTTTACTAACTGCTTTTTACAGCCTTTATTAGAAACCAATTTTCTCATTGTAAAGCATTGATTTGTTTGAAGTTCTCCTTAACTTTCTACTTCTCGCAGCCAGAATAATCTATCTTTGATAGTTACCAGTGGTTACGCATTTTGACATTGATTATTTTATATCTCTGGTTGTAAAACTTAAACTAAATCTTAGTTATTTCATAATTTTATTCTTATGAATAAGTACGATTTGTAAAGCAATTTGCATTTTTCACATTGTTTTTTGATTAAATATCAACAAGCGATCTTGTCCGTGTTTGAGTTGTTAAACGAAAAAGGTAAAAGATTGGTTAAGTACTGATGAGATCTAAAAGAAGAAATTTTCATATCATGTCTATATTTAAACCTGTAAAGGTCAGTCGGCTTAAAATAATCAGATTAAATGTTTTAAAAAATATTATTTACTTTAAACAGTATCGCAGCACACATTATGGATTATACATTTTATTCGCAAAAGCTTTTATTTTAAATCATTTCCTTTTAGACTGATGTCATCTCTTGAAATCTCAGAAACAGTAAGAATATCATTTACTGTTTATTTATATTTCGACATTAACCGGTCAGTAATGCGGTTATACTAATAAAAAATTTTAAAATTAATTTTTGTCATAATAAAATGTGATAATGTTTCATTCGTAAAACTCATTAAATTAATTATTATTACTTTTTGTTCAGCCATGCGACGCTTGGGTTGCTAGTATCGCATGAAACTGACAGCCGAGCTTGAGAATTAATACTTCTCTTGTAAATATGCTGCTTACACTGCACTGTTCATTTAATACCATAAAAATATGTGTAAAAAAATATACAGTATAAAGATAAAATAAAAATTGTCTAATTATTAATGAATGTAGCATTTCGAATTTCGTCTTATTATTAAATTTGAAATAAAAAAAAACAATATTTTATTTTGTCATTTCTAGCTTTAACTCAAATTTACCAAAATGATCAATATAACAAAAAATAAATATTATTGTTGTTGTTATTAGTCACTAGGCATATGTTAGTAAAATAATATTGATAAATAAAGAACGTATGTAGTCTTTCAAAATGAAATAGTTTAAGTATTTCTTCTAAAAAAAAAACTTTTTCTGTAGTTCCATAAAAAATACGTCTGAACAGCTATTTAGATTACATATTTCTTCTTTTCTGGAAACATTTTGACAAAGCATTAAACAACTTTCATTATTACAATGTTTCACACTTTCAAAAATCATTGAATGGCGCATTTCATCTGTACTTTCTCACAATCATCTCGGAGGCGGAAGTGACCAACTCTCAAGGATATTTCTCTAGAAATTAAGTACATTGAATGCCAGAGAATTCAAAAACGGAGTTCGCTTTATGTAATTTTGTTATTGTTTCTGTACCATACTAATATTTACTTTATTTAAACATCAATAAACTGAAGTAAATGTTGATAAATAATTACAAAGACTGCTAATATTTTAATAATTCGATTTTAAGTTGGAATCCATTAGCTAAACACACTAGTAAACATTAAATCAAAGGTCAGGTATTATTTCACAGAATAATTTATATATGTATTACCCATCATCATCATCATCATCATCATCATCATCATCATTATTATTATTATTATTATTATTATTATTATTATATCGGTAGAAGAACGAAAAGCGGCAAAACGACAAGCCAGAACAATAACCCTGAGGAAATGGAAAGAGAGATGGGAGCAAGAGTTAAGGGGCAGGCGGACTGCATGGCTCATCCAGGACCTCCCCAAATGGTTGGGCCGGAAGCATGGGAGGATTCCACTTAACTCAGATGCTGACTGGCCACGGGTATTTTGAAAAATATTTACACAGGATGGGTAAAGTTGATAGCCCACAATGTAGGCAGTGTAGCTCGGGGAAAAGGACGATGCAGAGCATACCTTCTTCTTCTGTGCTAAATGGGGAGTGCTGCGCCAGGAATTAATATCATTACTGGGTAATATATATCTATACTCCAGAGACCATAGTTCAAAAGATGCTCCAGAGTGAAGAAAATTGGTCAAAAGCTGCAAACTTTGTAGAGACGTTCTCCGTCATAAGAAGAATGAAAGCACGAGGCAAGGACAACGATAATTCATAGATGAACAAATGGGGACAAGAAGGTGACTCCTATTCAGGAGGACTGAGGCACCGGCATGAAGTAATGTGCAAACGGTTTCCGTGTCGGATATTGCCAGGAAATAGGATGTGGTTTTTTAGTGGGTCGGGACACCCAACCCCACATACCCTAAGCAAGATGTTTTGTAAGGGATCTGTTTAACAGATTTTTCCACATCCTACGATGAAAAAAAATTATTATCATAATAATAATAGTAATCATCATCATCATCATAAACGTCGTCGTCGTGATCATCATCATCATATCAAAATGATGAGTACACTCAACCCTCGAATTTCTGTACTAATAGAGACCAAGACAGCTCCAGAAACAGAAAAGTCCTGAAATTGGTAACACTGTTAATCGTCTTTCCCTTTCCTTAAATCACAATCACAATCATCATGTACAGGTGTATACTGTTGGTTCATGTTTATTACACTTTAAAATACATAACAAAAGTATTATTTATGCATAATATAGGTATAGTTTGCATAAGATAATGCTTAAAAATGGAGTCGCCTAGGCTCTTCGGTCTCACTCTGCCCTCATTGTGGATTACCAATACTCACCCGATGAGAATTTATGCTATTTGGATGGGGGAAAAAAAGTAAAAAAACTTAAAAGTACGGTTTTTTGAAGTACGGAAACTTGTGGGTTCAGTATAGTTCAAAAATTATACTAAAGCAAGAACTAATAACAAAAAATAAATCCATACAAATGCTTCAATTGAATAATAGCTATCATAAAAAAAATTAATAGTAAATATTATGAACAATACATAAGTTAATAATTATAACAATAATGATGATGCAATAGAACAATAGAGTTGGACAGGAAATATATTGGTAGTTCATTTTACTTCACCTGAAAAAGGTAGAGACGCTGTCTAGTTAGCTTAATATGTTTAAGATTGAGTATAGCCTTAGGTCCTTACTAGTTAAACCTTTTCTGTTTTCTTAATACAAAAAATAAATATGAAATCCACAAGAGAAGATAATATTAAAACGCACTATAATAACTAAAGTTGCTTGAGCTTTTGAGAGTTGTCTGGTCCCGACGTTTCAAAAATTTATATTTTCATTATCAAGGCTACAAGAAAATACATAAGTCATGATTAGTAACTACAAAATACCGGAATTAAAGCCTAGAAAAAATGGTAATATTTAAACATAACTTACAATAAGTGTAGTGTTATAGAAGTATAACCAAGTAATAGAAGATGAACGTATAATATTAAAAGTTTGTTTAAATAAATTTAAACAAAAATACGAATAAACGACTACAACTATCAAGTACACAGTAGTACAAAAAACAAATAGAATTTACATAATGCATAGTACTAATAAACAAGTACAATCAAGTACATAGTAATACCGATCTAATAAACGATATATGTATTTATTTATTAAAAATTCAAGACAAATGTCTGAAATTATTTGAAGCAAGAAAGACCCTTTCTTAAAGGAGAAGGTTCAAAATGTAATTGAAAAACTTTTATTGTCCTAAAACTGATAATCAATTGATATTGGTTGGTTGTCATGATTATTATCTGTAAAATAATCCCATTCCCAGAGTAGCCATCTTTGAAGAGATAATACAATTCTTAACTACTGTAAATAATTTATGGATTCTAAAATTGGCCTTAACAGTTGAATGTCATCTCCAATTACAGATTCTGGTAACTTATTATAGAATTTGGAATAAGATTGTAACAAAAACTTTTACTCTTCAGTTTCATTAATCACTTTTTAACATCTTGAAGTTTTTTTAATTTACTTTTTGTGCGTCATAACTTTTAGATGAGTATTAATACAAAGAAAGTTATAATTACCGAAGGTTTTTTTTTGATAACTAATAATCAGAACTGTCCTTAAGGATATTTCAAAAGTCAAGACCTTAGTTAGATTCTACAATGATTGAAATCAAAAGTGTCAATTAGTTGTGTTAAAGGCTCTCTATTAATGGAAATAATAGGGATTTAGCGGAATTGGTTGGTAAACATGAGGTGACGGGGGACAATGAATGGTAAGAATTAACGGCTATCAGCGGAGAAAGTCGAGGTAATAGTCTAATTGAGAGGTAGTTCCGCAGGGGGCCATTGTCTTTTAACACTTTTCAAGGCTTTGCTTCCGAGGACATCTTCACTGCAATTAATCTCGTCAAATGTTTACAGTTGTCTATTTCGTTTTTATTTTCAGTGTTGTACAAAGAACTTAATATGAGATGCCACACGACTTTCATTTATCACATTATAAATAAATATTATACAAAATTGTAATTGGTTAACAATTAATGGGTAGCTCAACATTGATGCACATTTGTTGACAAAATATCAGCAATTTTGGATTTTTGATATTCTGATTTTTACTTATTAGTCACTTGAAGTACAACGGGACTTCATATTTCAAGGCAATATATTAATTGATGATAATAATATTAAATATAAAGAGTTGCATTAGTCACATGAAATCATATTAAAAGAGATTTATTTACTTAACAGCTTTTCCTTTAATGTTTGTATCATTTTCATCAGAGCCTTTTAAAATCTAGTTTGGCTATATCTGGTACATTATTCTAAGTATAACTGCTTTTTCTTTAATTTTTGTATCATTTTCATCAGTGACTATTAAAAGCTAGTTTGATTTTATTCTAGAACATTTTTCTAAGATAAAAAAGTTGGTTCAGTTAAAAAACTAGAAAAAGCTTTAAAAAGCTAGTTCAGCTTAATTCTAGAACAATTCTAAGCTTAACTGTTTTTCCTTTAATGTTGGTATCATTTTCAGCATAGTCTTTTAGTCTTTTTTACAGTATTTAAAACTTATTAATATTAAAATCATAGTAATCCGTCTAACCTCGTACCCTGCTGCTGAAGTTCTTAGACCGGTTTCGGAGGTCACCCATCTTCAACAAGAACTGATCAACTAAAACTACGGAGTTTTAACCGTAGTTTTAGTTGATCAGTTCTTGTTGAAGATGGGTGACGCCAGAAACCGGTCTAAGAACTTCAGCAGCAGGGTACGAGGTTAGACGGATTACTATGATTTTAATATTAATAATACTAACCTCTGTGGTAATGACAAAATGCATGAATTTAAAACTTAGTTTAGCTTTATTCTAGATCAGTTCTCTAAGACTTTAAGAATTGAAGATTGAAAGACACTTCCTTCCCAGATTCCCTATACATATTATTAAATCTCAACTAAAAACCAGAAACACAAAGATTTTAATCAAAATCATGTAAACATGTTTCTAACAAATAACACCATTTTTTTTTAGTAAATTATCCCCTAAGAAAAGGCAATATTGATGCCAAACTTGCTGTTTCCTCTGTTTCACTGACAACAGTGTATGATATTCGTAACAATTCTTATATAGATAATAACCATGCATAACTTTATTATATAAATCCATCATACTTCGTGTACTGATGTAGAGGCCAACCGTGTTCGCACAGAGTGCATCTTCAAGTACGATAGATAAGAATCCTGGCTTCAAATTACATATGTGGTGCCAACATATGCCTAAAATTCTTATCAGTAATATTTGTTTTTACTTATGATTTGTCCAATTTTATTCTTTTACAATTTAAAGCATCATTATCGATACGCGAGATAAGAAGGACTTATATTCTATCATGATGTTTACTTCTCTTGCGGTACTAACAATATGCAAGTTTTTAATGTCCTTATGATAACAAATAACATGTAATAGTATTAAAAATACGTGCATATTATTACTTACAATAATAACAACATGCCATAAATCTAACAATAAACAGTAGATTATGTTCTAGCAAGGGATTGGCTGACCAGATGTCTATATATTATTACAATTTTTTTCCCTAATTTAATACAATGACATTTGAAATATTATTTTATAAATAAAGTTTATTACCTTCTAAATGTGTTTCCTACATTTTTTCAGCATTTGTTGTAATTTTTATTTAAAGTCCTGTGGACAATTTCGTTTGATATTATATATATATATATATATATATATATATATATATATATATATATTATATATTTATATATTTATATATATATATATATATAATTTGTGTGTGTGTGTTGTGTGTGTGTGTGTGTGTGCGTGTGTGTATGAATGTTATAAATGAAATTGTTTAATAACTTATAAATATCATTTCCGTTTTCAGTGTTTTAAGTAAACATATAAACAGAGAGAAGAGAGAGAGAGAGAGAGAGAAAGAGAGAAAGAAAGACAGAGACAGAGTGACTTGCATTTATATATTGTGTACATATACTCGTATATTGGCATAAATAAGTAGTTGATCTTCTTTTAAGCATGTATCTATTATCTAACATGTCACTTGACCAGCTCCATTTTCAGTTGAACCCTGTTAGCAGGAAATTAATTCATAGCATCGAATCTCTCTTTCTGAAGGTCGTGAATGATAAGTCTGCGCATTACTTTAATTAAATATATATATATATGATCAAACCATAATATGAAATAGGGGGAAAAAATAAGATATTTCAACCACAACAAGCGGTAGTCGCCTCTGACCGCTAGTATTTTTTCCCCATTTCATATTGTGGTTTGATCATTGATTGTTATTTCACGTGTTTATGTAAAATCCTGTTATATATATATATATATATATATATATATATATATATATAAACACTAATAACTTCTCGACCGTGTGACAGATATACAACTAAAAAATGATTGATCGGGATGCGGTCAGTTTCTTCCACTTTTTAATTCAAACTCTCATTGCCAACGTTTCGATTTTATTCAAAATCTTTTTCATAGGCCTACAAACAGAGGAAAACAAGAATTTTAATACGTACATTTTTTAAAACACAAACAAAAGAAGTACACTATGAAAATTAAATACAATCTTGAGTATTAGGATAACAATGACAGAATAATAAAAAAGAGAAAAAGATGGAGTCTAACTATAAAAACAAAGTTTTTTTACAATGTACTTACATAAGTAGGAGTATTGGCAATTGAAGGAACTATTACATTTTCATTTCTGAACTAGTAATGACTCTTAACCTATTCAATGAAAACCGTTAATAACCGACTCTGTACAGCTGATAAGCAGGTAACTATTGAACAAAATTTCACTAAATCTGTTAGGTATTCAAAATACTAGAATAAACACTATTTAAATTCGCTATATCGTTTCTATGATTAATACAATTTTGATCTTTTTTAATGAATAGCATTTCAATGCTATTTTCATATATATATATATATATATATATACTTTAACACATAGAAAAGAACACAGAAAGACACTACAGAACTCACTTCGATATTTCGACATCCGTCGTCATCGGGAAGAAGTGCGAAGTACTCGCGTTGAGAAGCAAACTGCTACTCAACGCGAGTAGTGTGTTTATTGTCCACACGGACCTTTCATTTTATATATATATATATATTATATATATATTTATGTGATCATCATAAATGATACAATAAACTAAATAAAACAAATTTATGGAAAAAAACACTCAGAAAAAAATTTCTCTCTCTGAATTTGTTTTATTATGTGTTATCTAATATGGATATCAGAACAACAATTTATTAAACTTTTTAAAGTTTTCTTTTTCTTTAAAACTAAAATGTTTGCTTTGTTCAAATGTTAAATGTTCTTTTAAAAATGCTAAACTAACAAATTCATGATAAATTTGAGTTTTGATCTATTTCATAGTTAATGAATTTATCAATTTACACTTCACTTACTGAAACATTCATAGTAACCTTATCTGAAATGAAATGAGAAATTATATTTAACACCACAGAGAAACAAAAACATTGTTTCTTGAAGAATGAAGAAATTCATTCATTCATGGTCTAAATGATTTAGTTTCTCTTTTTGTGACATGCATGGTGAAATATAATAAACAATTATAATTATAAGAGGTGAAATCTATACCATAAAATATGAAGAGTTGAAGTTTTTAAAAACAATCATGAAATTCAATAGGGTAATGAATATTCGAATTATTCGAATGAAATGTTACACAATATGAATGTGAAATTAACTACCCTACAAGAATGTTATTATTTTAATGTTCTTTTTACATAAAATGTAAAAATATTCTCAAAAAATTCAACTAAATTTGTAGTGCACTTGTATTTAATAATGAATTTTTCATATAACTTTACATAACTTCCTCCCATGTGCTCTTGTGTGAGGTATTTTTTTTAATGGTCTCATTCTAATCATTTCTCATTCCTTTCAACACGTTTTCTTCCCCTTGTTTCATTTATTCACATCATTTCAAATGATCTATCACCTTACATGACCTTAATATTACACTTAAACTTTTACACCCTTACCACTTTCACCTTCATGAAGCCCATGAACTCATGAAGCCTATCAATACCTCTACTTCGGTAGTTGCAACTCTCCTCACTTCATTAAATCAATGCCTAGTTCTTTTTTACAATACAGTCATAGACTTTGCAGTAATTTAAATGGCAAAAAGTCTAATATAAACCAATTTCAACATAAATTTTTCAAACCTGAATTTCCACAACAACTTATTCACAAATACCAAGTTTTCTTATACAATAAGGATTAAATCACAAAACACGTTTCGAACACTTAGTTTTCATCATCAAGTTACTTCTGCCTGAGTTAGGTGATGTTGACTAATTAGGGAGTGAACAGACATCCTGATTGGGCTGGACATCAAGAGTGTCTGTTAACTCCCTAATTAAGCCAACATCAAATTGCTGAGGCAGACGTAACCTGACATTGAACACTAAGTGTTCGAAACGCATTGTGTGATTACCCATTTGTGTGGGAAGATTTAGTGTTTGTTTTCCTATTTAATCATGAGTAAATATAACACAACAACATATTATCCCCGCTGAAATCATCACACCACGAACTGTTCGGAAGCCTGACAGAATCACCCCTTTTCTCACACTACTTTCTACCCTAAAATCCATAAATTACACGCGGTTGTTAACAAACTCTTTTCAACCCTTTCAGTCTCCCCATTTACCTCTAATATATTCGAAAACTCCCCCCGTATTTCTTTCTTTTAGTATGCCCTCTAAACAGAGAAACATGCTTTCACACAATACGTTGTCGTTGAATACTTAGTATTTTGGTGCCAAGCCGTGTGAAAGACATAATTGCCTTACTTCTCAAATCATCAGCTCTAAACGTAATTTTACCACATCTGTTACCAAACTTAATTACCTTCTGACTATTGCCAGTTCCTGAACATCTCATTACACGTGGACGTTGTTGTCACATTACTTACCCTCCGTATGAATAGTTCAGATCATTTGTTCATCTACGCAGAAAGCTGCTTTTTGCTTACTATGCTGATCATTATGGCTCAATGAGTTCAATAAACTCAAAATCAATGAGCATTTTAAAGTCCAAATCTTAAGATAGCTCCCCACTGACGATAACCGTAGAACTTTACGAGCTTCTTCTGTAGACGCTAGAAATTGCCTTGGTTTCAAGTCAACACAATAATGATTTTATTTTTAATTCTTAGTCTCCTTATTATGACTATTACTATAATTATATTTTTATTATTATTATAATTATAAACATTTTTTTCTTTTATAGCATTATATTTTTCATAATAAAATAGTTCTCATATTTACTTCTTATTTTGCTTTCTGATTTTTTTTTATCAATTTTACTCTTCTATTCTAATTTTCTTAATATATAGATATGAACCTGTTTGTTTCATTTGTTTTATTAATTCTGATAATGAGTTTTGTTTATTTTCAACGTCTTTATGATCATAATTTTGAAGACACTGAGTGTAACCTGAAACTGTATGCAAACCCTTCACTTCTTCGTCCTTGTGTTTTTCTTTCATTTTATTTTTTGGAAAGAATCTTCAAAAAAAGGAGAAAAAAATTATGAAGTAAAACTAAAAGACTTTTAATGAAATCTAAAAATTTAATACAATGCTATGAAAGGTGACAGCCAACCATTTCACTCAGTGTCAGTGAGTCTCTGACGAAAACCAGTTGTTTTGGTAATAATGTGTATGTCCTTCTTCTGAATGTCTTACTGCAATTTAGTTAATGGTTAGAATATCTCCGTGTGCGTGTGTTGTGTGTATGTGCTGTGGGCGAGTGTGTTTTTTATATTTCAGTATGTGTTCGAACAATGACATAAAACTTAGAAAGAATATGAAATTGAAATAGCATAGTGATAAAGTTATCAAAAAAAATGTTCTTATCAAATTATTCTATTATTTATGATATGCCGTTCTAACTTCTTATAATTAATATAAATTATTCTCTTTCTTGAAACGATTTTATAAAAATCTCACTAGATAATCTTTATTAACTTTTAATTAATTTATAACTGTTTTAATATTCAGCTAAAATTATATGCCGGATATTGCAATTCTCTATGCTGCTTATCTAGTTTATACTGTGCAATTAGAAGCATGCTAGGACAGTTATTATGTCTCTCTAATCAGCGCGTTAAGAAACCTAACCTCGTTTGTTACGTTTATGACTAGGTAAAGAGTTACTGTGGACTACTAATTTAATTGATGGTGTTAGAAATTCTGATAGAAGTCATTTTCAAATATTTTTAATATATTACGCAAAGAACTTCTTCATATCTTTTAATAAAACAGAAGTTTCAAGGATTAAAAACAGAATTGTCTGATTGCAATACATAGTTACGCGTGGCCAATGACCAACGAATATTTCCATGCACAACAGTGCACGTCGTAATTAGTAGTTCCGGACCAGAGGCCCACTACTGCTAAATTCTCATCCTGCTGGTTTTGATTAGGGTAGTAAGTATTGACAAGAATGGGGACGTCTGTCAGTCAGGGAAAGGAGTCGTATTCGTGGTCATATGGTCTTACGGCTTTGCATTGTCTGAGGTACCGTATAATTTATAAGTCATCAGGTCGTCATATTTAGCTCAGGAAGGGAGCCATTAAGACTCATGGTATTGGGAAAGGCTGTTTCTTGGATTCAGTTCCCAAATAAGGAGATTTGCATGGGCGGGCAGTTTTTTATCTTCATTGCTGGCAAGTCGACTAATGTAGCAGTCAGTAGATTCCCAGTTCAAATCAAATTGAATATAGACATTTCTGACATACCCTGGAGCCCTAGCTATAAGGCGGGCATATTTATTCTGTACAACCTGACTGACTGAGACTGAGCATCCATATGTCATGTAGAATGAATGACCACCCTATAAACAAGGTTCTTTACTGCCTTTCGGGTATTTCTCGATTTGAAGATGAAACAAAGATTGCAAATTAGGAATATTCCCAGGTCAGATTCCGGAGATGTTGCCTGACTGTCAATCTGTAGGCCAACACGAGACCCAGATATTTTACCTGTGTTTCATATGGTATGACTCGATCTCTAATGAAGACAGGAGATGGAAGAGGAGGTGTACCTTTACAGAAACGAATATGGGCACATTTTGCCGGATTCAGAGATAGTTATCCAGATTGTGAACCAGTGCAAGGCCCCATCGAGAAAATTTTGTAGTTTTCTGGTGCCTTAACTCACATTGAAACACCTATAGACCACTGCAGTGTCGTCAACAAAGAATACCAGAAAAGTCCCAGTATGGCCGGGTGAGTTCGGATTTATTGTAGGAGGGGATTTGGGAAAGTCAAAGTTATAGAAGTTGTAGAAAATTGGGCCAAGAACGCTACCTTAGGGAGCACGTCTATAGATTTGTCCGGTTGTAGAAAGTATATTGTTTGTGGAGACAAAAAATTGGCGTCCAGAAAGGAAAGACCTAGTTGTCTTCACAAACCATGCAGGTAAACCAAAAATCTTAGTTTGTGCAAAAGCCCCCTAAGCGAGATCGAGTTGAAAGCTTGCTCTATAACTAGGAACACAACCACTGTCTTTCTGTGATGAACATGCTTATCTGGTGATATGAATGGTTAGACCTGGCAATTAGACTACTTTTTTTCTCTTTTCGTCAAGTTTTGGGTGTCAGCTATAATTTTGGGTGCATAGGTAGGCTATAAAAAGTTGCAATTTGTTTTATTATCAAATGAATGCAATCAGTTAGTAACTATTTACTTTAAAGCACAAGAAGGGTGGTCTTTAACGTTTCGTGGAGAAGAGTTTGATAGTGTGTTCGAGTCGCGTGCCTAGAAAAGGCTTGACCGGTAGGAGGAAGGCCACTCTCTCGTGGGAGTACGCTTTTCCTTTGAACGATTCATATCGACCTTGGCACTATTGACTCTATACTATCATATCCATCTCACTTATTCTTTAATTAATGATCATCATTGCTTTCCGGTCATGGCATTTCAAAACGGTTTCTGTCATCTCGGTAGAGCCTTGCTCATGCACTTTAATTGCATGAGGAATAAAAGAAAACTTTTAAATCTCTATGATTATGTAACACTATTGATAACATTGGTAACACTATTGATAAAATTCATTATATTAATAAGTAATAAGATTCTGAAGAAATTATACAGTACCTATAATTAATCAAAACCGCAGTAGAGAAGGACTGTTAGTGTCTATTTTCACAACATTGAATGATAGCCGGATGTATATATTGTAGTCAAAGACCTCATGTTAAAGTGACAGTGACATCTATGTTGACATATCAGTATGCCATCGACTTCAAACAACTTGCTCAAGAGAGAGTTAAAAAGGAAAAGTTCCGCCTAATAACCGGGGTCACCTACCTTGCATTTCATTAGAGGAATACAAAAAAAAACCTCACCCACCATATCCCCTGAACCAACTCTTCCTCAAGAACCTGATATCTGCATCTCTTTCCTCACATAACGATTCTGGCCACCTGTCTCATTGTGCCACTTCTCTTAATCATCATCTGACCATAAAACAACAAATGTAGGATATCTATAACCATAATACTTCAAAGTTTTGATTGATTTCTTCATAAACTTAACTGGACGGTATAAATTTAGTTACGCCTGATATCTTAGTTAGGGTCCTATTATTTGGAGGTAACTAATTTGACACTTTGTTTACAATTTACTCTAACAATACATTATATTATTAATGCTTTATAATTGCATTATATATATGGCTTATATTTAAAAGATGAATATTTGTGTAATTGATGTTCTTAATACGACCTACAGTTTTTATTCACTTAAACTTGAATCATCTGGTCTTCAAAATAAGGAAAACAATTCTGTTAACTTTAACTTTATCTACATTCTCAATCAGTTTACTATGTTGTAGCAAATCAATTTTTCTATTTTTTTTTTAAAAAAAGTAAACAACCAAATGATTATTTTAAAGTATACTGATGATAAATAAATGTGTTTTGAAATTTCACGGAATTTTACATTTTAAAGTTATTGTGAAGGCAATTTTACATTATGTATGTTTGAATGTAGCTATACGGCTATCAATTAAAATTTTAAAACATTTTGCAAGTTTACATTTAACAAACACATAGTTCTAATCTTGAAACCAACTTTTTTTTACTCAACAACAATTCTAAAATTGTATTGGTATGATACAAATTATTGCTTTTTAGTAAAAATGATAAATGTACTTTCATCATTTTTTATGTCAATAATTTCAAATATTGTATTCATACCAATATAATATAATTATATAATAATATTATATGTTATATACATTCTTATATATTATATATAATATATATTGTATAAAATTATAATTTTTAATATAACTTAAACATTTAAATTATATTAAATAATGTCTTAATATTAATAAAACAGAAGTTTCAAGCCTTAACAACATAACTTTGGCATATATAGTTACGCGTGGATGGACCTAGAAATAAGAATATTTTTTTCTTTTCAACTTTGGAGACACCTGTATTTTTTTGGTGCAGAGACAAGATGTAAAAAGTTAAGTCGTTTTATGACCAAGTAAATTTGATCAGTTATTAGTTATTTTTGATGTTTTGTTTATTATATAAGAATTATTACATTTTCGTTTAGTTCTTGAAATAGGTACAGTTTCATTAAAATAAATGAATTAAAGAAAGTTATAGTGTACTTGATAATACATTTACTTAGAGTAATGTTTAGTGTAGACTGCTCAGGTAAAATTACATATATCAGCCTCATAAATGTATGTTGATAAACATACATTTATGTTCATATGAATGTCTATACATATAAGTGATCAGCTTAGTCAAATATTTTTAAATTAATGCTGATATATTTAAATCTATTCAGTTTAGTCAATCCGTATCATTAAAAGAAGGAATTAATGGCATTATTTATAAATGAAATAAAACCTTATCAGACATTTAAAAGAATGAAGATACGATAAGTAGTGCTACTAAAAGCTAACTGTAAAAAGTCAACATGATTGTACGATTGCACTGAGGTTCTGGCCCAAGGTGTCAAGGCGGACTGGAAGTGGTTGTTGCGAAAATTGACATTATGTCACAATTCATAAATACATAACCGTCTGGTTAAGCAGCATAGTGGCCTTTTTAGCATTACGCTTGCAACTTCTTGATCTAGAAACGTCCTTCGGAATGAGAAATTTTAATTAACTATTAACAATATTATATTTTATAGGAATGAAAATAACTAGTAGGTGGAATAAATTTTATTTAAAGAAGAATTTGCTTTAGAATAAATAAAAAAATATGAAATAACAAGAAATAAGCAATATTAATGAAATCTTAGAAAAAACAATACAATCTTAAAACTGATTGATGTATTTAATATATGTATAAACCCTACCTTCCAATGCTGTCAATTTCTCCTCAAAATGAAATGAAACCAATGCTTATTATGCATAGTAATGTTTTTTTTTTAGTAATTCTATTTATTTAAAACTCTCCATTTTATAAGACTTAAGGCTTTTTTATAAGTCATTTAATTATTTTTTATAATAATGATTTAATTTTATAAGGTTTTAGTTTTCAGTAAATTAATTGCATTTACAATATATTTCAGCTCTCTTTGTGAGTGTCCCTGTCACAATCTATATATCCTTTGTTGTATTCATACAAGTAACTATTTAAGTGATTATCTATGTAATGATCATGAAACTATCCATGTTATAATATACATAATTATTCATATGATGATGCAAGCATTGTTACATGTTATCATTCATCCCTTAATTCAAATAAATAATTATTTGGCATATATTTTCCATTCAGAGATCAAAATATGTATTTATCCATGTTATTTATGAAATCTTACAAAGAATATCCATGTGTTGATACATGCAACCATTCAAGTAACATATATATATATATATATATATAGCTATCTATGTGACCACTGATTAATGATACATCTAGTCATTCATATGGTCATCCTCCCATACTATTATTTTAATACTATTTATAAGAAATTAAATTACACTGACTGTACTGAGGAGTAATGCTATTGGTTATAAAGTGTTCAGGATGAATTTAAACTTTGTGAGTATGTGAATTCAGTTAATTATATCAGTTTATTGAATTCATACTTACTAAAGTTTAAATATTTTATTTAACTAGTTTTTCTAAGGCAAAAGTAGTAGTTTAAATTAAATAATATACCACATTCTAATATTTTCACTATTTATTTGTATTTAAATAATATATTTTCAATATGATTTCCATTATTTGCAATGCAAATGTTGATGCGGTTCAGAAAATTTGCATGAACTCGATGCAATAAATCTCCATTGCCATCAATTTTAGTACGTTCACTCTGTATTTGTTGAGTTAAGTGTATTGAATCTGTGATATTTGTTCAATACATTTCCTCTTTAACATACTCCCAGAAAAAGAAATCAACTAGACTAAAGTCTGCCAATTGGGGAGGTCACTCCACATCGCCACGTCTTTCAATCCAATTGAGGAAATTGTCAAATTTCCTAATGACTTTCGCTACAGTGGAAAAACCAGTCGAACTTCTCCCCGAGTGAGGTTAATTAAATTCATATGATATACTTCGAATGATGATTCTTTACGGCCACTGAGAAGTACTGTACCACCTCAACTCTTTCTTTTGTCAAAACCATAATGGATACACAGATAAAAAAAATATTAATAATTTTGAATCCGATATTGAAAAATATTCAGTTATTTTAAGTGTCCAGACTATACAAACACATAATACTAAAAGGTTTAATAAATAAGAAGTCGCGTTTTTGGAATACTTAATAGGCTGTGCTCCCTGTTGTGCACTACTGGTCAAGCAAAACGGTATCCTTAATTAAATATTCAAGACTTTTTTATGTTTTTATTGTATCACCATCTAAATTTGATATTGTTATGAGCGATTTTATATAAAAAAAAAACTGATCACAAAGTACTCAGATCAAGTATTTTAAAAACAAATGCTTTTAAGGAAAATCTGAAAACATTGATACAAATTTGTTGTATCTATACTATTTGTTTAAACTTTTTCCTCTTTATTGACGTCACCAAAACGCAAAAAATCAAAAAAATGTATAAAAGTGTAAAAACTGGCGTTTTACATATGTTTACATCTTGATATTCACATTTCATTGATATAGGTGTTCTTACCTAACAAGTGTTTAGTTTAATATTAATATTTTTCAGTGTAAGCTTTAATTCGTATACACTTCATTTTATTGATTAAATTAAAAAAAAATATATGTTAATTAAAAGTATTTGTTTTTCACTTTTAATTGCTCACAATGCCTCAAAAAGTACTTAATTTAAAGTCCGTATACCTTTAAAAAATAAAACCTTTAACATTTTCCCTTTAGGCAAGATTACTGATTACTAATAGTGGTTATAAGCATTAGAAACAACTAATGCTTTTGTTTTTCACCTTTCGTGTTGTTCAAAGGGTGGAAAGTTTCTTCATATGATATTTGGCATTATTTTGGTCATGAGAAGCAGTAACACCGGATCGTTAAAATTATTTCTTTTATCTCATTCATGCATATGATTATTAATTCATACATAGCCATTCATATATTAGTTTGAATTAAAGTCGTTCTTATTTACACTTTAATTTAAACTAATTCGAATTCACTTGACATTTAAACGAAAAAAACCTGTCAATTTAACTATTATTTTCCTCTCGACGAAATGAAGCATTTATTTATTATTAACGACTTCTAGTTAATAATAAATGAAAAATAAGTGGAAAAAAATGTTGGGAGAGAATCAGATTAATATTATATATTTGGAACAAATGGTTGATGAATGAAGCATCTGATTATATCTTATCTGCACCCTTGTAATTAACTGTTCTGTTATGAGCTTAGTATATTTCTGTCTTAACATACTCAACTAGTAATTATTTGTTTTGCATTAAGATAGTTAATAACATTTCTAGAAACACATTCTTTTTTTAATGTTTATTACCAAACTTAATCTATTTTATATATACTTACTTACATTTGTTGAATAGGATTTGGTCGCAGTGCGTTTGTTGCTCTTCTCTTTCTGCAGTTATCTTTGAGCCAGGAAACATTCTCAGAACAAGTAGCCAAAGTCGTTGAAATCACCAATGGTCTTGGAACTAAACTGCTTAAGGTAAAATTACAATCATCTTAATTAAAGCAAAGACTCTATATTTAATTTATATAAATATCAGCTCTTTTTAATGGGGACTTGAAAATTGAGTTCAAACTCCTTTGCAATGTATTTTATAGTTCATTAAGTCATTTTAAAGATTGCAGTAATATTTTATGATAAATGTAAGTTAGGTTAGGTTATGTTACAGTGGCAGTCCCACAAGGAACACACGCAAGCCGAACATTGGTCCTTTGTGTTAAGACACAATAGGACACAGACAATCAAAGATACTTCTCAATAAGTTTGAGAATAGGCAAATCTTTGATTGAATGGAAAGGAGCAGGAATAATCTAAGGATTTCTAACGGGTCACTGCAAACTTAATGGCCATCTACGGAAAATGGGCATTAGCAATGATGGTTTGTGCAGGTTCTGCAAGGTTGAGGAAGAAACACCGCTGCATCTGCTGGCTGATTGTCAAGCAACTGTGTTACACAGAGGCAGGTGCTTAGGGACACTCAACAAAACCATAGATGAACTTTTACCGTTGGACCCAGCAAAAGTGCTGAGCTTCTTGGAGGCGTTGAAGCTAACTGGGGTACTATAGTACAGAAGGGAGGAAGGCACTATAACACACAATGAACGTTCTGTATTGAGGAGTCCTGAATTTGCCTAACTCAAGTGTATGTTGAGTAAAGATTTTTAAATAGTAGTTGACTTTATAGGGCCTCAGGACCGACAGCTTAAAGTCCTCTCCGAGGGAAAACGTGTTCAGATTTATTCATCTTTCGATTGAATAAATCGAGGGTCAAAGTGTGTTTTGAACAATCTACTTGTCTGGAGGCAAGCACCTTGCCACTGGGCTTACCAGGCCCCTCAATCAATGTACAAATGAAGTGTTTAAAATATTCAACCTGACGTCGATTTGTACTGCTAGAATTCTGTTCTTTAAGTCTTCTATATTAACCATTGTTAGGAAAGCTTATCAATTTCCCGATTAAAATGGTAGAACCCTGCAGGTAAAAGATGATTTTTTTTTTTAAATATTCATTCATTTCGTGGATTTGGTATTAATGAGTATGCAATTTTCAACTTCTATAATAGATCATTGACTTAAATTTGAGTCATTAATAGAACATCTAGCAACTTAAAACTAGTTACTGCACTATTTAGTTACATTTTTTCATGTATAGGGAAATATAAAAAGTGTACGTTAATGTGAAATAATTTAATCTGAAATGAAATTTTGTAATCAGTATTTACAATAATAATTTATCAGAGATCTGATATTATATCTCAATGAGTCAAAAAACCGAAAAATGCTAAACGTGAAAATAATAATAAAAAAAATATGTTTCATTTGCTCAAAAATTAATGATTTTGAATAATGTGAAATTATTAATAGTTTATTGAGCAAAAATCTATTTAATACAAATATGTCAAATTCAGATGCCGATGAAAAGAAATATATATAAACAAGTGAAAGAAAATTCTGTATTATGAATGAACACAAGTATGAATCGACTAAAAAAGATTTAATATAAAACTTTGATAAGTGGAATTTGTAAATTACAATTCTTTTAAAAATTCTGAAAATTACTTACTGAACTACATGAATACAATACAGGTGCACAAAAGCTTGTGTTCGCAAAGATATCTACAGAGATTGAATAATTTATAGTTTAGCTTATTCTTTGATAATTTCTACACGTACAAAATTTAAAATGTAATTTCATTCAAGACACATTTTTTTTTAAAAAAAATCTATTCATTTAGCTTATTATATATAACTAGTAAATTTTTATCATTTCTACGTTTCCTGTTTCTTGATTAATTGACATAGTTATGATTTACATGACTAAAATAATTAAACAGTTTCACTCTTGAAGCGTAAGTGTTTTTAGTTGACCTCAATTATTTAAATTTCTTAAAAATTTAAATACCATGAAAAATATTATTTAAAAAGAGAAAAATCAGATTTATTCACCTTCCGCATGAATAAATCGAGGGCCGAAGTGATTTGTATTCTAACCTTATATAAATAGGATGTTTTGAAATATCCTAGTAATTTATATTTAACTAATTATTGATAATTGTTAAATGAACTGTCTTGTAAATCACCTTGTAATTTCAATGAATATCACCTAGTTAAGATAATAGTGCCAATCATATATATCAATCAACCTATGCTGTTAGTTGAATATACTATCTATGTTGTTGTACCTATAAAAGTAACAACCAATTCTATTTAGAATGTTGTAAAGTGACTTTGTAATTTTTAGTATTTTGGCGACAGAGAGGACAACACAATCGTTTCACCTTTGGGCCTCGCCACAAACTTGGCCATGATCATGGAGGGGCTAGACGAAGGAGCGTCTCGCGAAGTCGCTTCCGCTATTGGACTTCACTTCAATGCCACTACCAGAAGAGCCCTCAGAACAGGCTTCAAGGAAGTCTTTGATGACTTTGAAGTTAGTCCTTTCTTTATAATTGAATAATCATCAATCTATGTAATATACTTATCAGAGTAATAGCGTTAATTATAATAATTTTTATAATTTTCCTTCTATAAACTCATTTAACAATATCAGAACCTATCTAAAGATTTAAAAAAAATAAATAATTAATAATATTTTAATTATTTGTTCATAGAAGTTACATTTATATTAATTTTCGGTTTTAAATAAGGCAGTCCAGTTTTCTTATATTTTTGTAAAAAAAAATATTTTTGGTAATACGCACTTTGCATTATTACATACTAGCAAACCTAGCCGTCTTTGACGGAATCAAGTCTTGCGACTTAGTTAACGTCATTGCGAAATAGACTCTGATGGAACTTTGCAATCGTTTCAATGGACAAACTTGTGACAAACGTTTTTGCTTTAAACGTCCATAATTTCACTTCTACGTTGCATTTCCAACCAATCAAGAGCTTATATTTTAAGTTAGACGTACACAAATCTATTATCCAAGTTTCAGATTGATATGTCTTACGGTGGCTGGGTTTACTTGTGACAAAATTTTGCGGACAAACAGACAAACCGACAGAAATTTTTTTAAGGGTGGATTCGGTTTCTCCAATGTATGAAACGTAAAGAAAACTTGAAATGAGTCAGTTCTAAGCAATGTACAGAGAAAATCATTCTTTTATTTGTATAGATTTATTAGCATATGTTTGCTATGCAATAAAATATTCTATAAAGCATTGATTGTGCAATCTGTTATAGTGTGGTATTTATTCATGATAGGGAATTTAAAAAAAAAATATCGTCTCCATTAAATTAAGAAAATACAACTTGAGAGTCAGTTTTAGAGCACTCGGAAACTTATGAACAAACTCTAAAACAGTAGACAACCTTAGATCTCGTAGCGGGGCTTTCAAATTATCTTGCTGAAATTGTGAGGGTAGTTCATTGGTTTGGTCATTAGAATTTTTGAGAAACATATTGAAGAGTTTATTAAAAAACGTGAATCAAGCAAAAATAGTAATTACTTTGTTCCTCACTTTGCCAAACACCTCATTACAAACAACCTTGGTTTTGACCCAAATGCCAATTCAAACATTTTACATATTAACTATAAATTGCATGAAACAGCAGGCTTAGGAGTATTTGCAATCAATAAATCCTTTTGAATGATTTCCTCTCTATGTCTGAATGAACAAATAACACGTTATCTGCCTTAACTTTTTTATATAGTTTAAAAGATCTGTTTCCTATTGCAAACTGCCATGTGTTTAAAATTTTATAAAACTGTACATTTAGGTAAATATACCTGCTGAGCTTCCTGTATTCCTTCAAACTACATGTGCGTTATAACTTTTTCTCAATCCAACCATATCTAATGAATTATTATGACATCGGAATAAATGTTCAATTTCACCTCAACGTGAATTAAAAATGAGTACATAAGAAGTAAATATATTATCTAATTAGTGATGAGATCGTCATAAGCAATTAGAGAAAATTATTCTTCCGAGGAAAACAGGAAGCTTCAACGACCTCAAACGGCAATTGATTTTATCCATCTGTTCACCCCTCCATATGCTGTTACTTGCAATCAATTTCTTTTGAAGCCAAATGATAATCATCTTTGCAAAAATCTAAACAATGTTTAATCAATTTCTGTTTGCTTACTTTTGGTCAGTGATGATTGACTTTTTTTTCGTGTGTGTTTATAATTAACGTATTGGGTAGTTTTCCTTTCATTTTTTTTTAAATTATTACTATTATTATAGTCATTTTTGAGTATATCAGTCTTCATTTATTCACCGAATTAATTAAGATAAGGTGCGTTTGACGTAGTTAATGCTTAGATTTTTAAGCATCTTTTTACGCCAGATAACTTTACTTCTTCAATATAAAATAGATGTCGAGCCATAAAATTGGAAAACATTTTTAAAAAGTACAACTGGCCTAAAGCAGAGATCTAGAAAAGGGTTTTAATCAACCCCCAGTGGTCGATGAATATACTTGTTCATAGTTGTGTTTATAAATTACAAATAGGCAAAAAGGCTGAAAAGAAAACAAGATTCGAAAGAGTGTTGAAAAGTAGTAGTTACACAATTGAAGCTGGTTTGTCGCGTGCAAACAAAATTCTGGCAAATCAAAGGAACTAAACTAAAATAAAATGTGTGATTTGCAGCTAAAACTCCCTGAATTTGAACCCAATATTAAAACTCTTATAGCTCTTCACTAAGGACTTCTTTTCATTAATGTCATTGGTTTTTCGGAAAAGAGATATGTTAGCGTATTCTTGTATTAGCTGGCAGATAATACATTTTCATCAGTATCACACTTGCTACATTTTAAAAAATATTTTTTGTAATTGTGGCATTATACCAAATATAATATAACAAACCCAGATAAACTGCCATAACTCTATAATTTTATCTATATCATACAGTCATCCAGAAATTTCAGTGGAAAACAAAAATGCTTTGATTGGATTTCTATGCAGATCATCTAATTTTTTGACATTACCATTGTAGAAAAAACATAAATTGTTGTCATCAATTTGAATAGTTCAGTTTATAAATTACAAATAGAGGAAAAGGCTGAAAAGAAAACAAGATTCGAAAGAGTGTTGAAAAACTTTTAATAATGTTTTTATAAGGGGTTGTTTTAAAGAAGTCGACGTGATGAAAAGTTTGATGACTCCTGACCTTAATTATAGTCTTTAATGTGGGCATTCATGCAATTGTTATGTATCAGTTAATATTAATCTACCAGGAATAAAAATTAATTAACAAGACATAATTGAAAGCTTTCAGCTGACAGTGAGACATACCTCTAAGTAAGTACACTTTCACTTCTCACTAAGGCTTTGAAAACACGAATACACTCAATTACATAAAAGCGAGTGCTTAAGCAAGGATTACCAAACTGAAATCAGAAATGTTCACTTTCATACCCAAGTATTAGTTTAATATAAGTTACATTTCTGTAAGGACATAATGAATCAAAATGATAAAATCCAATAGCTACATCAATATGCCTTAACTAAAATAAATTATTTTATTAGGGAATGTATTATCAAAATATTTAAATTGTGCAATACATGTTATATCAGATAATATCCAACTATTTTATATTCTCTTGTGAAATATGCAACGAAATTAGTCTCACTGATAGATATATAAGTGTTAGTTGAATATTTACTAATTATGGGATATTTAAAAATAAATAATAATTAAATGTGTTTAAAAAAATAAAAAGGATTTAAGAGATATAATAATCTGTAAGCTGAATAAAATAATCTTGATGTTTGTAATTATGTATTTGGTAAGAACCACAACGGTGATTTTGTTATTTTTAGAAATGTTTCAAAACTTCTTTGAACTTTCGTTTTCTATTTTTGTACAGGGACTCCAAATCTCCTTGTCTCTATTCAGAATCATAGGTTACTTAGAAATGGATCTCTTATATAACACTAAGTAATAATGATTAAGATTAACACATATTTAAAATTACTTTATCATTCATAATGGAAATAAATGTGATAGGAGAGCGTAGATTGTGATTTGTTTGATTTTCATGGAATCTGTCATTTCAAAAATTCAGAAAATTTGTATCAGAACATAAAAATATGTTGTGATCTTTAAATACGACATTCTGTTTAGATTACCATTATTTATTTCTTCAATATCGCTGATATATATCACTTTTTCTTCTCCTTGGAATTTGGTCAGGGTTAATATACGGAATCACCTTTTTTGCCAACATTTCGTCTTTATTTTAAGGCATCCTCAGGGATTCTGTTATGTTGGTACGGTAACAGAAGCTATCCATGAGTGAGTTTTTTGAATTTGTTATGATAATTTTAAAGTAGAAATGACAAATGTCCATTGTTTTTTGTTTCTTTGTTAGTTTATAGCCCTGAGTATGTCTTAAAATAAAGACGAAACGTTGGCAAAAAGGGGATTCCATATATTAACCCTGACCAAATTCCAAGAAGAAGAAAACGTGTTTATATATATATATATATATATATATTATATATCAATGATCAAACCACCATATGAAATGGGAAAACAAGACTAAGATCTTTCAATCGTAAGAAGCAGTCTTCGTTAGAGTCAAAACCATTGACTCTGACGAAGACCGCTTGTTACGGTTTAAAGATCTTAGTTTTGTTTTCCTCATATTGTGGTTGTTATATCACGTGTTTATGTGAAATCTATTATACTATTATTATTATTATTGTTATTATATATATATATATATATATATATATATAATAATATTAAAAGAAAAGAACATGAAGAAACAGCAGCAAAACTCACTTCTATATGTCAACCTTGTCGTCATCATGAGTTGAAGAAGAAGAAGCCTCGCTCGCTTAGCACACAGCAACTCTGCTAGTCGAGTAGAGCACATCTTCTTTTTCTTCTTTTTAATATTTTAGTCAATATTAAGATGAGTTTCACTTAAGAATTTATTAATAACTTCCTTGCAACTCTCAGTCTCATTGTGTATATTTATTCATCAAGTTGCACGAAATTGTCTTTGTTTTAGCCATCTTGTAAAAAAACAAGCAACTACAAAATTAAACAACTTTGTGAAATGTCTGTGATCATATGACCATAATAAGGACTCATGTTGGAAAATAGTCTTATATTTAAGACTTAAATGCCTATAGAAAAACTGTAATGAGTACAGTTGTTATTTTAATTCGTTTTAGCCTGAACTCAAAAGACACCTAAAGAGATATAAACAACATTCGGAACAACGGTGTTAAAATACATTTTGTTTGCTTAAATGAAGATAGAATTATTGGAGTATAGAGTGGAGTATCACATTGGAAGATAGAATTATCACGAATCACAAATAATAAAAAAAAAGCTATTCACCAATACTAAATACTCATTTATTATGGCTTCTGGAATAAATAGAGACCCAAAACACTACACTCAGTAATTGCTATCAGTATTTTACAACTCCTGCTGGCTTGCATATTTTGCTACATGTTTATTGCCAAATTCAAAGATGAAGAGCAACTTTAGGGAACCTCTGACCTTACATGAAATTATAACGCCGCCTAGAGGCCTTATCTTCAAGTTGCGGTATTCTAGAGCCATTGAAATCCTTTGCAGATGCCATTTTAAGTTTGACTTTTATTTCATGAGCCCTAAGACCCATATCGTCTCTGGAGTGTGGACCGGCTGACACCTCTCCTGAAGCCTGTTTTCCCTTTATTTCTTAGATATTCTCTCAGTTTCTTATAAGTTTTTTTTTTTGCTAATGAGAAAATTTCCGTTTAAATTAATTTTAATCTCTGCATAGGATATTAATAAATAAAATTTAAATTTTTTTAAAATAATAATATAATAATTTGCTTATGTTAGTCACTCTCTGACTAGCCGAGCAAATGTCAACGAGTGCTCAACTCGGCCATATAAAACACAACTGCCTTGGTATATATAGTGCCCACTCTGTCAATCGGCCAACTGACTAGCCGAGCAAATGTCAACGAGTGCTCAACTCGGCCATATTAAACACAACTGCCTTGGTATATATAGTGCCCACTCTGTCAATCGACCAACTGACTAGCCGAGCAAATGTCAACGAGTGCTCAACTCGGCCATATTAAACACAACTGCCTTGGTATATATAGTGCCCACTCTGTCAATCGACCAACTGACTAGCCGAGCAAATGTCAACGAGTGCTCAACTCAGCCATATTAAACACAACTGCCTTGGTATATATAGTGCCCACTCTGTCAATCGACCAACTGACTAGCCGAGCAAATGTCAACGAGTGCTCAACTCGGCCATATTAAACACAACTACCTTGGTATATATAGTGCCCACTCTGTCAATCGACCAACTGACTAGCCGAGCAAATGTCAACGAGTGCTCAACTCGGCCATATTAAACACAACTACCTTGGTATATATAGTGCCCACTCTGTCAATCGACCAACTGTACTTTACAAACTAAAGAAAGTAACTCATTTCTTAATTTAGATGTCGTAAATTGTGTTTAAAAATTTATATTTCTTTTGATATCTGTTAATCACATTTTTCAATATAAAAAATCACATCACCTGTGTGATGGGTTGTATTAAACTAAAACAGTTTAAACTGTTTTTGGGCTAAATTAAACACATTTCAGTTTGTGTAATGAATCAAAAATGTTCTCCAGGTCTCATAGTAAGAAGGTATTGAAAATATTAAATTGAAAAAAAAATTATTTGATTTCAATAACTTAATAAGGATTTTAACTGTTTAGGCCCACAAAAACAGTTCTGAAGTTGCTGGTAGTTACAATCAGGCAACAGTGAAAAGTTCACTTCCTTTATTGCCAAAGTATAAGAAGACTCTGATGAAATACTACAGGGCGAATGTCACTCAGCAGGAGAACAAGAAGAAGGCTACAGGTATCTATTACCAATTCCAAAAAGTTTTATCATGTTTATTAAGTTTATTATCATGCTCAAGTAGATTTCGTAATAATCTTTATATTACTGTTGATCCTCAAAGACAAACTTACTTTGTATGAAACAATACCAGAAATAATTTTAGAACAAATTTAAAAAAGCTATAACACATTAAGTTTAAAATTTAACATAGAATTGAAGAAACAGAGATAGCAATAGAAAATCTAAAAAAACAAATAAAACAAAGACTCACTGTTCAGTATTTCGACCATATTGCGGTCGTCATCAGGAGAAGAAGTGAATGGTCAAAATATTGAACAGTGAGTCTTTGTTATATTTCTTTCTATGTCCCGCAGTTTATTTGATGCTTATATATATATATATATATGATCAAACCACAATAAGAAATGGGAAAACAAGACTAAAATCTTTCAACCGTTTTTGACTCTGACGAAGACCGCTTGTTACGGTTGAAAGATCTTGGTCTTGTTTTCCCATTTCTTATTGTTGTTTGATCATTGATTGTTATTTCACGTGTTTATGTGAAATCTTTATATATATATATATATTGCTGACATTATTGAAAACCTGAGTGCTCATTTGTTTTCTTGTGTTCCTCAGTTTTTATTTTGAATAATATATCTATTTTAACTTTCAATTATTTATTAAAGGATATATATAGATATATATATTATACAGTAACCCCCCCTATAACACGCTACCCTTATAATGCTTTTCATATGACGCTATTTCATGTCCCTTGTACAACGCGTTTTCCTATAACGAGGAACAAATCTACCGCGTTATACGGGAGATGTACTTATTTATATATATTATATATATAATTATTATTATTAAAAAAAAAATAGTCCGGTACAGAAACTTATCAAGTGATTAAGAGAAAATAACATTGACAAAGGACAATTGAACTTACTTCAGTATTTCGATCTCATCATCATCAGGAGAAGAAGAGCTCCGTTTGCCTGGAAAAATGTTGCTGTTTGTCAATCGAGTAAAGATCTTCTTCACAATGAGATCTTCTTCTTTCGACAATGAGGTCGAAATATTGAAGTGCGTTTTCTTGTTTATCCATATTATTTCCTCTTAATAGTTTTGTATATATATATATATATATATATACTCATGATGATTTTCTTGAACTCTTTAGTCAATATATTACCTAAGGTCTAGAATAAAGAATTAAAATTGCTATGTTCTATTAAAACCTATGCCTATTTCAATTTTGACACATTTTCGAATTAATTTTTCAAATTTCCTTACCTCTGGCTTCCATAAGTTTGGGACAAGATAAATCAGTTCTCCAAAATTTTTATTTCTGTATATCATCGACATGTTTCGGTCTTCGTCGACCATTATCAAGAAAGTTATTTAAAATCGTAGTTTCACAATTTACTTAAAAAACTAATATAAATTTAAACTGAAAAATTTAAGTTTTAATAGAACATGTATAAATGAAGGCCTGCTCCCCAAATATACGAATATATATATATATATATATATATAAACTTTAACACATAGGAAAGAACACAGAAAGTGACTACAAAACTCACTTCGATATTTCAACAACTGTCGTCATCAGGAAGAATAGCGAAGTACTCGCGTTGAGAAGCAAACTGCTTAATTTGCATAGGTTATTTCATATGTGTTAAAGTTTTTATTGTCAACACGGACCTTTCATTTTATTCGAAGTAATATATATATATATATTTGTGTGTGTGTGTTTGTGTGAGTGTATGTATGTTTTGCTCATAATAATTCATTAATATTAAAATGACGAATCTTGTATAAAATAAAAATTTGTATAAAAAAACAGATCATTCTATGATATTAATTACAAAGTAAGTTGTCTGTTATTTTATAAAAGTTATACTTGTATTTCAGAGCATGTTCTGGAGCTGTCTAGTTTCTCAGGAGTACTAAGCCATTGGAAAGACTTTCAGAGTAAGGCAATGTACACATACCTCAGTCATGAAGCAGCAGCTCCCTTCATTACTCTAAATGGAACTCAACTCCTCGTACCCTTCATTCCACAGAAGGGAACATTCCCTGCTGGGTACATACAAAAAATTAACAGTGTAGCAGCAAAAATACCTCTTGAGGTTAGTATTTTAAAAACTAGTAAACTCCAATAAACATCTCATGTTTTTTTATATAAAAATTGTATATCTATTTGATAAATATTCTATATCTTTTACATGTATTTACTCGTAATAAGAAGAAAGAGAGAATTATAAGAAAAAAAAACTGTAGAATTTCGCTAAGTATTTTAAATTATAATCAAATAGAAATTTCATCATAGTACACACATTTAGTTTAACGTAGTTTTTTTCTTACTTATATTTATGTATAAAGATTTCACATAAACACATGAAATAACAATCAATGATCAAACCACAATATGAAATGAGAAAACAAGACTCTGACGAAGACCGCTTGTTACGGTTTAAAGATCTTAGTCTTGTTTTCCTATTTCATATTGTGGTTTGATCATATATATATATATATATATAACAGTAAACATGGTAACAAAAAATTTCCACCTTAAAAAATAGTAAGAAATTCAAAATATGATTAAGATATTTCAACTAAAACAACCGAACTTTTTCATTCTCACTCGGACTGAAACAAGTGAAGTATACCATCTGGTATGGTATTGAGAAGGGAGGGAGTCAAAAGAGGTATTTTAAAGGCCCTAAAGAAGAAGGTAAGGGAGCAAAAGGCTGGACAAGGCAAGTCAGGGTAAACTAATTAGTAAAAATTAAAGTTAGAAAATCTCTGTGGTGCTAACAATACTACAATTTTATTTATTTCTTTCTTTAAATCATATAAAAATAATGTTGAATTATAAAAGTCTGCACCGTCTTACCTGGTGCAGAGCGTCGTTGAATCACTTTCTGACGTTATCCATCTTCAAGAGTAATTGGTTTCAATAGTTTGAATTGCAAGTCTATATACACTCCCAGCAACTGTTGTATATAGTTCATTCCTCACAGTTATTAATCAAAATTGATTTTTTTTTATTATTATTTTCATAAATACTAATTATTTCTTTGGATTTTTTTTTTGTATTTTTGGTTACTTCAACTACAATTTTATGTGTTTAGAAGTAATTATGGTTGGGGTTTGTCCTTTAACTATTTTATTTTTTAACGGAAATCTGATAGACAACCATTAGTGGCTCTCCGAAGCTATGTTATTCCTTTATTACGAAAGAAGGTTACGTGGCCATTGCGTTTTAGCCATTTTTGGGGATTTTGTAAGGAAAAAGTTTGAGCAAGTGGGTTTGGATGAGTTGAGACTTTACTGAGAAGTAGCTTTGTCTTTTCCATAGTCGCGAACGAAGTGTACTTTAAGTCCTTGATAAATTATTACATTTGGAACATAAAATTGGAGATGTGAGATTTTTATAAGTATTTTTGATTTAATGGCTTCTATGACACATATATTTGACAATTTGGCAGAAACCCAAAGTTTTATGACATAAGCCGAACAAGGCATCAAGGTTGAGTTGTATATTTGGTGTATGTCTGTTAGTGTGAGTTTTGATTGTCTGTTTGAGAGTCTTATACAATTTACACAACATATTTATGAAATACACTATTTAAAAAAATATTTAAACATATTAATTTTACAAATTTACATTTTATGTTACAAAATTTACATTTTTTAATTTACAAATTTATGACTATTTGTTAGAAGGTAATGTTTTGTTAACTCTTGATATACTATGTATACTAATACTATAGAGTTTTTAAGCAGAAGGGAAAACATAGCTTTGCAAACCTTAGAAGGTCTTACTTATAACTTACGATTCAAACGCTTTATACCAGTGCTTCTGAAGAGGGACAACACCGACATCGGTTGATTGAAATCAGTCGGTTGATTAAGGTCGTCAACTGTACTGGCAGAACAGTCTCACAAAAGTAAAACAGCATCAACCTTTCCTAATTTAATTATATTAACCTCTGAGGGCTAACAATATGAATGCTTCTAAAAAATTATATTATTAATATTACAGTATTATTTAACAAGGTTTGCAAAGCTATATTTTCCCCTTCTGCTTGAAAACTGTATGCTATCAGTATACATAGTATATCAAGAATGAACAAAATATTATCTTTATATTGTTTGCACACTTTTTTCATTCATTGCACACTGTGTATTAGTGTTGATGTATTATAATAAAGGTACACTAAAATAATTAATACATTTAAAAGTATCAGAGGCGTAGCAACTACTTTTGCCACCCCTTGGCGCCCGTAAGATTTGCCACCCCTTGGCGCTCGTAAGATTTGCCACCCTTGGCACTCGTAAGATTTGCCACCCCTTGGCGCTCGTAAGATTTGCCACCCCTTGGTGCTCGTAAGATTTGCCACCCCTTGGCGCTCGTAAGATTTGCCACCCCTTGGCGCTCGTAAGATTTGCCACCCCTTGGCACTCGTAAGATTTGCCACCCCTTGGCGCTCGTAAGATTTGCCACCCCTTGGCGCTCGTAAGATTTGCCACCCCTTGGCGCTCGTAAGATTTGCCACCCCTTGGCGCTCGTAAGATTAGCCACCCCTTGGCGCTCGTAAGATTTGCCCTCCCCCCCCCCCCTCCTCTCAACGCTGTTAGCCTTTGAAATATTTATTTTCATAGAATTACAATCAAGTATCTAATTTTAGACTGCTGTTATTAGTCCTAGACTTTCATCTTATTGCAGTATTCGTATATATATACAGTCGTCATCAAAGAAAACCAATGATTTTACAAGACATTAACGTATAATTCAAAACATAAAAAATTGTTAAATTAAATTAACTGGCTATGCAAACTGGATACAGAAACAAAGACTAGATACACAAACAATGGAAACTAAAGGTCTTTCAAAACAAAAACGTATAATTTAAATTATAAAAAAATTGTTAAATTAAATTAACTGGCTACGCAAACAAATATAATAAACTTTAAAAAACTAGTTTTGAAAAATTAGAAATAAATTTATTTTTAATTTGCAAATTTTACAGCTGAAAAATCCGTTTAAAAACAGTGTTACATACGTAAAACATAAAAACATATTACAACCTTAAAAACTCATTTTAGTATAAAATTTCAGAATTTTTGTTCGCTTTTATATCATTTAGTTTTTTTCTATTTTCTATTGTTACCCCCCTCAAAATGCCGCCCTGGGCGGACCCCGCCCTCCTTCCCCTTGCTACGCCACTGAAAAGCACACTGGTAAGATAGTTGAGTAATATTTTTGAAACCAAAATGAATAACTTTTCAAATATTATTGTTTATTTAATCAATTCATATGAAAGCTTTGATTGTAATTATTCTATTTTTTTTTATTATTGCCATTAATTGAATATTGTATATTTGTTTAGGCCAAAAATGCTGATCTATTTTTATTAATGCCTGACAATGAGAATGCAATCAAAGAGGTTGTAGATATGCTAGTAAATGAAAGTATTACATCACTGGTGAAGAGTTTACCAGTTCAAGAAACAGAAATCTCCTTACCTCAAATGGCGATATTGTCTAGAGGACTTAACCTGACAGACTTCTTGATAAATCAAGGAGTAAAGGAGGTCTTCAACTGGAAGAACAAAATGAGAAGAGTCCTTGTTTCAAGTTTAACTCAGAACAGTTTTTTTGGCACATCATTTACTAGTATTCGATCTGTTATCTCATCACAGGTATCAATTGGTGAGTAATTACTTATATAATCTATTCTCTCAAGCATTAAAATAAATACATAAACGAAGTTAACATTTAACATGGAAATGCATTGCATGACAGTAATATATACACTTGACCCTCTAATTTCCGTACTATTAGAAACTGAGACAGGTCCGGAAACTGAAAAGTCCGGAAATTGCTAACACTGGTAAGTGGTAATCTAATGGTGGGTAGGATACCATATACATAACCTCACTAAAACTCTCTAGAAGGGCTAGGCAACCTCAATTTAATTTATTTTAGCACATTACACATTTAGTTTAAATAAAAACAATTGTTATTACATAATAAACTTTAAAATGAACAAAAAAAAAGCCTAGCCTAACTGTTGACGGAAGGTTAAGACGTACCATAGGACAGTGGCAACCTTTTTGTTGTCGCGGACCGGTAAGCGTTAGACAATTTTACCGCGGCCCGGGGGTAGATTGTTTACTTGCAACTTACATGTAGCATCGTACCAACAACATAATATGAAAATAAAAGCCTCGAAATAATAATAAATATATCATTAAAAAGTTTACATTAAAAATTTACTTTAAACATTCCTTTCAAAATAGAATACAGATACACCAGAAAAACGAATATAAACACTAGTGACTAAGCTTACAAAGCGTATGACTAATCTTATGACAAAGCGTACAAACTGAGGTAAAGAGCTTTAAAAAGTGCGCACATGTATGCAAACTATATTTCTAAACTGTAGTTCTAACGCGGCCCGGTATCAATTGGTCTACGGACCGGCACCGGTCCGCGGCCCACCGGTTGGGGACCACTGCCATAGGATATATAGCCTAACCTCAACACAGTTTAGTAGAGTTAGAACGGCTGAATATTGTAATGGCCGATTTGGAAGGATTTAAATGAAATTGGAGTAGAGTAGGAATATGAGAAGGGAGTATAGCTAGGCTATTCTCTTCCTCACCTTGCTTTAAATGGCAATCATAATCACAATCACAATCATCAGGTAGACATAGTAGTTTAAGTTCATTATACTTAAATACGTAATAATAATATTTTTATGCATAATAAAGGTATAGTTTCCTTAAGATTACGAAATTGGAGTAGCCTAGGCTACTCGGTTTTACTCTGCCTTTATTGTGAATTACCAATACACGGATGACAATTTATGCTATTCGGAAGAAAGAAAAAGTACGGAAACTTGAAAGTACGGTTACTTAAAGTACAGAAACTCAAGAGTTGTGAGCACACATAACTGGTCAAAACTCACAGAGGTTACTTTATATTTATTTATTTAGAGCTGATTAGGATGGATAAACTGACGTTCGCAAATGGATTATAAATTTAATAAAGTTACTTTGCAACAAAAACCAATTTGCAGCGCGATGACAGCATTGACTTTCACTTCACTTTCCTTTTGGATTCAATAGGGATAATACGTGCTCATTGAAGACTGTTCTAAGCTAGTCTTTAGTAATATAAGAATATGCTATAATGTCTGACTATAATTAGAGATGGCATTTCAAAGGAAACGTATCTAAAAGGTTCTCAAACATGAAAACAACTAAAAGAAATTTGAAGTTACATGCACTCAACTTTATTATAAGTTGACAGTCAATCGAATTAGTTTTATTTCAATGTGGCATTTATTTTAAGATTTCATTGGTTTTATTGCTACTACATCCATTTTATCAGTTATAAGATACATGAAACTATTGTCTTATACCATATCTGGTATGTTATTAATATTATTATTTCTCTGAGGGTCGTAGCCATTGTGATTGCTACATGGCTTATCCAGTTCAGTCTTTCATCTAAAGTGATTCCAAGTCTTTTGGGTACATTTGAGAGTTTTTGTTTAGTATTCTCAATAAAAAAAACCTTTAAAGACTACTTTATTTCTTATAAAGAAAAAAAAACGGTCTGTTTTAACTGGATTTTTTAACTGGATAACCAGACTTTTCTTCTTTACCCATCTCTCTCTAATTTGGAGATGATGGATCATATCTCAAAGGTAGCGCCATCAAGAGTAGCTCTTCTTATAAAAACAAGGTGCTTTGAATATCCTTGCGTAGCAAAACCTTGTTTACTTAAATTAACAAGAAAGTTATCCACAAATAATAAGCACAAAATGGATGATAGCACAATGTGACTCCCTTGATTAGAATTTCATTTGTGATGGACCCTATACTTCCACTAATTATTATTACGTTAAATCATTATCCAGTTCATACAATTCAGTGAATTCGAAGACGTGTTATGAAAAGCTCCTACGACATCTAAAGAACAGCAAAAATCATTCCTTTAACGCTTAAGGCATTTTATATTTTGTTAACAATGCTTTTCGAAACTTACTCTGTTGACTTGCCCTTCAGATAGGTATGAGTCCCTTACAAAGATGGCTATTTATCAAAGGTTTCTTATGTTACTACAGATAATACCTAATACTTGTCATTTTTAGTGTAATATTACTCTTCCAATAGTTAAGATCATAAAATATTGGTAGTGAGACAATACCGAATACACAATTTTAACTTCATTAAATTATTTTAGAAGTGGATTTAAATTAGTAACCGTTTTGTAATGAAGAACGAAAAAGCTCTTTTTCAATGCTTTAATATTCTCCAAAAGCAATGGGAATAAAATTATACATCTGAGACTACAGTTCGTTTTTGAGTGCAACATTTAGATTAGTTGCAACTCTTTGGTAGACATCACATATGCAGTAGATAACAGTCAAATAATTGTAGTATGTGTATAGGTTTTAATTAAAAAAACACTACTAATGCAAAAAAAATATTAGAGCATTCCTTAAATATTCAATGCTAAATGAAAATTATTTAAAATTAATTTAACTCAAAGTTCATTTATGTGTCTTTTATTTAATTCATTTTAATTTGACTTAGATATTGCTGATACATACATGATCGTATTTATCTCGTTAAAATTTCGAACACTATAATTCATCAAAACAAACACAAATAATTATTTGTGTAATAAATAATTGAATTAAATACACAAATAAATTAAATAATTAAATAAGTATTTCCAGTAAATCAATCAAATATAGTTTATTCATTATACAATGGAACAAGTCAGATATATAACTGATTTGAAATGTATTTATAAACATTCAAATGAACGATGAATCAAATTAAATTACAATTAAAACAAACTAGAAATAAAAAAAGATAAATAAATCAGAGCAATTGTTTAGTTCTATCATTGGCCGTATCACATGAAGCAGCACCTTCCAGGCTAAACAACATTAACAATTTTTTAAACATCAACTCGAGTTTTATTGTTCATATAAAAAAAGTTCAAGCTATCTGAAGAGTATTTAAAACTAATGCGTTAATTACCAATGGGTTAATTTTTCAATTCATGATAAAACATACTAAATCCACTAGTAATAAAAATTATAAACTATTCTGAAACGAGATCCCTTCCATTATATAATAAGAAATTAATGATAATATAATTTTCATACTGAATATATACTATATTGACACAGAGGTTAGTAATAACATAACTTTAAAGTTAAATTCAATAGAATTTAACTTTGAAAATTCAATTATATATTTTGTTGATTCATTAAGAGTGCTTGCCAAAGTTTGATTCTGCTCTGCACGATTTTGTTTATAATTTATTTTACCAAGTAAAGACTATGCTGCACTAATGTTAAAATAAAACCTTTAATGTTCAAGAATTTATTAATAATAATTATTCTAAACAAAATTTTGACTTAATAAGGAAATTAGTAGTTAATTTATTCTTTTAGGACAAATAATTTATGGAGAATAGTAGATTACAAGTATAGCTTTACAATAAAGTCAAATTTGTTGTTTAGCTGCATTAATCAGATTCTTTTTTATAAAAGGAATCAATTTTTTGAATCAACAACTTTGGCATGTCTCTTTACAATCTTGGTCCGGTCCCATGTTGAACCATAATTTGGGAAGCACCTTATTTTGCAAAAACTTGTGTCGATAGCAATCTGCTAAAGTAACCATCTTAAAAAAAAATACGTCACTTCTGGAACTGTCTGCACTTCTACAAAACTCACCCCAAACAAAATAGACTCCTCAATTACAGAATGTGATAGTAAAAGTCTGTGAACATTGAAGATTCTATGCAGAATAGGACCGATATTTATACTATTTTTCTTTTTATCTCAGATAACTAGATGAAGTTCTAATAAACGTTTGAATGAACACTGGTAGATGTAGTCCTAAATCTTATCTTTAATAATTTATTTAGTCCAGTTTTTACTCTACTGAGTAGTTATATGTAAAGTACAAATAGATTGAAATATATTTATGCAACTATGCTTGTGTTTAATTTTGTTATCTATTTGTATGTAAAATTAATTAATTGAATGCATTTTTCACTTTTCTTTAAAAGAATGTTAAGTTTTAACATTTTTTGACAAACATTTTTGAAAGGATTATTATAATAAAATTTTTAGCTATTATCAAATCTAGACTTGATTAACCGAGATGAGTTCTATGTTTTAAGGCTATGGTCCCTCTTGCAATAGCAAACATTCATTCATTATTTTTCTATTTATTCAAATTTAAAGCAGACTTTATATATAAAATTTTAGTTTTCCAGTATTAGTATTTAAGAGACAAAAATTCTTAATTCACAAAATTTCCATAACGCCTCTTTCCTTTGAACCAATTTTGCCAAAAAAAAAAAACAAAAAAAAATGTAACGCATCCTCCTGTAAGTTTGATGACAATCGATGAAATTGCTAATTTTTGTGATAAAATCCTTTATTAACCATCAAAGGTGTAATCAGTTTCCTGCTATCAAGGTTACAGATTTTAAATTAAGTCAAAATTTTAATTTTTGTGCTAAATTGACTTTTGCAGTTATCATAAAAATCGACTTTCTTAGATATTCGCAAAATGAGAGAAATATTACTGGTATACATATAAAAACAAAAAAAAAAAAATACAATACGTTAATAGAAAATATAGTTTCTCTTATTTCTAATACTTTTTATAAATTCTTTATATCATAAAGATTTACTTACCAACTTATATTTTTTTTTATTTTATTTAAATTACTAATAATTTTATAATTTAATAATGAGTTTTATTGATACCATAAACAAACAGAACAGTAAAGAATGTATTCATATTTCGAATAATATTAAATTCTGTTAAACTATGTTAGAATTAAAATTATTGGATACAAACAAATGTAATTCTTAAAAAACTTAAATTAATAGTTAACATAATTTAATAATAAAATATAGAAAATTAATTTAAAAAACTTCACTAAGTTTAACTTTATGAATTTTAACTTAATGAAGTTTTGTTTATAATTCATCTAATTGAAATAAATTACAAATAAATTAAACGATATCATACGAGATGGACTTAAAAATTAAAATACAATAACAATATTTAAATTAAATTCACGTTTTAAGGAACTTAACCATATTAAAACATTAAACTTACTAAACAATCATTGGTTTAATAAGCTCATTATTAAACGACAATTTAAATGTCTAAAATATGATCATCACATTTATTCAATAGCTTATGAATGTAGAAAAATATTAGTTCTCTTTTATTCGAGCAGGAGTAAAAATAATTTAAAGTTCTCTGTAAAGAATGCACAGGAAAATGTGAATTGCTAAAATTGTTGACATTTCTATTGAACATTTTATTTATTCATTTTATTGACCATGTTTATATTAAAACTACACACATATTTTTAAAATATGTAGCCTACTATATACTTTTTAAGATGGCTCTAAGTCATTTCAAACTTAAAGCATTTTATTTAAATTTAAATTAATAGATTGATGCAACTAAAAAAAAGTAGTATTTTAAGTATGTTGAATATTTAAATATTATTTTCTGTTTGTACATATAATTCCTAGTTAATGGTAATTGACTAAAAACTTATTTCTTCACAGTTTATTTAATTTTGATTTTATTATTTTTCAGTGAAACATCAACCACAAACAAGGCCAAAGAGGCAAACTTTAACTAAAATAATATTCAACAAACCTTTCTTGTTTTTTGTTCTTTTAAAAACAAGTGGGGCAATTCTTTTAGAAGGTATTGTCACAGAACCGACGCAAGTGCCATCGTAAAATAAGAATAGTGTTTGTTGTGACTTAGTTAAATGCAATGAATAAGACTTTTAAATCATGGTTACCATAACAACACTGTTCCTAAATTATTTATAGCCTATTTTTGAACATTGTCATACTTATAACTGAAGTTACCATGACCACTGTTCCTAAATAATTTTTAGCTCAATTTTATAGGTCATTTCATCATATATGACTGTAAATTAAAACTCAAAACCCTTTTGAGTATTGTTTAATTATGTTTTCATTATTTTTAATGATCAATAGTAAACAGATGATTAAATTTTTATCAATCATATATTTTACCTACTTGTCTGAAGTGAAATGAACAATTATGCTATATATATTTAAAAAATAAAATGTATTTAATGAATTTCGGAGCATATAATTTGTTTATTCAAAAGTCAGGGTCAATAGGGAGAGCACATCACATCTGTCTTCATGGAAAGAAAAAAAATAATGTTCAATTAATTATATGGTTATATGTTTCCACTAATCTGTAAGATAAATTTATTTTTTTATGTTGATCTACAAATTTTTATTGAAATATTGGTGCATTTTGCATTTAAATATGAGGAAGAAGATCGTGGTACGGAATCAGCCATTATGAACCATATTGGCATAAAATTATAGGTTGTAATTTTCTCTCATTGTATATTTAATAAAGTATTTTCAAATACTCATTTTTATTGTTAACATTCCTTGAATTAGGGGGCTTTCAAAATGAAAGATTATAATGTGTTCAGTCTTAATGATCTTTGAAAATATTAATACCAATTTCCAGTGAGAAGTCACATCAGTTTTATTTACCTTATTATAATAAATTATAATTATTTAACAATGAAAACTTAGCCTAATATGTATGTGAATTTAAAATAGTATATCAAGATATAATAATACTTGTTATAAATTTGTTTACCATTTAATAAAATTTAAATATTTACTTGGAAAGCAAACGCGATATCATAAGGAAAGGAACGCTCATTTTTGAGGATGACAAATAGTGAAATAGCATACTAATTAACTATTAAAATTCTTATCTAGGGCTAATAGATCAATATTAAAATATTAATATTAATTTTGAATATCAATATTAAATTAGCTATGGCTATGGTTAAGCCATAATTGACTTAGTAAACTTTTATATTTATGGTAGAAGTTACATAATTGAAAATAATGTCACAAAAAATAGACAGAAATATCAAATGCAGTCATTTATATCAAAACTTTTTGTTGTGCCAATAAATTATTGAATAATTTATTATTTAATTATTAATGTTCTTCTTTATATGAACATTGTTCTTCAAAATCTCTCCAACGTATTAATTTGTTCTTTGCTTTGTTCAAAACTGGATCTATTATCACCATTACAATCTATCAATATACCTAATTCTGCTTTCATTTCTAGTTTCTTTCTTTGTTGTTTAGGTATATGGGTGAAACACTTACACCTCACTACTCGACATGTTTTATGCTTGGCCTTCTATTAAATCAAAGATCATAAGGAGATTTATTATTCCCATTTGAAACACCAACTCTGTTTGAAATATAAACGAAAATATTTCTTTTCTTCTGTTCACAAAAAGTGAAGCAGAATTTCATCAGCATGCATAAGTGATCTTAAAGCCTCAACTATAATCCTGTTAAATTCATGCATTTCATCATTAATATGTTTAATATTATAATCCTGTTGTCATGCTAACATCATCTGTCCTGATCTGGAGTTTAGGGTATGGTAAGACTTGGTCTAACACCGTTCTCATGTAACAGAGGCATGAATTACTCTGCAGAAACTAAGGAATCTAACAGTAAAGTTACTGTTATAAACAACAGCAAATGCGCTGATATAGCTATACCATAGTAATCTGAAACTGTGTCTTTTTCTTTGTATCATAGTGTTTGTTTATATATTTTTTTCTTTCTAGCAAAGTCCCTTTAAGAAGTACAATATCATTTTTGAGCTAATTGTTTCGTTTCAGGGTCAACGGTAACTTAATTATGAATATGGTAAACATAGCCATTTGATTTTCGACATATACAAACAAACACAGAGACCATTTTGTGAGACTTATTTTATTTGACTCTGTGGTTAATAAAATAAGATCGGTATTACAGGAAGTATCCCATTTAAATCATTATTATAACAAATATAGGTTACATATCTGAATAGGAAATTATGTTATTTTCCTATTTAAACATAATGTATTTTATTTCAACTCCTGTTGAAAACTGAATATTAAAATTATGACCCGAACACAATACTTTCATAGTTCACATTTCATATAGACGAAAATGAAAGTAACGTACATTTGATTGTCAGTACTTTTGATATACCAGAGAGTATGTTTACATGAGTTTACAAACTTTTCTTCTACTTTTACAGGAAAAACCAGAATGAGAGTTAAGTAGTGAAATCTAATTAGAATTTATTTAGATATAGTTTATAATTAGTGAGATACTACTACAGTTTGTTACTTTTATTTATTATAAATCAGCATAAGATGAAGATCTTTGACATGTTATTTTTGATGTTATTTCTGACGGTCACGATTATAGAAATCTCACCATAAATGCTGTTCTGGGGTGGAAAGTGTGACACATTTATTGTTTTGGCCATCATTATTTTAGTTACGGACTAGCTCTATTATTGGTTTGATTTTGATTTACATCAAAAGTCCTTAAATTTTACCTTCCTAAAGTTTGACACAGTCAGGTTGACAACTTGTGTTTTCCCTAAGAGTTGGCACATTCAAGATATATCTTTTCCTCATGAGAAATCTAAGGTCATAGCTACATGTCATACTTTTAATCTTTGGTCTGCCAAGTACTCCCCTATTAGACCACAATGGACCACTTCATTGACATAAAATTTACACAAAATCTGTTGAGTGCTGCCAATCATGTTTAGAATAAGTAGGTTTTAGTGAAACGTAGCAATAGAAACGTACTGTAGTCGTAGTACGAACGAAAACTTGAACTGATAAATTTTACAATCAATGCTGGGTTTTCATCTCTTTATATATTTTATTTTTGATTAGTGAAAGTCACAGAGAATTAATTGTTCATTTCCATGATGACTTTAATTTATTTTGATCCTCAAGTTGTTAAGTACAAGAAGTAATATTAAATTAATTATTTAATTATTAGTGTAACTTAGTCAAAATTTAAGTAATACATAAGTTAAAATAAATTTAATTATGTTTTAAAAACGTACCAAGTATTAAATATATTTAATTGGTTGCATTGGTTGCATTTTTCATGGTACACGATTGCAGAAGTAAAAATTGTACCTATACATTGTTGTTTATAGTTTTAAAAGAATAGTATATATAGTACTCCAGGTACGAGAGAAAAATATGTTTAACTATTTAGCACTTTGTACAGCCTGGATTTTTTATTTATATGTTTTTTGAAATGTATCTTCAAATATTTTGAGTATCAAACTAACAAACTATTATTTCATAGTGTAGTAGTTTCTTTAATTAAATCTCTTTCACTTAAATTTAAGTTCTTTTTAGGAAATTCATTTAACTTAAACTCATGAACATTTTAATTTTAAAAGAGTTTAAATATAAATTAGTGAAATATGAGTAATTCATTTCTAGTTCATGTTAAATGAATTTAAAAGCGGAAGTATAATTAACTTTTAAGTTTACTATTAGTTTGGAATATATATACTAATAGCCTATATGATCTTTAAACAATAACTAAGTTAGGGGAAAGGTAATTTTTTTTGAGTTATATTTATGTTAGTCTAATGGTTAATTATGGCATACTACAAAACATTGAGGAGCTCAATAGTATGCCATTTCTTTGATTTAATGTAATAATACAACAGTTGAAAATAATGATAAACTATCTGATTTTTAGTAATTTTATAATATGTTTAATATTTAGTATTCATTTAAAATAATAATCTAGTTTTATTTATTGAAACAGTGATTTTGTTTTCATATATATCACATTTAGTTATTACATCCACCTCCTGTTAATTCAGTTCTTTAAAAGGAAATAAATGTTTACTATGTGGTGGAGTGATAAATTAAATTATCATAAAATATATAATGAAATATGTATATATGGAATAAATATATTTAATGTGTCAAATGTATTGCTACTAAGAATAAGTAATCTCAAAACAATAGAATAAGATCAGTATTACATAAAGTATCCCATTGAAATTATTATTATAACAAATATAGATTACATGTGTGAATAAGGAATTAGGTTATTTTTCTAGTGAAAACATAAGAATGAAATTTAAAATTAAGTCGGTTATAAAACTACTAGTACAAATTCAAAATAGTCAAAATTTAGAAACACAAAAATATATTCAGAAACATTTATTCATAGAGCAGAAAAACATTTTCAGTTTCAAGTTAAAATATTTAACACCTGTTGAATATTTATTTAGGGTAATTTTTGAATAGGCTTCGAAGTTGAAAAATTGGGGCTTTACGTTACGGTAGGTTAACTTCGGGTTTCTCGAGGTGTTATTTAGAGAGTTGTGGAAGTGTTTATCGTATATTAGTATGTGATTAATAAAGTTGTCAAATCGTTTTGTCTTCACACTAGGTTTCTGCCAAAATAATTATTGAGGAGGAAACTATTTGGTAAATATTTCTACTTTTAATTTTCTAGAAGTATCTTCTTATGAACAAAGTAAATGTGATGTTATTATATAGGCATTTGCCATCCTTAAGTCTAAATTTCGCTATTTAGTTCTTAATCTTCAACATCTTATATCATTTTAGGTGAATAAAGTAATTTCCTTTCTGTTTTAGTAAATTTTAACGAATTATCTGTTCAAACATTGTAGTTAATTAGTGAAACCTTCTATTACATTACATTAGTACTTTGACATGGAGATAAAGATTTCATTGCTCAATACACATGAATACCATCTTCAGTTGATAAATGTTTCCATCTTTAGCTGTATTACTGTTAGAATAATTTTCATTTCTTTTATATAATTTGAAAGTGTTTATAAGAAATATTTCTTAATATTTCCTCCCCCTATTTTCATTAGTACGATTTGGGGTATATAAATAATGAAAATATTATTTTCATCACAATAACTTAGGGGTAATTCCATTCCAAAGTAATCTTCCATCCGGAAAATAAATTAATGGAGTTGTCATTTTTTTCTTCTGTTGTTATTTTATGTAAATCAAATTAATGCAGTAATTAATAATTAAATTGTTATACCCTGTAAACAGAAATCTATGATACTTTAAAAATTGGAAGAAACAGTGAAAGCTGTGTTGTCAAAATAACACTTTAGTTATGCACTTTCAACGTTTCCGTGAACGCGGAAGTTGCCGTACGTTTAATAAAATTTACCTGCAATAAGATCTACTGCCAATCTATACTATATATATATATATATATATATATATATATATATATATATATATAATGAGCTATTAGTACAATAAACAGAAGACACTGAAATAGACTAATAAAACCTTCTATATTTTGACATTCGTTTTCTGAGAAAATAGTTAACTGCTATTATAGCAGTATATAGTTACGGCTGTAATTTAGAGAATGAATAATGTGTTATGTTATAGATATAATCCATCTCAGTTAATTTATTAATGGACAACTATTGTTATTTCATTTAGAATGGAAATGCGTAATATAATTTTTATTGAGTTGTTTTTGCTCCACATTTATTAAATTAACAGCCCAAAACAACAATATTTACAGTTCTTAAAGACAGTCATTTTAAGCCCAAGGTTTTTTTTTAAAATACAAATGTGTGTTTTATATTGTGAACTATATTTTGGAAACTCATCATAAAGTCATTTATTTGAACATATTAATTAGGGAAACGAATGTTATGCACATTTTATAACATTAACTGTTTTCAAGTCATTCATATCTAAACTAATAAGTAAGTTTGTTGTAATTTTTTGAAATATATTTTAATTATTGAAGGAAGTTTATATTTGGTATCTAGTTAGTTAAGGAAATAACTACTAGCTATTGATAAGATAAATATTTTGTATAGTTAACTAAATAATAACATAGTGTTTTCCTAAAAGTTTACCGGTAATTATTTGAGTATCATGGCAGCAAATTGTTGAAGGTGTAGTCACTTCCTGATGCTAACAAGTCAGTGAAAAGAAGGAATTTGATCATTTGTAGTTCGTTGAAGATTATGTTTTGTTTTAACAATGATACTGACTAGGATCATCTAGTTGAGGATATCTAAACTTTTTTCACGTTCAGATCATATATAGGAAACATATCAAATGTTTAGTCCACTCACTCATTGTAATATAGTATGGTTGAACAAAAAATCTAGAGTGGTCTACAATCAACTTTATTATGAGTAAACATAATATCAAATTTCCTGGGTGTATAATATATAATGTCCCATTTAGACATGATATGAATGTTCAAATGGGAGTTGTTTCTTAGTCTTTCATTCCTGGAGGTAGTGCAGACAGTGATTAATCCAGTTATCAATATGTAAGGTTTTTTTTATATATCACACTACTGCATATAATACCAGTGTTATTACTGCAGGAGTAATAACACTTTTGTAAAGCCAAACTTAAGATTTCGTGTTACGAAATAATATCGTACAGGAGAACACGGTTTTTGTTCCTATTGCCAGTGGATCTGTTACATTTGATGTCGTTTATTTTTTAAACAAAGTCGCTCTAGTTTTAGGTATAATTTAATGTTGATTCGTCAAATTGTATGGATTGTATATCTTACAAGATTTCAGATTGAATCATAGTCAAATTCTTTATATTCTGCAATTATTTGCAGATGTATTAAATATTGGTGGATTTTTTCAGTTATTACTTTGGTTGCTCCCATGTTAATGCCAACATTTCAAGACGATAGACTTAGTAATTTAGGAGGAAAAAATGTCTAAAAACATATTTTGCCAAAAAAAAGTGACTTTCCCATACACACATACAGACATCAACGAAAAAACGTCATAAAAGGACTTTAGGAACCTCAAAACATGTAAATCCGTTAAAATCTCGAAATCGAATTTTTTCACGATAACTATCCTTTACTTATGGTAAAGTAAGAATGATAAACTTCTAATGCTCTCAAGTTAACTCGTTAAAGATCAAATCCATATTGACTGTCATAAACTAATGCCCATAACCCCTCCAACCTACTCGTCGTCGAAACCCATGGTAACTGCCACGGCATTCATTTGAAGCGTTACTTCGCGTGACCGTTTATTCTATCCTGATGACGTTTGAACCGAAAATTAAAGGCTGCAACAATGTATATTCCCTTCTTGTTTTCTTATGGTATACTTATGTAAATTTGTTATTTGGGTTGGATCCATTTACATGGAAATAGTATATATATATGGGCTATATTGAGAAAAGTTCAGCGAACTAAATAAAATAAATTGCCAGAAGAAACACCAAAACTCACTACTATATTTCGACATCCTTATCAAAAAGATAAGTGAGCTACTCTGAAGAAAGTCCTGATTTACCTTCTGAGTATTACAAGATTACCTTCTGGCTCACTTACAAGAGATCACAAGAACTCACTACTATATTTCGTCTTCATCACGACTGACAAACGGAAAACAAGCAGAGACTGAAATCAGTTTTATTCAACAGGCACTCAATCGGTGTAACTAATGAGAGGGGAAAAAGATTAATAAAATAATTAATTACAAACATTTATGAATACCAATATATAAAAACATTTTAAGAAGAAGAAAAAAACACTAAGACTGACAAAGTAATAAAATAGTTTGAGAGTTTCAAAAGAAGCACTTATTTTTCTGCAGAAGTGTAGATCTCCTTCTGGGCTTAACCTCAATCGTTAATTATCTTTTTTTATTGATTTTGTCTTTTTTAAATAATTTATCATATTATTTTTTTAATTTTTAGTTCTTTTTTATTAATTTATAGTATTTTACTTATTTTTAAAATACTTTTCTTTATTTATATATTTGTGTTATTCTTTGTTTCATTTATGTTTGTTGGTTACACTGATTGAGTGCCTCTTGAATGTGAATAACTTCATCCTCGCTTGTGTTCGGAGCGACTCACATATTTCTATCTGATTACAAAGGAGTCGAAATATAATAGTTAGTTTTTGTATCTTGTATATTTTCCTTTGTCCGATATTATTTTATTTTTTTTTGTTGATATAATTACTATATTTATAGAACTATATAGATATAATTAAACATAGAAATTAAATTATCGAACTGTCCTACTAACTCGATACCATAAAGAAAAGTACACTGGTAGAGTCAGATAACTCAGTTCCATATTTTTAAAAACCACTTTGTATGTAAGAAAATTTAAAGTTTCACACTGAGGAGATAAAGAGAAAGGCTTTAGTGCATATAATTCTTTTTTTGATCCTTGTAATTATTCCTTCATTATTTGGATCACCTGTAATTGTGATTATTTTATGTATATATATATATATATAATGATCAAACCACAGTAAGAAAATGGGAAAACAAGACTAAGATCTTTCAACCGTAACAAGCGGTCTTCGGTCCTCTCCTGTCCTCTTCCCCCTCCACCTCTTCGTCTGTCTTTCAGAAAGCCTCCCAATTTGGGAAACCTGTTTTCCCACAGATCCATTGGAACTCCTGCGATTGGGGTGGAGCGTGGTGGTATGGAGAAATGCGGCCGTCGCCTCTGCCTTACCTGTCCTTTAGTTAACCCTTCACCTTTCTTCTCTTCATCCACCAACTCTTTCCGCGTCTCACCTAACACCTCCTGCTCATCCAAGAATTGCGTCTACCGACTGAACTGTAGACAATGTGGAGCATTCTACATTGGTATGACTTCTACCAAGCTCAATGAGCGTATGAACGGCCATAGAGCTTCGGTCGGTCAGCGCAAAAAGATTCCTGTAGCTATCCATGCTAACAGTCATTGTCTTTCTTTTAACGACTGCTTTATTGTTGAAATCATTAAGCTAGTGACCACTGATGACCGTAGTTTGACCTTAAGAGCGTCTGAGGAGGCCCACATATGGTTATTGGGGGCCTGATCACATCCCGGTTTAAATCATAAGCGTTAACTTTTATAGTTTATTCCTTTTATTTTTAAGTTATACTTTTTTTATATATTTAATTTATAATTTTATCTATTGTTTTTGACTTATAATCTGGCATTGCTCTTTCCGTTCTCCGACGTTTAGTGCCTAGTTCCTTTTTTACGCTAGTGCTGCTCTCATCGGTTGACTCTTCATTGCTTCATTCGCGCTCCGTTCTTCGACGTGGGGAGATCTCTCTCACTTCGTCCTCTCTTCTAGTCTACTCCTGATGACGAACAACAGTTCGAAATATTGAATTCTGTAAGTGTTCTTTTTATTCTTTTTTCTGTTTCGTGCTTTGTGTAATTAAAGTTATATATATAGTTCAATATAGACAAAGAAACATAGAGAAATCAAAAGAACACACTTACAGTCTCTAATTTTGGATTTGAACCGTCTTCAGGAGAGATAAGAGAGGGAAACCAAGCGCACTGGTTCAGAGACGGTTGGAGATCGTTTCCCTCTCATATCTCTCCTGAAGACGGTTCAAACCGAAAATTAGAGACTGTAAGTGTGTTCTTTTGATTTCTCTATGTTTCTTTGTTTATATTGAACTATTTTTGTCCGTCTTGGATCGTATTTCCAACAAAAAAGTATATATATACAAATTAAAGTTTGATAGGGACTCGGTCAGTTCTTCAGGTTCAAATTAAACTCTCAGTGCCAACGTTTCGCATTTTATTTAAAACCTTTTTCATAGGCCTACAAAACAGGGGAAATATAATATAAGGAATTTCTTATATTTCCTCTCTATTTTGTAGGCCTATGAAAAAGTTTTTAAATAAAAAGCGAAACATTGGCATTGAGAGTTTAATTTGAACCTGAAGAACTGACCGAGTTCCGATAAACTTTATTTTGTTTCCATACCACAGTCGATACTTTTATCAATATACGTATATTTGAAATATATCGGCAGTCTGACGGAATAATTCTAAAATAAAAAAGGAACTATTTATGTGTCCCAGGTTTACATCAAATCCTCAAATGTCAACGTTTCAATTTTTACCTTACTATAAGTAAAGTATAGTGATCGTGAAAAAATTCGATCTCGAGATTTTGACGGAATTACATGTTTTGAGGTCCCAGAAGTCGTTTTATGAGGTTTTTACGATGATGTCTGTGTGTGTGTGGGTGGGTGGGTGGGTGAGTGTGTTAGCATTGCTTGTTACCACGCTACGGTCCAGAATCTTTGATGGATCAAGTTGATATTTTACAGAAAAATGGGCCCCATAAAGACAAAGATCCCTATTGTTTGGGAAGAATTATGCATGATGGGAAAGTCACTTTTTTTGCCAAAAACCGTTTTTTAGAAAACATTTATTTCTCCTAAACTGATAACCCTAGAGTTTTGAAATTTTGACATTATCTTTGAGGTTACAAATGCAACAAACGAAAAATATATTCAGAATTTTAAAACAACGGCAAATATTTTTTTTCAATAAAATGTAAAAATTTTGACTTATAATTCAATCTCAAACATTGTGAGAGCGATACAAGCCATACTGTTTGACGAACAAGAATGAAACTATGCCTATAAATAGAACATTATGTGTAGAATGAGTTGAGATATTTTTTTTCAAAATTACATTCGCTAATGGGGCGTTACAGTACGATTTCCGTTTTTAGAAAATGTTTTTTTGACGCTAAAAGGCTGATTAAAAAATAATGAAAATTTGACCAAAAATGGAACAAAAAATTAGCAATTCATAAAAAAAAATTCATGAAGTTTCAATTACGGGAAAGAGCAATAACGATATAAAAACTGTTTGTTTATCCTAGACTAAGAGATCACCTGTTATACTTATCGAATTTTTTATATTTTTTTCATTGTTTACATTGACTTAGAAATTTTTTGAGCGATTCCACTGAGATAAAATTGATATTTATAAAGGAACAATTTAAATTGTTTATTGACTTATATGAGATGTAAGAGGAGTAATATTGTTACATGTAAAAGAATCACCGCCAATAAACATAAATAAATTACCTTTGTCTTCCATGGCATGATGGATTTGTCTCATAAAATGCTTTAATAAATCTATATTTTGCACTCTTGTGCAAAACTTAATATCAGTTACAATTACATTATAATTGTGAATGCAGTACCTTTCCATGATATTGAAATGTAATGAATGGACTCTTTCCTCAAGAAAGAGAACTTATGTTTGTTGAGAAATATGCAATTTTTTTTTACCACTCTAGTCTAATAGTTCATATTTATTATTTTCAAAAATTGAAGCTCACAACTATCAAAGATTTAAATTATATTGAATAGCTGGCTTTGACTTCGATTTGAGTATGTAAACTGGCTAATTACTAATATATTTTTTCTCAATATACATTTATAGCAAACTTAAACAGAGTACTGAAGGCAGGAAAAGGATACCACTCACTCAGAAAAAATTCGTATATATGATATTTGGCAAAGGGGAAGGAAAATGATCTTATTAAATACTAAGATGCCATAAAATTCCCAGTATAATAATTCTATAAAAGACCAAAAATGTAAAAATAATTCAAAATGGAAATCTTTCGTTTGAAGATTAATAAATGTAATTATTGTATATCCTTAATTATAAATTATCTTAAAACGACATTTTTTCTTGGATGTTTATGATGTTTTCAGAGAAAATAAGAGTATTTTTCTGTTTTAAATTTGAGAATTTTAGTTTAATATTCAATGTAGAGGGATGTCAAGTGAACGATGTAAGAAATCCACTGGCTATTTGAACAGAGGCCATGTTCTCTTGTAGGAGAATATTTCGTATCAAGAAATGTTCACTTTGGTTTTTCAAAAATGTTATTACTGCTGTAGTTATACTAATGAAATTATTTGCATCAGCTGTGTGATGAACCAAAATAAGCTGATATATTGATATGTCCTTCAATCACTATCTGTACTACCTCAGGAATGAAAGACTAATAATCATATCCCATTTAGATGTTTACATTATGCTTAATTGAGACGTTATATACTCGTATTATATACTCAAGAAATTTGATATTAAGTTACTTATAGTAAAGTTGAGTGAAGGCCACTCAAGATTTTTTTACATTGTTTACATTGACATAGAAATTTTTTGAGCAAATCCACTAAGATAAAATTTGTATTTATAAAGGAATAATTTAAATTGTTTATTGACTTATATGAGATGTAAGAGGAATAATATTGTGCAGGAAAATAATAACACTCACTCAGAAAAAATTCGTATATATGTTATTTGACAATGGGGAAGGAAAATGATCTTATTAAATACTTAGAAGCTTATTATGATTATTATTTTAAAGATTAAAATTCCCAGTATAATAATTCTATAAAAGACCAAAAATGTAAATGATAATTTATAATTGGAATCTTTCGTTTAGAGATTAATAACTGTAATTATCGTACATCTTTAATTAACAAAGCACCTTAAAATAACATTTTCTTCGCTGTTTAAGATGTTTTTCAGAGAAAAAAAAGGGTATTTTTCTGTTTTAAATTTTAAAATTTTACTTTAATATTCAATGTAGAAGGATGTCAAGTAAACGATGTAAGAAATCCACTGGCTGTTTGAACGAAAGCCATTCTCTTGTAGGAGAATAAATCGTTTCAAGAAATGTTCACTTTGGTTTTTCAAAAATGTTATTACTGCTGTAGTTATACTAATGAAATTATTTGCAAATAATAAATTATTTGTGATGTACAAAAATAAGCTTATAAATTGATATGTCCTTCAATCACTATCTGTACTACCTCAGGAATGAAAGGCTAATAATTATATCCCATTTAGATGATTACGTTATGCTTAAATGAGACGTTATGTTTTATATACTCAAGAAATTTGACATTAAGTTACTTTTAGTAAAGTAGAGTGTAGGCCACTTCAGATTTTTATTTAAAACATTTTTTGCAGGTAGCATAATATATTTTACCTATCTTAAGTTATCCAAATGAATAAAGTCGAACTTTATAATATTGTATTATAATACAATATTATAATATATTGGCAGTATTATAATATATTATATATTGTATTACAAATAATGTATAACTTGGAAAAGGACAGGGTTTAATGATACGTTAAGTCCATATTGAGTTTATATAAGTAACTCCCTTAAGGAAGTAATATAACTGATATAAGCTTAGGCTTATATTTGGACATGTTAAGCAAGTGAATCTTCGGAGAACTACTTAAGAAAATACCTTAGTATTATGCAATTGGTATAAGTAATCATTTTGTATCATAAGTGTGTTGTTTGAATCAGGGTTATGCAGTCGGAGTCGGGCCATATTTTCGGCCTTAAGGAGTCGGAATCGGGAGAAATCAGCCGACTCCGACTTCTTACCTATTTAAATTGTTTGTCTACATTTTTTTCTTCTAACCTGATAACCCTAGAGTTTTGAAATTTTGACATTATCTTTGAGGTCACAAATAGAACAAACGAAAAATATATTCAGAATTTTGAAACAACGGTAAATATTTTTTTTCAATAAAATGTAAAAATGTTGACTTCTAATTCAATCCCAAACCTTGTGAGAGCAATACAAGTCATACTGTTTGACGGATCAAAATGAAACTATGCCTAACAATAGAACATTATCTGGAGAATGAGTTGAGATATTTTTTTTCAAAATTACATTCGCTAAAGGAGCGTTACAGTACGATTTATGTTTTCACAAAATGTTTTTTTGACGCTAAATTGCTCATTAAAACATAATGAAAATATGACCAAAAATGGAACAAAAAATTAGCAATTCATAAAAAAAATCATGAAGTTTCAATTACGGGAAAGAGCAATAACGCTATAAAAACTGTTTGTTTATCCTAGACTAAGAGATCACCTGCTTTACTTGTCGATTTTTTTTATATTTTTTTACATTGTTTACATTGACTTAGAAATTTTTTGAGTGAACCACTGAGATATTATTGATGTTTATAATAGAAAAATTAAAATAATGGTGTGATACCAAAAATATACTTATATATTGAGAAGTCTATCAATCACTATCTGTACTACCTCAGGAATGAAAGACTAATAAACATCTCCCATTTAGACAATTATATTATGCTTAAATGATACATTATATATTATAAACTCAAGAAGTTTGATATTAAGTTTACTTATAGTAAGTGTGTAGGCCACTCCAGATATTTTAGTAGTGTCATCAAAATTTCATAGAAATTTATGGAAATATATGGACACGATTGATGGGTTATAAATCTCAATCAGTCCGTTTTGTTCCGTATATTCATTTAATAGTTCAGACAACTTTTAAAAGAAATAGGTTTAGAAATTTTTTTTATTAATTTATATTACGACCAATTAATTTAATTTATATTGATAATATATTTGCTGTTTTTAAAGAAATAGTTTAATTAGTTTCTTTGTATGTTTGATTATTATTTATAAAAGAAATACTGATAGAAGGGGACTATATTAAAATGAGATAATTTAGATGGCATTTGATTGGTGCACCGGTAGAGCTAAGTCATTCTAAAAAGGCGGCATTACACTCCTTGTTTAGTCCTCCGCATCCTTCCTGGAACCTTTCAAACTGTTTTAACCTCTCTATAGATTGTTGTGTTCACTAGTTAATTCTTTTAATGATACTTCAAATAGTAAGTACAAATTCCTTTTTAACTTATTTTTTTAAACTTAATGATTTCCTAATTAGTTTGATGCTAAATATTATTACTTTCATAATTAGTAATTAAAACGATTTCACAAACTAGATAAACTAAACCAGCATAAACAATACACATAAAAGATTACACAAAAACTTACTCTTATATTTCGACTGTTTCGTATAAAGATGTAATTTGCTATGATGAAAAGCGACTTTCATGTGTGTTGTTTCTCTGGAATTGTTTTCATAAAAATATATCAAAATAATTAATTAGTTCCTAAATAATTATTATTAAACATTTAATAAATATAATAAAGCATTAAATAGATTTATTTTTAATTAATTTATGTTATTTTAAACCTCATTCACTAAATTATAGCGAAAACGATTAAAAATACTTAACAATAGATTATTTAAATTTATTACCTTGTATTTATCAAATTAAGGGTTTGTTCGTCTGTGTTTCCTATTGCTTTTGAGAAATGTTGTAATCCATTTGAAAATTTGAAATGATTTAATGACATAATGTGAGATGTAAGAAGAATAAAATTATATGTAAAAAATGAATGCCAATCAAGCATATAATTTCTGATGTTTCCATTTACACAACTTCTAAATTATATTGAAAAGCCGACTTTGAATTTGATTTGAGTATGCAAAACTGGCTAATCACTGATATATTTTTTCCCAATATATATTTACAGCAACGTTATAACCGAATATAGCACAAAGGAAAAAGTTACTTATATTATGTTTGGTGTGAAAAGCTACTGGTTGTTGACTTTTTTGTGTTTATGAATCTTATGATCTTTGAGTAATATTGAATTAAGAGGAATGAACTCCTTAGTTTTATATTACCAAAGAGATGCTAATTTTAAACTGATTCTAAGGTGATTCGATGACAGTCATTTTTCAGAATCAGGTCCTCAGCTAAATATGACTACCTAATTACTTCACGGTATACAATATCTCAGACAATGCAAAGCCAGAAGACCATACGACCACGAATGTGACTCCTTCCATATTCGTGAAGGACGTCCTGACAGACTGACGTCCCATCCCCGTCCTTATGATTACTGACCTTAACAAGAAATGCAGGATGAGAATATAGCAGTAGTGGGCCTCTGGTCTAGGGCTGCTAATTACGACGTGCACTGATGTGCATGGAATATTCGTTGGCCTCTGGAGATCCATTGCCTTTAGAAACAAAAGTCATTTTCGTCTGTAAGAGATTATTTCGTAACACAATATCGTCACTTTGACTTTACAAAAGTCTTATTACTGCTGTGCTAATATATATGATATTATATGCATCAATTGTGTAATATACGGTATTGATAAGAGAATCAATTACTATCTGTACTACCTCCAGGAATGAAAGAGTAATAAACATCTCCCATTTAGACATATATATTATGTCTACATATTACATTATCTACCCAAGAGGTTTGACATTATACTACTTATAATAAAGTTAAGTGTAGGCCACTCCACATTTTTTTTTTTATAAATTGCTAATTATTATTATCATTATTATTACAAAGTACTAATTATTATGATCCACCTGTCATCTGTTTTTTAATAATTACAAAGAATAAATAGAATAAATAATTTTAATAATTAAAAGGAATAGCTGGAGTCGGACTCGGCTGTTGAAAAATAGAGGAGTTTGAGTCGGCCCTAAGAGGTCCGACTTTACAGCCCTGGTTTGAGTTAGTGTTAGGCTTGGTATATATAAACCTCCTTGATATTTTCCTTGTGTCATGCCTTTCCCAGTTATTTTTTTTTGTATCTATTGCTTTTTAACTCATTGCTAGTTTTATTATTTATTCTTCTAATAATTATTCAAAATGAACGTCTGTTAGTGGTTCTAAAGTCCTAAACCCTTTTTATGTTGCTTTCATTTCTTTATGTGTATGAAAGTAACAAGATTTGATTTATATGTCGATTTTTATTCACTATGTTTATTACAAAATGGTTTTGTGACTACCATTAACAAGGTGCTTAAATGTGTCTAAAACTTTATAAAGTTTGACAACATATGTGTGAAGATGAAGTCAAGGTATAGAATTTAAATCATAATTTTGAAAGTAATATAATAAAACAAATAAATTGAAGTACACAGATAACTTTCAGGCAGACTTACAATTTTGATGTTTACTTTTAATTTCCTTAAACCTTCTGTATGAATGGAGTTTACTTTATTTTTTTTTAATAAAATTAAAAAGGACACATAAAGTAGGACTAGCGAATGATGAGTAATGTTGATGATTATAAAAGATAATCATTAAGTTTTCTGAGGGTTTTAATGTTAACTTGATAGATTTATTTAAACGGGAACAGTGTACTACATGATATACTATCATATACTATATACGTGTGCTATATGATACTGAAGGTTATCTTGGCGATAACACCAAGTGAATCATCTACAGCTGAACACACAAACTCACCTTGCCCTATATGAAGCATGCTTAGACAGAAAAAATGTCCCCTAAGCAACATTACAACGAATTATGGTGATAATTTTAATACAATGGCTGTTGCAACATAGTGATTATTATGAGTCGTAAGGAGATTTTGTATTCAAAAATTCTTGTAGTATTGACTGTTTTAATATTTAAATTATTCTTTAAATTATAGGCCAAATTCATTACTTTACTTGAAATTAATAATTTATAAAACAACCAGCAGACTTGCTCGTCTTTGATGGTTTTTTTTTAAAAAAAAAATAAAGATGATACGTGGCATTGCAAAATATTATTAGAAATTAGAGAATAGTAGAAAATATTATTACTACAGCCCGTAATTTTCATTATATCTGGAGTTCTTATAAGTTTTGCAGCTTTAGATACTGCGCTGAATTTTATTTTATTCTAGACATATTCTTATTCAGTACGCGGGTAGGTAGGACTCATTTTTTAAAGCGAGGAAATTATGATAAACGCGAAACGGAATGCAAATAAAATCTTTCAATAACCTACTTGCTACACTATCAGACACCTAAAAATACCTGTATTATCTATACGGGTTTTTCCTGTATGGTAGATTGCTTTGACTGACTCATTTAAAGTTATCTTTACGTTTTATACATTAGAGAAAATATATATATATATGCATTTATTTTTAGAATATATGCATATTTTTAGGTGTCTGATACTGTAGCAAGTAGGTATTGATAGTTGATATATCTGTGTAGCTAGTCAAACACAACTTAAAAGACTATAACTTCGCTTCTACGTTGAATTTCCAATCCATTCAAATCTTATCTTTCATGTTATAAACACAAAAATCTACTGTTGAAGTTTCATCTCTCTATAACCTATTGTAGCTGAGTTTGTTTCCAAACAAAAATTTTTGGACAAACATGCAGAAATTTTTGTAAGGGTGGATTCGGTTTCTCTAATGTATTAAACGTAGAGATACCTTGAAACGAGTCGGTTCTAAGGAATGTAAGACAAAACTTTCATTCTATTTATATAGTTCTGTTCTTATTTCTCCAGGAGTAGGAGGCAACATCTATGCTAGTATTTTTTATATAGTTAATGTTATTAGGAAATTCTTTTAGTAGACGGTTTACTTTTTGATATCACAGTAGTTTTCAAGTAGTTTTCACAGTAGTAGGTTTCAAGAATATTCACTACTTCAAGTTTACCATAATGAAAATTGTTGGCCGGAAATGTTAATTGAGAAACATTCTATGAAAACAAGTTACATATTGCCCCCGAAATATCATTAACAATGCAGGAATGCAATTCCACTAACTAGAACCTATCAAACATGGCTCTTCATGAGTACTTAGTATTCCTCATGAAGAGGATCTTAAACTAGGATAACTTAACTAATAACATATCACAGACATAGCTCACTATACTATGTTAATCCTAATGACTAAGCTACCGTCGTACTTCATATTCCACCGGTTAAGACATTTAAACTATAATAATTAATATAAATAACTATATATATATATATATATACTTAAATATCTCAGTTTACTAATCCTACTTAGGGGTACATGATATTCCCCACTAAGGACAACATATAACTAATACCTAAATCATAAATATAGCAGATCCCTATATTTGCCCCAAAAGGCATATCTATAGGTATCCCCCACCTTTATTTCCAGCGTGTACCTTGCTTGTAGGTATAGCTCGCATTCCTGGAGGACGTGCCGCATGGTTTCGTTTGCATACTCACACTGGCATCCAGACTGAACTCATCCATCTCTTCTTGAACCTATGTAAATTATGACATGAAGTCACCGTGCCCCAATAAAACCTCTGTGGTCCAGTGAGCTACCGGCAAATTTTTCAGCCTCATTCTCTTCCCCATACCAGCGTCCCATCTTCGTTGCCATTCTCCAAGGCAAATTCTCCAAATTGCTTAAGCTCTTTTTGCCTACCACATTGGTCGGAGGTAACGAAAATGATCCGGTCTGAAGATATCCCTTTTTTTAGTTTAAGTTATAGTTGAGGATTGAGTTAGTCATCGCCCTTGTACCAGGAGCATTTTAGGGGATTAAGGTAGAGTGGTTAAACTCTCCTTCTACCTGGCTAATCCGAGTTAGAGAACAACTTCAATATTCTATTAGAATTATGAGTTGAATATTAGTCGAGATTGATTTAACTCTATAGATACAGAGTAAAGGGATGAACACACTTACAGTCTAATTTTTGGTTGAACCGTCATCAGGAGAGTAGTAATAGGGACACCAGGCGTACTTGCAAAGCGATGGGTCTCCAACCGTCGCTTCGCACTTGCGCTTCGTATCCATATCTCTACTCTCCTGATGACAGTTCAATTGAAAAATAGAAACTGTAAGTGTGTTCGTCTCTTTACTCTATATCAATAGTTTACTGTGAAACGTTTGTTGTCCTTTGTGCATCGTTTTCCTATTGATAATATATATATATATATATATACATATATATATATATATTTCACATGAACACGTGAAATAACAATCAATGATCAAACCACAATAAGAAAATGAGAAAGCAAGACTAAGATCTTTCAACCGTAACAAGCGGTCTTCGTCAGAGTCAAAAACCCAACTGTTTTGGGTTTTTGACTCTGACGAAGACCGCTTGTTACGGTTGAAAGATCTTAGTCTTGCTTTCTCATTTTCTTATTGTGGTTTGATCATTGATTGTTATTTCACGTGTTCATGTGAAATCTTTATATATATATATATAATAAAAGTAATACAAATCGGGGTTTTCGGTCTTTTAGCTTTAAAAACAAACTTTCAAATGCCAAACGTTTCGGTTTTAAATTATCGGTTTCAAACCCGATTTATATTACTTCTATCAGACTGTCGATACATTATTTAATTGTAATTATATATATAATTAATATAGTATGCAACGTAATCAATGTAGTAATATATAAGTAGCTAATGATATTAGTAGTTCGTGATTAATTTGCTTTGGTGTGGCTCTCTTAATTGTTAACTTATTAATAATTATATATTATACCATATTCTGAAGAGAATATCAATAAGTTTTCCGGGACCATGAGAGATTTGTTCTTGCAACATGGTCCTTAGTTAGTCATAACTTTACCAGCAGTGCTCAGAGTGCCTTTCCATTTCTTTATTATCATATATATATGTATGTTTCAATAAAATCATTTGAAGTAAATTAATTTCAGTTGATCGTGTTAGTTTGTATTAAAAATTATTAACTGCATGAAAATTAATTAATTTCGTTATTTTAAGTCAGTGAATGAATATGTGGGAGAAGATTTGACCAAATATCGTTGTAGACAGTAGATGGTTCTTTATTGGTTTGAAAATAAGCATCTTGTAGTTCAATGATAGGGGTGGGTATTCAGGGAATAGGTTATCTGTATGTCAATTGTATGATAATCCTTTAGGATAACCATTTCAGTGTCAGTGCTCAGTGTCAATGGAGGTTATATTAGATCATATTAGAATGTTCCTTTGATATTATCATTTGCTTTTGATATTAATAGGAATTATAAATTCTGTTTGAATTTGATTCGTAAGGAACACAGCTTAGTTCAAACCTTATCTCATTATCTTGCTTAATGTGTGAAATCCAATTCCCTTAAATTTCAATTCTGTATCTAAATAACTATCAGTTTGAAACCTTTAAATTTATACGACATTTTATTGTCGCTTTCCAGTTAAAGACATTAATTGCAAGGTATTGTGAAATTATTGTATAAACTGATCATCAGGTATGACAGATCTGACAGAATTAATTGTATTATCTAAGTTTTGACGGTCATTTGATGGAGTTTATATGAACATACATATGTTTATTTATATGTGAAACATGTTTGTTTCTTAAAGACTTAAAGAGGATGCCCACCTTTATTTCTCTTCTATAGGGAGAAAGTGTGGCTCATTTGGTCTTTAGTACCCATTTAAGTTTTGGGTGAGCCACAGTCCGAGTTGGTTCTTCAGAAGGTATAAATGCCTCCACAAAGTTTAAAAGAGTAAGATTCTTTACTGAGTACTGGACTCGTGCAGACTCGGGGTTGACAGGTTATGTCGTCTCTGAGACATGATGAACTTTCTCTCAAGAAACATCTAGGTTCAAGACTAATATTTGAACTTGTAATCTTCAGAACTAATGACAGGTGAGGTACCTGTTGGGCAATATCTGACCCCCCCCCCCCTCCGCCAGTTATAGAAAACATAAGAAATTTCTTTCAAATATATTATTTATTCAATTTCTCTAGTTATATTAAAGTTATGGTAGACGAATCATGATATCACAGGTGGTACTGAATGGCTGCCTCTTTTTAATGTTATGTTGCTTTTTGTAACAAACTGACATTCATGAACCTTTTATAATTAAAACTGAATAATAAATTCGTAATTTTACGTTTCTAAATGTCTAGAAGAATGGGTAAAAATTTTGATATATTTTGACTTGAAATACGATAAGAGTTTCGATGATACAACTTGCCCAAACAACATGGTTCTTTTCTTACCTTCAACTGTATATGTATTAGAATCCCAATTAGAGTGTTACCTTGAGATACGAGTTTCATGCGTTCCAGACCGGAGCTCGGATTGCAAACAATTATTTCCCCTTTTATAATAAAGGAAATAGATTTCCAACCCTTTAATCCGTTCCAACCCTTTAAGACGCTTCTAACTCACGGAATAATTCATTTGGTAACTATTATATGTACTATACAGTACAGTGTATTTGAATGTGAAACACCCTTATTACTAAAAATCTAAAATGAAAGAAATAAGTTATTAATACAATCAAAAATAAATATTGTAATAATGAATACTGCCAACTAGCGGAAAATTCTGAACTAAAAGCTCTCGACTTTCAAAAGCCGCCGCCCAATCCAAGCTCGTGTTTTAAAATTTAGTTAGTATTTCAAACAAAATTTCAGCTCAAATTTGGTCTCAGATTCCAAACAATTCGTATCTTAAGCAGCTCGTAGGTCAAGGTACCACTGCATTATAAACCCATCTTTTTTTTTTTTTTTTTTTTAAATTTAAACCGATCTCCTAGCGAGTGATAATGTCAGCCGTTTACTGGCTTTTTGTTTGATCGGTGATTCAACAGATTCTACATTGGGAGTCCTAAATTTTGCCTAACTCAAGTGCATTTCGAGTAGGGATCTTTAACGAGTACCTGACATCGTACAGACCGAGGGACGACGTACTCAAATTTATTCACCTCCAGCATAAATAAATCGAGGGCCAGGTGGGGATCGAACGCCGGACTACCAACCCTGAGGCGAGTAGTTAACCACTGAGCTAACCTGGTCCGACAAACCCGTCTATGCTTGTATTTTTTCACTTCACTCGAGTGCTTTCGGAATAACTCTATCTTAACAGAGTGACAATTAGTTGATCACTGGTGTAAAAAAAAACAGTATTGCTGATAAATAAAGATATCGAATATTTAATTGATAATAATCATCGAATAAGTTGCAAAAAATATTGATAGACTGATATGATAATCTCAATGGGAAAACACTCAATCACTTAGATGTCACTCTATGAAGATGGTGTATTCCTAAAGCGTTCCAGTGAAGTGGGGAAAATATGATGTAGGATGATTTATAATAAAATCTAATTATAATTATAATGTTATAAATATATTAAGTTTAACTTTTTATAATTATAATTTTATTATATGGTTTTCAATTATAATTATAATAGTATTTTATTTTATTTCTAATTTACTGACAACCTGTTTAGCACTAACAATAATAATACTATGCTTATATATTTATTGTTGGAGTGCCTCTCGCGTGTTTACGAAGATGTTTGGTCCATCGACACACAGATATCATCGAAGAATGCTAGTAATGGATTGAAAGGCCCTAAAAACTTGTTAATCCGTCAAAATTACATATCGATTTGTCCTTAATTAGTATACTTCAGTTATGGAAAACTATAGAGTAAGTTCAAAACCAATTTATTCAAGTTCTACTTTGTCGTTCATTGATCTTCCACCACATTGCACCATCACTTAGTAAAAATTAACTCAGTTTTATTTTAAATCTCATTAAAACGTATTGTGTAAATAATATTTAAACAAGATGTGATTTTAAAAGAGAACCTTTATTTTTTTATTTACGGATAGAATTTTTTTCATTTAGATTTAAACAACTGTAGTATTTGTTGCAACAAAATATTTTGTGTGGTTTTATTTTCCAGTGGATTTAATACTCTAGAGTGATGAAAAGTCCGGTTAATTCAAATTTTTTTCGTGGGCCATATGCAGTGCGTGCTGTTGCAACATCTGCTGGATATACTGCTCTAAGTCATGGAGATGGACAAGAAAGTAGAAATTACATGCCCATAACATTACGGATTGACTGATATAACGACATTCGTAATATAGTCAATGTATTATTCGTTCTCCGGGAGTTGTATTTCTGTAGTGGTTGGTAGGATTTGGCCTCTTGAATTAGAAGTCCGTTTGACGGTTCGGTACAAGGTCACTTACTGCTGGAAGAGGAGTGACGTTCCTAACATTCCTAATTGACAACATAACTTTTATTTCACCAATAAAGCCCTTATTACCGTTGACTACCTTTAAGAGTCCTCTATATTAGTGGAGTACTCTATTGATGAGTCATGCACTCTCAGAACATGTTTCCCCTTGCGAATTCTTATTTTTAGAGCTAGCAAATATTTCACGTTCCATTGACCAAACTGGCATCTTCATTCCCCATCTTATATTTTCTTATTAGTTAATGTTTAATTGAAGTCTAGAGGGGTGTTTTTGGGAGGGGTGGATGCGTCAATAAGGAGGGGGTGGTTTAGTAGGGCCTGCGCATTAGGGGGTTGTAGAGTTCAGTAGACTGACGTGAAGCCACAATGGATGTCTATGTGAGGTATATATCACCTATCTCGCCTCTGTCACCTGTCATGTCATTGGTGCTTATTTGAATGCATTCATAAAGCCTGCATACAAATGCATCCTTATCAATTTTATCATTCTCACCCCTTCTCCCTCATTATTTTCTAAGCCTATTTCTATTCATATTATTAAGCAATAAATATATAAACTTTGACTGCTATGTTTCAAATTAACACATTCATTTTATTCTTATACGAACTTTTAGGTTCAATATAAACGGCTACAAAAGTTACATCGCAGTAGCATTATAACAGTAACCTTTCCAATATAACCTTTTATCCTTCCTTTTTTAACCTTGGTGTAATGTACATTACAATATAAGCATTATATATTAAGGATTTTAGCAATTTTTCAAAGTACACTAAGTATGGCCTGCTTTTATACTTTATTGTAACCTTTGAAACAGTGTTCAAGGTTATATATAACCCTTAGTAACAGTCCTGCGAAGAAATGTTGATACTTTGTTTGAAGAGTATTATAATAATTAGTGTCGATACGTTATTAAGTTGATCATCATTTAGGATGAATTAAGTGTTTTGGTTATCCTTAATGCAGAATTCAAGTGAAAGCTAACTGTAGTAAACATGAATGTTTTGATAGAGGAATTCGTTCATTATCCAAATATGAATTCCTTTCCTATATTATTACTTCACACAAATAATGTCCTTTGAAATTATTTAAAATTACATACTTTTTTATTTAATATAAAAAACATCCCAAACATCAAACTTACGTTTTTATCGCTGGATATTATATCGTTTTGTTTTTTGAAATAATTTATCTCCCTACATGTACATTTACATCGAAAAATGTTTCGAAGAGAGCACTTTCATGGTCGTATGAAATTGGTCGTTTCAGAAATATGTTTTACTTCAAAATACTGAATTTGATATCCAAAAAAGATTAATTTGACTTGTAAAAGAATGAATTTCAAGTATAAAATGTTGAATTTAATTTGATAAATAGTGAATTGGATTGGAAAAGGTCAGTTTTTGATAAGGGCTTCTCCATTTGGGCATGATTGTTAAAGTCTATTTGGTTGATGAAATAATTTTGCACTACAGATTTTTTAAACACTGTGAAAGTAGTTCATTTTTACTTAGATTAACATTTGGATGAAATAAAGTGAAATATTGTTAGTGAAGTATGAGCTTTCCTTCTTTTCTTCGTATCCTCTTTACATATTTCAGTGATTTGTTTTCACTTTCTTGTTTTATTGTCTTAAAAGGTTACTTTTTGATTTTAATTTCGTGTCATTTTCAGATATCATCTAGTAGATGTTCTTTATGAACTTTCTTCACCCTGTGTAATAATTTAACCTGTTTTAACCATTGGTCGTTTGTTAACACTTACGTGTGTAGTTCTTTTTTTCTTTCTTTTTCCTTGTAAGGGGCTGAAGACTGATGAAATGCTGACTCCTCGATGGATTATTGCATCCCCCATTTTTTTTGGACTAATCCCTGTCAGGTGAATCCTGCATCCCTTAAAGAACTCAAGAGTATCCTGACAGGTTCTTTGCGTATTTTGTCAATTTCAGGTCTTATTCCTAAACTTGACATCTTGTTGTGAGCCAAGGCTTCACATTCAAATAACAAATGTTGTGCTATTTGCTCCATCATGCTGCATTTTCTACAGAGAGGTTCTTCTGTAATGATCCTTAATCTATGTAGATGTGCGTATAGTTCTAACTCCTTAAAAAGGTTAATCTGGTTATCAAGTTAGAAAGAATTAAAGTTGTTCAGACCTATTCAGTTTATGAGGCGACTGTTGAAACAGCATTTCCTTATCACCAAATAACAGGAATGCTCCCCTGTTTTTGATTTGAGCAGTCAAAAAGGTTCGTTGATATTCGTAGTTTAAACCAGCACTGTCAAAGTACTGGCCTTGAACAGGATTGATCATGGTAAAATTATCGTATTGAATTTCAAAAAAAATTCAACATTTTATAATTACCAATGAAACTGGTGAATAAAACCAGTTTCATTTGTAAAATTACAATTAAAACTGTAATTATAATTTATAATTACATATTATATGACGATGATGTTGATGATGATTATTATTATACTGGGAGCCCAGTATTTATGTGCGTAAATGCATTTCACATCCTTACCCCCCCCTCCCCCCCCAAATATAACTATAATAATTTTATAGTTATTCAAAATTAATAACGATAAACTCAAAAAACTGCAAGCCATAACCCGGAATATGACAAAAACCAATATTTCTACAAATGGTGAACATTATATCAACTCTTGGTAAACTCTTTTCACTAGTTTATTTTTTTAATTATAAATTAATTTTAAATTCTTTTTTAGTTAAGTTTAATTTCTTTTTTGTTGTAATAAAAGTCATAAATAAAATATGTGCATCGTACTTATATTTTGGGATTTTAGACACTTTACCTTGGCAAAAATGAAAGCATATGTTTTTGTGATTATGAGCAGTAATTATATTTTCTCAAATGTACTCGTTGATTTTTTTGAAACGTGAATAAAAAATTGTGAAAATAATTGTTTCTTTTGGTATTTGTTTAATTTTTCTATACAATTATGAAATGGCGATAGGAGTGCGGGGGTTGTTGTCAGACCTCTCCCTTCCCTGACACCTGAGAGGGCTTGCAGTGCGGTAGTTTGCCATTGTTTGGATGTATCAATAATACCAGTCAGGAAGACTAAACAGAGTTCTCATTAAAAGGGTACACTGGGTATCAAAATAGAAATACACAATATTATCGTCCTCAATCAACATTAATATTTTGCGACTAGAGGTTTGTTTGCATGTTTTGGAAAATGTTAGAGTAGGAAATCAAAGAAGAACAAATTCAAAGGCCTCGACTATATTTCTGATTATATGTGGATCAAGAGCCTTTCTTAATCTAGAACCAAAGAAATCCTTTTCGACTTTTAGTTCAGTTTTGCATTTTGACATTTATGGGTCCTGGCGCACAGTTTGTGCACCTCCATTTCGTCGAGCCTGAACTTGAAAAATAGTTTATAGTGCACACCTCTTATGGCTTTGGTAACTTGAAAAGGGACTATAATGGTTTATGCCTTAATTAGGTTGCAAGGCTAGCGGGTAGCGTGTTAGTATTCCTCACTGTTATTTACCTTTGAACGGAAACGTTTGTTGCAATTTAGCGACAGTTTGTCCGTAATCAGTAGTTATACAACCCCATGCGGTAGGTAGGACCTCCTGTCGACGGAAAGCATACACATTTCAGAAAATTTGTAAAATTACACTATATTTCAACAACATAATTATTTAGACAATCTAAACAAAATTTTGACATGTGGAAATATGAAAATGAAAGAAATTTTTAAGTCATTTAAAAAATTAATCATTAATTTTTTATGATTAATTTATTTTCATATGGTTTAATAATTTATTAATTTCTTTTAATAATTGTTACAACTGATACTAATAATTTTACATAAAAATGACCTATGTCTGGTCTTTTAATAACTAAAGAGTTAAAATGAAATAATACATATATCTGTTCTAACCTATTAAACATTTGAAAGTGCGTGGCTGCGAGGCTGAAGAGTCAGGTTTTTGTAGAACAGGAACACTTATTAACCCTGGTTGGATAGCTAGTTGTGTATCTACATTTTGTACGGCTGGTTGACTAGAGTTGTCTTAATTTTTTTATTTTAATTAAAAGACGGAGGGAGTATAATTAAGCTGGTTGCTCTTTTTTTTATGAATGTAAATAGAATTGCTAGTTTTTTAGAGGTTTGACAATTTTTTAATCTTGTTGTTGAAATAATGTTCATCATACACGTACCAGTGTCCATTTTTCACCATTATTTTCTCAAAGAAGACAGTTGTGCTAATATAAAATGTACTTTGGTCACACACCTGTATAGTGCATAACCAACCCTTAAGTAGTGTCAACCCTGTTCCTGTTTCTTTGTTTTTCGTAAACCTTTCTCTGATGTTTTGTTCTATGGTATTTAGAGGTTTTTGAAGTAAAGTACTCCAGAAACATCTGAATAATGTTGTGGTTGCAGAAACATCCAACCACCAATGAATATTTCCATGCGCATCAGTGCATGTCGGAGGTAGTAGTTCCGGACCAGAGGCCTGCTAAAAATGTCCATCGCACTGTTTTTGTTAGGGTGAATAAACATTGTCAAGAATGGAGACGTCAGTCTGTCAGGAGATGGAGCCGTATTCGTGGTCATATGGTCTTGCGGCTTTGTATTGTCTGAAATACAGCATAATTTAGAAGTCATCAGGTCGTCATATTTAGCTCAGGTCAGAAACTATTGGGACTCGTGGGATTGGGAAATGTTGGGAGTTGGATTTAGTTCCCGAACAAGGAGATTTGGATGGGTGGACATTTTTTGTCTTCATTGGTAGCAAGTCGAGAAATGTAGCAATCAATAGATTCTCAACTCAGATCATGTTGAATAAAAGACATTTCATGCATACCATGGAGCCCTAGGATAATGCGGAGACATTTATTCTTTACTATATGGATGCAGTTCTTGTTCGTGAGCGCCGCTCCAAACGGGACTGAACATCCATATATCGTAGTTAAAGAAATGACCGCCCCGTAGACAAGGTCCTTCACTGATTCTGGAGTATTAGATTTTCTTACTGGTTTTAAACCTGTCATGTAACTACACACCAGTTTTTTAAAGGTGTGTATTTTTTATTTCTATCACAGGTAGCACTTAAATTTTGTCAGGCCAACTTTTCACTAAATGTTCAATTAAATAAAACAGACAACTTCAAGGAAAGTAATGAAATACTATAGACATGGTGATCTTAGATCATTTTGAATCAAAATCGCAACTCTAGTGAACTTATGTAGTGAGCAGATTCAGTTGTAACTTTTGCCAAATGTTTCTGCAACTACAACATTCTTCAGATGTTTATGGGGTATTTTAGTTCACCCGACCGCATTAAGACGTATCTAGGATTCTTTGCCGATAACACTGCAGTGGACAAAAGGTACTCCAATGTAAATTATGCCACCAGAAAATTACAAAATATCTTTGTAATTTAGTTCCCGAACAAGTAATTTTGTTCCTCTCTCGATTTGAGGATGAAACAAAGATTGCACATTAGGAATATTCCCAGCTTTGATTTACTCCGGAGATGTTGCCTGAATGACAATCTGGAATCTAATATGAGACCCAGATATTTTACTTGTGTTTTGTATGGTATGACTTGATCTCCAATAAAAACAGGAGCTGAAAGAGGAGGTGTGCCTTTACAGAAATGAATATGGGCGCTCTGTTGGGCTCAGAGATAATTTCAAGGTTGTGAAGCAGTGCAAGGCCCCATCAAAGATATTTTGTAATTTTCTGGTGGCATAATTTACATTGGAGTACCTTTTGTCCACTGCAGTGTTATCGGCAAAGAATCCTAGATACGTCTTAATGCGGTCGGGTGAACTAAAATACCCCATAAACATCTGAAGAATGTTGTAGTTGCAGAAACATTTGGCAAAAGTTACAACTGAATCTGCTCACTACATAAGTTCACTAGAGTTGCGATTTTGATTCAAAATGATCTAAGATCACCATGTCTATAGTATTTCATTACTTTCCTTGAAGTTGTCTGTTTTATTTAATTGAACATTTAGTGAAAAGTTGGCCTGACAAAATTTAAGTGCTACCTGTGATAGAAATAAAAAATACACACCTTTAAAAAACTGGCGTGTAGTTACATGACAGGTTTAAAACCAGTAAGAAAATCTAAAAAAATATCCACAAAAAGGCTAAGAAGAAATAAAAATCTATTTTTATTTCTTTGTTTAATTAAATGGAAGAAAGTTTGTATTTTACTGCATTGTGAAATTGTAGATGTAGATTAAAGAGAGGTGGTTGTCAGGTAAATATTACTCTGTTGGAGGATATGGGCTTAATATCCGGGGATATTAAAGGCAGAATATTTGAGCTGGGTTGTGGTTTGATGAAATCAGGCCTACATACTGGCAAGAAAACCAGATGCTTTATTAAACCCACCTCAGCCCTTTAATATCTCATTGTCTCATTCCCAAGGAAATCTTTACTTATTAAACCATAATAATTATAATTACATTCCTTCTTTTCAGTATTTTTTTTTAATGGGTAAAGTGAACAAACTATTATTATTTCAAAGAGAACTATACATTTTGAACAGTCTAGATTTATGTGACATTATAGTTTGTTACAAAGTAAAATATTTGCACAGTTCATTTAGTAATTAATTTTTGTTCTTTATTTTAACACCAAAAGAAAATTAAAAAATAATATTTCTATCTAAGTGAACATATATAATGGAATGTAATAAAACTTAAATATGAGTTTCAACAGAACGCAAAGCGAACGAATGAAATACAGACAGATAACTCTTTTTCAATATTTTAACCTCCTTTAAGATAAATGTTTTTTTTTTTAAAAAAAAAAACCAATGTGATTAATATAACAACTTTTTCTTTTCTTATTACTTTTGATATATATATTCGTAAAATATATTCGTAAATTTTGGTAGCAGTCCTTCTTTGACACACACATTATGGAAAATGACACCAAATTTAGCTGATACCTGTTTCTTAACAAGTTTCTCAGTTTTTCTAAATAACACTCTCGTTATTTCGTCTACACAATAAAGTACATCTCCTATGGTCGACAGGTTTCGAATGATCAACATTCATCATCAGGACGTGAATAAGATCTAAGGTGAAATATCTAGTTTATTATATACATGGAGAAGTTAGAAGGGTTGTTTTCCATAAAGTTTAAGAAATGGTGGGTGTTACATATATATATGTATAAACAAACAATGATTAAACCACAATATGAAATGGGGAAAAAAAAAAAGACTAAGATCTTTCAACAACAACAAGCGGTCTTCGTCAGAGTCAAAACGTTGGGTTTTGACTCTGATGAAGACCGCTTGTTGTTGTTGAAAGATCTTAGTCTTTTTTTCCCCATTTCATATTGTGGTTTGATCATTGATTGTTATTTCACGTGTTTATGTGAAATCTTTTTATATATGTATATATAGGTACATTTTGGAAGCAGTCCTTCATTTAAGCAGGTTCGATTAAATGTTACGCCGTATTTACGATTAATTAGTTCCTTGTGTACTTTTCAAGGGACCGGAATAATCTTCTAACAATATATTCTATATATAACAATATATATATATAATATATATAACAATATATTCTAACAATAGAATTTTTAAACAATAGAATATTGTTTTGGGATAGAAAATTACGAAGGTTGGGTGGTCTGTAGGATAGGCGTGGGAGCTTAGCCCTTTTGCCGATGCGTCTACAATGTGCTTGGTTCCCCTCTCTCTTTTCTCCTGGAGACGGATTGTCCGAAAATTTGAGTTTGTAAGTGTGTTTCTTTACTCTGTGTGCTTTTTTGAAACATACTTTGCTTGATTTTGAACTTCTGTATATATAAATATGATCAAACAACAATATGGAATGGGGAAAAAAATACTAAGATCTTTCAACTGTAACAAGCGGTCTTCGTCAGAGTCAAAACCCAAGTTTTTAGTCCGCCTTTTCCTAATTTGATGTTCATAGATATAATGTGATTGAGATTCGTTGAAAGATCGAAATGAGCTCTTGTCGTGTCTGTTTTCTTTTGAAGATTCCATTAGTCCTTTCGAACCGTTTCTGTTTTGTAAAACATACAGAACTAAATATATAATACATGATTATCGAAAACGTTCAACGAACTAAGTTTGTTCTAACAAATGATTCAAACGAACAGTTCGTAGACTCTCATTTCATCACCCTCTTAGTGGCTATGGATGTTAGAATGTCGTTGTGAGTTTTTGTGTTTTCCCTCTGTGATTTTATTATATATATATATATAATATTAATAATAATATATATATATAATAATAATATTTTTCAACCAAAATACGAGAAACTGGTATTCGCCAGTCATATCTGAACTTCAAGTTCAAGTGAACTTGACATGAACAGTTGTTTTGGTTGATTTGTTGGTTTGGTTTCCCTCTGTGATTTTATTATATATATGTTCTATTAAAACCTATGCCTATTTCAATTTTGAAAAAAATATATATATATATATATATATATATATATAATATATATAATAATATTTTTCAACCAAAATAACTGGTATTCGCCAGAGTCACATCTGAACTTCAAGTTCAAGTGAAGTTTAGATATTCATTTTTATTGTGAAATCTGGTTATGAATATTGATACAATAAAGAGGGAAATAGCCTAAATTTGAGCATACCATATTAGTTTTGAGTCTTTTTTATTTAACAGCCCTTTATGTGCTGTTCCTTGTTGCCATTGGAGGATTTAGTTTTCAATTATGTCATGGGGTTCTCAATCAACTAATTTCTGTTTGGTATAATGCTTTGAAGTTTGTTGATTCATTAAACAAATTGTTGTTTGTTTGCATGATCATTAGCTTGCATATTCATCCAGTTCACAGAGTTGTTTAGCATACACTAGTCTTTACTTTCTGTTCTTGGAATAGTTCTTTTTCTAGTAATCTTAACAAATTAAAAAAAAAATGATTAACATTTTCACTGTTAATATTGAAAAACATAATATTAGCTATCCTTTTTAAATTGAGAATGAAGATTACAAATTATATATATCAATTCCTTTATTCATTATATTGTTACTATCATCTACCTTATTGACTTTCAAAAATAACGTTTTTTTTAATCGTCTATGAATAAAAGGTGAACGATTTTATTTGATGATCTAGTACTATTTTGTATAGTTCAAATTTTAATGCATTGGTTCTGTGATGGTTTCAGGAAATTTATTACTTAATGAATTGAATTGCGAATAGATATGGCAAAGGAAGTTTCTAAACGCATGGTTTCGGGTTGTGTAGCAAATGATTAGATGTCTACTTTTCAAGGATATCTTGCCAATGAGATATATGTCATATTACTCTCTGTAGAAATCGCATTCTTACAGCAATCAGAATGTTTTGAATACCTGAATGGTAAGTCACTGCTACATGATTTTGAACATATTTTGACATAGACTTTTAATATCTAACTTCTTTGATAGAAGTTTAATAGACTTTTACAGAGAAGGTAAGGAGAAGGAATGTGTTTATGTGATCAAGGTATGCTCACAATACCTTGATTGTGCTGTACTATCATATGTGCTCTACTATAAAATGGTCGAACAACCTATATTGGGGTGGAAGAAACAAACATTTTAAACATTCAGGCTAAAATTTTATTGTCTTACGAGTTTATAGTATATTAATTATAAAAAAAGACTCATGTTATATACATTGCAATAATAACAATGTAATAGTAATAATGTAAAATGAGTTTATTATAGTATCGTATTTTTTAATGTAACAATATTAGCTTATTTCTCTGTAACCGATATTATTATCAAAACATACTACTGGAAGTATCCTCTTACACCATAGAATAAAACTACTATCCTATAAACCTGTAGATCCATCCTGTAAGAGGTTCACGTAGAATCTTCTCGCCAAAGCAGTTAATAACTTAGTTATTCAGTCTGTAGATTAGGTTTTATGTGTTTTCAATATCCAATATTATCTGCAATTATTTGTATTTTAGATGAAACCTGGGAATGACGCAAAGTTTAAAACGGGTAGTTACTTATAAACTGAATTAATGTGGAAACTTTATTCAATAGGTTTTTATTCCCTTATTTAGTATATAAGACGATAAGAGGTTTTACAACTTGCTTTTTTTTTTTTCAAAAATATTCAAAAAAATTACATTTCTTCAAAAAAAATATATTCTTCATTACATTTAACAAATCCTTGTTCCATATTTTACCATGATTTTGATTAGTGTATTGTTTGCTCATTTTGTTTCCTCTTTTTAAAAGCTCACATGTTCATTAATCCTATTGCGCCGTGTTCTTTATCCCACTAAGAGTTATTGCGTCCCATATAATCTATTTCTGGCCTAAATGTGTTTTATAGCGTTCTTTCAAGCAGATATTAATGGAAGCAACAAGTAATTCTGATATATGGTTTTTGCGACAGGTTAAGGGAATTGCTTCTTATCGATTGTGCTTTTCATTTCCCGTTTCAGACGATGATACATTTATTTAGATATTTTTCTTCGATTTCATTATTACGACTATATTAAGAAGATTTTATGGATTTTATACACTGTTCGTCTCTCTTTATGTCTCTTTCTCTTCCTAGAGTAAAATAGTATGCACGGCTCTTTATTATTTGTTATGCATTTGTAATAAGTTTGCCATGATCTCCTGTAGTTTTTTGACTTTTTGACTATCGGATCTTTTACTGAATTCACATTTTTCCAAGGTTTCCTGTATCAAATTTGAACAAGTGCTACAAGATTTTTGCAAAATTTATTAGTAAATTAATTAAAAAACATTTTAGATTAGAAAAAACTTTAGTGCAACTAATAGTTAAGAGGCTGTATACATAACATAACACACAATACATAAATAACATTGTGAATATATAACTTGAGGGTTTAACTTGAATATATAACATAAATGAGGTTTTTAAACAGTGATCCGTCGAAATATTTCGTTGGCCTTCCCAGTTATTATTATTTCAAACAGAAACATTCGAAAACAATCCCGGAATAAATACTGATGGGTGTTTTTGTTAACACAACTTCTGGATTTCATTTACAAGTGAAGTCGTGAAAAGAAATAGAATCCCCTTAGTGCTTGCCCAGTTATTTATTATGAAAAGGGATGACCGTCTGGACGGAAAAAACCCAGTGTGCTCTAACGTTTTACAGCAAAGAACCAAGGTTTCTGTGTGACAATGTGAGTCCGCTTTATATCTTTAAATACAACATTACTGGCTAATTTCTCTATAATGTAATTTGTTTATCAGCACTATTAATTGAACAGAATGAAACTAATTATATCGCAAAATAAAACGCTCATGCTGTAGGTTTTAACTTGTAATATTAACTAATAAATTTGGAAGTAATTTGATACAAGCTCATGTCTGGACTCTAAAGTGGGCAAACATTGCTATTTATTTGAGAAACTTGGAATCCTCCGCACTTGAAAGTGTATTCATTTGGTTCTCGGACAATTAGATATACAATTCCCTTCGAGTAAATTAGAACACTCTGTTAAGAAACGTCTCTTCGAAGACTTCAATTATTTACAGGTATTTTGTTGAACTGCAGTAAGCATATGTGTGCCTTATAAGCACCAAACAATTTTTTTTTTATAATTCTGTTCAAACCAGAGAATAAAGTATCATTTGTTAAAGGTATTTTTACTGCGTGTAATAAATGCCCAGCAATAAAGTTAGTAAATACAGTTAATATTATTATATTTACAAAGAATTTTCACTAGTTTTCTAAAAGAAAACGCAACTGAAAAGGATTAATTTAATCATTATGATTTTCATATAGTAATTTATTTGAAACACCGTTTTTACCAATATTTCCCCATTTATAAGATTTTTACAAGTCAGCTTATGCAAAATATACTGAACTAACATTTTGTTAATTTAGCCAGTGCTATGTAATATAATTTGGTGTTTTTTTTAATTAACCTAGAATTTCTCCTTAGTTATTTTTTTCATAAATTTCTCAATTCCCTACCATCTTATCAGTGGTTAAAAATAAATACAAGGGTATGTTAGAAGAGGAAGAAGTGGAACTCATACTCAATTCGGATGAATATTGACTCTTTCATTTGAACTGTGTGTCGCATATGAGATTGACGTGACCTTTCAAAAGTGAAATCACTAGTGCTTTTTGTTGTTTGCAGAAAACGTGTGACAGTTGATGTCTGTAGTAAATCTCTGCTTTGAACGAACATTCCATTAAATTATTTTACTGATTGGACAGTAGCACCTATATATTAATTTTTTTTTTCAGGATAGTGATGTTGATGAAGAAGATCACTACTTCTTCGTGAATGGCAATAATTCTGTCCACGCATGTAAAGAGCACTAATTGTGGCCAAAAAGTTAGCACTCAAAGTCCAAAAGTGTTAGTCTCAAACAGTCTGATCACTACCTCGCGTAGAATTACAGCGAAGTATACGACCTTCTCAAGAAGGAACACAAGTTTTTTTGTTGCAATGCAATCATTATTTATAAATTTATACCTTGGCGTTTCTATTGATCACGACTCTGTTCATTAACTATTCCAGTAAGAGTTACTGTCACTTTCCGAGTTTATGGAAACAGTTTTCGCCTATTTGGAGTAAGTTCACCCTCAGCATATCAGTAAGTTCTACTAAACACATAAAGCTTTACCAAATCTCTATTTCCTTTAGTATAGATATTGGAGTAAGTGGTGTTCCAAGTTTTATGTATATTAATCAATGTTAAAAGTTCGTTTTATTTTCCTCTACGGTGTTTCAGATATGTTTTTTTTCCAAGGGGTTTTTGGCCTTGATGGAGCAAACGTCACACCCACCTTACGGTCAGTGAATATAGGCTGCTATATTATTTTGAAAATCTGTCCCTACTTTTGCCTAAGATTAATTTAAATATAGTCTAGCATCATTTAGTCAACATTTTGAAACTATTTTTCCAATGATTATATAATCATGTTACAAGTATTTAAAGAATCTAAGCAAGTAAAGAAGTTCAAGGCTTTCAACTTCTCAAACCACTATTGTAAAAATGTACGAAAAAGAATTTAAGAAGGTGAAAAAGGTATAAAGTAATAAATAAAAGCAGTAATTCATAGGTAAATGGTTTGAATTTCAATTCTTTGCTGGAGCATATCAGAGAGAGAGAAAGTGCGTACGAAAGTGGAAGAGGGTAGAACAGGAGCCGGTGCTAAATGCAATATATGCTCCCTAATTCTGGTACTTTTTTCATTAACCTAGAATTTTTCCTTGGTTCATTTTTTCATATATCCCTCATTTCCTTACTTTCTTATCAGTTTTTGATCATTTTCGATTGAATTTATTCCTCCCTCTTGTGACTCAGTTCATTTCATTTTCCTTTCTCTTTCCTGTTCACTCTCCATACTTTACTAACTTCCCTCTGGGTTGATTCAATTTTTTCCCCTGGTAGAATTCTCTCCGGTATTGGTTTTCTGAGTTTATGGAGAGAATTAAAGCGAGGCACTAAAATCCATCCAGTTACGCCGCTCTGTCAATTAATTCCAATTCACTCTGCCCGTCAAATTACCATTTCCTTATTGAAGCCACAATGTCTCTATTTCCTTTGGTAAACCTCTAATCTGTTGCGAATGATGCTGAAAATAGATAAATTACCTTTTTCGTTATCCTGCTTTGGAAATTCCATATAATTTTTGTTATTATATTTTTTTTATAAATACCTATTAAATAAATTACATGAAATATCTAATAAAAAAATCATATGTTCTCATTAGTATCTTTTCATTTTATTTAATAAGTAATAAATTAAAAATAATCGCTGAGATTAAATTCTGAACTGCTCAAAATGTGTTACAATTTTTTACAAAAATGAATTGAAATGATGTTGTTAAACAATCAAAATTTATGAACTTCGTTATATTTGAAGAATGTAATTGTATCTTTGAATTTAGGTTGTGTAAGATTTTTCATGACTTGTTCTGGGCCATGTTAAATCCACTAATCATGTTTCTCTCTGATAAGTTTTAACTTACGTATAAAACAACAAATGGGGCACCGGTTTTGGAAGTTTGCTTCATGTAAACTTCCTGTGCTGTTTGATGAGTACAAAGTACCACCAGTAATATGATGGAATTTTTCGTATCATTGAACAAAAAATTTCTTAAATGACCTTTTTATGTTGGAGTAGTAACAAACCATGCTATATCTAATAATAATGCAAGTTTTCAAATAAATTTGTTTGCCGAAAAATGGATCACTCATGACATTCATTCTTAGAAACAACCAGTTGATCTATATTAGCCATCGTTTTCGAAACTGGTTTGATCAACATCACTTTCGGAGTGCTTTCTGAATATTTATCTACTCTTTTTTACTTTACAAAAATAAAATATTGTAATCATGGAAACAATATATTGTGACATTCTGAGTGATTCGTTTGACTGGATTGCTAACATTTTTTTATGATTACTCTGTGTATGTGGGTGAGCTGTGCCAAAAATATCACGAATTAATACAGACAGCATTATTTTTACAGGAAATTGTCAAATGTCTTAATTAATTCTTAGTTAGAAATTTTTTTTTTAGTTTTTGGGATATAGAATTATTTTATTTTGCATTGTGTCAAAGTAGTCATATTTTCTTTCCGTCTCCTAGAAATTGTAAAGAATTGAAACGTTGTATATTCATCATATAGCATTATTAAAAATACATTAGCAAGCACTTAAGTAAACAACTCTAAACTTCTACAATCGACTTCTTGGATTTATAAACTTTAAACATTAAACTTAAAAGTTATTAAACTTCTTGGATGGAAAATTTAATTTATAAAAAATGAAATGTCAGCAAAATATACCTAGTGTCAGTAGGATAAAAAAAAACTTGCAAAATAAAAAGAAATCTTTGAATTGGCAATGCATTTGAAAAGCATCTAATAAAAATAAAGAATATTTTGTGAATAAAGTCCGGTAAGCCAGGAAAAAGAGTAAATGTTTATCTTTAGTATGCAACACTGTTTGGGGGCCAACAGAGTTTTGGCAGTATATAGATGTAACGCTAAAACAAATACGTTTTGGCTAATGTTTGTAGTCTTCTCAACGTAAAATGTATTCATTTTGGAGAACTAAACCACCCTTAAAACACATGTCAAAATTCATAATATAGCATATATTTATTCTCAGACATATTAAAATTAGGGTGGGCAAACAAACTAGGGTTTTTTTTTATCTACGCAAAATTTATAATTTTATTTGTTATTTTATGTTTAACTTTTGTTCCTTCAGTGTGACTGAAGTGTCAATGAATTGCCAATAAACAAAAATAGCAAAAACCAATGACAATTAAACAATGACGATTATAAAAACCAGTCAAATCAAGTACTAACAGTGAATTGTAAATAGGAACAATTTATATGATTTATGTAGTCAAGTAGACCACATAAATTAAACTTTAAACTTGGAAAGAGAAAACAAGAACAGAAACATATAATAAATTATATCCTTTTATGATATTTTTATTCATTAAAATAATGACATATTTTTGTGCCTAAATGTTAATATACATTCCCACAAATGTGGTATTTATACGGTTTATTTCTTTGATATTTATAGGATCGATAGGATGCAAATAGAATTAGTAACTTAATCAAATTTTAAATAGATTCTACTTATAGTAAAGTGACTTGAACTGGACGAAAAGTCTATTACCTTCCTTATCGAAGTTACGTATGAGAAATGTTAGCTAAATCAAATCTGCCCCGTCAGGAGTGTTTAAATTCTGTAGTTAAACTCCAGCCAGCAGGTGGGGTTTCTACAGGAGGTGGTAAAGCATGCGCTATTTAGGCCAAACTAAGACCCTCTATATATTTAAGCCTCGTAAAAGCCTTGGGGGAACACAAACTAACTTCGCTCTGCCTAATGATGCTACATGTCTGAAATACATACTCCTTATTTTCCTGCAAACTCCTTTGTGAAACATCTTTACGAAATTGTGTTAATTTAATTTCTTACTGCTTTAGTAGTAAAATGAAAAAAAAAAGTTTTTTTTAAAAAATGGAACAGTCTGTTCGGACAAAATATCGAACGATTTAAAGAAAAAGACACGTAGATACAATACACAACTCGCTTCAATATTTCGTCCTCATCGTCATCAGGAGAAGAAGAAGAAGATGAGTTTTGCTCGGCTGGCAAACAGTATTCACTCTTCTACTCCTCCTCCTTCTCCTGATGACGACAAGGTTCGAAATATTGAAATGAGTTGTGTATTGTTTCTGCGTGTCCTTTTCTTTAAATCGCTTGATATTTGTTTAGTCTTTTAAAAAGATTTCGTATGTTTATATCTAAACATCGTTATCATTCGTAGGTATATAACAAATTGGGTGTAGTCCGCCTGGGTACCAGGAGGCGGAGTTTTGAGAGTAAAATAAAATGTAGGAAATAGAAAATAAAATCTCCGGGGTACTGGGTAATACAATAAGACTTGCTGATAAATATTGATTACCTTCCACATTGTACTGCTGTAGCGTATACTTATGAGTTTGTACATCCCAGGATCGGAAAATGTAGTACAGTCGACCCTCGAATTTCCGTACTAAGAAAGATAGAGGCAGGTCCACTAACAGTGAAGTCCTGAAATTGGTAACACTGGTGAGTGGTAGCCTAATGGTGGGTAGTGTAAGCATAGGAGAAGGGAGGATAGTTAGGTTATCTCTGTCTCACCTTGCCTTAAATCACAATTATCAAATACAGGTGGCTACAGTTAGTTTATGTTTATTATACATTAAAATACGTAAAATAATAATACTGTTTATGTATAATAAGGTATAGTTTGCTTAAGATAACGAAATTGGAATAGCCTAGGCTACCCGGTCTCACTCTGCCCTCATTGTTAATTACCAATACCCAGATAATAATTTATGCCATTCGGAAGAAATAAAAAGTACGGAAACTTGAAAGCACGATTTCTATAAATACGGAAACTCGAGGATCGAGTGTGTTGAAGTTTAGATGAATGCAATGAGAGCTCTCCGTTTATTATAACTATGGTCCTCTACCTGTAATATAAGGTAAAAAAAGATAGTATAGTCTTGAGTGCTTAGTCCTTTAGTACTGTTTTAAGTACATACTTAAGTGATTTCTTACCATGTTTAATGTTCATACTCTGTTAGGTTGTTTCTTTTTGGTTCGATGTTTGAAGAAGAAAAATTAGGTTCAGATTTGAAACAGAACAGTTAAAGAATAGTAAAAACTGTGCATTTTCATGTAATTTCACACTTAATAGCAGGAATAACCCAATTCTATAAAAACTATTAATTCAAAATAGTACATTTTGTTTTGATAGGTGAAACAATTGAAGAGATAGATGGCCAATTTTCTGGGAAAACGTTGAACCTAGACACAGGCTACAGCCAGTAATGACGAATCACTTCGTCGAAAATCATGCATTCCTGATAACAGGAAATTTATAAGGATAGCGGCAAAACCGATTAAAGTGTAGGCTGCTCTTTCATCCATTATGAGAATAATTCAGTCACCAGTGGAAAGAAATATCGCCTTCCTGGAGAATGCTATCCCTACACATGTTTGAACATCTGGCCAAACTCTAAACAAAACTTTTCCCCAATAACCTGGAAAATGGCTCATTCTACCCCCCACATGGTGAAGTTAAGAATTACCACAACAATTTGTCAAGTACAAATGTAATCATAAATGTAATGGAACACAGCACTAAAGTATAAACATATCATACCCATAGAACCTAATTATAGAGACCCAGTGTCTTGCGTGTTTGGCTTTGGACTGGTGGATTTTGCTTCGGTTCTTACTTGGGCCCTCGATTTTTTTATGCGGGAAGTGGAAATCTGAGCACATCGTCCAAGGAGAGAAAGTTAAGCCGTCGCGTCGGTCCCGAGCCTGCACGATATCAAGTACTTGTTGAAGATACCTGCTCTAAATAAACTTGATTTAGGAAAAATTTAGTATTCCCAGTGTAAAATCATTAAAGAGATGCAATATTCCCTTGAGGAATGAGCGTCAGAGGTGTAGCTTTCTAGCAACCCCTAAAAAAATGATGTATATCTTTGTAGGATGAAGGATAGAGACGAATGCCCTGCTTCCATTTAGAGACGGGGACTATTCTTCAAGATTATCCAATTACGATAACAATGTAAGAGAAAACTTCATTCTAACCTCTATATGTATTCATGTATCGTCATTATTATTTAGGGTGTTAAAGAAACTCCTAATGGAGCGAATGAAACTGAAGTGCTTCAGACATATTTTATGGAGAAAATAAGAGAAATTATTTTCTTTTCTGTTATTATTTTACCTTTATTTTTCACAAAATTACTTTCACTGTTTGACTCTCATTGTAAATATTTAATTTAACTTCCCTACGTTTCCTTTGATATACAAATTTATAACTTTTTGGTATATATTTGGTACATTAAGCAGATATGATGTCATCTTTTGAGTGTTGAAATGTTTAATTAAATATGATATTCGAGTTTAGATTTTACATGTTGGCTGTTAATCCACTAGAGCAGAAGTTTATTCTGTCATATGCTGATTTTATTCTTTTTATAACGAAGTGACAGTAATTTTTTGAGAATGATGAATATAATTCTAATAAGTTCAGATTTCTGTTTCTGTTTCTATGAGTAGTTGAAATAAATATTGCAATTCCTTGATCAAATACAAAATGACAAGAAGATTGATATATTTTCTTCCTGATTTCTTTCGTGAAGGTACTCATGCATTTTAAGAGGACAATAATTAAAAGAAATAAACATACACTACAGAAATACAAAATAAACAAAGCAATGCCTTGTTGTTTATAATTGTTAAACGCCCCAGATCTGTATTTAATGTGACTTTAAGACTGATGAATCGTTATTGAAAGGGAGACTTGAGTTATTAAGTCAATCGGTTACCTATCTCAGGTCAGGTCTGTCGGCTACCATTTCCGTCGCGTTTTCGCGTCTGATCGTGCCTTGCATACTTATTACCCTGCTCAAATTATTACAAATTCAAATAGAAACTTAGAACGTGATTTTAACTCAAATTAGTGTTTTCTTTTCAGTTATTTCCTTTGGTAATAATTGTTTCTCTAATGATGAAGAACTTGTGTTCCGTCATTGGAATTCATGAATTGTAACCGAGAAATCTTTAACTCTATTTTTTTCTTTTTCTATAATCTGGAAAGCATTTGGTCATTAAGTATTGTTTGGTCATTAAGTATTGTTTGGTCATCAATATTTAAATATTTATCAATATAAATGATCAAACCATAATATGGAATGGGAAAAAAAGACTAAGATCTTTCAACCGTAACAAGCGGTCTTCGTCAGATGGGTTTTGACTCTGACGAAGACCGCTTGTTATGGTTGAAAGATCTTAGTCTTTTTTTCCCCATTTCATACTGTGGTTTAATCATTGTTTTGTTATTTCGCGTCTTTATGTGAAATCTTGCTATTATTATTAATGTAAGTGTTTATTCATCATTGAGTAAGTATCATTGCTTAAATATTTTTTATTTAATTTATTTACGGCACTTTCAGTGTACAATTTAAGAAGTTAAATTTGGTATTCCTAACAACATCTATTGTATTCACAATAATACCATTTCATATTAAATAGTAAAGAATGACTTATATAATTGTCTAACAAAATCCAACTGTCATCAGAAAACTAACTGACTTTTGAATGTACGCAGTTGTACTGGGTGTGATTTTTTGGGTTTCCTACATTGTTGATTGTGAAAAATTGGGAATATATTTTTTCAATAATACGAGACAAAAGTCATGACAAGCAAGTGTATGAAGAAATTTGAAGATATCTTGTTCGGTTTGTTGATTTACAGGAAGTACCACGTTTGTAGAAGAAGCAAGAGTTTTGCTTCTTATGTTAATTCGAACTGTTTCTACCTATGATTTTATGATTTTTAATGCCTATTCGTAATGATTCTACCTGTTTGTTGATGGAAACACAATGTCACAATGGTTATATCTTATGCAGTACATAAATGACTATAATTGTATTTGATATTTTGAATTTTGTTGTGATTACAATGTACAAGCTTTAGTCTGGTAACATCTATTTAGACTGGTAGCATTGACTAATCTATGTATGTCTGATGTATGTATGATGTACCAGTAATGTTACTAATAAAAGAAAACTGAAGTGTCAAATTATGTTTTGTGTTCTAAGGTAGTGCAATCAGTTATTATGTGGTATTTACTCAGTGTAAGATAAAAAAACCAATGAAATAGTCTCCACATATAGAAATTTAATAGTATAAACAATGCGTTTCAAACACTTGGTGTTCATCTTCAGGCATTAACGAAAAAAATACAATGTCATCAGAGTGATATTTATAGTAAAGTAAATTTACTTTATACACAGATAACTCTCTGATGACATTGTATTTCTTTAGTTAATGCCTGAAGAAGAACACTATGTGTTCTAAACGCGTTGTTTATACTATTAAATTTCTATATGTGGAGACTATTTCCTTAACTTTTTACCCTATTTTTCGTGCTTCTATAAGTTGCAGAATTTTATTAAACTACATTACTTTTAATTTTTGATAGTGTTTCTAGTTACTTCAATTTCGTTTTCTCAGCTGATTACTGTTGTTATTGTTGAGGGTTGAAGTTGTTCTTAAGTCGCTCTATCATCATAAAATGTGTTTATAGTCTTTATGACGTTTAGTTTGTAAATCACCTACTAGTCAGAGTTTGTCTGAATCTCTTTGTCGATTAGGAGAAGTGATTATATCACAAGCACAACAGATTACAGCATTATGATATACTGGCGTTGACCATAGCAGCTATTTTAATAATTTTGGAAAAGGATTTTCATTTGGTAATGATTAGAAAAGTGAATTGCATTCCGCATACTTTTACAGAGTCGTTCATAAAAACTTGATGTTTCTTTTTTTACGTGGCAATATGGTTTTTTTAAAATTCTGCTGTGAATCACTTTTAGTTCTTTTATTTCGGGAGAATACTTTCCTGGGTATATCCTTTTTTCTTTTTTTCCCCCCTTGGTCCACCCACTCGTAACTGAAGTATATTGAGAAAGCCTTATAAGTTTTCAATTAGGTGTATTCCGGTTAAAGTTGTATAGAGTCTCTATCGAGGGTTGGCGGTCTCCACAAATATTGTATTTAACCTTTTTGAGTTGGCTCTGGCTCCTGCTTAAAGGTTGTTCCTTGAATAATGCAAACTACACCCCTTCCACAAATGCTACCCCGATTCAAAACAAATCTTATATTCACCCTATCTCTGCTTCCTTATTTTCTGTCTTTGTCTCACCCATTAATAATTCCCTTTTGAAGTAATATTTCTTCTTTCTTCAGACTTGTCTGATTAATGTATGTCTGTTGTTCACATATACTTAATCTTGTTTTCTTTTTCTTTTCCAACCTCTTTCTTTAAACTTATAAATAGTCGCATCTTTTTCAATTATTTGTAAAATAAAGGTCCATTTCTAACATTAAACTCCAGTAATTCTTCATTTTCTGGAATAAGTTGGAACAAATTAATTCTAAACGATATTTGTACTCACATGCCTTTGAATATCGAATTGAAAAGGAGTTATAAGTATTTACTTTGATTACACATTGGATGAAAGTGTTTTCAACCGTCTTCTATATTTCCTGCAAATATAGAATTATATAGTAAGACAAATTACCTAAGAATAACCGAAGAATAATGAAGAGCTTCTTCATTTTCACTTTCAATTACTTAGCTCTTCGCTTATTCTTAGTTAATTTTTCTTACCTTCCTTGAACCGGTTACGCGTGTGACAACACTGTTGGTCTCCAACCGTCGCTTCCCAAGCGAGTTTGGTGTCTCTATCTCAACTCCCCTGATGACGGGTCAGCCGAAAATTAGAGACAGTAAGTGTGTTCGTTCCTTTGTTCTGTGTCTGTGATTTACCGTGAAACGTTTGTTGTACTTTTGGATCGTTATCCTGTTTACAATATATATATATATATATATATATATATATATATATATATATATATATAATATATATCAGTTGGATTTTTGACTCTGACGAAGACCGCTTGTTACGGTTGAAGGATCTTAGTCTTGTTTTCCCATATCATATTGCGGTTTGATCATTGATTGTTTTTTACGTGTTTATGTGAAATCTTTATATATATATTTATATATAGATTACACATATTCAGTTATAAGGAGCCAGGTTATTCCAGTGGCAGCGTACTTCTCTCTGTTCTGGTAGATTCGGAGATCAACACTTACTCTGGCCTTCGATTTATTCACTGGGAAGGTGAAAAATATGAGCGCGTCGTCCCTCAGAGAGGACGTTAAGCCTTCTGTCTTTAAAGACCCTTACTCTGAGTACTCTTGAGTTAGGCAAAATTTAGGGCTCCCACTGTAGAATGTTCATTGTGTTGTATCACAAAGGGCCAATGTTCGTCCATGTATGTTCTCTCGTGGAACTATTACTGTAACCTAACCTAAGCTACATCTGTTCAGTTATAGGTATATAAACTTAGTAGAAGTAAATATTGAGGAGCGGCGTACTTAAAACATTTGTAGTAGCATACACTAAACTTTACTATAAGTATAATAAACTCATTCACAATCGGTTGATTTTTGGTTTTATTGTGAACCTTTTTTCCAAAGGCTATTTCAAATCAAATTGTTATATTTATGGATATTGTTGTAAATACTACTATGCTTACTACCAAAATAAGCTTTTTACTCATTAAAATAGCTTTTTAATGAGTAAAACTAGTAAAAAAATTACTTTTTACTTGTATAAAAGCGTTAGATACTAGTAATGTGGTTAAGATATTAGTAAAATTTTGTGAATTTTGCATCAGAAGAGGTATTTAATTTTAAAATACTTTAAAATTATCGAGAGAGATTGGGTTTAGTGTTACTTGAAATGAAACCTGCTATAGCCACAAAATATATATCCGAGCAGTTCTATGCATAATCACAAAATGATGCAGTAAAGCGATCATGAAATATTCTATCACGAAATTTTGACGGATTTACATATTTTGAGGTCCCCATAGTTCTTTTTTGGAGATTTTTTGATGTTGTCTGTATGTGTGTGTTTGGGTGAGTGGAGGTGTATCCAAAAGTTCGTGGGATGCTATAGATCACCCTTTGATGGATCAAATTCATATTTTACCGAAAATTGTTCCGTATAATTTCTTTTGGGCAATACCATATCAAGGGAAAGTCCCTTTTTTCGCCAAAAGTGTAATTTTATACAACTTTTTTTCCAAAATCCGATTCATTGGGTATAGTATAATCATTTGCTTTAGTATAATATCAGAAGAAATCATTCTATAATAATACGAGTAACTTACCAGAGAGTGTGATATAACTCGTACACGATAAAATAAAACCATAACTCAATTGGTTTTGAACATTTGTGATATTATGTTTACTTATAGTTAAGTTGAATGTAGGCCACACTAGATATTTTTTAGTTTTTATCTTGAAAGTTCAGTGACTGTTTTTGACCAGAGATTCTCTAAAATGTGAGAAGAGAAATCAGGTCTGCGAGAAAGTGACCTGTTACTATAATCAATCTGGTTTGTCAAGTTATGTAAGCACAAAGACAAAACATGATATCAGGAACCTCCAAGTGTTCATCATTCCTTCTTTACAAGTAATAGTGTACGTATATGAATTGAAAATATTTTGTTTCCTTGCTTTATGTTTAATTTACTTTCCTTTTTACTTAATACATAAATACCTAAATATACATACATAAATATTACATAAATAGCTTTTGCCCAGTGATGTGTGTATATGTGTGGTTGTTTGGTGTCTGAGCGAGTGTTTGTGTATCTATACAAGATTTCACAATAAAAACGTCAAATAACAATCAACGTCCAACCTACAATAAGAAATGAGAAAAAAAGACTAAGATCTCTTTCAAACCTAGTAAGCGGTCTTCGTCAGAGTCAAATCCCAACTGAAACCATACATAAAGAACCATCTGGTTTGGGGTTGAGAAGGGTGGGAGGCAAGGGGAGTACATATTTCAAAAGATGTAAAAAGTGCAGGAAACCCGGTCCACTGACCTTTTCTGAACTTTGCACCCTTTAAAATATCTCTCTTGCCTCCTACTCTTCTTAACCTCTTATCAGATGGCCTGATGGCCTGATATTAAATCTCTACATCTTTGGTTTCAGTTGGGATTTGACTCTGACGAAGACCGGCTGTTAGGGTTGAAAGAGATTTTAGTCTTTTTTTTTTCATTTCTTGTCGTGGTTTTCACGTTACGTGTCTATATGTATAACATTTCTTATGGTACGGTGATAATTATATCTCAATTGTAACATGAAAAGAATTTAAATGATTGTTAATTTTGGAAGCCTTTTAAATTTTCATACCCAAAGACACTGTAAAATAAAGCTCCATTGTTTGATATGTTTCCTTTGATCAATTTAAAAGGAAGATCTTTTGATGACGGAAGAGTATTATTCAGCGCTGATGCGTTACCAAGTGGACCAGTGCGCAGTACATAGGAAGAGTGTCTTTGAATTAAGGCAGATTCCGTAGTGCAATCTGAGCGTATCAGATTAGGTTCCTTTCCTGTCAAGTAATAGAGCAGCTCCCGGTCTCCACAGTAATTTACTTTCCTTTGTTACCTTGGAATCAACAATTTGAGAGTTGGTGTACCCTTTATACACAGCATGTAACTATTTAGATATATTTATTATATATTTGTATATCCCACACATATTATTTTAATTTATCCTGGAATTTATTCCTTACGTATATCTTCGAAGAATAATAATTAATCTTAAAAATTCAAAAAAGCAAACAACATATTTATGCATTAATAACATATTCTTCTCAACATATTTGAAGTACAATTTTCTGCATTTGTTTCTAAAGTATTAAATAAAATACTTTCCAATATTAAAGTTATCAGACATGTTACCCTTTTTTAGAAATTAATGTTTGTTTATGCATATAAGGGTAGGATTGTTAGCATAAACATGAATTTATTAATAGCTAACTTCTGTACTACATTATTTTTTTTTAATAGTGAAGAAAACTTTCATTTTTTATCAGATTCTCATGTTGTAAGGTACGCAGAAACTAAAGAAAAAAGACTTTTTTAAAAAAATTGATTCATGGAAGAGTACTATATAAAATACTTTCTTTAGTAAAAATTAGACATTTTAACATTTCGTAATACTAGTTCTGATTATAGTGGTATATTATGCTTCGAATGTTTTAAAATTTAAGACCTGAGAAGGAATCAGTAAGGGATTTTTCCCTTATCAGTAAGGAGTCAAGGAGCACCACCTGTACTTTCTTGTCGCATTTTTTTATGCTTGAATTATTTATATGATTTTTAACATTTTTTATGAGTTGATTTAGATACTTTTTTAGTGAATTTTAAAAGAACGGCTTTAATCTTTAGAAGAAATTACATCTGAAAAGGAATGACTATGAGAACTTATTTAGTTACGATTTCGATAAAATTAGATTGCAGAGATCCTAATTTCCTAATCATACATGCAAAGATTTCAAGATCCTTTGTGAATTGCGAATTGAATCTACATTAGAGCCAAACACTTAATTTAGTTATAGTAAATTAAATTAAGGGTTATTTGATACTTAAATCTTTCCTTGATCATCATAGAATAAGGTTTAAATTGAACCCAAAACATTTTTGTTTTTTTCTTAGGTAAAATTGTCCTAAAATGTCTGCTATTACCTCTCATTCCTCCTGAAAACTGTTTTTGACAGCTTCCTAATGTAACCAGTCTTATTAAAACAATTCAATCTTTATTCTTTTGGTTATCAACTAAATGTTTTAATATTAACAAAATGATATGATATCATGAACATCTTCTGAAACCTTGGATGTCGTACTCAAAGTGATAGTGAAATGTTTTTTTTTTTAGCATTTCACTTTTACTTTTCAATGAATTAATCTACTATTGTTCTCCAATAAAAGTCGTGATTGTCTCTATATATATTCACTTACAATTGGAAAAACTGGACATACACAAGTTCAAAATCGATGAAAAAAATACAACATCGCAGTAAATATGTATTTTTTGCCTTCACCTGCGGTTTGTTTACACTTTGGAATTTCTCTAGTAAGTTAATGGTCTTAATGATAGTTTTTTACTTGAGCAATTACTAAGCAATCTCATTTTTAAGAGCACATATTTTTCTTCTTTATATTTCAAATATTCAGAAGTTTAAAAACGTTAAGTTATTGGAAAATTGTCTTCTGAGTGTATTAAAAAAGAAAAGTTTTTCAAAACTCAGTAGAGAAAGGTAAGACACGAGTAATTCATAGAGTGTGAGGATACTTAAGGGCTTTAGAAATTCTTCAAGTTAGAGCTGTCCAACTAGAGGAAAAGAACTACAAAACAACTAACTAGCAGACTCAAACTGCACGTCGAAAACTGAACTTCCTTTAAAGCCTTAGTCAAAATATTCAATGTGTATGACGGGATCGATTTTCCATTTAATGTTATAAAAAATCATCCGAACGAAGCTGGAAAACTAGTTAAGCTATCTTTATATTAAAAAAGAATTCCTTAATAATTATTTTCCCTTTACAGTATTAAGCTATGAGTTATTAATTATTAATATTGTCTATTTTTCGTTTTTTTTTTACTCGAAAGTGGTTTTGTAAATGAACATTTTTCAGTTGATGAATAAAATATGTGTTGTTGAGACTGGAGGGGGGGCAGAGCGTGTTCTATCAGGCATCGCCGCGAAGATAGCCCGCCTTTTTCTCTACCACCTACTTAAGTCAAATAAATATTTCCTGAGAAAAGTGACATCTTATTTTATCTACCTTTTCGGGCTTGTTAAAGACTTGTACTGTTTCGCTGTTTTTCATAATCATGACTACCTCTGCTGCTACTGAATCATTATTAAACCTTGAATGAATGTTGTCTTCTGATACATTCTATAATCTTCTTTCATCAACTTAACTTCTTGCAGGAGCCTGCTCTTATAAAATTATTGTTTCCCCTAGAGTTGTTTCATCATGAACTCCCTCTAAGATTTTAGAGTTATACCGATCCAGCATAAACATTCTTAATCTGTATGACACACAGTATTTATATTTAAACCATATTCCTTTTTCCATACTTAATAGTGTTCGTAGGTTATTGCCAACAAGCCATCATAAATCAGAATCGAGTTTGCCTAGAAACTACCTTTTGCAAGTTATGTGAAATTTAAAGAAATCGCAGTTTTTAGCAGTAGCAGTGCCCATCTTCGGGTTGCTACTTAGTCCGACAGAACTAATTCTACTTTCCAGTTGCTGTTGTATTGTATTCAGTTGTTTGATGATTTTCATTTACAACAATATGTTTAATAAGAGAATTAAAAATTAAATCTCTTTAATTTAATATACTGTATTATATTAATATAGTTTGTTGAATATTAGATTATTATGTTATATATATATATATTAAACGGTCCAACAGGACTACTATTTCACAACATTAAACAAGTTAGCTTCAGCTACTCAAAGGGACTACTTCTGCCCGATGACGACGAATGTCGAAATATCGTTGTGAGTCTTTTTTTGTGTTTGGTTTTGTCTGTTTTCTCCTTCCTTTGTGAACTATATATATATATATATATATATTATATATATATATATATATATTATAAACTATAGTATGTTTAAACAGCAATTGTTTTATCAATAACAGTGGGAAAAAATCTAATGAGGGTCATTTTTATTGTTTAATTTTGTGAATGAATATTTTGATAAACTTCCTGCTTACTTTAACTTGTAGTAATATTTCCATACAGAATTAACATGTATGCAATGTGTCTGCTTTGGAATTAGATTTCAAGGTCGGACAAGATTCTGGTTCCTCTCATATTCTCAAGTCGTGTCTAAAGTAGAACACATATACGCATTCAATGCATTCAACACAAGGGACCATCCATTGTATTGTTTTTATTATTATTATATCTTCAAATGGCACAGATTACACTAGTTTAGTCCTTTTATTAAATAAAAGCCTGATGCGTGCGAGAATCTGCCTAACGGCAACGATGGATGAACTACTGCTCTTGATGACACACACGCATATATATATATAATGTATATAGGTGTGTTCTCTAATCGGGATTCGGTCAATTTTCTTGGATAAAAAATCAAACTCTCGGTGCCAACGTTTCGGTTTTATTTAAATCCTTTTTCATAGGCACAGGTAAGAATTTTTTAACTAAGAAAATGAAATTTACATTATTTATCACAAATCTAATCGGGACCGAATCCCGATTAGAGAGCACACTTATTCTATCAAACAGTCGATATATTATTGAGTCTGCTATATATAAATATATATATATATATATATATATATATATATATATATATATATTAGGGTTGAGGTCTAATGATTTGAAACATTATATCATATAAATATTAGGTCAAGAAACCAAATCATGATGCATATATATATATATATATATATATATACCATGATAAACGAAAAACGGTCAGGCAGGACAGATACCACTTAAAATAAACAGTGACACATAGACTGAAACATAACAAAAGACTCACTTTTCAATATTTCGACCCTAATGGCAGTCGAAATATTGAAAAGTGAGTCTGTTGCTATGTTTCAGTCTATGTGTCACTGTTTATTTTAAGTATATATATAAAAAGATTTCACATAAACACGTGAAATAACAATCAATGATCAAACCACAATAAGAAATGGGAAAACAAGACTAAGATCATTCAACCGTAACAAGCGGTCTTCGTCAGGGTCAAAAAGCCAATTAAAGATTAGATGAAGAAAACATCTGGTGAGGAGTTGAGAAGAGTGGGAGGGAAGAGTGGTATTTTACGCTGCGCTTTCTCCCTTTTAAAATACCACTCTTCCCTCCCACTCTTCTCAACTCCTCAACAGATGTTTTCTGCATCTAGTGTTCAGTTGGGTTTTTGACTCTGACGATGACAGCTTGTTACGGTTGAAAGATCTTAGTCTTGTTTTCCCATTTCTTATTGTGGTTTGATCATTGATATTATATATATATATATATATATATATATATATATATATATATATATATATATATATATATATAATATTAATAGAAGTATCGACCGTGGAATAGAAACAAAACTATAGTTTATTGTGACTCGGTCAGTTTTTCAGGTTCAAATTAAACTCTCATTGCCAACGTTTAAAACCTTTTTCATAGGCAGAAGTATAAATTTTGAAAAGAAAAACTAAGTATTACATTACAAATTATTTTACAAAGAAAAATAGTATTTGGATTTTAACAACTGTAGTCTTTTTCAAAATTTATACTTCTACCTATGAAAAAGGTTTTAAATAAAAACCGAAACGTTGATTTGAACCGTTTAATTTGAACCTGAAGAACTGACCGAGTCATGATAAACTATAGTCTTGTTTATATATATATATATATATATATATATATATATATATATATATATATATGACGAAGATATGCTATGCTATGGTTAATACTCGTAGATCTTAGTCTTGTTTATCCATTTTATATTGTGGTTTGATCATTGATTGTTATTTCACGTGTTTATGTGAAATTTTTAATACATAAAATCTACATAAGTTATCTCAATGTATTACCTGATTGGCTATTTGTTGACTAAATTAAATTTAAATTGTTCTTTTATTGTTCGTACTGGTCTAAGTGAAGTTCTTTCAGGCTCTAAAAAAAAGGCAACATATTCAGATTATAATATATATATATATATATATATATATATATATATATTATATGTTCCTCCAGGTTTTGTTCAGTTAAAGGTATCTCTATGTCAAAGTATTGGTTGAATTTGAAAACATCTTTAGGACTGGATCAAATATAAAATTTGATGATTATGAACTGAGTATAGCTCTTTTACATAACATGATACAAATGTATCTATGGTAAATCGTATTACATAATTATTTACATTGTTTATTATCTAATCAGTTAAATTGCTTATCTACTATAACGCTGTTATGACAGCATTCGTATAGTCTGTTTTTATTGCCATATTATATGTCACATCTCGGGAAAATTCAAACTTGTTGAAATTATCACAAGGACTGGCCAAAGAACCTAAATCTGACATCATTGTGAAGGCACTATAACTATTAATGATGAATAAATATTCTGTTTTAATTATTTCCATAATATATTTAAATTATATTTTGACTTTTGTTTTGTTTTATGCAGAAATTATCGAAAAAAAATATACCTTGGGCTATGTCTGGTAGAGATTGGGTACATTAATGTTGTTTATATATATATATATATATATATATATATATATATAAAGCATTAAACAATGCTTTACACGTGTATGAAGGCGATAGGTATGATGTACTTAAAATAAATTCGCAGAAATAATACACATATAACAGATGACAAAAACTTACTACTAAATTTCAACTCTGAAGACAAGTGCAGAAGACTTTATTTAGTTTTTGTACTGTTTAATGTTATTGTTTATATGCACACACACACACACACACACACATATATATATATATATATATATATATATAAACACTTTAACACATAGAAAAGAACACAGAAAGACACTACAGAACTCACTTCGATATTTCGACATCCGTCGTCATCGGGAAGAAGTGCGAAGTACTCGCGTTGAGAAGCAAACTACTACTGGCCTCCAGAGTAACTCGTGGAACCACCGCAATGCTGCTCCCCAGCGGAGGAGAGGATATAGTTATATATATTTATATATATATAAATATATATAACTATATATATATATATATATATATATAACAATAATATTATAGTGAACTCGTGATACAAAAACTAACATCCAAGTCCCAGTGAAAAATTCAGATATGTTACTAAGACCGTTCAACTAAAACAAATGGCCTTCCTAAGATTCTTACTGTTACGGTATGTTTTGGTTTACATTTCTGAATTTATTTATATTTATATAACAGATTCAATAATATATCGACCGTTTGATAGAATAGGTGTGTTCTCTAATCGGGGTTCGGTCAATTTTCCAGGATAAAAAATCAAACTCTCATTCCCAACGTTTCGGTTTTATTTAAAAGCTTTTTCATAGGCAGAAGTAAGAATTTTTTAACTAAGAAAATGAAATTGACATTATTTAAAGGAACAACAATGTAAATTTCATTTTTTTTTTAGTTAAAAAATTCTTACTTCTGCCTATGAAAAAGGTTTTAAATAAAACCGAAACGTTTACAATGAGAGATTGATTTTTTATCCTGGAAAATTGACCGAACCCCAATTAGAGAACACACCGTTTATACTCGTATATATATGTATATATATGTTGAATGAAACAGCAGCAGCCTCTGCATTAACGATTTTTTTGCTGACTGTCTCTAACTTTCAGATTATTTTCCTTTCAGTTTGGGGTAATTCCCAAATTAATTTTGCCAGAGATATATAAATAATATCCAAAGTTAGACTAACGTAACACAACTAGAAAAACAAATGAAACTAATTTATTAAATAACAAGCTTTCAACTATACAATAGTCATCCTCAGGCTGGAATTTTCTAAAAAATTTTGTTTTCACATTTTAAAAAATTTAGGATTAAATAACGATAGAAGTTAAAACAGTTTAGGATTAATGATTAGAAATACAGTTTGCAGGTTTAAACAAGTTAGCAAATACAAGGTTGCTCGACTTGGTGAAATGATTTTCAGAGGAAGCCCACCTTAATAGAAGGAACCTCAATATTGCATTACAATAGTGACATTAGTCGATTAGCCATTCTAGAGGCTCTTGATATCAAAGAAACGAATCCTAGTCCAAAGTTCCGATCTCAATGCTATTCCTAGTAACAAGAATTTTCAAAATAATTTCAAATTAATTAGAGAGACAGGATTAAGTCAGTTTGGCAATAATTGAGAGTCTATCGCCCTCTGATAGGACGTCATTTCACCGAGTCGAGCAACCTTAATTTGGAATTACCCATGCAAACAAGTTAATTTGGGAATTACCCTAAACTGAAAGGAATATAATCAGAAAGTTAGAGACAGTCAGCAAAAAAGTTGTTAATGCAGAGGCTGCTGCATATTTCATATATATATATATATATATATATATATATATATATATATAAAGATTTCACATAAACACGTGAAATAACAATCAATGATCAAACCACAATAAGAAATGGGAAAACAAGACTAAGAGTTGGGTTTTTGACTCTGACGAAGACCGCTTGTTACGGTTGAAAGATCTTAGTCTTGTTTTCCCATTTCTTATTGTGGTTTGATCATATATATATATATGTAATCATCACAAAATTATTTGAAACACAATTATATTTATATTTATGACTGAGTTTTACTTCATAAATACTATACAGTATTTAATGATCAAACCACAATAAGAAATGGGAAAACAAGACTAAGATCTTTCAACTGTAACAAGTGGTCTTCGACGAAGATCGTTTGTTACAGTTGAAAGATCTTAGTCTTGTTTTCCCATTTCTTATTGTGGTTTGATCATTGATTGTTATTTCACGTGTTTTTTGTGAAATCTTTTTAACTATACAGTCTTTATGTATTTATGTTGTTTGGTAATTATCTTTCAAGAGAATTTCCAAACTTTTTTTTAACAGAATAAATTGCATATAAGAATACAACTACCAACATTTGAGGAAAGCAAATTTATTAATCATGCTCTAATCTTTTGTTTTGTTTTGTCTATTTTTTGGAGACCAGGTTAGCTCAGTGTGTATGGTTCTCACCTCTGAACTGGTAGGTCCGGGGTTTGGTACTCACCTGACTCTTGATTTATTCACGTTGGAGGTAAATAAATCTGAGCACGTCGTTTCTCGGAGAGAACGTTAATCCCTCGGTCACGAGCCTGTACAAAATCAAGTAATCGTTAAAGACCCCAAATCTAAATACACTTGAGGTAGGCAAAATTAAGGCTTCCAGTGCAGAATGTTCATTGTGTTGTATCTTAAGGGCTTGTGTGTTCCCTTATGGTACTACCACTGCACCTAAAGTGTTGCCTACTACTAATACTTGTCTATTCTTTGCTAATGTAACTTATTTACTGTTTTTGTGAATGATTTAAAATTGACTGTACATTACTGGAATATGGTAATCTTATATAAGTAATGTTTGAGAATTTTCTGTGGGTCACTAATTGAACAGTAAGCGTTTTCTACTGTAATATTGTTACTTCTGACACTATAAAGGTATTCAAAAGAATTATTGGCTAGTCAATTTATTCAAAGTAATTACAAGTATCTAAAGTATTGACTGTACGCTTATACAGTAAACCCTCACTTTTCGCGGATAATGGGGCCCGCAGACACCCACGGAAAGCGAAAATCCACGAATAATAGATGCGCCTTTATAAAAGCCTCTAAAGCTCAAACAATGACCTTTCCAGCAGAGAGAGAATCCTGACCTTACTGAATACTGTACTGTGTTGTAAATAAAAATGGAAAACAGAAAGAAAAAAATAAGGAATAATTAATAAATAAAATTACGTCTTAACCGACTATAAGATAGAAAGAAAGAGAGAATTATACCCTTAATGTATTGTACAGTAAATAGTAATGCAAGTACATAAAATAAAAAAATTCGTAACTATCCTTTAATTTAATTTATAGATGAAAAGGCATATTTTTTTACTTCTATTGTTTGATATTTTTATTATTTATTCTCTTGTCACAATTGATTATGTTTTAATATTTTTCATTAATTTTTAGTCCTTATTGAATATTTTTTAATAGCTTTTATTAACCTTAAATTTAATGCTGGAGAATATATTTTGACCCAGCAAGTCACTGGTTGGTTGTTTGATATCTTTCTCGATCATACAAGAAGAATTCTGTATATTTTCTTCTCTAATACTAACTACTGTACTTTTCCATTACGAGTTATATTTTTTCTTTTTTTTTACTGCAATTACAGTTGAATATTTTTTTTTATATTTTTTAATTTTTAATTGAACATTTCATGACTTGGCGAAACACTGAACCCGCGAAAACTGAACCGCGAACTAGTAAGGGTTTACTGTACTGTGTTATTTTATTAAATGAACTGAGTAAACACATATATGCATATTGTTAATATCACTGAGGTTAGCATGATTTATTATAAATAGGTAAAACCTTCATACCTCGTAAGATAATCATGGAGTAGTCGCTGGAGCGTTTTCGGACGTTGTCCATCTTCGATTGCAACAAACCTACTGAGCTGTTATATAGTCGGTTGGTTATCTGACTCAACATACCTGAACAGATAGAAATATATAAACATAAAAATGCGGGTAACTTAATGAATGAACAAATAAATTACCAATCCGATATTTTATGAAAATCACTAATAAAAATAAAAAGACGACTGGACAGACAGGATGACGAAGTTAAAAAATATAAAAAACCCAAACTAGGTAATAGCTAAAAACTAAATATCAAAATAACAATATCAGGATAGCAATGGACTTGATATATAACCCCCCCTATTTAACAGCTAAGTATGTTTGTTGCGATCGAAGATGGACAAAGTCCGAAAGCGCTCCAACGACTCCATGATCATCTTATGAGGTATGACGGTTTTACCTATTTCTAATATAAATGAATAAACACAGTTCTGTTATTGTTCTATACTGAAAGTTATAAAAAAATGTTGATATTAAAAAAGAAGAACAATGTTCTTTCATAAATGATTTTGATTTGATTGATCGATCACTAATTGTATCACAAATCTTAAGTTTGTTTAGTACCTTCTTTCTCTCAAGGATAACAATGAATCAAAACTGGTGTTGTAATCTTCTCAAATAAGTTTCATTTTAAACAGGTTTGGTTTTAGAGTGACAGTTAATTCAAACTTTTAATTTTCAAAGAATTTTCCTTTTGTCAGGAAAGACACTGACTCACTTTTTAGTCATATAAATCCTGGATTGTGCAGAACAGCAGCCCCAGATATGGGCCTGTATTGATCGGACAACTCTACTCATTCTTTCACTCTTTATATATACTACTTTTCCGTCTACACTAAACAGGGATTTGCAACACCATCAGCTTGTTATCTTCTTTTTCTTTTGTTTGTTCCTAGCCCTAGAATCCCTTATGTCTCCCTTCTTCCTCCTTAAAAAAAAGTTACTTTATTGAATATCCTATAATGCATTTGCTCCTTAACTAATTCTGAAGTAGAATTGATTTTTTTCAATATATCCTTTAATTTTCTTTATAAATCTATTTTTAATATGTATTTAGAATTCGTATCGCATATTAATATTTTGTTTCTAAAATTATACAGTAAAAAATTAATTATTTATTAATGACAAATTAGAAACAATTTCATTAATATTCCAACCATTTTAAACAAAAGGCAATAGCATATAATAATATAATACTAATTATTATTAGTATGAATGGTTAATATTCACATGAGGTACTTTATACTCATTATTGGGCAGCGTTTGTTAAAATATATTCAGTTCGTCAAAAATTTTGATATATTTCTGTCTTTTCCTTACCGTAGCAGATAAAACTAAAGTAATTTCTGTGTAGACTTTATACCTTAAGACAACTGTTGCTTCACAAATTAAGTATCTTCTAGTGTACTTCGTCAGGTATTTGCACTTAATAACCTACTTCATCAATTGCCTAAAAAACTTTATTAGGTTTTGAATCTTTCCTATAAAAAAAATAAAGGTTTAGTTCTGAATAATTCTAAGACATATTTTGAAAATATTAAGTTGTTAGTGATAATGGAAACATTAAAAATAATAAAAATAAAAAAAAATATTGTATTACTATAATGAAAAATTAAGAGTTATTGAACAAAATGTGTAATTAATGTATATGATACAATGTGGAACATGCTACAATAAAATTGAAAAATAAAAAAAAAATCTGGAGTGGCCTACACTCTACTTTACTATAAGTAACTCAATGTCAAATTTCTTGAGTATATAAAACATAACGTATCATTTAAGCATAACATAAATATCTAAATGGGATATAATTATTAGCATTGCATTCGTGAGGTAGTACAGATAGTGATTGAAGGACATATCAATTTTTAAGCTTATTTTTCTAAATCACAAATAATTTATTATTTGCAAATAATTTCATTAGTATAACTACAGCGGTAATATCATTTTTGAAAAACCAATGTGAACATTTCTTGAAACGAAATATTATCCTACAAGAGAACATGGCTATTGTTCAAATAGCCAGTAGATTTCTTACATCGTTTACTTAACATCCTTCTACATTGAATATTAATGTAAAATTTTCAAATTTAAAACAGTAAAATACCCTTTTTTTCTCTGAAAAACATCTTAAACAGCGAAGAAAATGTTGTTTTAAGGTGATTTGTTAATTAAAGATGTACGATAATTACAGTTATTAATCTCTAAACGAAAGATTTATATTTTGAATTATCTTTTACATTTTTGGTTTTTAACAGAATTATTATACTGGGAATTTTATGGCTTCTTAGTATTTAATAAGATCATTTTCCTTCCCCTTTGTCAAATAACATATATACGAATTTTTTTTTTATTGAGTGTTATCATTTACCTGCACAATATTATTCCTCTTACATCTCTTATAAGTCAATAATATATTTTCATTTTTCCATTAGAAACATCAATTTTATCTCAGTGGATTCGCTCAAAAAATTTCTAAGTCAATGTAAACAATGTAAAAAAATACAAAAAATTCGACAAGTATAGCAGGTGATCTCTTAGTCTAGGATAAACAAAGAGTTTTTATATCGTTATTGCTCTTTTCCGTAATTGAAACTTCATGATTTTTTTTTTAAGAATTGCTAATTTTTTGTTCTATTTTTGGTCAAATTTTCATTATTTTTTATTCAGCCGTTTAGCGTCAAAAAAACATTTTCTGAAAATACAAATCGTACTCTAACGCCTCTTTAGCGAATGTAATTTTAGAAAAAAATATCTCAACTCATTGTCCATATAATGTTCTATTTATAGGCATAGTTTCATTCTTGTCCGTCAAACAGAATGGCTTGTATCGCTCTCACAAGGTTTGAGATTGATTTATAAGTCAAAATTTTTACATTTTATTGAAAAAAAAATATTTCCTGTTGATATAAAATTTTGAATATATTTTTCGTTTGTTCCATTTGTAACCTTAAAGATAATGTCAAAATCTCAAAACTCTAGGGTTAGTAGTTTAGGAGAAATAAATGTTTTAAAAAAAACGGTTTTTGGCAAAAAAAGTGACTTTCCCATCATGCATAATTCTTCCCAAACAATAGGGATCTTCGTCTAAATGGGGCCCATTTTTGTGTAAAATATCAACTTGATCCATCAAAGATTCTGGACCGTAGCGTGGTAACAAGCAATGCTAACACACGCACCCACCCACGCACCCACCCACCCACCCACCCACCCACCCACACACACACACACAGACATCATCGTAAAAACTTCATAAAACGACTTCTGGGACCTCAAAACATGTAATTCCGTCAAAATCTCGAGATCGAATTTTTTCACGATCACTATACTTTACTTATAGTAAAGTAAAAAGTGGAAACATGTTTTTCAGCTCAAGACTAAACTTGGATTTAATTTATTTTAGAAAATAATCCTTTTAAAATAAACGAAAACAAATTGTTTAATTTAATTAGGTTTATAATAAAAAAAATATTCAACTAAATGATAGATATTTCGCTGAATTTAAAAAAAAAGAACAATTGAGTTGACTCGCCGTTCGTATTCCTGAACAGGATACTGATGATCGCATCATAGTCCTTTTACTAGCGGGTTAAGATCCAAATCGCCCACTGCATGAGAATAAACATTATAAATTGTAATAATGGTTCAATGCGCTCTTTACCAGGTACTGAGGGTTAGAACTTAATGAATTTAATTATTCCATATTTACAAGGTAGCATTTGCTTGTACAAGGTAGTATATGTCAGTTGAGGTGTTAAATACTACGTTAAAATGTGCTATTTAGTTTTACTGCATCTTGACTAATACTTTACTTAAGTGACACATTACATATTTCTAGTTGCTGCTTCTGTTGATTCATTAAGTATGCATAGATATGACAGAAAATATGCTGGCTATTTTATTGTGAGTAAGAAATTAATCTCGTACTGATATTATTTTCAGGATAAATCTACTAAATGTTTGCAAAAGAAAATATACAATCAGTTTGTATTTGTTATGGGCTTGACTTTTTTTGCAATAGGAAGAGAAGACGATTTAAGGTTCTTATTGATTGTAATAAATTTACCAATTGATTACTTTACCAATATGGCTAACTTAGGATCAAATTGAGCCGTATGCCCATCCTGAGCTTCAATGATTTTGACACTGATGCCTTATCAGTAGTAGGATTGCTCCTCCTATTTTTGCAATGTAGGTGTAAACCTCGAATATTTATATTTCGCAGGGGAACCACAAACAACTGATACCCCCACGAATACATACCATCAATTACAGTTTCTTAAGGTGTTTTAGTTGTAGTAATAGTTTGTGATGAATTACTATAAAATAGTACATATACATAGAATTGGAATAAGGATGCAGTGCAAAAGACATTTGATGTTCTAATATTTAGACTGTAATCGGCGTCTATAAAGTTTGAGCACATAGAAGTGGCCATGTTATCTCAGTGACAATGTTCCCCTCTGGGGTTCAATGCCCACTTTGGCCCTCGATTTATTGACGCGAGAGGTGAATAAATCTGACCACGTCAACTCGGAGCCTTTACGATGCTAGGCACTTGTTAAAGATTCCTACTCTAAATACACTTGAGTTAGACTTAATGTAGGATCCCCCAATGTAAAATTTTAATTGTTTAGTATCACAAAGGGTCAGTATTCTACCCATGTGCCTTCTCTTGTAGGACTGCCACTGCAACCTAACCTAGCCTAACTTTGTATACATAGGGGATTTCACTATGTTATTTGCTCATATGTTTTGTTGTTGTTGCAGGCAAGGCACAGTCATGGAGCTGTGCCACAGCCTGACCCTCAATGAGGAGGCTCTCCAGCAGTTACCCGAACACAAAAGGCCCGTCTTCATATTCGAGTGGCTTCGCTTCCTCGACCAAGTTCTTGTTGCCGCTCAAAAGGTAAAATTCTGATTGTTATGCTTTAACTTTATGATTGATTAATGGTTTGTTTCAATTAGAAACACATTTAATCATTTTTCAACATTTCTTTTTTCATATGCATACTATGAACCTGATGTAGCGTTATTAGAACACACAAATCTTTTATTTTATTCGTTTTCCCTGCCACCAGGAGGTTATTTGACCCACTATTGATTATATGATCTGACCACCAACTCTTCAATTTAGTCAATTTCAGGTCACTTTTCACCAAAACATCCCAAGCACAGGGGGACAGGTTAGCTCGAACGCTCTCGCCTCTGAACATGTGGGTCCGGTGTTCGATACCCACTCTGGTCCTTGATTTATTCACGTGGAATATGAATAAATCTGAGAACGTCGTCCCTTGGAGAGGACGTTAAGCAGTCGGTCCTGAGCTCGTACGATGTCAGGTACTCGTTAAAGATCCCTACTCTATGTACACGTGAATGAGGCAAAATTTAGGGCTCCAATGTAGAATCAATCTTCATTGAGTTATATCACAAAGGGCTGAATGTTCGACCTATGTGTGTTCCCTTGTTTTGTGTTTTTCCCTAAAACAGTAACCCTGCATCGGGACCATAGATTTACATGTGTTCCCTTAGAGATTGCACTTATATCAAAACCTGAGTATATTTTATATGTAACTATATACAATATATCTCATTAATTAATTGACAATATATCTTATTTTAACTTTAACTATAACGTTACGTAATATTAGTACACACTTAAATTAAGAGCAATAAACATCTTTTTTTAAAAAAAAAATTAAAATAGGCACAAACTAAACTAGTATAATAGTTATTTGATTTATACTTCTAATAGTAGACCACCTTAATAACTAATTAAGAATTTTGTAAGTTGTACATGTTTAAATCATTATTCACTAATTTCTGGAAGAGTTCATAGTATCTTTTCACAATTTCACTGTGTTCCTCAGGCCATGTGAACACACACATTAGGACTGCCACTGCAACATACCTACCTACCCACCAACCCTAAGCATTATTATATTATTCAGACTGTCAAATTTGACGAATATGAATTTGACAGTCTGAATCAAAACATTAATATCGCTAAAAAATATAGCATAATTATGAAAATATGATTATATTTGTATAATTTGTGTGTAAATATTAAATAGTTAATTCTGTTTGAATTTAGTATTAACATCTTTTGATTGAGAAGTTGAGGAAAAATGTTCTTTTAAATCTATCCCCGAGTCGTGAGGTATCTCAAGTATTTAAATTGCCCACTTGTGGAGCGGACGTAAGCCTCTCCCTGGGCAACACATTTGCTTTGTCACCCCAGTGTACCTTGCCTGAATTCCATCCCCTATTAGGATTCCTATTTACAAAACAACGTTCTTCTTGGTATAAAGCCATCAGGTCTATATGGTTTTTATTTGCAACTGAACATTTTCCAACAGTTTCAGATATGTTTCAGTTTTTAATTCTTTTTCAAATATATGTATTTTCCTCCAGGAAATCATTCTTGAAGGTAAGCCCTCTATCCGTATACAAGGGGATTAATCTGTCTGTATTAGGGAAGGGTTTTCCATTGTACAAGTTGGAGTAACTTAAACAGTTAGTTCTTTTTTAAAGATGTTAATTATATAATATTCCTTTGGACAAATATTAAGTATTATTTCTTTATCTGGCTCATCTGTAATTAAAGCCTCAACGCCAAACAATTCTAGTGTTCCTTGTTTTATTTCTCTTTTCATATCATCTACTCTTTCCCTTGATCCATTTTCCTTTTAAAAAAATGTTTCTTAAAATTTTTATTTATGTATTCTATTGATACAAGTTGTTGTTGTTATATCTCTCGTTTACGGTTGGGAGTTGAAAAAAAAATATGATCCAATAACGGTCAGTCTTTTGACTGATTGTTAAAAGAGTTTGCTACACATATTAATTATATATATTTTGTTATCTTAATTTTGAGCATTAAATTAGGGATTTGATTCTTAATGTTCAGGACGTACAGTAATTTAGTCTTTTATACTTTCGTACTTTAGTATTTTATATAATGGTCTTTTAATACCGCTGTTGTACTCTAGCGCTGTAGTTTCTTCGGCAAGCATCTATCTTGTAAAGTGATGGCGAACCTGTGACACGCGTGTCAATGTTGACATGCAACCTCATTTATGGTGACACGCATGTCAATGTTGACACGAAACCTCATTTATGGTGACACGCATGTCAATGTTGACATGCAACCTCATTTAAGGTGACACGCGTGTCAGTGTTGGCATGCAACCTCATTTATGGCGACATGCGTGTCAGTGTTGACACGAAACCTCATTTATGGTGACACGCATGTCAATGTTGACACGAAACCTCATTTATGGTGACACGCATGTCAATGTTGACATGCAACCTCATTTATGGTGACACGCGTGTCAGTGTTGACATGCAACCTCATTTATGGTGACACGCATCTTCAAAGATAAAAAATATCATAATTGAAATATATGTCTCTCATAACAGCCAAAATTGGTTATTAATAATAATATTATTAATTCTGTAAATAATAATTAATACTTCCTTTCTGAAGCCAGACGTCTATGTATAAGTACAATAATAATGCGTATCAAATATACATATTAAAAAATTTAAACCTATTGTTTTAATATTGATATTAATATAACAATCTGAAAACATGCTAAATTCCAAATGCTAAAAAGCTAAATTCTGGCTTCATAATTTTGTTTTTTTTTTTGTATAATTTTGAATGGCATTAAAATAAATTTAACATTTAAATATACTGTTTTAATATTGATATTAATATGAAATTCTAAATTCTGAAAATGTGCTAAATTCTAATTGCTAAAATATTAAATTTTTGTTTTTGTATTTTAAGTGGCATTAAAAAATAAGTAACTTATAAATATTTATATTTTCTTTTAAGTATTTACTTTTGCAATGTTTGTCACGCCACGAAATTTCTATCTCGATTTTTCAAAATGTTAACACGCCGAACCCAAAAGGTTTGCCGTCACTGATCTAGTATTTCTGATCCTTGAAACCCTTTGGCGTGTTTTATAGGTGATCGAACAGAAAGTTGGAAAGTTGAACGTCTTACATAGCTTAGTTTTAGTCCAATCCAATGCACCTTGAATGTTGGACTGTACAGTTTCCAGTTTTACATAGTCCTCTAAAACCCTAGAGTAAAAGTAAAACAGACCTTGGCGATCTATTGTTCGAAATATCCATCTTAGGAAGATATTTGTTCTTTTCTGTCTTCTATGTATTTTACTGTCGTAAAGTCCAGTTGGACCGTCTTTCCTAATTTTAATTTGCATATATGTATGCAAAATTATCACAATAATAAGTGATATAAATATTCAAGTAGCTCACCACAAAGAGTAGGGGATTAATGCTCTGAGGCCTTTCGTTTACGCGTTATCAGAGAGAAAACGCACCAATAACTTGATCCCTGACGACGAGTAAAAAAAGGCCTCAGTGTTAATCCCCTGCTTTTTGTGGTGAGTTACTTGAATATACGAGTATATACAGTATTTGATAAGATTTTGCATTGAAATACTCATTCTTATGCCAACGTTTCAATGTATTTGTAGATCATCCTGAATGCTACAAAGACAAGATTATGCTAAAATATTTTCAAAATAAATATATAATTTCAGTATGGTCTACAGTACCTACACTAAAATTTAATATACATTACATTAACATCACAAAATCAGTATATGGTATTTCTTCATTCTTTTCTTTTTTTTAAACATAAAAAAAGAACCGGCGTATACTCATTTTGTGATGTTACCACACAAATAAACTTGAGAGGTCAAGAACAATTCGAGAGTGTATTAATATACATACTGGGGTAAATGGATAAAACAAAGTCTCATCACAAAATTTATCCATTTGCCCCAGTATGAGTAAATACCACACAGTTACGGATTGCACAACTAATGACCTATATACATATATACTTTAAGTAGAAAAAAGAACTTTGAAGCATACAATAAAAGGACCATAAGCCTTCACTTCTTTACCCTTATTATTCCTATTTTTCTCCTGATGACGGTGGAATATCTAAACGTCTGTTTTTTTTTGTGATCCTAAATTTAATGTGGATAAAGTTTTATGCATATATATATATATAAACTAGAATTTTCAAAAGAACACATAGAAAAGAAATCACTGAACTCACTACTATATTTCGATGTCCTCATCGAATATATATATATAGTTAAATAGCAGAGCAGATTCTGTATTCACGATTTTTTTCAACAATTGTTCTTTTTTTCTAATAATTTTTCTATGCTGCAAAGGCAATGAAAATAACAAATTTCCCAGGGACACACTGGAGGCAATAACACTGTCGAATAACTGATAACATATATTAAGGACTAGCCATAACTAAATTATAGAAGAAACCACAAGCTTTCGACCTCGTAGGCCATCTTCAGGCAAAATAAGTAAAAACAGATAAATAACAACATAAAAATCCCTGGGAAATTTGTTATTTACACTGTCTTTGCAGCATAGAAAAGTGATTAGTAAAAAAACAATAACTGCTGAAAAAAATCGTGAATGCAGAATCTGCTCTGCTATTTAACAATACATGCTTAGATGAAGACGTGCTGCCAGTTTATATATACATAGGTGTGTTCTCTAATCGGGGTTCGGTCAATTTTCCAGGATAAAAAATCAAACTCTCGTTGCCAACGTTTCGGTTTTATTTAAAATCTTTTTCATAGGCCTACAAACAAAGGATAATAAGAAATCACATATCTACATCAAACATATACACAATATGAAAATGGATTGTTACAACTTATGAATATTACAAGTAGAAATATTTCAGAGATACATAAAACAATATTACTTACAGAAGTAAGAATTTTTTAACTAAGAGAATGAAATTTACATTATTTAAAGGAACAACAATGTTAACCGGACAAAACCTTCGACTAGACTAATAAGATAGCATTACAAATAACCTCAACACTGTTCACTCAAGGGAACTAAATATATCAAATTTCACTAAAAATCAGCACAACACTCCAGAATAAATATTACTTAAATTAGCAATATCACTTCTATGATTAATCGAACTTAGATCCTTTTTAATATATAACATCTCAAGTGTTGAATTTACATACCTATAGATTGAATTTACAGCCTATTGTTTTTTTCATTAATTTCTTGGATAACTTTTCCAAATCCCTTAAGAGTCTTTTAAATTCACCAGAAACTAGGTACATCTACTCACCATACGTTTTGTTTTCTTCCGACGTTTCGGTCGTCTTCGACCATATTCAGGGTGTAAAACGTATATACAATATCTTAAAAACTATTGAACATTTTTTAACCACTTAAATATAATACTCAAAGTTCATAATGAACTACTAAATAGAATGTAAACATTTAAACTGGCCGGTTGGCATTTCCATTTCATGTCAGCAGGTGTTGCTCTATTCTTCTATCAATTGCTAAATTGTTCTATCATTGTCAAATTCCCCGTTTGTTGCAACTGCCCCATGTGCAGCTTCAATAAGTTTGTAAAACTTACTGTTTGATTATTTATATTGGGTCTCATTTTCAATATACTGAGGGCCTCAATAATACTTAATCTGCCATGGTCTCTTTCTTGGTATAATATTTCAGTGTTGTTGGTAAGCATGTCCCTGGTCAGCTTCACTTTGTGTAACCTTTCTGTGTGATCTTTAGGCCCTCCTGGAGTTAGGTGCATCGTGAGGCGTCTGGATAAGGTTGTGCTTGTTGCCCCAATGTATGTAGAGTTTAGGAGTTCGCAGTCTCCTATTTTGCAGTGATATCTATACTACATTGGTGCGCTGTAATTGTGGTATCACGCTGAGGTTATTCTTTAGGATTAAATTAGTCATGCTTAAATTCTTGTAATATATGCTAATTTTCAGTCTATCTTGGGGATTTACACATGAGGTGTTGACCTTGACAATTTCCTGTTTTGTATGCCCTTGAAAATTGATTTTGATGAAATATGGTGTATGTATTTCCTTGTCTTCCAACTTCTTATTTGGCTTTGTCTTCACTCCTAATATTGAGATTGTTTAAATATTTCTTCAATATGGTGTCGAATTGTCTATTGCTGTATCCGTTGTTGACAAGGACTTACTGAATTCTTTTAGTTTCCTGATAAAATATATTCCAATTGGATGAGGTCATATATATATATATAAATCAGGGGTGCTCACACTTTTTCAGTATGTGAGCTACTTATAAAATGACCAAGTCAAAATGATCTACCGACCCATAAAAGCGTATGTTATTTTAAAATTTATTGAACATTCTTACCTTGCATTACCACATGAGCCAATATTGCAAAAAAATAAGCTCTCAGCATGTTTTTGTGATTACTATATAATAATAATAATAATAATTTTTTTGGTTAAGGAGGTGAAATGCATTTACGCACATTGTGCTGGGCTCCCAATAATAATAATAATAACAATACATTGACAATTTATAATAATAATAATTAAAAATAAAAACAATAAAATAAAATAATAATACAGCTGTTTTTTGTAGCTTTGCATTGTGCTCAAAGACAGAAGCTTTGTAGGAGGATCAAAACACACACACACACACCCCTCAGAGATAGATAGATAGATAGAGAGAGAGAGAGAGATAGGCTGACTGTCGCACTGGAACTTTTTTTTTCAAAGTTGTATGCGATCTACCACTATTGGCCTCGCGATCGACTGGTAGATCGCGATCGACGTATTGAGCACCCCTGATATAAATGATCAAACCAAAATAAGAAATGGGAAATGGTTTGATCATTGATTGTTATTTCACATGTTTATGTGAAATCTTTATATATATATATAAACTAGAATTTAAAAAGAACACATAGAAAGGAAATCACTGAACTCACTACTATATTTCGATGTCCTCGTCTTCAGGAAAAGAAGTGAATCGCTCCAAAGGCTGATAACGACTCAGCCTTATATATATATATAATATATATATTATATATATATATATATATATATGTGTGTGTGTGTGTGTGTGTAAAATATTATTGTTATGAATAGGTAGTTGTAGATTCTTCGTGATATTTTTGATTGTGGTGAGCACTATTAATACCTCAGTTTCTATTGTAAAATGATTGATAGCTAAATTTAAGGCCATTTACACGAGACTGTTCAATCTTCCTAGAGTTATGTCCTGATTGATTATGACCATTAATTCACAATATGGCCACCACTGGCGCTTTTGTAGCTAGTCCGACAGGCATTAATATTCGCCCCGTTTCCATCACCTACCAAATTAGTGCCTACCTATTGCAGCGATTCAGACTGTCTGTTGTCAGGGTATTCCAGAAAGTGATAAAATAATGTTATGTATTTGAATATCAATTTATTGCTGTCAATATGATTACTTGTACAAATGCATTATGTTTTATAAACAGCACTGCAAAGAAAAATTGAATAATTGTAAACTAGGTAAATATAACAGAGAAATAATAGACTAAAAACTAAAAGTTAATTAAACGAAACTCATTTGATGAGTATATCTTTTCAAACAATACAGGAACAGATTTTCCTTCCTTTTCCTAATTTCTGTATTCTGCTAATACGGAGACTGGTGAAGTCTACCAGTTAGTTACTTTCGTTACTAGTGAGGATTGGAAGGAGTTCAGAATTGCAGCAATGACCCTAAAATTCCTTGTGGAAGGTGGAAAATCTTGTGCACACCGTTGCTCAAAGAGAATGTAAAGCTGTCAGTTTCAATTTTCCTATGTTGCCAGGTACTTGTTACCGTCCCTTAGAGAGAAGGTAAAGCTGTCGGTTATTGCCTTTTGCGTTATCATGCACCCATTTCCAGTCGTTCAAAGAGAAGGTAAAGCTATGGATTCCGACCTTCTACGTTGCAGTCGTTACTCGTTTCAGTCATTCAGTGAGCATAAAGCTGTCGGTTCCAACTTTCTTCGTTGGATAGTAAACTATGTGAGATAAAATTTAGGTCTCCCACTGTAGAATACATCTGGCATGTAGCTCGGGAATAACTAAAGTGGGTTGCAAATAGGAAATGAACCATAACAGCCGCATAGATGAAAATCTGCAAGTGCTAGTTTGAAAACAAAGAGGATCAGTATTTACTACTGAGTGAAAACTATTTCTCAGTGAAAACATTAATAATAGTTTTTTCGTGAAAAGGTTGCCACGGCCAGATTATGCGGGCTTGATTTTCTGATTTTTATATCTTCAGTTGTTCCAAAAATAGAGCAGGTTACCTATCAGACCACTTTATTCAATGTATTGCGAACGAATGCGAGGAGCCAACGTAAAGTAAAACTTCCTGAAGATTCTTCGATGTAAAATACGAGTATACAGCACTCTTTATTTATAACACGATAAATAAAATCGTCTTTGCCTGATAATCCTTAGTATCGGTGTTTACATAGATATAGAATATTATATTTAAATAGTCTTGATTTATCAGATATTTAAGTTAAAACATGTGTACAGTGGTACCTCTACTTATAACTTTAATTCCTTCTAGGACCAACTTCGTACATAGAAATAGTCGTATTTCGAGACCAAATTTCCCATATGAATACATTATAATTAGATTAATCCGTTCCACAGACCAAAAACCCTCCGATAAATCCTTAATAATTACTGTCATTACTGAGTATAAATAACAATTCAGTTCTGATAGCAAAGAGCAACTCTATGTATATCAGATAATGCTTTATTTAATTAAGTTAAAAAATGAGTAATAAAATTTAATAATAAATTATTAAATTGGAAATATGATAATTGTTTTGTCGAACGAAGTATCACTTCTGCAATAATATTCTCAAGAATATGATGTTGATAAAACTTGGCTTAGGGAAAAGTTGTGTGACTCGTAGATTGGTTAAACACTGTCATTGAGTTTTGAGTAGTACTTTTCTTTGGAGAGTTGTTCTCAAAGTAGTTTAATTTTCTGGTTGAACAAGAAATTTCGTCTAACTCTAATCTCGTCGTACTTGTAATGAGTGTTTCTTAAACAGAGACTGAAAACTCTTTAAACAAGTGCATTTAAACAGGAATTATTATAAATGGTTATAGCAAATGAGGCGATTGACCAAATGGAAGAGGAGCTATTTCATGGTTGTTAATGAGAAGTTAAAAGTATTCTTTAATACATGAGATAAGACTTAATGTATCTCTGGAAAGATAAAGAACATACAAGCTTAAATGCTTTTAAACCACCACCAACAATATTTCATTAGTGTAGAAAACTAGAATCTTGTGAACTAATATGTTAAATATTTTCACAACAATTCTACGTCTATGTCTTGTCAATACATCTGACGCAAATATTTTACTGAAATATGCTTCTCAAACTCTCTCTAAGCCTTTATTTGACGTTCCGTATATTACATGTGCGTTCCATGTACATTGCATACTTGAAATAACTCAAGAAATAAAATTATCTTATTGTACCAGGTAACTTTACTAAATGAAAAGCCGAGAGCTTTTTTGATATTGATGTTAGTTAAGTGGCATTTTTCACTTACCTAATCAAAACCTAACCACCCTTCGAATTTCTGCGGTGTGTTGTAATGCCAATTATTTTTAATTTTCACTTTCCAATAAAGGTGCTCCCTTAGTAACTTCCTGGTAAAAGTGTTGTCCAAATTTTTTCAGCGAGAACTCTGCATCCATTTCAATGATATTAGAAAATACTGAGTGCAAACCCCTATCAGTAACCAAGGAGAGGCCAAGGTAGCCCAGTGGTAACGTTCTCGCCTTAGAAGTGGTAGATTTGCGTCCAATACCCACTCTGGCCCTCAGTGTATTCAAGCAGAAGATAAATAAAACTGAGTGAATCGTTAATCCTTCGGTCCCGAGCCTGTACGATGTCAGGTACTCGCTGAAGATCCCTACTATAAATCCACTTGAGTTAGGCGCAATTTAGGACTCTCAATGTAGAATGTTCTCTGTGTGGTATCATAAAAGGGCCAATTTTCGGCCTTTGTGTATTCTTTTGTGGGACTAACATTACAATCTAAGCTAGTATCTAAGGAGTTCCACTGCTTCCCATCCAGTGCCTTTCGGGTGCACCTGTCACCTAACTGACCAGTGATCCAGTGCTCCAGCGATGTTTATCAGTGGAGAATTGGTATCCACTGATATTGCACTTTATGACTTATTGATTTAAAAACTGTAAAAAGTTTTAGAACATTTCACTAGTACCCCATGAACTACAGTTTATAATAAATCATTATTATCTGTTAACTATACAGCAATTTTTAAAGTTTGTCTATGATTTCACTTTTATTTTAAAAGGGGTTTACCATCAAGACAAAACAAGGGAACCATTGTACTAAAAACAAAACTACCACATACAATGGACAAACTAATATATATTTTTTCCCATATAAATATTATATTTTTTTTCTTAATATACATTTAGAGCAACCTTATAACACTTGCTTAGAGTAAATTAATTTTTTTGATTTTTGACAAAGAGAAAGGAAGGTGGTTTTTTAAAAAACACTAGCATGCCTTAAATTCTCAGTAATAAAAATTTTATAAAACACCAAAAATGTAAAATATAATTCAAAATTAAAAACATTCTTTGAAAAATAATAAATAAAATTATCCTACATTTTAAACTTATCTTAAAACGACCTTTTTCCTTACATGTTTATGCCATTTTTCATACGAAATAGGAATAGTTTTAAGTTTTAAATAGGAAACTTTGCCCTATGTCTTCAATGTAGAAGGAGTTCAGTTAAACTGTGTAAGAGATCCGAGATCCATTGACAGCTGAAACAAAAAAAAAAGCTATTTCTCCTGAAAGAGATTATTTCGTAAAACGAAATCTACACTTTCGCTTTTCAAAAATTTTATTATATGATGCCTAAATGGCACATTATGTATTTTATACCCAAAATGGTTCATATTATGTTTACTTACAGTAAGTTGAGTGTAGGCCATTCCAGATTTTTTTTACATGTTTAGCTTCATTACGTCAATTGTATTAATATTTCGGAAGATGTGCCTAGAAACATTAGAGTAGTATTTATTTTATTTTATTTGATAATTATTTAATTACCAATATTATTGTTTTATTTTATTTGGAAGTAATACCAGTTATCACTTATCATCTTAAGTGTTTGATTTATTTTAATTTAAATGTCATAAAGTGTACATTTGTGAAATATTAGTACGAGTGTTCATTGAAATAACAATATTCTGAATCGTGTAGTGATTTAGCAGATAATATTTATGATTAAGCAAACTTATTAAAATAATCAGTCATTAAAGGTGCAAAGGAAATCACATTTTTTTGACCAGAAATGTCGGCTGTTCATCTTCATATGCTTGTTGTCTAATACCACCCCAAATGACGTTTTTCAGCTGATGATGGCATCCTTTAAAGAGCATGGTTCTTAAAAATCACCAAATTAAACTGGTTGTTGACCCTTGTTGGATTTGACACTTTACGCCCAGGGTGAGGGTTAGGTGTGGAGAGGGAGTCACTTATGTCAACGAACTAGGTTGTCACCAACAGTGTTAACTTCAGTGCTAATCCTAAAAACACTGACTTTATAAGCACTGCTGTCCAATATACAAGGCTTATTATAACAAATCAGCTTGTTTTCCAGGTTCAAATCAAACTTTCAAAGTCGATGATTCGGTAAGTATGATATGAAATGAAATAATAAAAATTTATAATGATACCTATGAACAATTACAATTAGAGGTTTAAAAGAAGTATGACTCTAAACACAAGGAATAAATACAACCATTCAAACAAACGTTTCACTCTTCTAATAATGTGTCACTCTGTGAGGCGTTTATCTGAGCTGAATAGTTATCTTTAGTGTTTTTATGTATACACACTATTTTGCACACACACACTTATATTGTAGACACATTTATAAAGAGTATAAACATTGTTATATAAACTGATGCACAGAAATGACACTCAGAAAAAATATCACAAAAATTCACTGCCGTGTTTCGATTTCCTCATTAGGTTGATTCATACCCGGTTCTGTTCCTGGGAGCCATATATGAGCCTCATCAGCCAATGTTTTTCATTCGTGTCTCTTCTTGTTTTCAAATTATATATGATTCTTTGTATATCTTGTCTACTTGTTTACCATTCCCAAATGGCTTTATTAATGCTTAAGAAATTTCACATGTTATTTAAGGTAGATCCTTTAGAATGTTTTAGATGGGTCAGAGGAGCAGTTCTAAAGTGAAGATATAATGCTATTGTGTCTTTGAATGATGTTTGTTTACATTTTAGTAGTCACTTGTCAACAAAAAAAAGTTTATTAACTAATTAAGGAAATAATTAAAAATAATTTCACTTAAATAACAAATATTTGCTTTACCTTTACTGGAGACATATTCAACTGTGAAAATTTTTTTGATTTGGATCAATATTTATTAAAAAGAAAAAAGTCAAAAGTATAATTGTAGGAAAGTTAAATCTTTCAGGGATCTGAAATAGTTTTGTATTTCCAATTCAACTATTTATGAACGACAGGTAGGGTATTCCTTATGAAGGTGTAGTTTAAAATATTTTATTCCCTTTATATTTGCAGTGTTAATTAATGAATCCTTAAACCTATTTGAGGTGTTAAATTTAAGTTAATTTGTATAATATAGCGTAATTTGTATTTTCGGTTGATTTAATTTGCTTAATCATATGCAAATGAAATAATATTGATTTCATGTTTTATAACTCATTTAATAAGAGTAAACAGAAACTGAATATAATCAATTAGTATAATTAAGCTTTCCTAAATTAACAAAATATACTTTTTAGAGAAATCTCAGTTATCTGTTTTTTATTTTTTTTTGGTCTAATGAAAATTATTCTTTTTTATTGAATGCTTAATTATTCTAACAACTTTTAATATAATTTGATATTATTGTGAATATTGCTATCAGGTTAACACCTATTACAGGGGTTTAGATTATAATCATGAATGTCAAAATCCCAATTTTGGAATCTCGACAAAGTAAAATTCAGACATGGTAATAACTTTCCTACAATTATACTTTTGACTTTTTTCTTTTTAATAAATATTGATCCAAATCCAAAAATTGTTTACAGTTGAATATGTCTCCAGTAACGGTAATTCAAATATTTCTTACTTAAATGAAATTATTTTCTTCACATTTTCAAAAATGTTTTCAAATATTGTTTGTAGATTAGAAACCTTTAAATTATATGTTAAAACATATAAAACTATTTTAGACATACATATTTCATATATATTTTTGAAATATATATGGAACTGTGAAGTCCTAAAGGTAAACTATATTTGTTTGACTACAACATTATCCGGTGTAAATACCATACATCTGTCTGCAGGAGCCAATAAAAGATATACAGTGAAGGTTCATATAATAAACTCGCGAAATGCTCGTGAAACGAATGCTAACAGACCGTACTGAAATATTATACAAAGAAAAAACTATAGTATACTTCAAATGATAGAAGCCCTTGGGACCCTGAATATTCTAGACAATAAATCAGGCTTGCATACACATACCATATGTATGCTAGCCTGACAATAAATCAGGCTTGCATACACATACCATATGTATGCTAGCCTGACAATAAATCAGGCTTACATACACATACCAAATGTATGCTAGCCTGACAATAAATCAGGCTTGCATACACATACCAAATGTATGCTAGCCTGACAATAAATCAGGCTTGCATACACATACCATAAAAAGATTTCACATAAACACGTGAAACAACAATCAATGATCAAAGCACAATAAGAAATGGGAAAACAAGACTAAGATCTTTCAACCGTAACAAGCGGTCTTCGTCAGAGTCAAACACCTAACTGAACACTAGATGCAGAAAACATCTGGTGAGGAGTTGAGAAGAGTGGGAGGGAAGAGTGGTATTTTAAAAGGGTGAAAGCACAGGAAAGGACTAATGTCCAGAAAGGGATGTTTGGGGAAACAAAGGAGTACAGTAAGAAAAAGTAAAAAACTATCCGCTAGCTGTCAACCCTCTTTGAAGAGGCTATTGCCCTCGTGACGAAAGTATCAAGTTTGAAGAGACCGTTACTAATGTTTATAATATTAGATCTATTAAATTTAATTAGAGACGATTCAATAATATTTCTTAACAACATTGATTTTTCATAGGTAATAAATTTAGCTCCTGTCCAATCAATATGATGATTTTCATTTTTTATATGCAAGAATAAGGCACTACTGTTTTCCTGTCTACTTACGTTATATTGGTGTTGTTTTACACGTGTTTTTAATGATTTACCAGTTTGACCAATATAAATTTTATGGCAATTTTTGCACGGAATTTTATAAATACCAGCGGACTCCAATTCGCTTGGAGAGTTTTTTATTAACATATTACCCACGTTATTACGATTAGAAAACACTATATTAAAATCAAGTTGTTTGGCTAATCTTGGAAGGGGGTCCAATGATTCGTGGTATGGCAAAACTATAGAATTTGATAATAAAAGGGGCTCTTTTGAAGTATTAGAGAAAGTTTTTTTAGCACCCTTCAAAGCTAAATCGATATAAGAAGAGGGGTATTTTAATGAAAGGGCAATTGACCTAATGTTATTAATCTCTTCATTAAGAAATTCTGGAGAGGAAACTCTTAAGGCTCTCAAAAACATATTTCTAAAAACAGAAATTTTAACATTTTTTGGATGCGATGAATAAAAATGAACGTATGCAAGTACATTCGTAGGTTTTCTATATACACTAAAGCGTAACTCATTAGGTAACCTATGGATCAGGACATCTAAGAAGGGCAAATTACCACTTATTTCTTCTTCCATTGTGAATTTGATTGTCGGCACTAATGAATTCAATTTTGTTAGGAAATCAACTTTATTTAAAGAATTGGGACAAATGCAAAGAATATCGTCAACATATCTATACCATTTAACATTTTTGGGCAAAATTGAGCTTAACATTTTACTCTCAAAAAACTCCATATATAAATTACTTAGGAGGGGGGATAAACAGTTACCCATAGCAAGACCAAATTTTTGTATATAATAATTATTTTCAAATTGAAAATGACAATCTACCACACATAACTTAATTAACTCTATTATAGTGGTAGATGGAAGGGGAAGGGAATAATTAATTAATTCCTCCTGGAGTAAGCTCAACAGATCAGTTACTGGTACATTCGTAAAAAGAGACTTCACATCGAAACTGATTAATCTATAATTTTTGTTCATGTTGACGCTTTTTAATTTTTTAATTAAAAACAATGTAGATTTAATTAAAAAATTAAAAAAGATGTTTTCTGCATCTAGTGTTCAGTTGGGTTTTTGACTCTGACGAAGACCGCTTGTTACGGTTGAAAGATCTTAGTCTTGTTTTCCCATTTCTTATTGTGGTTTGATCATTGATTACACATACCATATGTATGCTAGCCTGACAATAAATCAGGCTTGCATACACATACCAAATGTATGCTAGCCTGACAATAAATCAGGCTTGCATACACATACCAAATGTATGCTAGCCTGACAATAAATCAGGCTTGCATACACATACCAAATGTATGCTAGCCTGACAATAAATCAGGCTTGCATACACATACCAAATGTATGCTAGCCTGACAATAAATCAGGCTTGCATACACATACCATATGTATGCTAGCCTGACAATAAATCAGGCTTGCATACACATACCAAATGTATGCTAGCCTGACAATAAATCAGGCTTGCATACACATACCAAATGTATGCTAGCCTGACAATAAATCAGGCTTGCATACACATACCAAATGTATGCTAGCCTGACAATAAATCAGGCTTGCATACACATACCAAATGTATGCTAGCCTGACAATAAATCAGGCTTGCATACACATACCATATGTATGCTAGCCTGACAATAAATCAGGCTTGCATACACATACCAAATGTATGCTAGCCTGACAATAAATCAGGCTTGCATACACATACCAAATGTATGCTAGCCTGACAATAAATCAGGCTTGCATACAAATACCAAATGTATGCTAGCCTGACAATAAATCAGGCTTGCATACACATACCATATGTATGCTAGCCTGACAATAAATCAGGCTTGCATACACATACCAAATGTATGCTAGCCTGACAATAAATCAGGCTTGCATACACATACCAAATGTATGCTAGCCTGACAATAAATCAGGCTTGCATACACATACCAAATGTATGCTAGCCTGACAATAAATCAGGCTTGCATACACATACCATATGTATGCTAGCCTGACAATAAATCAGGCTTGCATACACATACCAAATGTATGCTAGCCTGACAATAAATCAGGCTTGCATACACATAACAGGATACTCCGAAATTTTAGAATTATATTTAAGTGTCAAACAAGAAGAATCATACGACACTAATTCAGAACTCTCCAGTGAAAATAGTGATTGCTCTCTACCAACCCGTATATGCATTAACAGGGAGTATAATTTTACTTTTCTTCTACAATGCACCTTTTCTACTTTACTAGACTATCTGTGACTCGTAACTCCTTAATTTAGAGAGAATTAGTTTTATTAAGAACTTTTCTGTACCTTCCGATGCTTCGAGAGCCCTACTCTATCATTTTTACTGAAATATACATATTAAAAGAAGAAAATATAGACATTATGACAGTGTGTTTTAATTAGGGACATAATTGTGTGCTGTTAATATTTTATTTATATTTATTGACGTACTAAATAATTATTTCTTATTCTCGTTGATTATTCATGAAATTTTCTCTTTCTAAATTTATTGTAATTAAATCATTATAATTTAGGTAAAAAACTATTATTTAATGCTTCGACGTCATTTATATCAGGTTTTGGAAACTTATTTACTAAAGTCCCCGTGGTGCAGACGGTAGCGCGCTGGACCTCCAATGCAAGGACGTGAGTTGATTCCAATATTTTATTCAGTTTAGAGCGTGTGCAAATATTTAAACAGGAACATCAGAGTTTTATAAGTATGTAGATTATGATTATTAGTTTGTTTTGATTTAGGTTAATAACTCAGGTGTTTTTCTTTTTTTTTACTGAATATACATTACTTTCGGATGATTTTCAGTGTTGTCAAAAACATGTTCAGTATTGTCAAAAACATGGAAAAACTAGCGGTAAGATATTAAGCCCAAGTCGGTGCTCGACCCGTTAAGCAATTTGTGCCGCGTCGGCCCCAAAATGTCAATTATTACGTTCGGGTAGGGTCTGTCCCGGGCTTCTCTCTCGCTAACTTTTTTTTTAATAAATATATATTTGTATATTATGTATACTAAAACGGTATATGGATATTATACCAAAGGGTACTTGTTATAAAATAAATAATTTGGATTAAGCAGATGAGCGAGATTGGCTTGGCTTTTGGAGATTATAAACTCCTTTATATCCTCCACACGGCCCTAGCCCAGTTGACCCTGTGCCGAGTCGGGCTGAATTTTTCAAGCCGATCTTACCTCTAATAGAAACTATAGCGTTTTTAAATAGGTTTATAACTGTAAAAATAAAAATATATATGAACTTCACAACTGTATCATTTAGAAAAATATTATGTTTATTCCTAATGGAAAACGAATTACGTGAAATAAAAAAGGTGATATTTGTTCAATATAATAATAATTATAATAAATATTTGACCTGTTTAATTGTATCAGATTTATAAATATCTAATTAATTCCCCAAAATGTTCCCTGATTCAAGGGTGATATCCTGTTAAAATTCCTGTACAAATTCACGTTATATATATAAACTGACCAACTCACTGATATTCCCATTATCGTCCTGATGATGAATGTGGTAGTGGTACATTCGAGACATGTTGACTAGCAATATTGGTGATAGGCTTTATAGTTTTAATGAAGTGACGAGGAAGGAATTCCGGAAATTGGAGGAATTATGTAGGAAATAGATACAAGACAAATATGGGACGTTATTTAACAATATATGATTAAATGAAGGACTGCTTCCAACTTTTACAAATATCTAATTATATATATTTAGATTAGCCCATTTTCTTTTGAAGTATTCAAACACAATATAAACTTGTAGTTTTAGGTCACGTATATCATGGGCGTTATGAACAGTAAATGTAAACTATTTGAGCTTGGCTCTGGTAATGTCAAAGAATGTTAAAGTATGCCTTAATTAATCATCCTTTGCTATAACTCTATAACAGAGAAGTAACCTACTATATTGATGAGGGAAAAAGTTAAACATGCCATTAGGCAAGGTGCCAGCTTTAACCATCTGCCATTGCTGACGACATTCGTAACAGTGGTCGTTCTATCCTTCTAGTAACATCTGTTTTAAGAACGGGTGCACTGCTTAGGGAGACTACATATAACTCATACAGATGAGTAGTTCTATTTGAACCCCAGTCACTTACAACCCTGTCCAGTCAGACAGGCCTCAAAAGTTGAATAAACTATAACTTTCTATACTCTTAAACACCATCTGACTAAATTTGTTTTTTTTTTTTTTTTGTACAGCGCTAAAGGACTGACAAAGTCAGCCCTCCGATTCTGACTCCTCGAGGTCTTATTGCATCTCCGTAGTCTAATAATCAACTAAATGAGTACGTTTTTCTAATAAAATACTGAGGGTTTGAGGAAAGAAAATTGTGAAACGTGGATATGATGAGGGGTATACCCTTGATGTATGGTAATAATAACTGCATTTTGTAAAACTGTGCTTACGTAACTAACTGTATTGCTTTTTTTTTTGCCATTACTGTAAATCCGTTGTAAATGTAAATGTTTTCCCTTCAAAGTCGATTGAATTGCTAAGTGTGTCCACAGTGGTAATAAGTTTATGGTGAATAGAGATCTTAGTAGGTCTTGTATGAATAAATGAACAAGGGTTTAAAGGTGTTTGTTGAAAGGGGTTTGAGGAAGTTAATGAACAGGCACGGCTATAGAGCGACTTGAAGCGCTGTTCAATTATTTATGATGCTTGGTAAGTGGTCTTACAATGTCATTGAGGTTTGAAATGCTTCCTTATTCCTGCTTGGGTACCTTCTTCATGTAATTGTGCTACCTTGCGAAAAAGCTCTTTTGAAACTTCAAGTTGTGTGAAAATCTTTGTGAATTCCAAATAATGTTCTCATTAAAATTTTTCACCTTTTTCTTTGAGAACTACATTTTGATTTGGTAGGTTTGATACTAAGATCTTAGCAACAAACATTAGGTGAACCACAGCATACATACAGGTACAGCTCCTGCTTCAAATACATATGGGAAATAAAAAATAATTAATGAACACAAAGCACTAATATTGAAGAGCAGAAGAGAGTTTGATTGCAGAAGTCTACATGAAGAATGATGAATTAATAAAGTTTCAGATAATCGTTCAATATTTGCAATCTTTATAGAAAGTTTCGCTACATATTAAAATTGTCTTCAATAAAAGATGTGTTCTTGTCTTTGAACATTTTTATGATGGTTCATAACTGAATATCTATGATAAATAAATTAATAGAAAAAAAATCTGTTCTTAGTATATTTTAGGGGCCAGGTCAGCTACATGGTTAAAGTACTGGCCTCTGGGCTGATAGTCCGGGGTTCGATCCACACCTGACCCTCGATTTATTCACGCAGGATGTGAATAAATCTGAACATGTCGTCGCTCGGACGTTAAGCCGTCGGTCCCGAGCCTGTACGATGTCAGGTACTCGTTAAAGATCCCTATTCGAAATGAACTTGTGTTAGGCAACATTTAGGGCTGTAGAAACAGGCCAATGTAGAAACTTTAGAATCACTGATCAAACAAAAAACCCTTAAACGGTTGACGTTATGACCCGCTAGGGGATTGGTTTGAGCAATAAAAAAAATAGTTTCTTTTACATGTAATTAATTAGTTAGAATATTTTTAACTACTAATATATTTCAATAGTTTTTGTTCGTTTCAACAAATTTGAACGGTCATTAGATCATTTTACTCTTTTTATTTTAATGGAATACTAAGAGTCATAGTAAATCGATATAATGAGCAGGAGAGAATTACATGTTTCCAATTGTCACTGAAGATGTTAATTGTTATTTACTTGTAAACTATTATGGAGAAGTCAAAGTGAAAATGTTGAAATATGGTTATGGAGAGTGTTGTGGAACTGACTGGAGAGATATACGAATCATGGTGCCTACTAAGCAGGGAAGCTGTTTTGAGTTCTGCCAGACCCTTATATCGTTAGGCCCCTTGAAAATCAGACACTGTGTAGAAGAGGGATGACCTGAATAAACCACGTCGTAGAAGGCTTGAGTCGTGATCGAGCATTCTCAGCCAGTCATTCGCGAATGGAAACAATTTATTTCTGAAGTTCTTTTTCCCCAGGGAAGTAATCCGGTTTCCTTGTACCGTAGTGTGGAGGTGCTTCCAAACAAGTCATTCTTGCTTTCTGAGAGAGTTATCAAGCTTAACCACTAGAATGTTATTTGCTCATTTTGAAACAGAGGGCACGAAATTACGGGTACGATGGAAATCGTGATTCTTTTTTTGAGAGTGATTGGTGATGTGGAACCGAATTCACCTCACTACCTTTAGGAGCAAAAAAGTTAAAATAGTAGACATAATTTTAAACGATGAAAAGAAAAAAACTAGTATCCCAAGATTTATAAAAGTAATATGTAAAGTACAGTTTTGAAAGTATAAAATTTTGTTTGAAAGTATAAAATATAAGTTTCTCTTACTTGAGCCAATTTAGTAAAGAGTAGCTAAATTTAATAATTCTGTATAATTTGTATTTGATGTGTTACATTCCCTTTTTAGAACCTAATAATAAATGGTATCCATAAAGGCGCAACAAATTTTTCTATAACTCCTATGTTTTAAATGATAATCTTTTACTTAGAGCAGTGCTTCCCTAACTCTCCAGAGGATTCCTTCTGCAGAGTAATGTTAATCAGTGTCCCTTTTCTGTTATGTGATACAATGTGAATTATCTAGTTTTATATACCCGTTATACAAAAAATATAGTAGCTCATTAGAGCTGTGCGGGGCAATTCAACCACTGCGGAGCCTTCCCCACCCACAAATTATTATATAGATATAAAATTGTTATATTGATTATATTGTTGATATGATGTAAGAGACATGGTCTGCCTATATGCGGGAGTGACGGCTGCGGCAGCTGTTAATCTGATCTGCGGCCGGCATGACTGATTAACGAGAGGACAGGTCATTTGTCCGAGGTCACTATAGTCGTCCCGCGGGGCAGTTGCCTCGTTTCACCCTAGCTTAGGTACAGACCTGGCTTTTTTTGAAACATTCTTTATTACATAAGTATACTAGTGAATAATAATATCCATTTGTATGATATGGTTATTTAGGCTTTAGGAGCCTAAGAAAGTGTCTGCAATACAAGGAGTTTGACGTCGTTTGTTTGTAGTTAGTTAAATTACTAAAAGTAATTTAGTTAAACATACCTAACGGTGTGTTTAACTAATCGAGTTAACTATAGATAAATGACTTTAATATATTTCTGTAAAATAATGTTTTGGTTTTAAATGTACTTTTGAAAAAACGTTGATTGTGCTGCTTTTTATTTTTTCTACGAAACAATATAGGTAATACAAGTAAGTACTGTATTTATTTTTTCCATCCTGTTAGACTGAATTCTTTTGAGTTGAGGCTCTCGTTTAGAATATTGCTGATTGAAATTTCTTTGTCATATAATGACCAAATTTAACTAACTCCAAAAAAAAAGTATAACATCATATTATATCCATTATATGTTTTATGTTATAATAACTTTCAATTTCAAGTTAAAACAAGGTACATGTCGAATGAATTACTGGGAAGTTTAAAAGTATATTTCTTCAAATCTATGAAACACCATGAACCCTTTACATGCTGTGCGTAATATATCATATAGAATCTCCGTATATTTGAAATTCATGTCAAATTATGCATAACTTCCATCGAATGCTATCGCTGAATGTTTGGCTACCTTTCTGCGAGGATGTTTCAAGTTTTGTCACGAAGTCAGTAACATACGTAATTGGTTTTGGCTTCGCATCACTGATTTTTCTGAAACGACACCAGATTAGTGTAACACTAGATTTAAGAAGAAAAGTCTCCTTTATCTCAGCAAATCCTTCTCGTCAACTTATCAAGATGACAGCAATCATCCCTCCCTCATCATTCATAAATCTTCGTATTTAAAATTGTTCGGATTCCTTTTTTTTTTTAATTTTCATTATTTCAAATTCTTTTGTATGTTACATAATAGGAAAAGTAACACATTGATTAGAATTTTGGATATTTATTAAAACTTGTGACTTCATGTTACATTGTAAACATATGAATAATAATTATTGAAAAATGGTTTTACATCAAACTTTGTTCTATTTCATCCATTAATTATAAAATATCCTCTAACATTAGAACAATAGAAGAAAAGTGGTAAGATGAAGAGAAAAAGTTTCTGGACATGAAAATGTAGGCCTAGAACAATTAATATATATTATAATATATATATATATATATATATATATATTATATTGGTATACTTTGGGAGCAGACCTTCTTTTAAACATACCTCATTAAAGATCTTATTCTTTCATCCTTTTTATATTCATTAGAGAATTGATTCTTATAATACACCGTTTGTATTCTTCCTTCTTCTACCTTGAAAAGGTATGTAGGAAACATACTAAACTTAATGTTGGCAAGATCTTTAATGATATATATATATATATATATATATATATATATACACACTTTAACACAGAGAATACGAGTAGAACACAGAAAAACACTACAGAACTCACTTCGATATTTCGACATCCGTCGTCATCGGGAAGAAGTGCGAAGTTCTCGCGTTGAGAAGCAAACTGCTCAACATATATATATATGATCAAACCACAATAAGAAATGGGAAAACAAGACTAAGATCTTTCAACCGTAACAAGCGGTCTTCGTCAGAGTCAAAAACCCAAGTTTGGTTTTTGTCTCTGACGAAGACCGCTTGTTACGGTTGAAAGATCTTAGTCGTGTTTTCCCATTTCTTATTGTGGTTTGATCATTGATTGTTGTTTCACGTGTTTATGTGAAATCTTTATATATATATATATATATATATATATATATATCATTTTCTTGTCCTTTAATAATCTTTTATCCTTCATTTACTTTAACATTCTTAATCTATTTATTCTCTATTAGTTCAGTTATACCGTCGACCTTTCAACTCTTTTATTCTAACCGCTTGTTTCTTGTTCATTATTGACCTTTGACCTTCTCTTTATATTTACCTGTACTATCCTTTTAATCTATTAATAGTAATGACTAAGCATGAGTCATCGATTTTAATTTAACATGTCACTTGGCCAACTCCTTTTCCAGTTGAACCCTGTTAGCAAGAGGTTAGTTCGTAGGATCGAATCTCTCAGTCTTAAGATCGTGAATGCCGAGACTGCGGTTAATTTTAATGATACCTGTTTAAAAGAGGATCTGCTGCCTATTTATACCAATATAAAAAGATTGGTATAAATATACCACAATAAGAAATGGGAATACAAGGTTAAGATCTTTCAACCGTAATATAAGTGGTATTAATATATATATATATATATATATATATATATCCACTTAACGCTGTGGGGGTTTCTGGACATGAAAATGTAGGCCTAGAACAAATATATATCCATCCAACTTAACGTTGTGGGGGTACCGAATTCCACCAGTTTCATATGCCCATTCACCGAACCCTTCTTTAATGAAAAATAAAAATGATATTTTTTTGAAATTCAAGTCATAGGGGTATGTTTTTTTTTATTGGTGCACAAAATGAACCTTGCATGAATATCACCCTGTTGAAAGATACAGTGCATGAACTCACAACAAATACCTGCAAATCAGTGTGACTTCTGCTGTTAGGCCTCCGCGGTGGATGCTCAGCCAACTCCTGAGACTGACTCATCGAACCCAGGTTAAACCGCTGACCTAGAATGAGTCCTTGCAGTTACTGCAGTTTTATTTTTTTTTTTTTTTGATATTTTCAATTAAATGTAAAAGGTAATAAATTTTATTGAATAAAGTAAGTTAAATGATATTTCTGGATACAAATTATTCAGTAAGTGGTTTTTCCTCTTATCATTGTTTCAGTTAATCGTTTTTTTTTAAAACAGTTAAAACATGGCTCTTTGAAAAAAAAAGGACGTCCTAGAGCTGGTCTATTAAGCGTATTTATATGATGAAGTATTAAAGAAACCTCAGTATTTAATGAAAAGTTGGTAATGGCATCGTCTCATTCCCTAGTTAAAGCCAGGATTGGATTGAAATAAATATGTTCATTTTTATTACTACTGTAGTGATGTTATTTTTATTATATTTATAAATGGTTGCTGATTTGTTTTACTTTCCTGAGATTTATTTTTTTTTTTTTAATTTTGGCCTGGTAAATGATTAGACTGTATCCAATTAACAAGGAAGAGACGCATCTTTAATTCGATTGGACTTGGGTGGATAACGTTCACACGTGATATGACGTCACTATCCTATCTGCGAAACTTTCAACTAAATTGGTTCCTCGCAAAGAGGCCGACTTCGCTCACTGCTTTCGTCAATAGTTGCTGTAAAGTTAACCGATAGGATTCCTCCTCTACAAAGCTTTCTCTTTGATTATTTTTTTTATTATATATTTTCTTTTATTACTAGTAATCTTTGTGATGGGAAAAGTATTGTAAGAAGTGAAGTTCAAAAATGAAGACAAACCCATGATTTATTTTGTCATTTAAATGAATTATTGATTTCCACGTACGGGGGACATTCGGTCATTGGGTCATAAAACACAGAGGTTCATTTTTTACATCGATTTTTTAGCCCCTTTTAAGGATTCTGCTCTGTTTCTTTTAGAAATGAAGTAGACTGCTCTTTTGATATGCTCAAGGTATATCAAAGATATACCTCAGCAAAACTCCTTCAACTCAAGAGAAAATTGAGTATACCACGTATACATATATACGTGGTATTGTATTACCTCGAGGTCTTCCTCGAGGAAGACGGCTTCCACGACTGACATCAATGACAATAACTGACATTTCTGTCATTATTGTCAGAATAAGTTGGAAATTACAATTATAATTTACTGACCCTAAATTTGAATGAAAGGCAGTAAAATTTAAGTACTGACTGCACTGGTAATACAGTTTGTACTACATACTGTACCAGCAGTAAATAGTATACTGGTTATACTCATCAGTATTTACTGTATATTACAGAACTTGTTCTTTATTCTGAAAATACCTTATTTATGGATCTACGGAGATGATATCCACTCCACATCTCCACCCAGGTCACATTTTAAAGAATCCCGTTCTGGATCGGATTAATATATTAATCTTCAGGTCATCCTGTATAGTAATAAAATAATTACTTTCACCTTCTTGAAGTTAAAACAAATATGCCACCGTTATATCATTAAATTATTAAAACTAACTAAGTTAGTGTTTAAAACTAACATAACAACTAATTGGTAATAGTAAATTTATTTTTTTAATGGATCAAAAATTATTTGAGTATATAAGCCAGTATACTGAAAAAAAATGTTAATATATTTTTTGATATAACTGCTACAAACCGTAATATATGATGATAATATGTATGAAAAGAAAAAAAATATAAAATAAATTGCAACTGTTTCTTTAAACATGTATTTTTGTGCATGAATGATGAAAAACTGTAAGAAACGTATGGTGAATCTTTTATATCAAAGGATTTTAGTCTTTCAGTGATTGAAGGGAAATACTGAGAAATTAATTACGACCAAGTGCTAAGTTACTGGAAGTTTGATAAAGTGAAGGCACCTCTGTGACTTGAAAAGAAATAATATATCAACTCAAGCGTTTCTAAATAAGAAATACATTTGTTTTACTGGTGCGTCGGAAATGGTTAAGGTCTAATGCTAGAAAAGATTTATTTTGGAGTCCACATTGTAACTTTTCCCCTTCAAAGAAATAATACCATTCACGCTTTTATGCTCTCTCTAGGCAGCAAGTAATCTTCTAGGATACTTAAGAGATTAGTTGTCAAGACTCAATCATGTCTTAGAAGTGAAAAATATCACTAAGAGTCAGTCCATGTGAGTAACGTTTCGTCAAGGTGGCGGTGTTACTCTCGACCGAGAATTGTTGGAGGCTCAGGGAATTGCCATCATACAGAAGTCACAAGTTGTCCTGTCATGGCTTAAGCTTTTCTTGTGCACGTAACAAAGCAAACGCTACGGTATCTCTTTGCAGTATTGTTGGTTGATAGTCTGGATTTGACGCGAAAACACGTAGTGGATCAATGTGATATTGACTTGACTTTGGACATCAATTGATTCTTTGTTATTTTTTTTTGGTGGGGGGGGGGGGGGCGGAAGGAGGTGAAATGCATTTACGCACATAGTGCTGGGCTCCCAGATAAACCAGACTACCAACTAAAACACCCCCTTTTTCACCTAGGACCTAGCCTGGAACTGTTTGTTATTGTAAATTATTTCAGTTTGCAATTGAGTAAAAAAAAATAGTTTCCTTTAATGAGCACACAGTTTTAGGTTTTGACCAATACATAGAATAAATATATACGTATTTTTTTCTATAGATCAGAAGAACCAACAAATATAGTTCAATGTTCAATGTACATTTTTTACATATTTTTCTGAAATTAATTACAGGCATTGAATTGCGTATAAAGTATACACAAGGCCTGCTCGTTCCAGAAATCCGAACGGACTTCTTTTGGTAAACATGAGCTCTGTCAAGCTAGAGAAGTACATTAACCTCATTGCTCTTGAGATATTTTAATAAGTTGTCTTAGAAAATTATACCGAATAACATTAAGTATATTAAGGATTGAGATATACTTCTACATGTTGCAATAATGTGGTCCCTAATTTGTTTTATTTTATATAAACTAAAAAAAAAATATTTTTTTTAATAAAATAATTATTATTGTTTTAATAATAATTATTTTAGGTACTCTTGTGATGATGTATCATCACAGACTTGGGACTATATACTATTCAGCTGCCAAATTCTAAACCAAGAGCGTAAAGTTTTATGGCATTGACAATAACAACTGGAAATGACCGCAGTACAAACCAGTGAACTATTTCAAAACTTTAAAAAATTCGTAGGCTTTTATGGGCTGTAAAAAACTTTTATAATGTGTATTTAAATATTTAATTTAATGTAATGTAATGACTAATGTAATATTATAGCATGTAATATTCTCTATCGAGTATTATTTAAAAGAAATAAAAAAAATATTATTTTATTTGACAAAATAAAAACTATTTTATAATAAATTACTTTCATCAGCCCAAACGTTTCAACTGAATCATATCTGTATAGATATTGCCTTACTAACAAAGGAACATTATAGGACCTAGTTGTGTATATTTTGCAAATTTAAACGCTATTCTTGAGAATAAAGATTCGTGTCTCTTTTACAAAAGTCTACTTGCGGTTCCTATTCATTTGATTCTAAGGCTTGAACGCTATTGTGTGATATGCATGGAGATTGCTTTGTATAGAACATCAGTATCCTCATATGAAACACTTCTCTCTCCCGACTGACCCACGGCAAACAGTTCGGATCTTGTTCTACACGACCCAATATGAACTCTCCATCATCTATATTCCTCTTCTCCGAGTCTATTCAACCCTCTTATTAAATTGACGAGCTGTCTCTGCAAATATTTGGTAAACTTTTGCAACCACATGATTGTTGGAAGTAGGACGACTTGCCCATATTGAATATTCGTCTTGCGAATATATATTTAGTGAAACATTCAATTTTTTTAATAGAATTTTTATTCTTTATTGTTTAAACTGATCCCCTAGCGGTTGATAACGTAAGCCGTTTACCGGCTTTTTGTTTTATCTGTGATTCTACAGTTTCTACATTGGCCTGTTGCTACAGTCGTAAATTTTGCCTAACACAAGTTCATTTCGAGTACCTGACATCGTACAGGCTCGGGACCGACGGCTTAAAGTCTGAGGGATGACATGTTCAGATTTATTCACATCCCGCGTGAATAAATTGAGGGCCAGGTATGGATCGAACCCCGGACTACCAGCCCAGAGTCGAGTACGTTACGACTGAGCTAACCTGACCCCCTTTTTTAATAGTAAAGATATATCACGATTTAAGCACTTTTTATATATAGCAGGGTTACTATGTAAAAACATTAAACTCCAAAACTAACACTGGAAAAGTTCACCTTCATTACTGCTTTTGGGGTCAAAAGTGTGTCTCATTTATTGAGTGCCTGACATTACAGTATCAGCTAGTTTACTCTACATCGGGAGTCTTAAATTCTACATTACCCAAGTTTATCGGAGTGGGGACCTTTAACGGTTAACTCACCTCGTACAGGCTCTTACGTCCTGCTGATAGTTCTCTTGATTTTTTATTGTATTCTAGTAAGATGTATATACAAACTTTGAACTATATCCTACTGGAAAAAATGCATTCAAACTGAAAGGTGGATTGAATGTACAGTTACTGGAGAGTAGTAGATAATCATTCTGTTTATATTCAATTTGGGCCCAGATTCATATAACCATCTGGTTTGTTTATAATAATTGAGATTGAGTCTGATTTTACGCTGTTTGTTACCATTAAAATGCATCACTTCGACTGATGAATGCAGTTTCGACCACATTTTTGTTCACTTTCGTTCACAAGTTCAAATGCCACCTGTAGGGCTGCGATTAGTATTCTGGTCGTTTTTTCCTCTCAAATCTTCGTTTAAACCGCTGTTTCCAAACGCTTCAGACCTGTGTACCCTTTATAATTCTTCAAACAGTACAAACCACAGCTTATTTTTAAATCTTTTATGTCAATAAGTTTTTTTCACCTTATTAGACCACTGATATATTTAATATTTATATATTAGTAAATTTATTTACTACTTAAACGATAATATAATGGGCCATTAAATAATAGATGTAAATAGCATTCATTATAATTAATGAGAAGGCTGGTCTTATTTATGTTCTTACGATAGTAGAGTTAGGAATCTAACAGTATTGGTTCCCTGATTGTAATTTCGGTTGATGCATTGTTCTCTATCTACAATCCTGTTTCTCTTGACTGAATATCTATAAAAGGTCGGCTGTATCAGCACGCCACGTATCTCCTCTAATCTGTCTCGTATGACAAGGGGTATATATCACTTCGAGAAACACTACTTTAAACCCCAGATGATATGTCTGTTTAACCACACTAAAGTGTTATCGGGTCAGCCGTAAGCTAGACATTTAAACTTAATTCTTGAAAAATCCTTGAATTTAGATTCAATTTGGTTCTATTCGCTAATCAAGAAACAACAGCATTTATTTGTTATGTTTATCATATTGTTCTTATTTCTTCGATATTAGAAGATGCTTTCGAGTCCTTGTTGCTATGAAAGGAGTTGAACCCTTTCATAGATAATATCTCTATTGGAAGACAGTTTGGAACCAGAAAGGGCCTATTTGTCAATGATGATCTTTGTGACCTGGGTAATTTTGTAGATGCTTTATAGTCTAAGTATGTTCTGGGAATCTTTTTAGATATAAGGGGTACATTTGACTCTGTCTGGCGGCCAGCAATCTTAAAAGAAATATTCGTTTTTTGTCTATCGAATAATATAAAATTAATCATGAATTCCTATTTCCATAACAGAGAAGTAAGAGTTGTAGCCAAATCTGGAGTTTTCAAGAGGCCAACTGTAAGGGCCTGTGGTGCTGCTATATGAAAGTTGAGTTGATATAGCCAAATGCAGTGCAGTTTTCCTTAATGGACAACTCAACAGAAATAGGTTGCCAAGAATTTTTGGCAGCAACATAAGACTAACAGTGAACAGATGTGTAAAGTATTTGGGTATCTACATTGATGAGAGATTAAAATTTGATATGCATATTCGGGAAGTAGTAGCTAGAGGAAGTCTCAAATTTTTCTAAAGTTACTTGGGGTAAAGGCTTCAGAGGATGTTCTCTCATGTTTAGCGCAATATTTGACTCTATCATTTGCCCTAGGGTTCCTTTTTGGGCAAAGCGTACCAAAAGAACCCATTTCAGAAAGCTTATTTCTGCCCAACGTAAAGCCTTAATTTTAGTCACCAAAGCATATAGAACAATAAGTACTGTAGCAGCGAAGGTAATTAGTGGTGAAATGCAAATTGACATTCTATTAAACGATTAAGCTGAGAAATATTACTTAGCAAAAAGTATTGCCCCAACCTGGCTGAATTATAGAACTGCTAATAAGGCAAATGAATTAGATGAATGGGTCCTGAATTTCTGGTAAAGTGCTGATGAACGCGAGGGGTGGACTTGGACATTTTTCCCACAAATATACAGGAGATTAAGTTGCCACTCCCTTCCTCTAAGCCATTGGCTTCGTTAAATCCTGTCGGGTCACGGCGATTTTAACTCATATTTAAATATGTATAAATTTATATAGACCCCTAGTTACATCTGTACCGATGAAGCTGAGACAGTCAAACATGTTTTGTTCTCTTGTGTCTGGTATTGACTTGTGGTATGAATTAATAATATCTAGTGGCCGTTATACAGAGCAAGTTGTCCAAGACTGTTTTCGAAGCCCACCCTTGACAAAGGCCCTTTTAAAGTTTGTCCACAGCATCTCTAAAAGGAAAAGAGGGTTGTAGTTGGTGCACCCCAGGCCTTGACACATACCCCTAGCGTATCCCCTCAGCCCGGTCTCTTTCTTTAGGCTATCCTTTTATTTATTGAGCTTTTGTTTTTTGTTATTGTAATATTTTTTTTATTTATATGTTAGTTTTTAGCGTGTAAGTCTTTTCTGTTTATTTATGTGTCCCATGTCTTGAGTTAGTGTTTAAGTTTTTTTCTAGGGGGAATATCCTAGTACCCCTAGGACCATTAGTCTTAAGTGTATCCCTGGGGGAATATGGAGTACCCTAGGGACTTTAGTATTAAATTTTTTTCCAGAGAGAATACACCTGTACCTCTAGGTACTTCAGTCTTTGCTAGCCTTTAGATTTAAGTTCATCTCTGGGAGAATAGCGAGTAAATCAGGGTCCTTAGTTTGTTTTATTATTTTTTAAGGTTTTTTGTTTTTGTTACTATCTTTTTGTTGCGACCTAAGGTATTGATGACGATTAATTACTCATCGTCGCCTTATGCGCGACGTAGTATCGTGTGCCAGCCTCCGCGAGTTCCACCTTAGACACCTACGGGTTTTGTTCGACCTAGGGTGACTAAAGTGCTACACATTTAGCGTCGGCTGAATTGATTAAAGTGATATAGCCTAAAAGGCTTCTGTAGCTCAAATGAAAACAGGTCCTCTTCAAATCTACTTGTCTAAATGCTTTAAATCGTCGGTTTGTATGTCTTCCTAATGACTGGTGTCAAATCAACGGGAAGAGCACTTCACGTACTTTATGCATGCCAAAAAGCACTTCACGTACTTAATGCATGCCAAAAAGCACTTCACGTACTTTATGCCAAAACAAGTACTAATGTTTACCACTGTCCTCGTTATTCTAGATATTTGAGATTTTTATTCAGTATAATCTTATTTCAATATATAAAACACAAAGTTTGTCTATCTGTCCCCTATAGAAATAAAACTGGATTCATTTAGATACAAAGAAACATATGGATCGTTATTTTTTCGGGGGAACTAACTACAGTATTTTAATTTTGATCAGGGTTCTTTTTTGGGATCTCCACCCATAACCAAACGCCGTGGTTATCGTTATATTATATTTAATACTCCCTATTAAGTATAATCTACCGCCCGGGCAACGCCAGGTAGATCAGCTAGTTATTAATCCAGCATAGAACGAATTCCAGGGGTTTTTGATTATTTCAAGAGGTGACATATACCAAAATTGAACATCTCATCTGATAAACTAACAACTGTTCAGTCTGTATTTACTTGCTTACCTTAATGTTACTATAATATCTAATGTCAAAATAAGTAATTTATTAGGAGTAATTTCAAAGTTAGAGTAATAGTCCATTGTGATAATTCGTATTCGAAGTGTAACGAAGTACACCAATTCACATTACTCTGTGTAAAAAACATAAAATTAAACTGTATAATGCTTTATAAAATTGTAATGAAATTTATCTGATTTCATAGAACTTTTGAAATGTTTTATTCTTAGAAATAACTTGTAATTTTATCTGATTATTTATATCAAGGGTCATCTAGCACGCACAGCAAGGTGCATGCCAAGTTAGTGGACAGGCAATCGTGGTTTTTTACCACAAGATTCTTTAAGAACTTAACTTGGTGGAAATCAAGCTAACAGTTCCTGTAATTTGAAAAACAAATGTTTTTGATGGATCGTTATAAACCATTGATTAGGGACGATGAACTACACTAATGAATATAAATAATGAACAAATGGAACATACATCCTCTATGAGTCCATAACGCCAGGAAGATTCGTAGACCAAGAGACCACGACCAGGAACCCGAGAAACACTAATAAGTCAATGATATACAAAAGTATCATTGACTGTGAAGCTCTAGATAACTAGCACGTGGCCCGCCACCACCACGAATATGAACAGGAATATCATTCACATTGGCTGTGCCATAACAAGAAAACTGAACAATAAGGATAGAGAAATATCTACAAATCTAGAGTGCCAGGACACCAGTTAATATTGGGGAACCATCCTTTTAGGCTGTCACCACAGAACCCTCTGCCTCTTGGGGTGTATTGATTAATTCAACAAGATTCAATAATTCCAATACTGTAGGACAAGAGTCCCAAGCATTGCTACTGGGATAAACACATCGTTACGGTTTCCGCAACATATAAAGAAACATATATTGACACTAAAGTAACTTAATAACGAAGTATTATTTGATAGCACTCATTAGTCATATTGAGAACTAGAAGACACAAGTTTAGGTATTTAATGCGAGACCAAATAAGAATTAGTGTTATTTCATAACAATTAAAAGTGAATAACAAACATATTTTAGAAGTTATGAACCCTTCAGAAGAAATAAATAATTTTAGTCCCACCACTTATTTGTTTCCTGGGAGGTAGATCTTCTCCTGGGCTTAATCTCAATCGTTAATTTTGCTTTAATATTATTTATTAAGCTTTTTAAAAAATTTTTAAATTATTTTTTATTTATAGTTCGGTTTTTACTAATTTAAATATTTCTTTTAATTTGTTAAAATGTTTTTCTCCCTTTATTAATTTATTTATATGTATCTTATTGATCATTATTTCCCCTCTCTCAGTAAGGTGACTACACTGATTGAGTGCCTCTTCAATGAGACTTCCCTTCAATAGTCATTTTCTTCGGAGTGAATTACATCTTTCTACCTGACGATGACGAAGTTGATGACTACAATTAACAAAAGTAATTAATTTGGCTTTATTTTGGAGTTATGCAATAAACTATGTCATCAATATAACAGCATAGAAGGGATATAAGAAAGCAAGTGTTCAACAAAGATTTGTCCGATATTCAGTGAGTAAATTGGCAGAGGAAGGGAACATTCTAGTGCCTATAGCAGTATCAGTAGCAGTATAGGATATCATAGCTAATATGAGCTATGACAGCTTGCAAGCTATCATAGTAATTGTGCTTGTGGACAAATACTGAGTCTGATAATTACTCCAGTGTAAATATAGGATGGGTGAGGTCTGAAGTTCAGTAAGAAATGCAAAGCGTCCCTGCCGTCATTATGACCGAAGGTAGTATACAGCGACGTAATTCCATTGTAACCAGTAAGAGAGAATATCAGGGTTCTGAGGAAAGGCGATTTTTTAACAGGAGTGGGATCCGTTTATTAGAAACAAAAGCGGAATAGCGTCAAGGAAAGCCGAAATGCGTTGATGACTTTGTCACGACGTCATTATCATTCTTATCTCGGTTTACTACCTTTCCTTTCCACCTTAAGATTTAATAGCTACTTCTTTTACTATAATTGACTCTGGGAGTGTCATATAGACTCCCTGTTAACTTAACTGACAAAACATAAATTGCAAGTTGTTTAAGGCATGTTGCATTGAATAGCGTACTGTTCTTCATCTAAATGCACATTTAGAATTGTCTGTGGGAAAAGCGAGAAGCCACCCCATGTTGGCGTGTCATCAATAAGTCTAGGTGTCACCATTCCTTGTGTAGGGGTGCGCTTTCTAGGTCGTGACCTAACACCATCCCCCCCTCCATTTATACTTTGACCTTTCCCGCCTCAGACACTCTCTCCTCTCGGTTTTAATTTCCGTAAAAGGTTATATCTGTTTTTAAAAACATTCTTGCACGCTAAGTTTTTAAAAATTAATATGAGTCATTATATATAGTAAGCCTACATCGTTGCAGCCTATTATCAAGTTAGAAATATTGATCTATGGATAAAATTTTGTTTGAAATACTAGTAGTAATAAAGATTAGTAATTACATTATTTAGATATCAGATGCGTATGATTTTTAGTATTCACTTCAAGGTAAGTGTTTACTTATTCCTCTGGTCACTTATGGGCTGTTTTTTTTTTTAAAGGCTCTTCCCTCCAACCAAGTGACAATGCAAACCCTTTACAAATGTTTGCAACTATACGTTGTACCTTCAATTCTGTGATAAATTTTCGCTTGGGAAATTACTTTGAAACTCGTGATTTTATTCTCAGATGACTAACAACCAACGAATATTTCTATGCAAACCAGTACGCGTCGTAATTAGCAGTTCCGGACCAGAGACCCACTAATACTAAATTCTCATCCTGCTTTTTTTTTTTTTTTTTCCAGTAAGCATTGTCAATACTGGGGACGTCACTCTGTCAGTGGAAGAAGTCGTTTCCGTGGTCGTATGGTCTTGTGGCTTTGCATTGTCTGATGTACTGTATAATTTATAAGTCGTCAAGTTGTTATACTTAGCTCAAGAAGGGAACTCATGGGATTAGGAAAGGTTGCATGTTGGATTCAGTTCCCAAACAAGGGGATTTGGATGGGTGGACAATTGTTTGTCTTCATTGTTGGCAAGTCGACTAACTTGACTTAAAATTATTGACTTGACTAATTGATTCCCAACTTACAGAAGAAGTTTTTTTTTTTATTCCATCTACACGTTTCGAACACTTCATTTAAATTTAGTTGTAGAACATTAATGAATCAAAAGGTTTATGGGTGTATTTTCCGTTTGGTTAACCCCCAACACTCCTTTACTTCGTCGTGAGTGGCTTCCCACAAGCCACTTTTGCAAGTGTCTGTTATCCTGTGGCCCTTCAACATGATTAATAAACAGTTTATTAGATTTACTGTTGTAATAATGTAATAATTTTCCATAACCTATAAGTATTTATAAATGTGTTTCACAGATTTACACAATACTTAGAAAAAACTAGAGATAATTATGATCCAACAAAATGCCTCCCTTAGAATTAAGAAAACAACTATATTTACATATATTTTATGTTCTTACAGATATATTATTGAACAATATTCATAAACTTTGAATTTGTATTGTTTTGTATTGCCTTTGAATTTGTTTTCTTTGAATATCGTATTACCGTAGATATTAACAAAAATTCACAGTAAAATAAGGACCTGGTGTTGCCTACACTCAAGTTTACTGTATGAAATTTAATATCAAACTCGTTGACTATCAATTGAGTTTTTGTTTTATTTCAATGTGGCTATCGTGATGAAGTTATAATAATTACTCGTGTGGAGTATTAACAAACTTATAGATAATAAATTTAATAGTTTTTTATTTTTATTGTAGCTATAAAAATTTATCAGTTTAACAAATTACAAATCGTTGATTTAGAACAAGCACACAATTTCGTATTATTCGGATCAAACGGAGGACCTGAGCCTCATCGAACTCAGACGCAGCACTACAGTATCTGACCTATCGAGCTTCCCTTTTTCAATTTTTAAATCAGATAGATTTCAAACATCTACACTAAAGAGGGCCCATTTTAGTGTAAAATCTGAATTTGATCCATTAAGCAGTGTAGTCTGTAGTGTGTCCATAAACTTTAGGATACAAATCGGCCAACCCCCCCACATACATGCAAACATCATCGAAAAAACATCATAAAAGGACTTCAGGGACCTCAAAAACATATAAATCCCTCAAAATCTTGAGATAAAATTGTTTTCATGATTACTATACTTTACTTCCAGTAAACTAAAAATCAACATCGAAATCACGTAAGTAAGAAATGGGTTTGAATCTTTTAGTCAAAACAAGTAGTCTTCGTTAAGTGGAACGAGGACCAGTAGGTTTGATTAAAAAATTTTAGTACCATTCTGAATTTCTTACTGTAGTTTATAGAATAATTACTAATGTATATACATTTATATATTAATTATGTGTCGATATATATATATATATATATATGTGTGTGTGTGTGTGTGTGTGTGTGTGTGTGTGTGTGTGTGTGTCGATATATAGTTATATGTCGGTTTAATCTCCTATTACATACATTGGTGTTGCAAAATAGAGATAAAATTAATTAATCAGGATTTTATGGTAATTATATAATTGCAAATAATTAGATTCATCAATGCAGAGATTTCTCTATAGCCATCAAGAAATCCTTTAGCTGATTATATTATTACTAAAAAGTAATCTTAAAGTGCATTTATATTGAAGTTTTGGGAAGTTTGATCCTTGGTTTATTTCAAACCTCGGCACGTAATATGTTAGTAGGGTGCAATTGCCTGGCGTTTATAGTTATTTCCCAGGAGTTCAACTGATTTTGACTGTAAAGTGAAAAGAGAAAAGTAAAGATTTTATATTATTGAATCAGTCTTACTAGTATTATTGTTTTCAAATATACTTTGGTTTTTAAATTAGTGAATTTATTTATTTATTTGCTTGATGGTGTATTGTTCATCAGTCATTCAGTTTCAAGTATCATGAATTAGGCAATTCAAGTTTCAATGGTAAAATTATCGTATATTATCTGGAGAGCTCGACCGGTTTCGGGTCCTTCTGGTTCCCATCTTCAAGAGCAACTGACTGTGGATTTCATGTTTATGGTAACATACAGGTGCTATTTAGATCCACAATTAGTTGCTCTTAAAGGCCCACAACCGGTCGAGCTCTCCACATATTATTCGAGGTATGACGGATAATATTACTATTAATTCTAATATTACTAACCTCAGTGGAAATATACCACTAACTATAAATGAAACATTAATTCAAGTTTCATCAAGTGGATATTAAATTAGATAAACATTGCTATCGATTCCATATATATAACAAACAGAAATAGAGAAAAAAATAATAAACTGAATTTTCAAGATTCGGACCCGGGGACTGCTCAGTCTCCGGCGTCTCTTAACAAGCCGTTTCCTGATCACGTCCACTAAGAAGAAGGAAAAATTCAAAAGTCAGTTAATTGCTTCTATTTCTCTTTGTCTTACTCTCGAATATATATTTATTCAAAGTTTTTCTATCTCAAAAAACTACACTTTCTTATTTTTTTCTACACTATTCTTTTTTTCGAGCAGAACATATTCTTCTTTTTCCAGCCTCAAACAATTCCAAAAAAGACATCTCAGGCCAACTTTCATTCTGAAGCTTATTATTCTATGTTATATTATTCTACATAGTATATATATATATATATAGAATAAGTTTTTTCTTGAGGGATAGATCTTGGAATTAAACTACTCCTTCTTATGTCAGCGTTTTGATGTATCAACAGTTAAAAATATTGAGAATTCAGTAAGTGTGCTTTTATTCCTTTTTCTGTGTCGTGCTTTGTGTATTTAAAGTTTTATATATATATATAACAGTTCAAGATGGAAGATAGGTAGTAACCTACGGTTAGTTACTAGCCGTTGCGTGTACAACGTGCTTGGTCTCCCTTTCTCTTTTCTCCTGAAAACGGATTACCCGAAAATTTGAGTTTCTAAGTGTGTTTCTTTACTTTGTGTGCTACCCATCTTCAATTTTGAACTGTTATTGTGTCCAGTTTGGATCGTGTTTCCGTTTATCTAGTGAATATATATACTATATATATATATATACTTAATATATATACAATATATAATATATATATATATATATATATATATATATATAATAAGAACAAACCACAATAAGAAAATGGGAAAACAAGACTAAGATCTTTCAACTGTAACAAGTGGTCTCCGTCCGTTACGGTTGAAAGATCTTAGTCTTATTTTCTTATTGCGGTTTGATCATTGATTGTTATTTCACGTGTTTATGTGAAATCTTTATATATATATATATATAAACTAGAATTTAAAAAGAACACATAGAAAGGAAATCACTGAACTCACTACTATATTTCGATGTCCTCGTCTTCAGGAAAAGAAGTGAATCGCTCCAAAGGCTGATAACGACTGACTTGGCGTTCGAACTGAAGCACTCAAACAGGATAGCCAACTTTCGGAGGAAAGGTAGACAGGGAAGATAAAGAGATACAAGCCAAATAAAAATTAAAAAATGAAAACATTTAACTAAAATAAAATTAAAAACTGATAACAACTAAAAAAAAATCTGGAGTGGCCTACACTCTACTTTACTATAAGTAACTCAATGTCAAATTTCTTGAGTATATAAAACATAACGTATCATTTAAGCATAACATAAATATCTAAATGGGATATAATTATTAGCATTGCATTCGTGAGGTAGTACAGATAGTGCTTGAAGGACATATGAATTTATAAGCTTATTTTTGTACATCACAAATAATTTATTATTTGCAAATAATTTCATTAGTATAACTACAGCAGTAATAACATTTTTGAAAAATCAATGTGAACATTTCTTGAAACGAAATATTATCCTACAAGAGAACATGGCTATTGTTCAAATAGCCAGTAGATTTCTTACATCGTTTACTTGACATCCTTCTACATTGAATATTAATGTAAAATTTTCAAATTTGAAACAGTAAAATACCCTTTTTTTCTCTGAAAAACATCTTATACAGAGAAGAAAATGTTGTTTTAAGGTGATTTGTTAATTAAACATGTACGATAATTACAGTTATTAATCTCTAAACGAAAGATTTATATTTTGAATTATCTTTTACATTTTTGGTTTTAAACAAAATTATTATACTGGGAATTTTATGGCTTCTTAGTATTTAATAAGATCATTTTCCTTCCCCTTTGTCAAATAACATATATACGAATTTTTTTTTAATGAGTGTTATCATTTACCTGCACAATATTATTCCTCTTACATCTCTTATAAGTCAATAATATATTTTCATTTTTCCATTAGAAACATCAATTTTATCTCAGTGAATTCGCTCAAAAAATTTCTAAGTCAATGTAAACAATGTAAAAAAATACAAAAAATTTGACAAGTATAGCAGGTGATCTCTTAGTCTAGGATAAACAAAGAGTTTTTATATCGTTATTGCTCTTTCCCGTAATTGAAACTTCTTGATTTTTTTTTTATGAATTGCTAATATTTTGTTCAATTTTTGGTCAAATTTTCATTATATTTTAACGAGCCGTTTAGCGTCAAAAAAACATTTTCTGAAAACACAAATCATACTGTAACGCCCCTTTAGCGAATGTAATTTTGAAAAAAAATATTTCAGCTCATTCTCCTTATAATGTTCTATTTATAGACATAGTTTCATTCTTGTCAGTCAAACAGTATGGCTTGTATCGCTCTCACAAGGTTTGAGATTGAATTATGTGTCAAAATTTTTACATTTTATTGAAAAAAAAATATTCCCTGTTGATTTAAAATTCTGAATATATTTTTCGTTTGTTGCATTTAAAACCTCAAAGATAATGTCAAAATTTCAAAACTCTAGGGTTATTAGTTTAGGAGAAATAAATGTTTTAAAAAAAACGGTTTTTGGCAAAAAAAGTGACTTTCCCATCATGCATAATTCTTCCCAAACAATAGGGATCTTCGTCTTTATGAGGCCCATTTTTGTGTAAAATATCAACTTGATCCATCAAAGATTCTGGACCGTAGCGTGGTAACAAGCAATGCTAACACACGCACCACCCACCCACCCACACCCACACACACACAGACATCATCGTAAAAACGTCATAAAACGACTTCTGGGACCTCAAAACATCTAATTCCGTCAAAATCTCGAGATCGAATTTTTTCACGATCACTATACTTTACTTATAGTAAAGTAATAAGAGGGGAAAAAAATCAACGATTGAGGTTAAGCCCAGGAGCCGATCTACCGCCCAGAAGACTAATAAGTGCTTCTTCTGAAGCTCTCAGAGTAACTTTCGAATTAGTCTGATCAATCTGCCTCAGGACCTGTACACGGAAACAGTCATTAAAACTGAGTCCGTGAGAGCTGGCATGAGTAGCAACGGGAAGGTCACTGCGTTTGCCATATATTATATATATATATATATATATATATATATATATAGTATATATATTATATACTATATATAATATAGTAATATATATTATAGTACTATATATAAATACATACAAAACTATAGTTTATCGGGACTAGGTCAGTTCTTCAGGTTCAAATTAAACTCTCATTGTCAACGTTTCGGTCTTTATTTAAAACTTTTTTCACATTTGACACTAAACTTCAGTGTCACCTGTTCATTCAGACTACAGTTGTTAAAATCCACATACTATTTTCTTTGTAAAATAATTTGTAATGTAATACTTAGTTTCTGTTTCAAAATTTATACTTCTGCCTATGAAAAAGGTTTTAAATAAAGACCGAAACGTTGGCAATGAGAGTTTAATTTGAACCTGAAGAACTGACCGAGTCCCGATAAACTATAGTTTTGTTTCTATTCCACGGTCGATACTTTTATCAATATTTATAAATGCATATATATAGTGCATATAATTGTGTATTAATGTAACACTAATTATTTCAAAAAATTTTAAGAAAACGTTGGTTAAAGGAGTTTTTTCAAAATTGTTTGACGTTGGTTCAAATCTGGATAAAGAAAAATAATATATATATATATGTATATATATATATATATATATATATATAACAGATTCAATAATATATCGACCGTTTGATAGAATAGGTGTGTTATCTAATCGGGATTATCCTGAAGACGGATCATCCGAAAATTTGAGTTTGTAAGTGTGTCTCTTTCTCTGTGTGTTGCTTTTCTTCGTTTTTGGGCTGATTTGTGTCCAGTTTGGATCTTTTTTTTTTCGAATTTTGAGTGAAATATATATATATATATTTGTGTGTGTGTGTGTGTGTGTGTGTGTGTGTGTGTGTGTGTGTGTGTGTTCGTGTCCTTAAGTGAGCTAATCTAATGCCTATCCCTCTTTAGTTTACTGTTTAATAAACCAGTATAACAAGTTTTCACTTCACACACGTGAAATACAAATCAATAACTTAGCCAGTAAGGTGTTGAATCAAAATTGATTATGAACATAGTCCTTAAAAGAAACTAAGGTCTTTCTACTATAACATCTTCTCTGCATCGAAATGACACTCATGTGCTCGAATGTGAGTATGTCTAAAAGGCCGGTTATTTTGGCTGAAAGATGATTAATCCATTTCTGAATTGTTTACTGTTCTTTAAGCATATATATATATATATATATATATATATATATATATATATATTATGAATAAAAGAATATATAACTTGAACAAGAACAGTATAGTAGAAGTCACTAGTATGTTAAGTCGACCATCTTGGTGACAGACATTATATTTGGTGAACACACAACAGTCAATCAACTGAAGAATTTCACAGAGTATATCCGGTTTCAGTTGGTAAAACGCATCACAGTAAAACCAAATAATTTGAAGGAAGAATTCTACAAAAGAAAACAAACTATAAATGGTGTTAAAAAGAATACGAAAATAACAAATAATGTTGAAAGTAAACTATTGAGAGAAAATAAATGAACGATTTAGGATAATACCTGAATGGGAGCTTGTTCCTAGGAAGCAATTGTTTCAGATTTTGGACTTTAAAGCATTGATTACGGCTCAGACTATGAGAGGTGGTGTGAATAGCGACAGTAATTGCTATCTTGACTGGCAGAATGTCTGTGATCATTCATGCGAAGGCTTAATATAGTAGTGGCTAATCCGTCATAGAAGCTCACACCCTGTACAGCCCAAACAGTGTTATAAAGTTGCTGCTTGTCACCAATCTACAGTGCTAATTGCAGTTCAGAGACTGTTAAAGGAGACTTTAGATTTCAACTTTACAGGGTATTAAGAAGTATAAAATTACACAGCTGTTTTACCAGTAACCTTATGTGATCATTTTGTGAAACACAATGAAAGGATTGCTTCTATCCTAGTATACAATTTTATAATTCTATGAAATTAGAATTATTAAATAATAAATTCGTGAAATAATAGTAAAAAAAACCACAATGTGAAATTTTAAAGTAGAACTAAGATCTCTCAACTTGTAGCGATCTCTTCCCAGTTTCTCAAAATATTTCTCCAACGAAATATGTAGGTGAAGTCATATTACAGTAGGCTATTTGAGGCTTTGACAGGCATCAGTGTCATCAGTCGAGACATCTTAGTCCCTCTTGAGAGTTTCATGATTTGCTTTGTTCGATGATGTGTTCGATGATGATGAGTCCATCTTTCTACTGTACTCAGCCATTATCAAGACATGAATGAGTTTTGAAAGAGATAGTACCTTCATATAATAAAAGTGGGGGTTGGGGGGTCTTTAATCCCCGTAATCCCCACCAACCAAAAGCCAAAGAGTTGCTTTTGTCTTCTCGCCATTCAATATCCTTTCCTGAGGACGACCGTAAAAAGGGTTGAAATATTGAATGGGAGTCCTAGTATTTGTTTTTCTTTCGTGTTTCTCAAAGTTTTCAAAGATTTGTTCCCCTGACTGCCATAACTCTCACTGTCTGTTAGTTAAATTTCGATGTATAAATGTATCCATCCCTACGAATCAGCAGCCCGACTTTTTGAATACCTTCTAAGAAATTCGTTATTGGTACAAGTAAATTTTTTTGTGGTACAAGCGAGTAAAAAATTATTGATATTTATAAAGTGTTGATGTTTCATTGTGCCTGATATTATAATGGGGATAAAAATCAGATGTTAAGTGAATATATCTGTGCAATTTTCAAGTTATACTGTCGAAAGACAAAAGTCTCAAAAAAACTTTACAGAAATTCTCTGTTTGAAAGTGAATAACCCCAATGACTGAAATCGTATATGCACACCTATGGATCCATCTGATTATTACTGTGTTTCCATATACTGGCCCCGTGAGCCCAAAACAATGGCATTATCATAACTTAAATCACACAGGTCAGCGCTCAAAGATTAAGATCACAAATGTTATGTTGGCTTATAATTACATATTGTTATGGCTTTAATTTTCTGTTTTATAAATTTTCCACCCTTAATATATCACCGTCTATAACACGACATTTGATACTATACCCAAAAATAGCTCTTATAGCGTAGATGAGCTAAATAGTTTAGGACGATATTGCCTCAAGTGAAGCCCACTTTATTGCCCATTTTGTTTATAAACCCTTTTTTACTTTTCTTTTGAACTATTAACATTAAAGATATGAAAGTTTGCAGTCATTATGGACCTGATAATTTAATAGATCGAAAAAATGCAGCATTTTTTGAAAAAATAAAGTTATTTTAATGCTTCTCACGTGTAATATTTGACATATAATTTTTGGTAGGATGAAACATCTCTTGTTTTGGGTAATATTGAAATATGAATATGGTACTTTTTGCCGAAGCAGGTACTAATTTTAATTCATGTGTGGTGATCCTAAAAAAACATAAATTCTCTATTGAATATTATATTATATGGTTACTTCATTCATAAATGATTAACTATAAATTTGTCATTATCATTCATTTAGTTTCTATAAAAGAAACTGAATCTTTAATTAACACAAGATTAATTATGAATTTATCATTATCATTCATTCAGTTACTATATAAGAAATTTCATTCATCCAGAATATCAGAAGAGAAAATGTTTCTGAAAATGACGATTACTAAGTTCAATGTGCAGTAACATAATGGAATATTATCAAATAAAGGATGACTCCATTTTTGTTGCAACTAGCGAAATGGATATAGCGGCATTAAAATAAATAAAGTCATTAAAATGATTATCAATGAGTGAGATATATATTTACTTAAAGTGAAGTCAGTGTTAGCCATACCAGATTTTCACAATTTTGAAATTCAAATATCTGCAGTGCTTTACGTAGTCTTGCGGTAAAAAAATATCGTTAATTTTTCTTTTTGCAAATAATATAAAATTCAACCTGAATTTATTTAGTTAATATTCTGTTGAGAAGAGCTAGCATATCTATGTCGGCAACAATATGAGGAAGAAACTTTGTTAGAACTTTCTTTTTTATTTTTTTTCCTTGTATATTATGCTGTGCGTTATATTTCTGTAGATAATGTATGATAATTAGTACATCATGGGTGAAGTAAAATGTAGAGAATAGAATTAATTGTTTTTTAAATATATTTTTAATTATCTGAAGCTATTTGGAGCTGTTTTCGTCAGTTCAAGCCTCAACGGAACAGATGTTGTGGGAGGACTTAAAAATAGTTCTGTTGTTTGTAAACAAGATGGTCTGTTTCATGTTGTTTAGTTAAACCCCAGTAGGGTGGACATGTTGTACGGCAATACTTCGTTCAAGCTCACTCGTGTACCTCTTTGGAAACCCATAATACACTGTCTATATATGTAAAATCCTGTGTTTGTCTATACCCTATGACTTCCAAAGTGGCAGGTTTTTAACTAAATTTGGAAAGTAATTCTGGGTTTCCTGGGAAGGTGAAGAAGGCCTGTTAAATTGATCCACGGTCAAGGTCATGGCAGAGATATAACGTTTATCGTACATTTATTCCCCAGCTAAATAAGACATTTTACCCTTTCATTGTATTTTTATATTCACCAATAAGTGACTGCAGTAATTATTAAAGGAAATCTTTAAAATTAAGTGAACTAAAAAAAGTTTCCGAATTCTCTACAAATATTCTCTGAAACTGGTTGAATATCCAGTATTGGATTCATCCAATTGTTGAAATGCTTACAGAGGTAAGATGAATTCATGTTCAAGGTTGTTCAAAAAGTGTTGTGAATTTTGTCAAATAGTTGGTTGATTAGTCTGATTTGCTATATTTTTTCGTTGTTCTGTTGGTAAACATGCCTGAAAAGTATCTGTTATTTTTAGATATATCAAATGTTTAGTCTGCTCTCAACTTTCACTTAAGCAAAATGTATTTGGTATGATCAGTGCTTAAAATTTTTTTAAAAATTTTGTTAGAGAATTACATTACATTAATTGCCTTATTTCATACTTTAAGCATGAAATAATGGATGGAATAAAATATTTTACGATTGTTAAGATAACTATTGAGCGCCTTAGAAAAGAGACAAATCAGTTGTTGATATCACATAACAACCAATGAAAACACTGAACAACTAGAAGAATATTTCTGAAAAATCGACCAATTGACGATTTCTTCCGCAAAGGAAAAGAATACCTCTTGGCGTTCGATATGATCAATGTACTCAAATTGTGACATTTTTTGGCTATGTCCTTTGAAAGGTGAACACCAATTGTTGAAGTAAATAGAAGTTAATAAGAAAATGTTATTGATGTCAATAGCATTGCAGAACTTTTGAAACGTGTGCTAAGGGCTGATGAAAACTGACTATACTTTATGTTAAAACTTATTATTCCAGTGGAGGAATTGTGGATAACAAAGACTGGAAAATAATACGAGGGTTTTGTTCACCCTAGTTTTTACAATTTTAACGGTAGAGTGCACCATTCGTTTTTCTAAAAGAGCGAATACTACGTATAAGTTCAAAACAATCCAAAATAAGTGTCTGAATATGTGAACAATAATTCATGGCTTTTGCTCTACATTGTTGGAACTGCTCAAATCACATTACATTTTTGCGAAATTTTTTATCCTCCGACGTCCGCATTCGTTATGGGTGGTCTAGAGATGAGAGATCTAAATGTTATTCCAAAGATAAAGTTTCAGAAGTACTTTGGAGATTTTAAAAAATGACAGAGGAAGTGTATGATATATATTCGTCGGCTATTTCTAAAGGAAGAAAATTGATATGGTGACTAAGTAATATTCAACTACAAAAAACGAAAATTCCAGGCTTCTTTTATCTCACAGCGGACAGACTAACTTGGGTAGAAATAACACTATGAAGTGTAAAAGTGTTATGAGTTTTAAAAATATCTAGATTTAACAACGTTTAATATACTACTGTAGAATATGTGATGACTAGATCTATTCCTTTGATATTAAAAGATACCCAGGTATGGAATGGAACTGGATCATGACGAGTTTGGCAGGGATATACTAGACCACTTTTACCAAGTGATGTTCTAAATGAAGAAGATCTAGTGAGGAGTCCTTCTACAAGATAAATACTTCAGCAAATTAGTCTACAATGACGTGGTTTCAAGAAGAGCTTCAGCTTCCAGTCGTAATCGTGTGGTAAGGTGAACCGCAGTTAAGTCTGACGTTACAGTAGGAAGGGTTTCCTAACGGTCTCTGAGGTTGCATTAACCCCCTCAGATCTTCTAGCAAGATTTAATGTTATGCATTGCTAACTAATTATTTAGATGTATCATTCAATATCACTTACTTAATCATGATTGAAAGTTATATTTAGGTTTTTATCCTATTAACCTTACACTGTTGTTTTTCTCTATATTCGTTGCACACATTTAAACATGTGTTACTCTAATAAATATCTATATGTTTACTTTACATTGAAGTGACATTTGTTTACCGCCTTGAGTTCTCCATATCTCGATACTGCCATTATCACATCCTTAAACAGAGATCACTCTCTGTTTCTGTACTCTCGGGCATTCTTCAACTTTATATCAGCTGAAGTTCATCTTTCTACATATTAGCTTTAAAGAGGTACTTTTAATGATTTATTGTTGATTGCATTGTTTTTTATTTCAATATCTTTCATAATGAATTTATTTAAATCTCTCCTCTTGAGAGGCAAATTTTGAGTCTGACTTAAACAAAATTATTACTCTTCCCAATTTAAGTGAATTTATAAGATTTTATATAACTCAACTTTATTACATAAACATCTAAATTAATATATAGTTCACAGGATTTAACATTTTTCTTTCATATATTTACTCTCTTTTCTTTTAAGACTACGTCTTCTGTATACAGGCTTCTCTATTATTTAATAAATCACTTTCAAGATATTTGCAATATATGAGTTTTTTTTATTATAAATTCATTTTCCTTCGAGTTGGTTTTTATTTAAAAATTCATATTGTGCGCTTTTCATGTCCTTTCTTGGTTTTTATTCAAAGGATTTTATTATGGATTTTGCAACTTTTTTGTTGGTAATATTTTTTATTGTTCTTGCTTAAATTTTATATTTTCCATGGTCTAGCAGTTTAATGGGATATCTCATGTTTTGAGATGTTTTCAAATCTTTGCGTTATCATTGATACTGTTTGTGGTTACATAGGTACATTGTGCTCAACCATCCTTATAATATATCGATTGATCAGATAAATTAACCGTCAGTTTTTTGACATATTTATCTTCCTAAGTAAAAACCAATCTATTTTTTGCATTTTTATTGCCATTTAGTGCAGTTGACATCTTATAATAATTTAATCGTTTGGTTAAGCTAGTCCCTAGCTTTAGAATATACTAACAGTTAAGGTTAAGTTAATACAAGGCTGTTGTTTTTTAAATTTATTGATTTATAGTCATATATATGACATCTTGTAACCATCATCAGATTACACTGTCTGAAATACCATTAAATTTAACAAAATGGAAAGAGTTAACTCAAAATCTATCATTGTTGTACGATCTGTGAGCATGGCTCATTATTGTTATTACATTATTGTACGTATAAGTATATCTGCGGTATAGTGTACTGGTGGTTATAACATGTACGCCCTTCTTATATAAGTATTATTAAATAAATATAAATATTATATAAATTTATAATAACTCATATAAATATTATCTATTTGCATATTGTTAGTACTACAGAAGTTGGAATAATGTACAGGGTAGTCGCTAGAAAAGCGGAAAATTTGAAGGTCAGATGATCATGAATAAAATGCGTGATTTTGATATAAAATACTTGCATACTAATTTCTATTTTGATCCCTTCTTTGATTTCTTTTACGTTTTATTTGATACCTACATTATGGAAAGAAACAGGAAACAGCTCTCAAACTTTCAAAGGCCAGTGAGGTGGTCAGAGGAGGCATCTAACCACGTCAAACTAGTAACAACATTATGAAAATGATGCCAAGTAATCGTTGAAAAAAAAATTAGTAACATACCTACTGCTTTTCTCAGTCCCCAAGTCAAGGATTTTCATCTTTGAAAAGAATAATCACTTGCCTTTGAAAGTCATAAAGCTGTTTCCTTTCACGATGTGGGTATCAAATAAAACCTAAAACTAATCAAAAAGGGACCAAAATAGAAATCAGCAAGTACGCATTTTATTCACGATCTCATCTGACCTTCAAATTTCCTGCCTTTTTAAAAGTTTCTCTTGGAAAAAATACATTTGTTTGACAAATTTTCCGCTTTTCTGATGACCGCTGTGTATATTTATTAATGAAATAGCCTTACCTGCTATGTTGATCTGAGAGTTAGTCCGAAGTTAGTCCAGAAACTCCTACATCGGCATACCAGGTAAGACGGCTGTTTCCTTAATTAATACATTAGTTAGTATACAATAATGACATACTTAACTTCCCACTCTAGCCTGGCATAGGCGAACAAAATATTAAAACCATGTTTACTAACTCTATGAATATATTTAATAATAATAATCATAATAATTAAGTGGACTATTCTTTTGTTTAAAATACTGGTATATATGTTTAGTCATTTCTATATTGTAGAATATCTGTGTTAAATGTTTGTTGTTTGTTTGTTTGTTTTCCAACGCCTACAGTTATAATGCTTTCACCTTTTAGTGCTGTTTTAGGGGCGCAAATTGTTGCTCATTTATTTTTGGTAACTATTTTAGTAATGTTTGAGCCTCATTACCTGTTGATTCTATATTGGGAGTCCTAAATTTTGCCTACCTCAAATGTATTTAGAGTAGGGATGTTTAACGAGTACCTGACATCTTACAGGATCGGGACCGATAGTTTAACGTCCTCTCCGAGGTACGATGCGCTAAGTACGTTAAGAACTGAGCTAAGCTCAGGCCACTCTCTGTGCTAAATATAAGTGAATTGGAATTTGTTAGATTAAATTATATTAATTATGAATATAAGTTAATACAATTCATACTATTGGTAAAAGGTTTCTATAAATTTATCATGATTCCTATAAATTTAGGAAAAAATTAATATTTTAACAAGTAATGTTAATTAACTTACAACCCTTAATTTCATCAATGCGTGAAATTTAAATACTTGAAACAGCATTAAATCTTAAAGTATCAAAAAAATATAAACTGATTCATAAGAATATCTGCATCACTGGCAGCTTAGTGTTTAAATGTAAGCAAATGGCAAACGTTAATTTGACACTTTATGATTTTGAAGTATATTTTAAGTAAAATTTTGATGTTGTTTCATTCAACATAAAAAGATTATTTCTTTGAATTAATAGAAAGCTATTGACTTTTTAATGGGACTGTCATAAAGTTATGTTTACAGTTGTCCGCCAATCCAACTTTAAATCTAAAGTTGTTGTGTTCTGTGGCTGTAATGATTACACTGTCCACGAAAAAAAAAAAAATTCTTATGGTGCCTAAGATGTTTTACCTAATTTAAGGGCGCTGATTCCAGAAATGTTCTAGTTTTTTATCTATCAGGTCTAGTTTTTCTGCTATAGTGTACTTCTCTCTGTAGGAAGGCGATAGTTACAATAAAGACAGGCAAGTCGTTGAAAAAATACTTTTATTTGACTTTAAGACACATTTTCATTAATAACACCAAAATATTTGCATTACGTAGATAAATATGTATGCAATACATTTGGATTTCTGCTTAAGGAATGTCGCCTAGGAGAGGTTGTAGCCATGCTTACTTTTTACTCCGAAAATCTGCAACGCAAGTATAGCTTTAAGGTTGTGATGTCATAATCATTTAACATTGATCACAATAACAACCTACAGCTGTAATTATGATCCTATAATGTATGTAGAAATATGCCTGATTTTAAGGTAAAAAAGTTATTAAATAACAAACATCTCAATAACTTGATCAGATGAGAAAAAATTAGTATGATTTTGGGAATCACCACCCATAAATTAATTTAAATCAGCTGAGAAACCATGGACACCAAAAAATGTGTTGACCAGCGTTATTTAACTTGAGTTTGGTACTAGAAGAGTAGCTGGGTATCCGGAAATGTATTGAAATGTAAGAGTGAAGGTTGAGTAGTGATTGAGTCCTGTGCGCATTAGAACACCGTAAGCGGTTTATTGCTCCTCTGTTCCAAATCCTCCTGTATAAACTGCTACCTTTTTTCTCTCCTTTAGATTTTCCTTTAATAAAATAAGCTTAGAATAAATCTTACTTTACAATGGAGCTGAAAACTTGTAAATCTCCTTGACTAGTAAATTTACTATGGCCTGCAAGATAAAGAGTCCTTTAATACGAGCTTTATATTCACTACACATTTGGTTGTGCATTTATTTCCTTGTCAACAGCTACTTGGGCTCGAAGCTCATGTATAAATAGAGACTTCCATTAAATGTTATCTTGAAATGCATCTATTCTTTCTTTTCTTTGTTTGGTTCAGGATTGGGCTATTTATTATGTAAACATGTACTTCTTGCGATGACCTACCGTATCAATACTTGATAGACTGACAGTTATAATTTCTTGTAGTTGAAATTAATGTAAGTCATTTTAATTAAGAATGTCAGTTGGAATGGTCACCTTGAAGGTTGCTTCCATCAAATAACACAAACGTGATTATTGTTTGGTGGTTTTGTGAAGTTTTAATAATTAATTACTACAGTAATAAGTCAGTAATTACTAGTGAACATAGGAGGAAAAGAATATTTTTCCCTAGCATATAGAAGCGAAGTTATATTTCTTTTGCGGATTCACTTCACAATTTAGGCCCATATATATAAATTGGTTTCCAGTGTTTTCTAAGCCGTTTCTTGAAAACTCATGGGAAGTCTTTAGCAAACCACAGAAACTTATTTTGGTGTTTAACATAATTTCTCCAAATAGAATAAGAACTGAAATCTACCAGTTAGTTGGTACAGTTGATGATCAAAGTAGTTCGTACCATCTCGGTTGGCCAAGTACTTCGTAAATAATGCCAGGAAGAACCATTTATATATATATATATATATATATATATATATATTGATAAAAGTATCGACCGTGGAATAGAAACAAAACTATAGTTTATCGGGACTCGGTCAGTTCTTCAGGTTCAAATTAAACTCTCATTGCCAACGTTTCGGTCTTTATTTAAAACCTTTTTCATAGGCTTACAAAAACAGAGGAAATATAAGAAATAATACAATCATTCAAAAATCAAACACACATAAAAGTGCAATTAGTTACAATTAAGAATTTACAATAGAAATTTTGACTGTAGGTTAGTGAGAAAACTTACAGAAGTATAAATTTTGAAACAGAAAAACTAAGTATTACATTTCAAATTATTTTACAAAGAAAAATAGTATGTGGATTTTTAACAACAGCTGTAGTATTTATTAAATATACTTAATAATTTGATTTGTGAAGCGATGGTCTCTAACCGTCTGTGTTTGTGATTCATCGTGAAACGTTTGTTGTCCTTTTGGATCGTTTTCCTGTTTACAATATATATATATATATATATATATGAATCTTTGCCTTACTTCTGAGTGGGCTAAGGCTAATCGCGATGACGACGAAAGTTGAATCATAGAACTGAATTGTTATTTCTTCTGCGGTCTTCAGAATCCATATTCCAATTTTCGTAAGGAATCTCCAGTGTATTCCTATTTTCTTAGAAGATGAACTATTTTCTTAGTTAATGTCTCATTTAACTGTTCGTAATGAAATTGAAAAAAATAAAAACCTCCTTGTTTAGAAATAAAAATGAATAGTTTTTGGGAAATATCGGACCTTATAAAGAGTATTTTATCGTATTCCTTTCCAGTTCGACACTACTGGTTTTTTGTTCAAATATGTAGTACTTATTTTATTAGGTTGAAATATCCTGTTTCAGATTCTGACTATGATCGTACGCTGTGATAAACATTTATAAATATTGGGTCATAAATAAATATACAGTTTTTTACCACGTCTGCTTGCTTGTTCTCCGATCAACCAATTTTTTCACCTTGGCCAAATTGAAAAAAATATGGCCAAGTTTATTGTTTAACCCAATTGAATGTTTAAGGTATTTTAAACCAATATTATGTCAGCAATAAATATGCAGGGTAAAATTAATTTAAGTTAAAATGTAAACCTATTTCTTCATTTCCTATATAACAATAGTTTCATGAAAGAAATGAGAAAAAAAATGAAGAAAATATATTTGTTAAATATCTGACACAGAATAATTAAAAGTAATGGAGATATGGTGATATTGAAATACCTAAGGTTGAACTGTTAATCACTATTTATGCCAAATGTTCCACTTTACAGCAAAATATGATGAACTAAGGAGCCTTCGATTACATTAAAATGTTAATTAATGTTATTAGACACTATTGAAATGCGATTCGGAACTTTTCTAGATTTTTGGAAAATCTTTGAACACTTGAATTGTTCAGTCCAGTCAAAATTATTACCCAATTCAAGAGTCAAAATTAATGGATAAATGGTACCCAGGATTCATGTTTTAATAGAATCAAACAATGAAGTAGATTCGTTATGCATCAGTTTAAAATAAGTTACCATCATCTAGTCCCCTGAGTCCAACAATATACGTTTTACAAATTATTAGTTTAGTAGTGTGCGCAGTATGTGTGTTTGTTTGTTTGCTTGTCTGTCTGGGTGTATGCATGTTTGTGGGTAGGATATCTCAAAAACCAAACTAGTTGTAGTCACCAAATTTTATTTTTGTCTTACTGTTACCCTGAGACGGAACAATACTCTGAGCCAATATTGCACTTTTTATTGTGAACTTTATCTGAAAAAAAGTTTTTTGTTTTGTAATTTGGTAGAAATCTGTCTAAACGATTTGGGTTAAAGTCCTTTTGGTTCTGTATTATTAGTTAGCATTTATTATGTATAGTTTGCAATCCGCATGAATACTGTCTTTGAGTGTCAAAAGATTTGAAAACTTTTCTAAAATAGAAATAATTATATTTTTATGAGGTTTGACTGAGATGACACTGTTATTAAATAAAAGGAAGTGAAATATAAATAATAATGTTAATAAAAAGTAATTAAGAATTTGAACATAAAAAAGTATTTATAATTAAGTAAATGGAAGATGTCTGATGACTCACAATTATTCATGAGTCAAAAATATATACTATTAATATTTGAGTAGGATCAAACATTCTAAAAGTGAACATCCAGAGTCTGCTGATTATTTATTTAAGTTTTTAACTCTGTGGGCATTGACTTAGTTTTAGTGGTTTGAAATGGACAAGAGATAGGTTGACATTTTATCTACGGACTCGGGTAAGATAAATCAATTCCCTGCAGACGTGCTCATCATTCAAACAACTGCACTCAACAATAACTTGCTTTAAATTCATCAATATATATTCACAATGGGAATTCTCTGTTAGGAAATTGATTCAAACTACATTTTTTGTTTGGCATAGACTCTGTCTGAGTGGCGTAGCAAGGGGGGTGGAGGCGGTCCACCCCGAGCGGCACATGTCAGGGGGCGCCATTTTGAGGGTGTAAAAATAGAGAAAAATTAAAATAACGAGGCAACACAAAAAAAAGCATGAAATTTTATACCAAAATGAGTTTTTAATATCGTAATTTGCCTTTCCATTTTTTTTATGATTTGAATTATACTTTTTTGTTTTGAAAAATCTTTGGTTTTCTTTGATGGTGACTGTGTATGTATACGAGTACTGTAATAAGATGAAAGTCTGGGACTAAGAGCAGTCTAAAATTAGATCCTTGATGGTGATTCCATGAAAATAAATATTTTGAGGACTTTCTGGACTTTTGAAGGTTAACATGGCTACACTACTCTGTCCTCATTGAAATTTGAAATTGAAAGCAAATATAATAAACTTTCAACCTCTTTAAACAACTAGTTTTGAAAAATTTAAAATAAATTTATTTTTAATTTGTAAATATTACAGTTGAAAAATCCACATAATATATAAAACGTATTACGACCGTCAACTTTCAAAATGAAAACATAAAATTTCAAATTTTTAGTTAGTTTTTTATTATTTTAATTTTTTTCTATTTTCACTCCTTCAAAATATTTTCACGTGTCGCCCTCCCTCTCCCTCCTTACTACACCACTGCAGGGACCTTATTATCTTCTGTATATTCCCAAGCAAGTGTCGCTGTAAAAATTCCTGAAAAAAGTGTTAATATATAAGAAGTCGCTTTTCGCGTTAATATATGAGAAGAAAGAGGTTTCAGATAGCTTATCTATCTAAATTCGAAATAGTTCTATAATAATGTATATCAAACTATTCAGCCCAACATATCTACAAATGAATGACTTGAGCAAAATTGAAAACATATTAACAATTGAATTTTCTCTGTGATGACATCTAATCCTTCGAAATGTTGAGAGAAGGTAAACTTCTGTTTTCTCACCCACATATACGGAGTCTAGACTATTTTTCCACATTACTTCTGGCTTCTGCTGAAAAATTCATCTTCTCCTTAACTTTCACCTTCTTCTCTTGTTTCATATAGAAATGTATGAAAAGGAAGAGCAGGTTGTTGTGTAATATGTATAACATAATACATATTATGTTATATTATACTGTGAAGTGAATTCCATTTCAATATAATTTAAGGTGCAATCTTATTGTGTCTGATGTGATATAAACATTATTTTGTTGACCCCCTGGTGTATGACTAATCCAGCACAAGAGAGGGGAGGGTAGGATACCTAGGGTTGGTCGATGGGTTGTTAACAACACCCCAGAGGATGAATCGGTAAATTGAAACAAATTTCCCGCACTCCGGAAGCGTCTAACCCCCTAATAGCAGAATTTAATATCTACCTACCTCTTGGGAAGGTTTTCTTCCTCTTAATCTCTACCTCTTTGGCCTCTAGATGATAAATCAAGAGTTGTCCCAAAAAAAAAAATCAGCTATAGAAATTAGAAAGTAATTTACTTTTGAAACAATTTAGTTATCATTTTAATCTAACTAAAATTATTAATCAGATCATGAACTACTTTGAAATATATGAGCATAATGTGTAATTCAGTCAACAATAACTGATAACATGTAAACATGTTGATATAAATTACTTTATTCTATTATGAAGTCTTTTTTTTACATTTATTATACACACATTTTACCTTTCTGAAGGGATTTATATAAATAAAATTTCTTTTATAATCTTATTATACAATTTGAACTAATAATATTTATTAATATTAAACATATAATATACCGTCTTACCTCGGATACTGCTGCTGTAGCTCTTGGACCGGTTTCGGTGTCACCCATCTTCAACAAGAACTGATCTAAGGAATCCTACATTTCTATATAAACTACCTACTATCCTAATGCTGCCTAGATTTTATTACTTAATTATTTTAATTCTATTTTATTTTTTTTATTATTATTTAGTTACTATTATTTAGTCTAAGTCTTTTTCTATTATTTTCGTCTTTGTCGAAAATAAAATAGAGTTAAAATAATTAAGTAATAAAATCTAGGCAGCATTAGGGTAGTAGGTAGGTTATATAATCAGAAAGGTAGGATTCCTTAGATCAGTTCTTGTTGAAGATGGGTGATACCGAAACCGGTCCGAGAACTACAGTAGCAGTGTACGAGTTAAGACGGTATATTATATGTTTAATATTAATAATACTAACCTCTGTGGTAATGACGAAATGCATGAATTTAATAATATTTAATTGAGTGCATTTCTTAAAGAATATTGAAATACACAATTTCTTTGAATTATTACTCTAGACCAGTGTTTCCCAAACTTTTTCGAGTGACCGCCCCCTTGGGTCCATAAACCTATAACTCAACACCCTTGAATAATAATCACATTCCTAGACTAAATAACCAAATGAGTAATATTTTAATAATTTAATTAAAATAATTACTAATCGAATAATTATGTAGAATCCAATAGATGTATTGTTTCATAGCATATTTATGCAAAAGAACTAATACACAATAAAAGAAACTTAGGTGAGAATATACTTTTAACATAAAAATGAATTATCAAAACAAATAATTTTAAGAAATCCTTTGCTAGAAGTTTACATGTCGTGCTTTCACTTAAATTTAGAAATTATATTGAGGAACATTTTCAATTTATGGAAATAGAATCCACGCTCCTTTTTGCATTACCGCCCCCCGATATCAAAGCACCGCCCACTTTGGGAAACACTGCTCTAGACGGAACAATATATATTATTATATATCGTTACGAGTTCAAAATCGAAGAATAGTAAATAGTAACAAAGTAAAAAAGCATACTTGCAAATTCAACGGTTACTTGCCGTTGCGTCTACAGCGTACCTAATTTCCGTACCTCTTTTTTTGCTGAAGATGGATTGCCCGAAAATTTAAGTTTGTAAGTGTTTTTTTTTTCACTTTGTGTGTTACTCTTCTTCGATTTTGAACTCGTACTGTATCCAGTTTGGATCGTTTTTCCGATTTTATAATGATTTAAATATTTTTATATATTCAGTTTAATTTTTCACATTTGAAGTTTGTATAAATTGCAAATACTAGAGATAATAAAAACATTAAAAGGTCCGAAATAAACTGTCCTAGTCGTTCTGTCTCTAAAAATGCAAAAAAATATTTTATTAAATTTTTATTCTTTACATATACATGTGTAGACACAAACAATAGTCACTTGCTGCAAATACTTTCGCGATGAGGTAACCTGTGAAAAAATAAAAAAGAAGATTAATACAGTTTTGAAAAATTGTTTGCAAATTTCATCATACCTCATAGAAAACGTATATCGTTTATTCCTTCTATTGTATTTGCGCTTTGAAAGTTTATTTATAGAAACTTTAGAGTAATAATTGATACAATAATTTTTATTTTTCAATATTTTTTAAAAATTTATTTAATTAAAAATTACTAGTGATGATTGTTTAAAAGGTTTATAAAATAAATTTTATTTGTATGAAATAGAGTTTTGGATTGTTTTCCTGAGATGTTTAGGACATGTCTAGAGCAGAGATTAATCTGTGACAATGACCTACTACCAAAGCCACTCCCGTAGTACACTTGCTGCCAAAAAGTCACCCTAGTCTTTGGTTAATGAGTTCATAGAGGAATTATAACGTAAACTTTAACTTTATTTATAAATAAAGTGATTGAATAGTTTTAATTTGCTATGCTGAATCCATTACTTCAGTTTATGATGGGTTTTAAGTAAAATAGCTTAAGAAAACACAATAAGAAATGGAAAAACAAGACTAAGATCTTTCAACCAACCGGAACAAACGGTCTTCGTCAGAGTCAAAAACCCAACTGAAACACTAGATGCAGAAAACATCTGGTGAAGGGTTGAGAAGAGTGGGAGGGAAGAGTGGTATTTTAAAAGGGTGCTAGTCAGTCCAGAGAGAGATGTTTGGAGAAGCAAAGGAGTACAGTAAGAAAGAGTAAAAAACTATCCGCTAGCTGTCAACCCTCTTAGACGAGGCTGTTGCCCTCGTAATATGTCTTGGTGTATATCATTGCTACAAATCAGAAATGAGAAAGGCTTAGTTCAGGTGTGTAGTAAACGTTGTTATGAATACCTGATTGTGCAATTTATTTGTGAAATTTATAATTTTTAAACAGATAATTACTGGTAATGAAGTACTAGTTCACAGATTACCTCCAGTGGAGAAACACTAGTCGAATTTTCCTTCCTCCCCTGCCCTTAATGGGATTATAAAACACAAATTATCTATGTAATTGTAATCTATGATTGCAGATTAAAATTTCTTAATAATTGGAGTATTTATATGCTTCCGATATTATAGACTATTCATAAATAGTCTATTATTTTATCCATAATCAAAATAAATATCATGCGAAAAATATCATCTTTTAGCGAAAGAAAATATTTCTTGAGAAAAATAGAACTGCAATGGTTTGCATAAACTGACTGTACTAATGCTGTTCCATTAACTTCAGTCTTTAGAAATCAAGGGGAAACCAAGTCCAGTGAGATTTTGGTCAGTTGCCAAGAAATTCGTATGATATTTTGGAATACGTAGTGACTAAACAAGAGCGTTTCTTTAAACACGAAAAAGCCTATGAGTCATCGATTTTATAGCTTATCTTCAGTCCGTCCATCTGTACTGCCCACTCAGTTTCAGATCCTATACATTGTCTGGGTTTTGAGTTTTGTTTCAAGTAAATCGTCGGTGGATGAATAGACAATCTTTTATTGTTATAAGCTTGGTTAAAATTAAGCAATTTGAAGTAAAAACTATATCCGTCTAACTCCTATTTGAAGATTGAATATTATTAATAGTCCTTCTTATTCTTTAACTTATTAACGAATTAAAGTATATTAACTTTCATTTGAAAGTATATGAAAGATTAACTCCATATTCATAAACTTATTAATCTTATTATTAGCATGATTTAAATGTACGTCTATGTCTGTATACACTTTGCAAAAATTTTATAATTTTTTTAATGTCCACCTACAGTATTACCTTATTCTTGTTAATAATGTTTCTTTATTCGTGTAAATGTTTCTACTGTTATTTTCTTTATGTTAAATTTTTTATTCGATATTGAAGTACTTGATTATGTGTGACATTGGCTGTTAATGGTAGTGAATTTCAAGAATAAATTTTCCTCACATGGAAATATGTAGAACATGGCAATAAGTCTCCTTCGGCTGTGTCGTTGGGTATGTTTAAAAATGATACTGGGCATAGACAGAGAACAGAAATCTGTTGTTTAGTGTTCCTTTGATTGACAATTGTTTTCTCTAGGTTTTCAAGTCAATTGTTTTCTGTGGATCCTGGTTGAATGAACTGATTCCAAGATTCTGACGACACCTGGTGGACTATGATACCAGGAAACAACAAAATTTCTTTGTTGATGTTTCTTGCTGGCTTGCATGGTAGAAATAAGTGCTGTAACCTTCAAATTCTGTAACCCTATTGTTGCAAAGGGTGATTTTCCTCATTATTCTTAATTTTGACGTCAAGAAAGTTCAAGCTATTATTGGCTTCCATCTCGTACGTAAACTTCAAAACAGAGTCAGCCTCAAACGCATATTTCATTTCTTCTAAATATTCAGGTTTATCGGTCATCACGAAGCAGTCATCGACATACCTTCAATATGTATGAGGCTTCCAGGATGGATTTCGAGACATAATAGAATTTTCAATTGATTGTATACTTTGCTACTTGGTATAACATTAAGTTCATAATTTTGGATGTTAATGCTGGGATTAATATCTTTACAAGATATTAACGAAGTTATTAATCCAATCTTAATTAATCTTAAACGAAGTTATTTTCATAACACCTAAAATTATGAACCTAATGTTATACCAAGTAGCAACACGTTTGACAATAGTTACAAATTTGTTGGAGAACTTGAATCTAGTAGGGTTGAAAACAATTGAGGGTCTAACCTGAATGTTGTTACAACCCTGCTATAACCTACTATCTTTTGTTTTGCTTTCACGTACCGTATTCTTTCCTGTTTTATTTGTTCTTATACTTGTTTTGTTTAGTTTTAAAGATTCATTATTAACTTGCTATAGATATTATACATAGTTTTAACCTCAAGATAACCAATGTATGGTCGAAAGCTTGTTTCTTTTTAGTGTGTTGTTATTTTAATACAGTTGTTTAGATTTCTCAGTAGTTTTGCTTGTGTGTTCACATGTCTCTGGCCCATTATATTTGGAAATTACCTATAGAACAACGGACCATAGTGAGGAAAATAGAGGCTGTCCGCAGAAAGGTTGTTAATGCAGAGGCTGCTGCATATTTTAATTCCATATAAAGATTTTACATAAACACGTGAAATAACAATCAATGATCAAACCACAATAAGAAATGGGAAAACAAGGCTAAGATCTTTCAACCTTAGGAAGGTTGAAACATTCCAAACGGAAGATCGCTTGTTACGGTTGAAAGATCTTAGTCTTGTTTTCCCATTTCAAATTGTGGTCTGATAATATATATATATATAAAACAATATGAGTTGACTTTCGTCTTCTAGTCACTCGACTTCCTTTCCTGAGGACGACCGTTAAAAGGGTCGAAATATTGAATGTAAGTCCTAATTTCTGTTTTTCATTCGTGTTTCTCAAAGTTTTCATTTGAATGTGTATATACAAATATATAAATATAATCATGAAAGTGTCGATAAACAAACACATTCTAATATTTTTCTATTCTTTAATTATTATTGGGGTGAACCACTGAAATATATCCGTTCAGACAAAAAAATGAGAAGAATCATTACTTCTTAAATCCACAATGTGTTTTCCATTAGTATTATATTGTTTATCTAAATAAAATTGAAGTTCAGTTTTTTAAAACAATCCTTAACAAATATAGGTCGGAAATATTTGATTATTTTAATCAGGCATTATGCACAACTTGAGAGCTAATGCTATGTATAGGAGCAAACAGGATTAAGTGAATATTTTCCATATATTCCATACCCATAAATTCAGTGGAAAGTCAATTTATAGAAAGAGAATCGTCACAAACATTTTAAATCCAGCAATTCTATAGTAACAATATGTGGAGGTAATAAACTTGAATGGAATCAATATGTCAATGCTGTCAGTCACCCAAGAAACGTACAAAACAGTGTTAATGCTACTCATCCGGCTAAACATTGACTATTTCAAACATCCTCTGTTGTTTTATTGTAGGATCACTTTCATGGTTTTTAATATTTTACTGAAATACTTAAATATACAATATTTCTTTAAAGAAAAAATTTAAATCCTTTATACTCTAAAACTATAGTTATATTTCAATGTTTTCAAACATGCTAGTTTGGAATATTACTTTGGCGATGATTACTATTTAAACACAAAACATTGTTTTCAGTTTATATTGATTTCTTAAAAGATTGCTATTGTAGGGGTAAAGGAAAACTTATTGATACAAGAAAAAATTGTTCTCTCTTAGAAATCTAACTAGATAGATTTTTTCCTCACAACCCTATTATGAAAGAGTGCATAATATATGTTCACACACGTATCATACACTACAATTGAAACACTAAACACTATTAAAAACACTTTAATATCGGTAAAACTAATACCATTAAACGAAACATTAACACTAAGGTTCACAATATGCTTACTCAAAATTAAAAACACGATCTTTCGACTTACATTAGCCATCATCAGGTAAAAAAACCAAATGATTCTATTCTAACAGGGTTCAAATAATGATTGGTAGTTTATGAGAATAGTGTCATTTATTTTTTACCTAATGTTTTTGAAAATTGTTTCAGACCGACATTAAGGGATGCCAGGCCAAGCTGGTGGAGCAGCTGACGGGGTTGATACAGGAAAGTCCCGGACCTCCTACGAGAAAGCTCATTGCGTCTTGCCTTGCAACCCTCTTCAGTGTGGGTGACACCTTCCTTCTCTTTGAAACCGTCAACAAATGTAACGACATACTCAGAAACAAGGACGACTCTCCCAGCTTCCTGTCCACCAAACTGTAAGTCATTTTTTATCCACTCTTACAGTAATCTCTACTTGAATGAAATCCAATTACTAGCGGAGGGGTCATTCGATAACCCAAATACTAATTTTACCTTTTCTAATAATACGAACTATTATTATGTGATAAGATTAATAATAAAAAAGTATACATATATATTTATAAAAATTAAGGTCTGTTTGTTTCTTCATTTATCTGTTCGTTCATACTACAGCAATAACCATATGACATCTAATTTGAATTAGAGCAGTTTCATTTCATGAAAATGTTTCCTAGTTAAGTTTTAATATAAAAAATTCTTGAAAATTTAGTTGGAATATAATCAAAAAAAAAAAAAGTTACTCCGTAAGAAGTCATGGTACTCCTACCTGTATGGATCACTTTCAAACGTATTCCCTGTGTACACATTGCTATAAACCAAAGGTGAATCATTAAGTAACTCTATAAGAGTTCCATTTGAAAGGCTTTTTGGATCATGTCTACGAATAAATCTCTAAAAGTTATAAACAATGAAAGGTATAAAAAAATGATTACAAAATATTTATATTACATTATTATTAAACCTAATTACTTTAAAGAAACTCTGATAGGACAGCCGATAACAAGCATCATTCTCCTCAACTTTTATTAAAAATATGTTTCTCTGTGACGTCATCCAAGGACTCAAAAAAGATTGTGGAGGCATAAAATTGGCTTTGCCATTTGTTTAAATTTTGTCATTTACTCATTAGTTCTTAGCGAGTAAGATTTAATTTAATTTTTTTTTTCAGTTTAGATGTGATATTGTTGCCTTCTTTTGCACTTTATTCCATTGGTGAAACCAAGAACAGTAATATAATAATAGGTACTGTTTCCAACTCCCACACTTATGCTTTTATATTGTATTTATTAAAAGAGAAATATACATTTTCTAAAATCCATTATTTTATGAAGAAAATAAGAAAACCTATAGCGATCACAAGTAACTTTGGCGCTATAGTTGTTTTGCGTCAAAAACAACTATAAATTTTTATTAAAGTATATAAATTTTTATACTTTATAAAAGTATATTCAATTTTATGGATCAATGTCATTTTGAATTATTTATAACTATCTAACTGAAACAAATTAATGAATCATATTACCCTCGGTCCGAACATTAATGTGCATACGAAATGGTCAGGATGGTAATGGCAATTGGTCAGACACAAGAAAAATACAGGAATTACAGCAACAAAGATTTACTTGAATATTTTGACATCGGTTATTCTTGACCTAGATTCTTTATATAGAGTGTTTGGCTGTACATGATCACCAAACACAAGAAAGAAAAAGAAGAGAACAAAGGTAAAAAATAAATTCACTAAATCCTATTTTCTCACAAGTTTACGGATTCAGAGTATCTCATAAAGATAGATTCCCAGTCAGACCGATTAGCTCGGCTTTCTATAGACTATCCACATGATTAGTTGACATGACTCCTTACTAGTTATCTGGTATATATATATATATATATATATATATATATATATCAATGATCAAACCACAATAAGAAATGGGAAAACAAGACTAAGATCTTTCAACCGTAACAAGCGGTCTTCGTCAGAGTCAAAAACCCAACTGGTTGGGTTTTTGACTCTGTCGAAGACCGCTTGTTACGGTTGAAGATCTTAGTCTTGTTTTCCCATTTCTTATTGTGGTTTGATCATTGATTGTTGTTTCACGTGTTTATTGTGAAATCTTTATATATATAGAATAATTTGGATTGTATTGAAATAGCAAAGGTCCTCGAGTATGTGGGGTAGATGCTCTGGTAGCAATCACCTACCTGCACTCTTCTCATCTGTTTTGCTGTAAAACTGATGCCTTTATCCAAGCGGTTAATGAAGAACATTAAGTTAAAGATCAGCTGGACCACCACTTCGACGAGTGGTGCTCAACGTGGTCCACATGAACCTCTAGGAATGCACAGGTTGGGGGTCCACGAGGAAGAATTCTATTTTCATGGTCCGTGAGACACGGTTAATGCTCAATGTTATGTTTATATGAGCTGACCTTTAGTGGGGGTCAACAATCAAACAAAGATTGAGAACCTCTGATTTAGACATTGAGGAGTATTCGTGTATGCTGTTTGCCTCATGGTGGTTGAGGTTCTAGTTACAATCCGCAACAAGTTACATAACTCCCTTCCAGGTGGTTCAAAATAAATTGAACACGTTGGTATGCCAGAAATGTGAATATTCAAAGAGGTTCAGTTACTACTAGACTGGTGACCAGTGGGGACACGAAAATCCTAACCCATCCGAACCCTACTGTACAGATGTTATCCCTTAGAATTACCTAAGCATCTCCATAGAAGTTGTTTAAATAGGAAACGTAACCCTTTTTGGACTAATAACTCTTTCGCGACTCAATAACTTGTAACAAAAAGATTAAACGACTACGAAATAATATAATTTTACGAACTAAATAAAACAGAACTGACATTTGCTTATTGACCCCACAATCACAGTAGTACAGTAATTTAGCAGTAGTAGGTCCGTGACCTCAAACTAGTAATAATAAAGCGTATTACAGTGTGTGGAAATATTCGTTGTCGGTTGGTAGATAATACTTATGTGCTGTAGTAATGCAGTAGTTCATCATCGCTGTGTGAGTAGCAGTATCTACTATAGAACGACTAGAATAGTTCTCTACTGTGGAATGACTAGACCTCTCCTTTTACCATTCTATGAGCAAAGAACGTTTGTGAGAACATTTATGAAACACCACGACTCATTTCAAAATCAGACCCCTCACGAAAAAAGCACCTGCTTGCATGTGTCCCAAGAAAAGCGGACTGTATAGGTCAGTCGTGCTGTTTATTATTTGTAAAAATAAAGATCATCGATATTACTGGTATTCAAATGATATTCCCTCTTTTGGCACTGCACTATGAATTATTTTTTTTCTAGGTAAACTAAATACTATCTACCTTTAGCTATTATAGGGTTATTCAAATTATGCATTTTAAGTTTTCTTATTTCAAATTGCCATGTGTAATTTGTATATATATTTTTTGTGAATATATACGTAGTTTTTTTTATGAAAATATTGTTGGCTGTCTAAAGTTGTAAAGAAATGTGTGAATTTTGTGTATGTTTTTGTTTTGCCCAGTCGATCGTTAAGCATGCCTTCTCACTAAATTAAATTCATTGGAATCCGTTTCACTCCGACAGCCATAGCTCTCTCAAAGTTATTTGTTCCTTCTAACAAAAAGTTTTCTTTCCTTGTGCCCATTGCTATAACATACATCCCTTTCGAAGGTTTAACTTCCTTTCTACGCCTCCAAAATTGTTTTTCTCTATTCCCTTACCACAGCCTCATATCTTACAACTTTCTCCTCCCTTATTCTTTTTCAAACGGCTGTTTATTATTTAAAATCTTTAACTATCAGATATCCTGCTTTGGTTAAATTAAACAAATTCTATTTGTATGCGCGCAAGTATAGATGGTTTTTACAGATGGTATATGCGTGTCATGCTATATGATGATTGGAGTAGTTATCACTACTCCAATACCGTTTAATGCTCCTAACGGAGCATACACTGTTTAATGCTCCTAACGCAGTAAACAGTGTCATGATTCTTTTCATTTGGTCTTGACCTTTCCTATTTTTAATGTTTACAAAGATACCAGTGTTTTTAAATTTATGATAACTATTTTGTAACATCTGCTTTTACCAGTTACGGAATTCTATCTATTCATTGCTAAAACACTGGCAATTTTGATTCTCCTTTCCATACAGTGTTGAATTCTAAAGATAGATGTTATCAAGTTAGGGAAAATAATCTAAAATACACAAAAATAATCGACTTTTTATATTTCCGTAGTTAACTTTATTAGCTAAACTCCTTCTAGAGGAAGTTTCGACCCATAATAGGGTTAACTTTATATGGGTGCCAGGTCACTGTGGAACAGAAGGCAATGAATAGCTGACAGGCTAGCCAAGCAAGGAACTGAACGCTCTCTTCTAGGTCCAGAACCTTTTAGTGGGATATCTAGTACCATTGCAAAGGGTGTCTTAAAAGACTGGATGACATTAAAATTCTATTACCTACCGAAAACATGCGAGATTAATTATTAAAGAACCTTCCATGAAAAGGACAAATGACCTAGTAAGGTTAAATAAAAGCCATATCAAAGTAATGATGGGTTTACTGAAAAGAACACCATTATTTTAATAAACATTTACATAGATTGAGAACCATTACCGAAGAACATCTCTGCAGAAAATGCAACATGATGGAGGAAACAGCACATCATTTGTTATTTGAATATAAATAACAACTTACTGTTTACTTTGAAGTAAATTTAAGCTACATTTGAAGGAAAACCTCACAACAGGATTTCAAGTTTAGGTTTAAGACCTTAAATTAACAGAATGTGCAAAAAACCTGTTGGGTTACTCTTCAATTTTTCCAGATACTCGTGATTCATTTGACAGTGATTAGTCGAAAAATATTGGGAAATACAATATTCCTTTGAGGAGTCAGCATCAGAGGGCTGATTTTGTCAGTCCCTCAGCACTCCTCTCTCTACTCTCTCATTCATTATATATATATATATATATATATATATATATATATATATATATAAACTGTATTACCTATGTTTAGAGAAGCTAAGTTTGTGGTTATTCCTTTAAACCAGGACTGCTCACACGTTTTCTGCATGGGAGCTACTTATGAAATGAATAAATCACAATGATCTACCCACTGCATTTATTTAGAAATATATTGAGGATTTTTACAATTTATGATGTTATATGTTATATTTCATCGTAAAAAAAATTCTCTTCCCATATTATATGGCAGTAATACATTTTATCTTCTTACCTGACCAGTATCTCCACTAATTTTTATACTCTTCCTAATTTTAAAAGAAATAGAAATAAAAGTCAAGAGTAAAAGTCTACCCAATAACTAGCTTATTATCTTTACTGAACTTAGAATTACATTACCGATGCACAGTAACCCAAGTATAACAAAAAACAAAATTCATTCGAGTAGCTATCCTGTGTATCAATCAACGACGGGATGAATTCTAGGCTGATGTTAATCTTTTTAATGTCATACGATCTACCAATAATACCCTGGTGATCGTTAGATAGTGATCGACTTGTAGAGTAGATACCTCTACTTTAAACAGTCTTGTCAACATAGCAGCAGAATGAAATAGGCCTGCTTGCACACAATGTTACGTACCTAGATATAAAAAGACACTAAAATATCAGACTTGTTTTCTTTTTCCAGGTACTTCGTTTAACAGGTATTCATAGTTGCGTGCATTGATACAGCTAAAGATATAAAATAATTATCGTACGATTATAACTGTTATACAGTGTGCACTAATACATAATGCACTAAATTGGATAAATTTATGTTTCAAATTGAAAACTTATCTTACAAGAAAAACGCAAAAATTTAAAATATATGAAAGATGATTGCATGCTACCAGCGGATGACATGCAGTCTAGGTATAACTTGTATGGCGCTGATTGCTTTTTGAACCTACATTCTTGCTACTAAAGATAAACATGCAATCTATTTAGACAATCCTTTTATTTTCCCTATTATCGGTCTCATTTTCTTGCAAATTTTCCGGGTCATATTTTGGTCTATAACTCCAAAGTATTAGATCATATATAATTTATAAGATTGTTAATACATAATAATGTTTTGCGCTTTCCTCAATCATTTAATACAGTAATGTATACACGAGTGATAGTAATTAATAAAAATAGAAAATAAATGTGATAAGAATTTTAAATATGATAATATGACTCAAATATAACATCATTCACTTATACGCAACATCAAATAAGGAACTATAGCGGCTTCCTCACATCAACCATGTGTTGCTTTGAATAACAAGGAATAGGCTTTATGCTTACTCTGTATAATATATCCAACATTCTGCTTGTTTTATCAAGAAATGGTCAATATTTGTTTCCCATGTGCAAATATTTATGATCTCCTATTACAGCTATTCATATTGGATGCTTTGCATTCTTTTTTCAATATATTGATATACATTTCCTTGGTGATCAAGTTTTAAATTAAAATGTTTGGTACTGAATCATTTAATAATTAAACTGTTTGTTCCTATTGGCCCTAACAACCACGTTGTTCTTTTATATGGTTTCTCTAATATTCAGTATTTATTTATTTTCTTTTAGTTTGTTTTTCATTTATTAAGCAGTAAACCATATAGTCATCTCAGTATTAGACCTGTTGATTCATTTATAATTATTCCCATCAACTTTATTAGGGTATTGCATGAAGTAATGTATACATATTACATAGTATGCATAATGTGTATAATGATTTATATATATATAAACAAACAAATAAAATTGCTTTCATTCTCCGCACTCAGAAAAGTAAGAGGAGCCGCTGATCAGTAACATGCCCTTGTGACAGCCTCAAAAATAAACAGCCCCATTGATTCTGCAACAGGAGTCCATAATTTTGACTAGTCAGTTTATTTAGAGCAGCGTTCTTTTATTAGTGCCAATCATAGGATATAGTCGAGAACGGTGGCTTTGTATTCTCGAAGGGATGACGTGCAGAGCGGTTATCCATTCTGACATGAAAGGTTTAATTAGAGTGAACATGAAAAAGCGCATCAGTGTCATGAAGTGCATTTCCATAAATAGTATCTGAATATAATGTTGTCCAAGATAGAAGGACAGTAATCAAGTAATGATAATAAATTAATGAGGTTATCATTCATTTAGGTATAACAAAGCATTTTTAGAATGAAAACTGCTTATATTATTGTTTATATTGCGTTCTTAGACTACAACCTAATCAATGTGCCCCTCTTAATTAATTGAAGCAAACTCAAATTAAAAGGTCAACTTTATTTGATTGCACTTTTGGTTTTAGCATGAGACTAGGCCAATGTAGTAGTAGTAGTAGGCAACACTGTAGGTTGCAGTGGTAGTCCCACAGGTGAACACACATAGGCCGAACATTGGACCCTTTTTGATACCACACAATGAAGATTGATTCTATATTGGGAGACCTAAATTTGGCCTACTCAAGTGTATTAAGAGTAGGGATCTTTGTCGAGTACCTGACATCGTACAAGTTTGGAACCGACGGCTTAACCTCCTCTCCGAGGGACGACTTGCTTAGATTTATCCAAATCTGACGTGAATAAATTGAGGTTCAAAGTAGGTATCGAACCCCGAACCCACCTGTTCAGAGGCGAGCACGTTATCCACTGAGCTAACCTGGCCCTCTATATTGAGAGTCCTAAATTCTGTTCAACACAAGTGTATTTAGAGTAGGGATCTTTAATGATTACCTCACATCGTACAAATTTGGCAACGCAAATTCTGTCAAAATAGCTCAGCTCACAGTATACTGGTACTTGAAGAGTGCTTTAGTAATCACTCTGCGAGTCGTATATCAGATATTAATACACTTTGTCTCATATATTGTTCTTTGAGTAGAAATACAAGCGTTTATTATAGAAGTATTACTTCATGGGAAGGTACTTTATTGCGCTTTCTATATAAACAAGTATTATTTTTCCCGCCTTTCTAGTCATACTAGACCGTTGGAACTTTATTTTGTATTATTCTGACATTTTCCAGTTCGGGACCAGCAGCTGTACGTCCTCTCCGATGGACGGCGTACATGAGATTTTCCATCTCCTAAATCTATAGTTCCTAAAGTGGTCCACAAGTACCCACAGATGGTAATATAGCGTTCAAGGGGTCCACAATCAAACAAAGATTGAGAAACCCTGTCCCAGATGAAAACATGTTGGCTAAGATTTAATCTTCATTTCTATAGGTAAACTCTCTTACCTGTTGAGACTAGACATCACTCCATATAGAAACAAGATTAAAGTCTGCTTTTTTTTTTAATTTTCCATGCTCGTGTTTGTTATTTTAGCTGAATCAGTGCTTTCTTTGCTTTTGTTGTCCTAACACCTGTATGTCTTGATATCAATGATCAAACCACAATAAGAAAATGGGAAAACAAGACTAAAATCTTTCAACCGTAACAAGCGGTCTTCGTCAGAGTCAAAAAACCAACTCAGTTGGGTTTTTGACTCTGACGAAGACCGCTTGTTACGGTTGAAAGATTTTAGTCTTGTTTTCCCATTTTCTTATTGTGGTTTGATCATTGATTGTTATTTCAATATGCGCCTCTGAGCAGTCATATGTCAGTAATACATTAGTCTCAAATTACAAATGAAATTATTCGACTTCTGTAACCAATTGTTATGGAAATGTGTTACACGATTACCATGCACCTAGCATTCCTAACTTTGACATTGCATATTCTTCTAGGTAACAATTAATTCATTTACATCAAATTGAATTAACTAAAATCGGGTAATTTCCTTCGGTACATCTGTCAACCAATCAGGAGGCACAAGTAGTGTTCATAATTAGTTCTATATTGATAGAACCAATTATGAAAAAATTTGTTTGTTTGTTTATTTTTTAAACAAAAACCCTCTTTTTGTTTATTTTTTAGTTGTAACTAAAGAATAGACATGAATATGTTTGATACGTTTATAGATATTTTATAAAATATACGAGTTCGAGACTAACAAAGAGCAACACACAAAGTAGGGAAACACACTTACAGACTCAAATTTTCGGGTAATCCGTCTTCAGGAGAAAAGAGAATGGGAGACCAAGCACGTTGTAGACGCAACGGCAAGTAACCCAGTGGGTTACTACAACGTGCTTGGTCTCCCATTCTCTTTTCTCCTGAAGACGGATTACACGAAAATTTGAGTCTGTAAGTGTGTTTCCCTACTTTGTGTGTTGCTCTTTGTTAGTCTCGAACTCGTATTGTGTCCAGTTTGGATCGTATTTCGTTTTATCAGTGAATTTTATAAAATATATCTATATAGAATATTTTTTATATATTTTAAAAATAATAAAAATTATTATATTTAATTACCAGTAATTCTAGTGGTAGAATGGCACTGGTTTAACTTTGATTAAATTTTCAATTGTTTTGTCGTATATTATTATTTATGATAATAATAATAGTATGAATATATTGTATATGTTATTGGCTTGATTTTAATTAACAGTATTAAATGAAATGGTATATAAGTAAAGTATGCAGCATTGTAGCACATTTGTAAAGTGTAGAAATTTGTATTTTGCAGTGCGGCGATATGTTGCGTGGGAAGCATGTACGAAAAGCTCGGCCGTATGATGGGCAGGTCATACGAAGAAACAGTCCAGATCCTTGTCAAATCTCTCAGGAATGCCGAATCCCAAATGAGGATAGCCATCATGAGCACCTTAGAGAAGGTATTATTACTTATTCTCTTCATTTCAATGTATTCATTTCGATAGTCTCATATTATTTTTTCCTTTATTCAAGGTCAAAATATATTTAATCATCTTATGAGTTATTCAATATATACCATATATACAAAACTAAAGTTTATCGGGACTTAGTCAGTTCTTCAGGTTCAAATTAAACTCTCATTCCCAACGTTTCGGTTTTTATTTAAAACCTTTTTCATAGACAGAAGTATTAATTTTCAAAAAAACTAAGTGTTACATTTATACTTAGAGTTTCTGTTTCATAATTTATACTTCTGCCTAAGAAAAAGGTTTTAAATAAAAACCGAAACGATGACAATGAGAGTTTAATTTGAACCTGAAGAACTGACCGAGTCCCGATAAACTTTAGTTTTGTTTCTATTCCACGGTCGATACTTTTATCAATATATATATATATATATATATATATTTCATTGGTATACTTTGGGAGCAGACCTTCTTTTAAACATACCTCATTAAATATCTTGCCAACATTAAGTTCAGTATGTTTCCTACATACCTTTTCAAGATTTCTAATGCTACTTTTCCATCTTTGTGGTATCATATAAATTAACTCTCCGATTTTTTTATTTTTATATGTATTTTCCATATTATACAGGTCCGACGTTTCGGTCTACGTTGACCATTATCAAGGATTCTTTATACAAGGTTTTTTTACAATTCTAATAAATACTTATTTACAATACAATTTCATCACTTCTATCAAACATAACTAATAATAAAATATACTTTTAAAATCTCTACCTTAATAAACATTAGTAACAGGTTTGTTCAAAATTCCCTACATGAACTTTTACACAACATTATTAAATCACCATATAGTTGTGTTTTTTTCACGAATGTAACTTTAAAGTTCTGGAAAAACAACTGGACTGATCATTAAGGTTCGGCTTCTTTTCCTTTATACATAATGATTCAATTATATGCAGCCTCGTGTGGTTATTATCTCCATATAATACTTCAATGTTGTCTTCCAGCATTTTTCTATTTAGCCTTCTTTTATGTATGTTCATTGTGTGTTCTTTCGGTGCTCCGGCTGCGAGATGCATGGTAAGTCTGCGTGACTTGTTATTATAAATAAGTATTTATTAGAATTGCACGCAGACTAATATATATAATATATACTAATATATATGCATCTCGCAGCCGGAGCACCGAAAGAACACATATATATATAAAGAGAGAGATTGAGAGAGAGAGTGAGAGGGAGAGAGAGAGAGAGCAGGATTTTAAAATAAAAACGTGAAAGAACAATCAACGTCCAAACCTTATTCTCATTTCTTTTTGTAGTTTGGACGTTTATATATATAACAGTTTTTCATATCTCGACCACTTATTTTTCTTTTTTATCGAGGTTTCGTTTAGCTTCAAATAATAAAACACCTTTAAGCCGACGTTTTGTCTATATTTGTAGACATCTTCAGGGCTCCACAAATACAGAAGTTAATTACAGTTATATAAAAAAATACTATAAGTTAAATTATTTAATTAATATATCTATATAATTAATATACATTGATATTTATAATATACATATAACATAACATAGATAAAGTTGTAATTTATTGCAATAGGAAAATACCAACGTAATTAAGTATATTTATTAAGTAATGTAACGTATAACGTTTTCATGTTACTGTAATTTAATTCTGTATTGATGTGTAGATCCTTAATGCAGATGTCTACAATAATACCATATGGTTATATATTGCAGACGTCTACAATATAACCTTAAGATGTCTACATATATAGACAAAACGTCGGCTTAAAGTTTTTGTATTGTTTGAAGTTAGACCAAACCACGATAAAAAAAATAAAAATAGTGTTATATATATAGTTTCGGTTTGCTTCTCAACGCCAGTACTTCGTACTCATCTTCCTGATGACGACTCATGTCGAAATATCGAAGTGAGTTTCTGTAGTGACTTTCTCTGTTTATTTCCTATTTGTTAAAGTATATATATATTTGTTTATTTTAACTATGTACTTACAGGAATAACAAATAATGTTAATATTTCGGAAGAAAAAAATAAATATAAATAAAAGTAAGTATTGAGCTATCACTGGTTTATATAAATAGATACATATCACTTATACTGGGGTAAATGGGTATATCACCTATATTAAGTAATATAATCATCACTAGACAATTCATATATGAGCGAACATCTCTTGAGCTTTCGTGAATGGTCAGAGGTATTCAGGAAGATGATGCTAGTTATTGAATAGAAGAGTTCAGAGTGGAGGATGATGACTGATAGTGCTTTCGTTATCGGGATGGGATTACTTGGAATATTTATGCCATTGTGGACGGTACAATGGGAAACATAAAAGGTAGATTGAATGATTTTAAGAAGATTTATGGATTGGTCAGTTTGAATTTTTATTATGTCAAGTTTAGTTGATCTCCTGGCTATATGGAAAATAGTTTTTATATACCTGATATCAGTGAAATTTTAAAAAAAAAATCCTCTCCTATTGTTTTAAAAAAAATAAGATTTCTCTTCAATTCAAATGTTTTTTAATAGAAAAATATCGACAAACTTTATTTATGTTAGTTCTGTTAGAGGGACACTAAACCGTAGAGTACTAAAATTACTTTTTTTTTTATCATGTAATAGTGGAATCAAAAAAAAACTTTTAGATATTTTAAAAAGTTTCTTGAAACGTTAAAAGTGATATTCTACATCTGAGTATTCCACCACACTAACTTGAAGCTCCAATCCGAAGTTTTTAAACTTTTTATCAACAAAACTATGCCCCAATACTTTCGCTCATTTTTCTATTCTGTCGAACATTCTCTTGTTAATTTTCTCACTTTCAACTTTACTCGAAGAGTAAACAGAGTAATTGTATACCTCCGACTATATTGCATCTAGCAGCGTTTACAAGGAGAGTGAGAAGTTCTTGGACTCGTATTGCAAAATATTTATTTTAATTTCAACAATGTGAACGACAAGTTTCCCCCTTCAATAGAAATCTCCGGAGTATATCACATTTCCCTGTACTTCTGTTCACGCCTCCATACTCTGCTGAAAGGATTTTCCCGTAATCCCCTGCAGCTCCATCATCAAGTCGTCTCCTAGGTCCCCTTGATGATACTCTTGAGTTTGAGGCTGAGGAAAAAATCACACGTTGGTGATATGGGGTTTCTCCAGCAAGGTGATGTTTTTCTGGGTGAGAACTGTTGATTGCTCAGGGCTGACATGAAGAAGAATCCACAAGTTGTCCTGACACCGACTTTGACGTCTTTTTTGCTCTAAAGTAAACAAATGCTACAACATTACTTTGGAGACATTCTGATCGATCGTCTAACCCTTTCACAAGAGCAAGTAGTACTCGATGCACGTCACATGATACAATTCGTTCAGCATGGCTGCGACTTTCTTGTCGTATTCTGTCTCCTCAACGTCGTACTCTTGTATTGATGTCTGTCTGACTCATGCCAGCAAGTATGTTTCTTTGTTCTTTTTTTTTAAAAAAAGAGGGCGATTCCTCTAGGGAATTTTGCACCTCCCTTTGATTATACATTGGGAGTCCTAAATTTTGCCTAACTCAAATGTATTTAGAGTAGGTATCTTTAACGAGTACCTGACATCCTACAGGCTCGGGACCGACGGCTTAATGTTTTCTTGGAGAAACGACGTGCTCAGATTTATTCACCTCCCTCGTGAATAAATCGAGGGCCAGAGTAGGTATCGAACTACGGACCTACCAGTTCAGAGGCGAGTACGTTGTCACTGAGCTAACCTGGCTCCTAAAGTCTGGTTTAGTGTCAAGATACTCATCGATGTCCTGACACATAGCATATATTTCTTACACACTACATATGAAACATGTTTTATAACTTTTTACTTTCTTGGTTTTCTTGAAAAAACCTTCGGTTTCTGCTAGCTTATTTCTTCTAAATTCATTTAGCGTATATTTTCGTGATTTTGATTGTATACTCTTACGTAAGTTATTTACTATGAATTAGGAAATTTTAATTTAACTTTCCATCGCAGTAACTGTGTTAAGTTTCAAAGTAACTTCCTCAGAGAGACTGAAAACGTTGCATGTTTTGAAGACAAACTTATAGTGAATTATGTGTCCTCCTTTACGACTTCAGATCTTTTATTCCAAATCCGATATCGCCTTAAAAATCTTTCTTTTTCTTTCAGTTCTTCCATGTTTCTATTTTTCCTTGAGAAATATGGGGACATATTTTTATATTAACGAATTCTAGATAAACAGTTCTTCAAACAACTTTTCCCTTCGATTTCTGTCCGTTCTTCCTTGCTTTTTTAAGAAAAAGGGAGTCATTCCTAAAACATTATGTGACATTGCAAATTATTATTTATTTTAAAATATCTTTCTTAATTTACTGAGTCAATCCTACCTTTTTAATACTCGTAAGCTCAGTATACCAGCCTTCAGTAGAGTAGATGAAAACGATGAAATATTACATTGTACTCAGGAAATCACAAAGGAAGGTTAAGATTACTGATAAAGTGATAAGAATAGAAGTTGAAATAATGTTGAAGAGAGTTCAGAAAATGAGGGTATCGAGCCATCAAATTATCTCTGGGATAATCGTATTTAGTTACGATTAAAAATGAAACAGTGGCTTGTTCGAATCAATATGTACTAATTTTGGTAGAAACTTGTATTATTAGAAATTAAGGAAAACTTATCCTGAATAAACAAGTTTCATTAACAACGGGTTTCGAATACGGCGATGACTTCCCAAATATATAAAAACCATGTAGTGTAGTTAAGTGAGGGAATGTTGAAAATTTAAAATAGATTTCCGAGCTCTGAGGAAGACAGAAATATATGCCGAAACGTTGGCGATAAAAAGAACACACAGAAATGAAAAAGAAACTCACTACTATACGAGTATTTCGATGGCCTCGTCACCAAGAAGATAGATATGATTCGCTCCGAAGGCAGACAACGATTGTCGTCCTGTATTTATATATATATATATATATATATATATATATATATATATATATATATATATATATATCACATATATATATATATTATATATTTCACATATATATATAATAAGAAATCACATATCAACATCAAACATATACACAATCCATTTTCATATTGTGTATATGTTTGATGTTGATATGTGATTTCTTCTTATCCTTTGTTTGTAGGCCTATGAAAAAGGTTTTAAATAAAACCGAAACGTTGGCAACGAGAGTTTGATTTTTTTATCCTGGAAAATTGACCGAACCCCGATTAGAGAACACACCTATTCTATCAAACGGTCGATATATCTGTTATTTATATAACAGGGTTGCCATCAATTTCTGGAAATTTCAATCAGCCAAGTTAGTAAGTATTTATTGTTTTTTTAGTTCACTTGCTCTCCGAAGATGTATTAACGAAAGGCCTTAGAGCATTGTTTTAAAAAATTGTTTTCATTGTGGTAAATTAATCCATCTATTATATCAAGTGTTATTTTGATTATTATTCATATATATATATATATATATATATATATAAAATATTGATAAAAGTATCGACCGTGGAATGGAAACAAAACTAAAGTTTATCGGGACTCGGTCAGTTCTTGAGGTTCAAATTAAACAATGAACCTGAAAAATAATTTATACTGTACTACTTAGTTTTCCTGTTTCAAAATTTATACTTCTGCCTATGAAAAAGGTTTTAAAGAAAAACCGAAACTTTGGCAATGAGAGTTTAATTTGAACCTGAAGAACTGACCGAGTCCCGATGAACTTTAGTTTTGTTTCTATTCCACGGTCGATACTTTTATCAATGTTTGTATATATATACGTTTCTAAGAAAAGTATAGGCCACAGTAAATAGAAACACAGACTTACAGTCTCTAATTTTCGGTTTAACCGTCATCAGGAGAGAAAAGATAGAAATACCAATCGCACTTGCGATGCGACGGTTGGAGACCGGTTGGTCAAGGACAAAGAAAATAAAGTAAACAAAACATTAAGGTATATGATTAGAATCAACAATCCGGTCAGAGTTCATGTCCAAACTCTGGACTTTATATATATATATATATATATTCTATGAATTTATTATTATGTATTTATATTATGTATTATAAGTATTATTAATCTCCCAGGTTTAAATCAAAATCTAAATGCAGACGTTTAGATCCAATTAAAATGCTTTTTTCACAGGGCTATAAAATAGCGGAGAATGAGAAATTATTAAACAGTTACCTAAGACCCATTGAACAAATATACAGATCAAAAGTCTAATCAGTTTAAACAAATGATATAATATAGTTTGTATTGATAATATAATAATTAATGTTATAATATAATAATGGTATAATAGTGTAAGTACATTGTAAAAAGTAATCGACTTATAGAAGTAAGAATATTTGAAAATGAAAAACCATTGATTTTACATTACAAGAGTAGGAAATATGAATTTGAAGTAAGGATGTTTTAACAAACGGGATCTTACACTGTACTGATGATAAGTTAACATGCAGGCAATAATAAGCAACCAAGAAACGAATGTTTAGTAAACAACCAAAAATCATTGTTCATTACAATTACGAAAATTGCAAACTACTTTAATATAAAGTAATTAAATGAATTGTAATTATACTTTAATAAAACCTCTTGAGAAATCAACTTATTACACTGGAATACTATGAATATTAATCAAACTATCTGTGTCACTTCTGTAATTAATGGAGGTGGATCCTTTTTTTTAATATAAGGCATTTCTATTTTTGCTTTTTCTCTATTCATCATGTTGGTTATCTATAATAATTGATGAAATTTGTAATATACAAAAAATATATGTAAGTGTAATGAAACTTACAGTTTATATGATGTTTTAATGAGTACTGAAGGTTCCATTCCAAATTTTAGACATTATTTTCAGAGGAAATGCATTCAGTGTATTTCCATTTTAGTCACGTAAATACAATCATGCCTTGTGCATGGAGCGCTCATGCAGGGTGTGTATAGTTATTGACTGATAGAGTTTTTATCTACTCTTATCTAAATTTTACACAAATTGAAATACATTGACTTGAAATTTAAATGCGCCAATTTCATTGTATTTGTTTATCATCAGTACTTTGTAAAAGCCAGTTTTACTTTTCATTTAGTTATATAATATGTGAACTACCCAAATACTACAACTACAAAAACTACCCAAGAACTACAAAATAATTGAAATTGCCTTTTTTTTTTACCTTTTTTGAATGATTAAATGATAAAATTAAATGATTAAACAGCATTGTTATGCCCGTTGCCCACACTCATTATTTTTATTTAAAATGTTCATTACTAAAAATTATCATTTTTATTGACTATATTCCATTGTAAAATCGGAAGATCGATCACAGAGCTTTTTGTCTCCTGGTCGCATTCAACTTAGATTTCAGTAAACATTCAAGAAGTATTTGAAACATTTTTGTCGTTACATAATAAAAAAGGTTAAATTTAAATTTATTTAAGCTATATGAACTGAAGTTATGATGTGGGTACCCAACTAAAAGATTCCCTCTTTAAAAACGGCAATTAGTGAAAAATAGGTCAGTTTCGTTTATCAGCATTTGTGAAAATCATTAGAACAGTGCCCTTTAAACTGAATTAAAAGCTACTAGAAAAGAGACTTATTTAATTATTACTTAATTAAAAGCATCATTTATTAATCATTAATTATTAATTAATTAATTGGTTATCATTACAGGTTAATCATTGTTTAGTTATAATGGAATTTGTTCATTTAAATATGTACATTATTGTTTAAATGAAAGCATCATTATTGTTTAAATGAAGGCATCATATGAAACATTTCATGTTTCACATGATGCCTTCTTCAGCAGAATGTAATATCTTATCCATATGGAGTGACTCTCATTACACTATCGGTGGCTGTGGTTAATAATATATTAAATACATGCATATTGTTAATACCGCTGAGGTTAGTATGATTTATATTAGAAATAGGTAAAACCGTCATACCTCGTAAGATGATCATGGAGTCGTTGGAGCGCTTTCGTACGTTGTCCATCTTCGATCGCAACGAACCTGCGATGGACAACGTCCCAAAGTGCTCCAACGACTCCATGATCATCTCACGAGGTATGACGGTTTTACCGATTTCTAATATAAATAATATATTACTTATAGCGAGTACTTAAAGATATTAAAAATCCCTTTTGGCTCCATTGGATACTTTAATTCGATGTTATAACTTGTTAATTTAGTAAAATAATGAAAATTTGTATTATATTATGATGTTTAAATGTATTATAGCTGGAAGTGTACGTTTGGTTGCAGGTTTGCTGTGGAATGGGGAGCGCTTTGGTGAACATGTACAAAGAGATTTACAAGGCTGCGAGAGCTTGCCTCACGGATCGTGTGATGGCAGTACGATGCGCAGCTGCCAAGGTACATGTCAAAGTCATCATATAGTCTTTAGGTGAACCGAACTGTGGTAAATGTTTGGATTGCTCCAGTGAGAAAGAAAAAGCATCCGATCCGTGGTGATTACAATTTAAGTCGATAAAACATTTTCCTGACTCAATAGTTGTGCAATCTTTTATTGTTTGGTATTTACTCATACTGGGTTAAAAGTGATAATACAAGTTATTTTTTTTTTATTAAAATTATTCGTTTCAAACACTTTATATTCAACATCAAGTAAACTTCCAATTGAAGCAGTTCAGGACAGACAACCGTCAGACTGAGACTTTTTGAAGGAAAAAACTTCTTTTTTGTGGAGACTTTGTATTATCGTTTTATCCAAGTATGCCATTCTTCTTGGTCAACAAACTTATATTATGTCACCAAATATACATGAAAATATATTATTTTAAGTTGATTTATATTATTTTGATAGTAACAGTCAAAGGTCAAATCAGTGACTAATGTAAAGGGTTACAAGGAATAATTAGCACTTAGAAATCATTAACAGTTGGGTATTTGCAGCTTTTTAGAGCCAATTAAAAAAAAATTAAACTCTAACTCCGATTCGAATTTCAGCTTATGCAGGCTTAGTTCCTTACTTAAAGGATTATGGAAGAAATATATTCTCTTCTATGTAGTCGTTAGCTTACATTCAGTTCTATAGTAAATATTTTAGTTAAATATTATTTTAGTTAAAGTAAATACATTTAACCCTTGAGTTTATTTATTGTAACATCGAGGATGATCCATTCATAATTTTTCAAGATATTATTTTTCATTAGTTGCTTGCATTTTGGATCCGTAAAAGAGTTTCTAATACGTGTTTGTTTATTTCTAATACCCTACTTATAGACTTGCTAGTTGTAGTTCCATTCTTTCATCTTTAAGGCCAATCTGTTTGCCATTCGTAGAGCTACCACTTCACATTGGGAGGACCAAGTTTTATCTTTCGCGGGTGTCTGATCTCGATTGAGGTTAACAGGTATACGTCCTCTCTTCTTTGAGCTTGCTTCGGTGGCAACATATAAACTCCAGTTTACTCAACCCTATAGTAGGATACCATTTTAGAAGCAGGGGTTTCCCACCCTTTTGTGGGAATGTGTTACTATCATCGTACTGTGAAAAAATACATAGACGTTTCAAAAGGTGTTAGGTAAAGCCACTATTTTATTCGTATTTATTCAACTGTTTTAACCCAAAATGTAAGGATGATAATGAGAGGTTAAAAAATATCTGTTAAAAAATTTGATAGGAACCAAAGTAGTGACTTTTATGCCCTTTTTATAAATACCTCAGAGCACTCAAGTCAAACCTACCAAGCTATTCACCAGCTACTACTGAGGCAAACATAAGTGCTAAATAAATAGAGCTGCAACAAACCTGTTACAGTTCTGGTGAGGTTAGTTTCTTGTTTGAAGTTTGAACAGTGAGGAATACTGAAATAAATGCAGGAGCTTAATATGCAGAAAAGGGGGCCTCCCCTGTCGTAGCATCTGGGTATCATCGATACTATTAGATTAGTAACTGTCTTATACATAATATAATATATATATATATATATTATATATTATGACTAAACACTTAATATGGCAAGATGGTGGGGGTCCTTTTTCTGCATATTAACCAAATAAAGTGCAGGGTCAACATTAATTCGTCTTTTATAATAATTATATTACCGAGTAAATATATCTTATAACAAGATTATAATTTTTTTTGAAAAACTTCTCGCTCCTTTTTTGTCTCCTTACATTTTGGGGTAAAACAGTTGAATAAATAGAAAAAAAATATTGGCTTTACCTAAGACCTTTTGCAACGCCTATGTATTTCGCAGTATAATGAAAATAACTCACTTTACAATGACCTGTCTCTGTTATATACATCCTCCAACCACACAACCAAGGTTGTGTAAAAACGCCAAAAAAACCTAACGATTGGATAGTATGTGATATCAATAATGGTAGTTTACAATATCAGCAAGTGAAACTTACATACAGAGATCACAATGAAGCTATGATTACAGTCGATAGATGTGAATTTCTTACTATATCTATCAAAAATAAGTAAAATAGTTTTTAATTTTCTGGATTTTTCATTAATAATTTCAACAGTTTGCCAAGATCGCATATAATAAATAGCTTCTTTTACATAAGGTAGGAACCCTTACTTCAGTAGATAAGAGAGAGATTAACTTATTAAGTGTGATTACATTTCAACAAGTACATCATGTGTTAACGATGCTTTCCTGAAAATAAAATTTATTTTTATTGCATCGTAAAGTACCTACTTAGAGGCAGTGCTTTCACATGGCCCTTTAGAATGCCATTTCTATCACCCTTCTAAAAACAAATGATCTCTACTTAATGGCTCTTAACTATCTAAATATAATAGCTTTAGTAAAAATAATTGATTGATTTTCTTTTTGATGTCTCTAATTCTTACTTTCGTTGAATATTGATAATATTATTGGTTTGATTTAGTTTCCAACGCCTACATTTATAAGGCTTTTACCTTTTACTGAATTTCTAAGGGGCGGAAATTGTAGCTCATTTATTATTTGGCCACCTATTTTAGTAATGGTTGAGTCATATTACATGTTGATTTTACATTGGGAGGTCCTATTTTTTTCCTAACTCAAGTGCATTTAGAGTAGGAATCTTTTACGAGTACCTGACATTGTACAGACTCGGGACCGACGGCTTAAAGATTTATTTACCTCCCACTTGAATAAATCGAGAGCCAGGTGGGTATTGAACCCCGGACCTACCAGTTCAGAGGCGAGTACTTTAACCACTGAGCTAACCTGGTCACTAAAATAATATTATATTATAGTACATAATATAATATTGATAATATTATGTTATGTACTATTATTTCAATAACATTAGTATAATAAACCTATACCAAAATTATCCCTTTAATTTCGCCATTTTTTTTTGAAAGGTCATGACTAATATGTTATATATATTAAAATCTGAGTTTCGAAATGCTCATCATAAGGGCTAAATAGGACCATGGCATTGATTGATATTGAGAGGGATTAGTAACAGACTTTGCATTATAATTAATTAATCTTGACACCGTTAGGCATGCCATTATTAATATCACTCGTAATCGTATATCCATTAATCAAAGAAAATAATGAATTACTGTAGAGTGCAGCAAACGTTTGCTCAAACTGCCAACTGAACTTAAAATCATAACGACCTTGTCTATTAACTTTGACTTTGTTCTCAATCATTTATATACAATTAAAGTGATTACTCATATAAGAAGAGAGTATCCGTGTAAATGAATGAGTAGATTTAGTTCTTTTTAGGATTTATATGAAACTCATATATAAAAAGCGGTTATATTTTTTTCTTTTATGCGATACGTAGTCTATATATGTAAAAATAAATGTGTATCTCCCTATCGGTTTGTACTCGACAGATTGAAAAACCATACGTCCAATCGCCGTGAAAATTTGGGAAATTATTAGGTAAGTCCCCGGGAAGGTTTATGCAATTTTTTTTTTTAAATCAGAGGTATGGTTCTAGGTACTCCCGAATAAATATCGGAAACATATCATAATAGACAAGGTTTGCTTTATAACCTGTTTGTTTACATTTTGACTTTAATTGGTAATCGAGGTCGCAGGAAGGTTATTCCTTATGACCCAACTTCTAATATATCCGCATGCATTGTTCAATTGGAAACATCCAGGTACCAGACATTTTATTATTGTTTTCAGATTGATATTACAGACAATTATTGTAATTTAAAATGGATTTGTCATTCACTTTAACAAAGCTTTAGTTATTAGCAATAGTATACCATTAACTTTTTTTTTTTAATCTAATTGGTTTAACTTGCTTTAAGCAAAGAGAAAGTTATGCCTTAAATAATAACCTATTAACTTAAAATATGCGTGATAGTATTACGAATAATAATGATAATATTTGAACTATAATTCAAATCTTTGGGCTAAAGTATAGTTAAAGTCTTTTGTTTAAGTTTAATGCAAGTAAGTCTTGCTTATTTATTGCTAATTGATTAATTCGTTTGTTTAAAGTATTTAATTATTACTTAATTATTAGTAATTAGTATTCGGCCCTACTTCATACAAGCAAAAAGATAAGTTATAATACATCCATGATATCTAACTGTAAGACGTTTATGATCAGATCTATGTCTAAATTAGTAAAACTTATAAGGGAATATATACAGAAAAAATTGATTACAAAATAATCAAATCAAAATGTACATTTATAAAACTTAATAACTGTATGTATTTGTGTGTATAAACACAATTCTTCACATAATAACTCTTAATTTAACTTAATGAAGAATGTAGGTTCAATTTAATATTTAGTATTCAACTGACACTTTTCAACACAATGCTTCTTCATAAAGAAATAATATTTCATCAAAATATTCTTATTCAAACTTTAAAGTGACAATTTTGTTTACCGATATAATTTTAATTATACATTTAAAACTGTGTGAAGTCTTTAAATTGAAATTATGGAATGAAATGTAATATGATATGGTTTAGCCTCATCAACTAACTGTCTCCTAATTGAAATGATTTGTGGGTTTAAAATATGTGTAATCATATTTAACAGATAATTAGAGCTGAGACTAATTCTGAAATTTCTTGTTGTTTTGTTGGACGAAAAATATTCTTTTTATTATATGTGTAATCTAACGTATCATTTAAGAATAGTATTAAACAATGTTTGCAATTTTTAATAATAGAGTATTGCGTTTGATTCTATCCTTTTCGCGTGATCTATCATATAAATTGTGTATTAATTTCCTTTATTTGAAAAAAAGTTAAGTGTATCGGAACTATAGAAAATTTAATTGTTTCCGTTATATTTAATTTATTATTAGAGTTGGAATTAAATTGTTTGCCGGGCAAAGCAAGATAGATCAGCTAGTATCAAATAATACCTCAAAACTTTGAATTGAATGGCCGTTATTTGCTTTATAGCTTTTATGTCGGGACTCTCGAGATTAATGTGAACATTTGACTTTGTAATCACTGTTTCTCCTACGACGATGGATATCATTTTTAAGCCTTCTACGATGTATAAAAGTAGGATTTAAGAATTCTATGAGATATTGAGAATTGAATGGCCGTTATTTGCTTTATAACTTTTATGTCGGGACTCTCGAGATTAATGTGAACATTTGACTTTGTAATCACTGTTTCTCCTACGATGATGGATATCATTTTTAAGCCTTCTACGATGTATAAAAGTAGGATTTAAGAATTCTAGGAGACATTGAGAATTGAATGGCCGTTATTTGCTTTATAACTTTTATGTCGGGACTCTCGAGATTAATGTGAACATTTGACTTTGTAATCACTGTTTCTCCTACGATGATGGATATCATTTTTAAGCCTTCTACGATGTATAAAAGTAGGATTTAAGAATTCTAGGAGATATTGAGAATTGAATGGCCGTTATTTGCTTTATAACTTTTATGTCGGGACTCTCGAGATTAATGTGAACATTTGACTTTGTAATCACTGTTTCTCCTACGATGATGGATATCATTTTTAAGCCTTCTACGATGTATAAAAGTAGGATTTAAGAATTCTAGGAGATATTGAGAATTGAATGGCCGTTATTTGCTTTATAACTTTTATGTCAGGACTCTCGAGATTAATGTGAACATTTGACTTTGTAATCACTGTTCCTCCTACGATGATGGATAGATATTATTCTTAAGCCTTCTACGATGTATAAAAGTAGGATTTAAGGATTGTAGGGGATATTGAGAATTGAATGTTGAAGTTGATAACATTTTAGGGAGTAAATGAACCAAACAAATAATAATTTTGATAATTGCTAAAACTATTTAAAATTCACTATACAAAAAAAAACTAAACTTAAACTATATAATACTATTCATATGTATTTTGAATCTTGGTACTCCGAGTATGACTGTTACATTTTTTAAAGTAAAACTCTATTTAATATATAATTCGTCCATTATAACTTTATGAATGGTTATAAAAGAAGATAAGCTTGTCATTTATATAATAATACTAGATTATCCGTGACCTGTTGGGTCATCCATCACCTTTTTTAATGTAATCATGTTCACGTAAATGCAGATAAACTCTAAATGAACCTACTGAGAGCAACATTTAATTGGTCATGTTGATATACTGTTTTACGTAAATGAACTAAAACTTTTTGTAGAGTCTCTACTTGAGACTTATGAATAGTCATGGCAAATACTAACTGAATTGGAAATTCAATCCTTGAAAAAGAAATGGTGCCCTCTTTAGATAAAACAAATTTCAATCATGGAATTAAAACTATTTAATGGCAGGAGCTTCTTTTTTGAATTCATTCTTATGTTTTAGAAGTAAATTGAAAAAAATAATAGCACCAAGAATTAAAAGTAAATTCGTGTATAAACAACACTAAAATTCCAAATATGGGACTAAGATCTTTCTATAACAGAAATAGATTTTACATCTGGAGTCAGTAATTTTACCTGATTTACGTTGAGAGAATTTATTTACATTCTTCTTTCTTTTTAATGCCGCTATTTTTAAAGTCATATATTACTCAATGTTTTCTTGAATATTTATTTGAATGATCCAGCATAAACTGAAAATAACAGGTATTCCAAGTTTCACCTGTGGGCAACATCCAAGGCTTCATCTTTAGTTGACTTAATACAAACCTGACGTTACTTATATCAGGTTTTGGAGAATATATTTTGTTTCCCAGGTTTTGGAGGATATTATAAGAAAGCCACCATAACCCAGAGCGTAGCGCACTGGACTTCCAATGCAAAGGTCGTGGGTTCGAATCCCACAAAATTACGTACATTTTATTCTTTATTCAGACAATGCACGGTGGCAAGAAAACAAGGAAATGAAGTGGATCGGTCTTCAGAGTTTTATAACTATATAGATAGATAGATTAATTGTTTAGGTTCATTCAACATAAGTATTTAGTTCTTCCATTCAAAAAAATCAGTATAAATAGAACTTACTGCATTAGGGTAAGTCAGGGTTTCCCAAACAAGACAATTTCTAAAATAAGTAAGAAAAAACATTTATTTCAAATTTAAACACTAACTAGTGATTTCTAGATTAAAAAAGGATCAAAATTAAATATCTGCAGCCATTTACTTTTGGCATATAAAGCATTTAGTTCTCTTTACCCTGGGAAATCCGGGCGTAAGTTGACTACATCAAGAAATGGTAGATTAACCTCGTCATGGAGCAGTTATACGGTTTGTTGTCCATTCTCAAGAGGAGCTGAAGATCTGTTCTATCCATGATGCGGACATATCGTGTTCTAAGTCCAATGTACAAGATAAGACGGTTCATCCATTTCATGATATAAATATATGTTACATGAATCAATGTTTTCGCTGCTAAAATAAAATGTTATTTTACCTGAAGTATTTTAAATGTTATAGAAGTATTATAGTAAATAGTTGACTAGAATACCTGTGACAGTGTCTGGTGGAGATGGGCAAGCAAGCCTGGCTACACACGACGGAGCTGGAGGGTTTGGCGGCGACCTGTTTCCGAGCGCTGGACGGCTCTAACTATGAGGTGCGCTGCGGCGTGGCCCGGCTCCTCGGCGTCCTGGTCGCCTACACCCAGCTCACTCCTCCCAAGCCCACCTTGCCAGGTCCTTCATATCATTCCTTTTAATTTCATCAATCATATAATTAAGTAATCAATTCTTGTCTTAATCTTCGTAACATTCATTCATTGTATTTTCACATTTTAAACTCTGTTATTTGTATATACATTCAGAAATACCACCTGAGAAGCCCTTCCCTGCATAGTCAAAGAAATCACAAAAACAATTCTCTGAAGTTTTTTTGTTGTAATAATGTTGAAGTAACTAAGACAACGAATAAAACGAAGCAATGAAAGTAAAAAGTGAGTGGGAACGTGGCTTTAAATCGAAACCGTTAGATTGAAATCGCATTCATGACAGCGCATGCTGCTCTTTGTCAACAAGCAATTGATTGCCTTTGTACCTGCCATGGCTATCATAAAAAAAACTTTTTCTTTTAATGAAATAACTCTATAATCTTTAGTTATTGAGTAACTTTTTGTTTACAGGTGGCATCGCAAAGGGGGGGGGGGGGGGTATTTGAGGGTGTAAAAATAGAAAAAAAATCAAATAAAAAAAGTAACAAAAAATCTAAAATTGTATACCCAAATTGATTTTTTAAACTGTAATATTTGCAAATTAAAAATAAATTTATTTTAAGTTTTTCAAGGGGATTTAAAGTTTATTATATTTGTTTCTGTAGCCAGTTAATTTAATACAACCATTTTTTTTATGATTTAAATTATACGTTTTTGTTCTGAAAAACTTTTTTTCTTTGATGATGACTGTATATATGTACAGGAGTACTGTAATAAAATGAAAGTCTGAGACTAATAACAGCAGTCTAATATTAGATCCTTGATTGTAATGCCATAAAAATAAATATTTTGAGGACTTTCTGGAATTTTTGGAAGATTAATAGATAATCAACGGTGGGGGGGAGGGGAGCAGAATATTTTCCCCACCCCACCTGTAAATTTTTTTGAAATATTTGGGTGGCAAATCTTAGAACCTCCCCGGGCGGCAAAAATTGTTGCTACGCCACTGTTTGTATACTAGGTTCAAAGTTAATTGTTTCCGTCAACAAACCGTCATTGAATAAGATGTTACATGTTAAAGTTAGATTTCAACTGGAAGACATATTCACTACTAGCTACTAGTACTAGCTCGTTTGCAGTTTTCATTTTATTGGTGTAATTAAAAACTGTTCGTTAATTAATAAACTAACGTTGTTAGTTACTAACGGCCTCATTTAAAGTTCTCTCCTTTATAACTTCTCTAGATAGTGGAAAGTTTGGCTCATTTGTCATATGACACTTATAACAAATAAGTTTTGATTGAGCTCTTAACAAGATTAAAAGCAATTGTTAAAATTATTCATTTCTAAAATAAAAAATGACATTTTGCCTATTAGTGTGAATTATATTTTTTTTTACCTTTTATTTTAACAAGTAGTGATTTACTTATATTTGTGTAAGATACTCTGCAATGCAAAAATGAGAAAGCATATATACCAACATTTTAAATAAAGTAAACTGTCAACTTAATTATTATTATTATTATTATTATTCACCTTGTGAAGCCTGGGCGAGTTGCTAATATACATATATAAATATTGTAAAGTAGTAGAGGGCACAAAAAAGTGTCCTGCAATACTAGCTTCTGTTAAGCCAAGCCACCTTGGTAACATAATATCTCTCTCTCTCTCTCTCTCCTCTCTCTCTCTCTCTCTCTCTCTCTTCGTCTTCTAATCTGCTCCTGTCGACGAGAAACAGTTCATAATATCGAATTAATTAACTGTCTTTTCATTTAAGTATCGTGTGTTAACATTCAATTTTTAATAAACCTGTTAGGATTGCATTTTCATAATGTAATATGTACATTTCAAGGAAATCACCATTAATAGTAGTATAGGAAATGGAAAAAGTTATTAACCGCTTTCGAGTGATACTCCGTATTCAAGAAAATATTGAAAGGTTCACTATTTGAAAATGGGTCCTTCCGAAGAGTGACTTTTTAAAGAAGCACTTATAACCGCATAAGAACTTTTTCCATTTTTACTTTACTATAATAAGTATAGTGATCGTGAAAAAATTCGATCTGGAGATTTTGACGGAATTACTTGTTTTGAGGTCCCAGAAGTCGTTTTATGAAGTTTTTTTTTTATGATGTCTATGTGTATGGGTTACAAACTTTTTGTATCCAAAGTTTGTGGTGCAGCTACGGTCCAGAATCTTTGATGGATCAAATTAAAATTTTACACAAAAATTGGCCACAAAGTGTAGATGTATCCTAATGTTTGAGCATGCAAACCTGGCTAATTACTAATTTATTTTTTCTCAATATAAATTTAAAGCAACTTTATATCGGAGTAGAGTACGCAGGAAAAATATAACACCGCTCAGAGTAAATTGGATTTTTATGAGTTTTGATAAAGGAATAGAAAAGTGATCCCTTAAAAAACACTAGCATGCCATGGAATTCAGAGTATAATAATTTTATAAAAGACCAAAAATATAAAACATATTGCGAAGTCAAAAACCTTTGAAAAAAAATAAATGAAATTATAGTACATCTTATTATAAATAAGAAAAATTCTCTTAGAACGACATTTTTTCTTACTTTATTTCTGACATTTTTCAGACAAAATAGAATACTTTCAAGTTTTAAATAGGAAAATTTGTCTTAAATATTCAATGTAGAAGGAGGTCAAGTAAACTGTGTAGGAGATCCATTCGTTATTAGAACAAAAGCCATGTAAGAGATTATTTCGTAACACGAAATTTGTACTTTCGTTTTTCAAAAATTTTATTACTGCTGTAGTTATACTAATGATATTATATGCATCTGTGTTGTGATATACAGAAATAAGCATATATAATAATAAATGGATCAATCACTATCTGCATTACCTCCAGGAATGAAAGGCTAATAAACCTCTCCCATTTAGACATTTATATTATGCCTAAATGGGACATTATATGTTATACACCGAAAAAGTTTGATATAAAGTTTCCTTATGGTAAAATTGAGTGTAGGCCACACCAGATTTTTTTTACTACTTTTAGTGGTGTTCCCTTGATTATAGTGTCTTCTGAGTTTATTGTGACATCTGAATATATATATATATATATATATATATATATATATATATATTGATAAAAGTATTGACCGTAAAATAGAAACGAAATTAAAGTTTATCAGGACTCAGTCGGTTCTTCGGGTTCAAATTAAACTCTCATTGCCAACGTTTCGGTTTATTTAAAACCGATCAGTGTCATGTGTCCATTTAAACTAGACAGTTATTGTTGAAATCAACAATTTTTTTTGCAAAATAATTTCTATTGTAACACTTAGTTTTTCTGTTTCAAGATTTTATACTTCTGCTTATGAAAAACAGTTCTAAATAAAAACCGAAACGTTGGTAATGAGAGTTTAATTTGAACCTGAAGAACTGACCAAGTCCTGATAAACTTTAATTTTGTATATATATATAGTATTTGGCTTGCTATAGGTTTAGGTCTTGGAATTGAAGTACCTTCAAGTGTATGGTAACTCAGAGGTATTTTTTTATATGCTATAACCGGAGTTTGTTTTGTGTTTTCCAGGAGGCCAGCATACAGCTAATGCGAAGAATGCTCCCAAAGGAATATCTCTTGAAGAAGCATTAGGAGTTCTCATGTCTGGTTTCCTCAGAGGGGGTACAGGCTTCCTCAAGGGCACTGGAGAAATTATAAAAGGCTCTTCTAGTGTGAATCGTGAAATAAGAGTCGGGGTCACTCATGTGAGTATACTCAGTGAATCTACTGCTCATGTTTCAATTAGTCCTATTGTAATCTGTTTGTTAACTTTTATATGTAACTATACTTTTATTACTAATAGGAACCCAGTTCCTTTAGAGTCCTGAACAATTATATTGAATTTCATTTAATATAAATGAAGTTTATGGTTTTTTCAGGCTTTTCAATAATTTGAAAACAAATTTTCCTAAAAAAAAGATTCTTTTTTGTGGTAATAACTGCTACCAAGAATGTTTTATGAAATAATTAAGTAAACGGTTTTCTATGATTAGTTGTAATATAGTGTGTTCAGGAATGAATATAGGAATATACTTTTATCCCATGTTCTGTTTGTTCTTCTATAAGAATTTTTATATAAATTTTAAAAAGGAGAGAAATTGGAATATTTTTTAACAGAAATATATGTTTCATATTAGCATCATTGGTTTACAATATTTTTATGCAAATGGTTTGTTTCGTCTTTGATGTCGCTTATTAATATTTCAACTCATTTATGTCAAACAAAAGTTCATATCCTACCAAAAAATGCATTTTTCTTAGAGAGAATTAAATATGGATCTAATAAGGGCTTTTATATGCTTTTAACAAGATAACATTAAGTTCTGGACAACGCGTATTTTTTGCAGTCATTTCTATTGTAAATGTTTGATACAAGTAGTGCTTAAATGTATATTATTTTATTTGAAAAAAATGTTATAGTTAAAAAAATAAACGATACCCTTAGTTTAGGTTTGAAGAAATTTTAATTAGATTTAGACTTTCCAAAATTTATTCAATAAATTTTATTCGATTTTACAATATTGTTTCCAATAGGGCTAAATATTTACTGATCACATTTTAATAAAGAGATTAGTCTACAATATGGTTTAACAGCAGAATAAAATATCTTTGCTGTTCATAGTAATACAGTCCAGTATCGTGTGGTGAGTTTCGTGGGAGGTGAGGCACTGTGAGATCACTATCAGATTTACTAACATATGAACCCTACACTACCTTAATCACAATTTTATTGGCATATGTTTAACAGATTATGTTTAAAATCTCATATCAACTTCCTTTTACATTTTATTGTTTTAAGTTTGGATATATAATGCTCCTTTTCAAAAGTGAGGAAGGGAAAAAATAAGTGGATGACTTCACTTTGCTTGCTAGCTCTAGCGTGCTGTGGATGAATGTATAAGAATCCCTATAGTCTCCCTTATAGTCACAGGGAGAATCCCTACTATGAGGCAGGAGAACTTTATGCCTCACTGTGTGACTTCCCAGCAGTTTTATGATCGCTCAGCACAAGAAAATACTAATCAACTAAGACACGGTACATTGAAAGTTTAGTCAATGTTGTGACATACAGAGAGACAGAAATACAGTATCACTTCACAGCACGCCAGCGCAGTTAGCAGCCATTGCGCAACTATCGAGAGGCTCTGCAGGCGGCAGTCTCACCGCACATTTCTTTTCAGTATTTAAATAGTAAGTTTGAAAATCCAGCGATTTTGAATCAAATATTTAAAACTTGTAAAGTGAACTGGAAAATATATTTACAGTGCAATTCACTGGATAAATATGAACATTAAAATATTTATAATTTATTTTACATGTTTTCCTTACCAAAAATGTCACGTGAGGCACAGCCTCACCTGCCTCCCCTGGTAAATTTATGTCAAATCAATAAAGACGTAACTCTTACACACATACGTGAAATACAATATCGAAGACCATGTAAAAGAAGACGTATACTTTTATTATATGGAAGTGCCCTCAATCGTCATATTGGAAACATGCAAACATTGGAAATGGGAACAAGCCTGCGACATTTGCACGCGCTGAATCCAGTTTGTGAGTGATTGCGCAATCTGGAGGGAGACTCGGGCTGTCCATGCCTCACCTCTCATCTCCGAAGGAGACTCCGTTTATTTAAATAGGAAATACAGAATTTCCTACGATTTTTACTATAGAAATGGTCAAAATATATTAAAAACCACACCAAAATCATAGTCCAGAGAAATTATTAATACGTGTGTTATTTTATTATTTCGTTTCTTTTTCTTCTCATGATGACAGGGGAGGCACGGATTCCCCTGCCTCCCCATACTGCACGTCACTAATACAGTCTCCCCTCATATATGATTTTATAACTCCATCAAATAATGAACTACGTCCGAAATTGGTCGACTTGTGAAGACTGCGTACGAGGTAAGACGATGTATATCTCCAATAATATTTTTTAGAGTGTATAGGTAGGTAATTCATTTAATATCAATGTAATTTATACATATTTAAGGATAATCTCACTGTAATAGTCTTTTTCGTATTCCACTAGGAATTGTACTTTAATGGGACCAATATAATTATACATAGTGCATTATACTTCAGAATATTGTTTCCTTGGAATATTATTAATTTGGCTTATGTTTGCAGGCCTATTTAATATTCATACAAACCATGGGCCCTGGGTGGCTGGAACGTAACCTAAACCCAGTGCTGTCGCATGTGTTGGAACTTGTGGCCAACCCAAAGGCAGCCTCTTCACACGTAGACGCCGTGTACTCAAGGAAATGCGTCAACTTCATTTTGCGCAGCGCCTTGGGCAAGATGCTTACTGAGAAGGCTCAGGCCAGTGCCTGCAAGGAGATTGCTGCGATTGTCGCAGCTCAGATCAAATCCATAGGTTTGGCTTTCATTATCTTTAAACATCCAGAGTAGAGTATTCAGTGGCGTAGAAAGGGGTTGGTGGGAGGGGTGGTCCGCCCTGGGTGGCACGTGCCAGGGGGCACGTCCTTTTATTTTGAGAGGATAAAATAAAAACAGAAAAAAATTAAATAATAAATAGCTACAAACATTTTGAAATTTTATAGCAAAAAGAGTTTTTGAGGTGTTAGTAGGGGTTTATGTTTTATGTGTGTAATACATGTTTAAATTGATTTTTCTACTGTAATATTTGCAAATTAAAAATAAATCTATTTTAAATTTTTCAAAACTGGTTTTTTAAAGGAATTGAAAGTTTAACGTATTTGTTATAATAATTTATAATATTTTTAAAATTTAAATTATACGTTTTTGTTTTGAAAGATCTTTGGTTTCCTTTATTTGCATATCCTGTCTTTGTTTGTGTATCCAGTTTGCACAATCCAGTTAATTTAATTTAACAATTTTTTTATGATTTAAATTATACGTTTTTGTTTTGAAAAATCATTGATTTTCTTTGATGATGAATGTATATATGTACAGGATTACTGCAATAAAATGGAAGTCTGAGACTAATAACAGCAGTCTAATATTAGATTCTTGATTGTAATTCCATGAAAATAATTATTTTGAGGAATATTAATTCCTCAAATTAATTAATATTGAGGAATATTTTGTTATATATATATATATATATATATATATATAACAGATTCAATAATGAATCGACCGTTTGATAGAATAGGTATGTTCTCTAATCGGGATGCGGTCAATTTTCTAGGATAAAAAATCAAACTCTCATACAGACATGAACATACTGAGTAATCATAGTCTTTGTCCAACGCACTAGGACTTCAGATTGAAGTCAACTCTGAATAAATATATTTTTATAAACAAATAATTAAGTATATTATTACCAGATATGCCAATTGTGTATATGTCTGGTAATTTTGCATGCTATTATTTTATGAATAGTAGTGAGATTGCTCGATTACAGTCACAATTACCTAATTTATTGTGTACTTTATAGATACATTACGATTATTTTAACTTGTTGCGCAGATCCAAGTTTGGAGAACACCAAGGATTGCAACCAAGAAACTCTGTTTGGGCAACATCTTCTGGTCTGTGCTCTTCAGGAAATAGCCAACCTTGTCTTGTCGCTAGGGACCACAGCTACTCATCTTCTGTCCGACACGAACAATAGTGAGTAATCATAGCCTTTGTCCAACGCACTAGGACTTCAGATTAGAGTCAAGTCTGAATAAATATTCTTTTATAAACAGATCATTAAGTATATTATTATCAACGTCTAGACCAGGCGTGGCCACCCGCTGACCGTGCACCACATGTGGCCCAGCACGTGTTTTTGTGCAGCCTCGGAGATTATCTGGAATTCTATCTTAATATTTAAGATTCTTCTTTTTGCTTATTCAAAAAAGCTCACCGAGACCTTTGGAAGGAAATTACAAATTGGTCTATAGCAACAAATGTTTTAATTTTTTTTTCAACACTAATCTTTTAGAAATTGAGTTGTGATAATTGTTTACCATTATGAAGTAATGAGATATGAATAATAATTTTCACTATAAAAATAATAAAAAGCTAAATAATTATTGACACATTAATGTAGCACAGTATGTTTTTCGATATATATATATAAACTATATTGACACAAAGAACACTCAGAAATGAAACAGAAACTCACTACTATATTTCGATGTCCTCGTCATCAGGAAGATAGAAACGAGTCGCTCCGCAGGCAGACAACGACTCATATATATATATATAATATATATATATATATATAATATATTTTGGAGCAGCCTCCAAAAACTGCTGGTGGTATGGTTCAATGCGGACGTCGTGGATGTCTAACTTGTCCTATCATCAATCCTGTTCCTTCCTTTACCTCCTTCCATAGTAAACGCACCTACCCTATCTCTCACAAGACCTCTTGTACCTCTGGTAACTGCGTTTACCGTTTGGATTGCACCCAGTGTGATTCTTTTTATGTGGGTTTGGCTTCCACCAAGCTAAGCCTGCGTATGAATAATCACAGGTCATCCGTTGGCAAACGCAGTGACCTTCCCGTTGCTACTCATGCCAGCTCTCACGGACTCAGTTTTAATGACTGTTTCCGTGTACAGGTCCTGAGGCAGATTGATCAGACTAATTCGAAAGTTACTCTGAGAGCTTCAGAAGAAGCACTTATTAGTCTTCTGGGCGGTAGATCGGCTCCTGGGCTTAACCTCAATCGTTGATTTTTTTTCTCTTATTTTTTAGTTGTTATCAGCTTTTAATTTTATTTTAGTTAAATGTTTTCATTTTTTAATTTTTATTTGACTTGTATCTCTTTATCTTCCCTGTCTACCTTTCCTCCGAAAGTTGGCTACCCTGTTTGAGTGCTTCAGTTCGAACGCCAAGTCAGTCGTTATCAGCCTTTGGAGCGATTCACTTCTTTTCCTGAAGACGAGGACATCGAAATATAGTAGTGAGTTCAGTGATTTCCTTTCTATGTGTTCTTTTTAAATTCTAGTTTATATATATATATATATATATATATATATATATATTTATATATTCATATTATACTTATAAGCTGCATGTATCGAAATACCAAAGAAAGGAGATAGATAGTGTCCGAAACCGGTTCAAATCCACCACGAGCAGTACAGCAGGTAAGACTGTATCAACCATTCATATATCAACCACTGTAGTACATCCCTGTATAGTCTTGACAGATTGAATGTTTATTGAATTCATGAAGAGGAACACATTCTAGATGTTCAGTTCCTACAACTGAACTCTGGAATGTTTAAGTTTTCTGATTTAAAATGTTTGATATTGCTATCTTGCTGCAGATCTGTTGAGCTGCGTGATCTCAGTGCTGGCCCACCCCTGTCAGGCTGCGCGCCTTGCCGCTGCCTGGTGTCTTCGCTGCATTTGTGTTGCACTCCCTAACCAGATAACACCTCTCATAGACAAGTCAGTCATAGAACTATGTTCTATTTAGATCCTTCAGTGTTTTTTTTAAATAAAGTGCTTCTTAATAAAACATTTTTTTTTAATTCAAAGACAGTTATCAATGTGGTCAGAAAAGCTGTACCGGTTTCTGATATCATCACCGAAACTATGTAGAGCATTCTAGGACAATTGAATTAGTCGTTATAGTGTGTAATCCAAAACTAGCAAAGATTGCCTGAGTCCGCCTTGTTTGAGGCTCCGAGTATTGATTAGCTCCTAGTATTAATTACTAGTTTTTCAATTTTTATTATTGCAAACTTAGTACCACAAGTAATGTAGAGTACTGGACTCCTTGACACGTTCCAAACTCTTAATTCTATTCTGCGTTCTCCTCCTCCACCTCCTAACTCTCAATAATCTTAAATCCTCCTCTAGATCACCCAGATATCTCAAATCTAGATTTTTCTCCCACTCTTGCTTCTGCAGGGATCTGTTCAGTTTCTTCAGTTTCTTTATAATCCGACAGGGCTTCATCCTTTCTGTATGCCCCAACATTACAATTGTCTCTTTTTAATATTACCACATAGATATTATTCAGCACAAAAAACTTTCGGCTCCTGGATAGTCCTTATTCTGTAGTCATTTACCTCCGTTTCAAATATTATTCTCCTTAAATGATTACTTACCCTCATGCTGAGCGTGCTTTCATCTGGTTTTATCCTTGATATACTGCCGTAAGTAACAATTGGTCTTAGCATACCATAGTCTTATAGACAACTAATTCTTCTGTTGCGGACAATTTTTTGTAACGTGGAGTGGGCCAGGTTAGCCCAGTGACAACGTGCTCGCATCTGGACTTGTAGGTCTAGAGTTCAATACCAGCCTGGCTCTCGATTTATTCACGTAGGTGGTAAATAAATCTGAGCACGTCGATCCCGAACCTGTACGATGTCAGGTACTCGTTAAAGATCTCTACTTAAATTCATTCGAGTTAGGCTAAAAATATAGGACTCCCAATGTACGAGTAGAATCAATCTTCATTGTGTGGTACCACAAAGGGCTAATGTTTGGCCTATGTGTGTTCCCTGATGGGACTGCCACTGCAACCTAACCTAACCTTTGTTCCGTGGAGCTATTTGAAGTGCATAAAAGCATTTGTTTCCACTGTACTGATGGCTTGTATTTCCTCCGAAACTTCATTCATATTAGTAAGAATGCTAGGACTATAATTATTATTATGAACCACCCTTTTCGTTGTAGACATGCACTTATTCTTGCTTTCACTAATCTTCAACCCTAACTAAAATTATTGTATCATATTGAAATTACATTTAAAAATTATATAATTTTAATGTTCTTTTCTGCTTATTTTACACAAACTCCAGAAAGCTTTGCTTGACTATTAATTGGTCGAACTACTTAATTAATAAAAGCACTTTACAAATAATGTCTCCATAGTTGTTGAATCTGTCACTATGTGGATTCACTTAAGTGAGAAATTGATTTCGAGGGCTATGCTTTAGAAGTGACTACATCTTTTCCGTAAAAGTTTTTTGGAAACCTTTCCTTATAACAGCATTAAAATATAATTTTACAAAGAATTTTAAAAACTCTAACTAAGATTGATTTTAATAACCTCAAAGTGTTTACTTTCTGATCCATTCAATGATTTAGAAACTCGGCATGATTACATTCTCGTTAATAGTTCTTTCGATATTTTGAATAACTATTTTTTTATCTTTTCATATCGATTTGAACGTGAAATTTCACTTCATGAATGTTATTAGATTGTTTATTATTAGTTTCAAAAAGTTTAAAAGAATGTAATAATATATGAGATGTGTAACCTGAATTAGCAATGAAAGCCTTATGTTAATCTGTAGACGTAATTGTCATTAATTAAATTATTTAGTAGACATAATAAATATAAATAGCTTATTTTATTATCTATATATTTTGAAGGTGTTATATTTTGTTGGTGTTGTGGCTGCAGGTGTGTGGACTGTATTGATACCATGAAGACGTCGCCAGAGGCCATATCTGGCTACAGCGCTGCTTTGGCTGCTGTTTTAGGAGGTGTTAGACTTTCACCTCTTGGAGTGCCCCATACAAAAGGAAAGGTAACAAATCTAGAAAAGTAAACTTATTACTAATATGAACTTTGATTCTAAAATATTTTTGAAATCACTTGCAGATTCTTAGAAATTTTATTATCAAATATTTATTTTTTCTTTTTTTGAAATATTGTTGTGAAAATTTTTCTATTTATTATTGTTTTCTCAATATTAAAAGTACTGGTTGAAAATGACTTTAGGAAATCTTTGCCAGGAATCCAATCCCATTTGAAATTATATATGGATTTTTTTTTTAAAAAAAAAAAAAGGACAAATATTGGATATTATAATTTGCATATCAATTTTATTGAAAAAAAAAACTTTCATTATTTTCATTTTCAAATCTTAGAAAATAAGTTTGTTTTGTAGGTTACATATATTGAATTTATTTAATCATTCATGTTTACGAATTCAGTTGAAATTAAAATGTTAGTTGTGTTTAAGCTGAGGGACAATTAATGTTTTATTTTCTGACAAACTTTATGTGGGAAATTAATATGAACTAGGAGACCAGGTTATCTCAGTGGTAAATGTGCTAGACTCTGAACTGGTGGGTCCGGACCATATAAAAAAATATTAACTAATTTACATTACTTTTAAAACAGTGTAAAACTTTGTAATTATCAGCTTATAAATATATTTTTGTTAATCCTAATCTACACGATCTTTACTTATGTAATAAAAAAGATATTAATTGAAAAAACAAAGCAGTTTTACTAGACTTATCTAGTCGTTATTTTATTATTTACTTTATTTTCGGTGTAATTAATGAATTAGAATTTAATATGTATTATTACGTAAATATAGTATGTTTTATCAGTTTTACTCCGGTATCTTCTTGAGATCAGTAGTCTAGTATAGATGTGGCCAAATGGTGGAATAGTTTCACTCTAAATAGATATTTTTTGGTTAGTTTAGCCCTATTTTTTTTTTAATTTAAATATTTTCTTTTTGGTCACAACACTGTAGTTCTGTAATTTATAAAGTAGTAATGTTTACTATGAGTAACTTATTTACTATAAGTGCTAAAAATGACTAAGAACTCTTTTTTTATAGTAAAGACTTTTTATTTTGGTCACATCTGGTCTTGAGGTAAGGGTGGTAAGCTAAAGACTATCTCTGGAGATTACAGCTACGGATCTTAGTCATGACCTTAGATTTTGTATAAAGGGAATAGACAGTCTTCAACAAAAGTATGCCATGTTTCAACAAAAGTATTTCCAAGTGCCTTATGAGCTGCATTTATTTACCTTTAAAAGCTCTGAAGGTGAAAACCAATAAGTTTGAATATTTATTTAATGTCAGTTCCTTAGACAGTTACATTCCATTTCGAGTATGCTTTACATTTTAAATTAGAAATTTTACTTCTCATTTTATTTTCACTTATTGGTTACTCTAATTGTTATCCCAAACATATAGAATTACCTGTGTTGAAAATGTTTTGTTTTTGGCAGATAATATTCAACACGGCTGAAGAGCTGCTTCGGAGTGCGAACCAAAACAGCCGCTTATCCCTCAATAGAACTCAGGCAGGATGGCTTCTTATTGGCGCCATAATGACTCTAGGTAAGACAATTCAATTTATTAACCCCATTTTAAGGAAATTACAAATTACATGTTACTTATCTAGAGTATTTGAGGAATTGTAAGAGAACTCTCTTTTAAGTTACAATAAACATCTTAAATATCACTACTTCATATATTCCATAGCAAATCTATTGGTTTTTTTTTTTTCATAAACTGACGAAAATAGTTTCGTCAATTTTGTTTCTATTAACTTAGTTCTTTGGCAAACATAGAATTTTTATTGAAAAAAGTAATAATTTCATTAATACATTTGAAAAGAAATTTTCTGATAATTTTTTCCAAGTAATTATGATTTTAAATAATTTCCTTTATTACGTTGGAAAAAAGAACTTCTTAAAAGGACTTTCTCAATATGACCTTGAAAAGGCAATTGAAAAGTTCGTATGTAAATAAAGGAATAAATTAGTGTTTAAAACTGTTTGTAATTAAATAATTTTGTTTACATAATTTAAATAAAATTTAAATAATTTTGTGAAATATAGTTCAAATATTTAGATAAAATAAATATTATGAACATTCATTTTGTTAATTGGCATTAAAAAAAAGTCCAAAAATATATACAAATAAAATTTGAGTATAATTGCGTAACAAATAGTTTATTGGTTTTCCTGTCGATGGACCGCTGATATTTGACGAGACCCTTTTGTTTCAGGTGTGGCTGTAGTTAAAGGCTTGCTTCCAAGAATGCTGTTGCTATGGAGGAACTCTTTTCCCAGGTCCAATAAGGAGCTCGAGTCTGAGAAGGCAAGAGGAGATGCCTTCACGTGGCAGGTAGTTAATTCATTAAAACTTTACATGAACTTTAAGGGTAAGTTGAGATGTAGGTGTTTAAAAATGGTATTAATCAATACATTTAAATGGTAGCACTTTTAAAGACTTATGTAAAGTAATAAACCTCTTAGAAATGTGAAACTTTAATGTTCTTTCGCTTCTTTTCCTTGATATATGGTATGTACACAGTTATTCTTTCATTTATACTTTTTCAAAGCCATTTAATTGAATTTTAATGGAACGTATTATTATTAGTGACGTGCTCCATTTTAAACTGTCTCTACATTATGACACAATCCCATGTGACATCATACATATATGTGAACTTTTTAGACACAATTGTAAATTGTGTTCCTTAAAGCATTTATCTTGTACAGGTACTGAACCAATTATACAATATTCCAATATGTTCCCAAAGATCCCCAATGTAAAATGACATTATGTACCATATTATTAGTACAGCTTACTTAAAGTTTGTATATGGCTTTCCTTTATGTAAAAAACTGTGCCACTTTATATATAATTAAAATATTAATTAAATGAAATTAATTAAGATGGATTAAATCTTAATAATCATATTATTTATTAAGCAGACTATTTGAAACTAGTGGAAATGAAATGCAAATTTCAGTATAATCAAATAGTATCTAAATTAGTACGTAAGACTAATTTAGTGTTAGTAAGACTGCATTAGTGTTATGACTAATCTGAATATTTCTTGCTACATTGTGATCATCGACTTTTTGTATGATTATTCGCAATATTTTTTTCCCCCAAGGTGAATATTGGGTCCTGGGTAATCCATCATTCATAGTTTTCAAAACGCCTATATTGTTTACTATTTTTTTTAATTCGTGGTTTGGTTGTAGATTTTTTGGGATCTCTTTAGAGAGATAAATCGTTTTTTTTTTTAGTTAAATTTGTATCCTGCATACATCACAATATACAAGTATGTATTAATAATGATCAAACGGATTCTGATTTTAAATTTAGTCATTTTTCCATTTAAGCACATACTTTTTTACTTCAATCAATGGGTTTTTGTTTTAATTTGTCTCATATTAGTTTTAAAGATGTACGATAAATCTATCTATAGATTATACATTATCTGAATACCTATATAGATAATGTAATAATCTGAACTAATGAATCTTCTCCTAAGGCAATACTAAAAAATTGGTACTAAAAAATGTTTTAGAATATATTTGTAATATGACAGGATGAAACCCTTTAACAGTTAAAATTATTAACTGGTATGTATAATAATTCTGTAGAATGATTTTTATTGTATGATCGTCAGTATTCAATCAGTAAAACTAAATTCGATTCTTATATCTTTCTTTAAATAGTTTAACATAAGCTAAGCTATCAAAGATGAAATGTATTGTGGTTTTCTGATGGACTCAGACGCCTAATTCGTGAGGATTAATTTTTCATATTTATCCAATATTCGTTCTCTTAATTACCTTTGATATTGATATCGACCCATAAGATATGGTTGATAATCAGAAATAATGGATATTGATATCGACACATAAGATAATCAGAAATAATGAACTTCTGTAATTTAACTGTTTTAACATGATGGCACAATCCTGTGCCTTCATAGAGTTCGTCTATATTCATGCTTTACGTAGCTAATTATTTATGGGTTTCCAGGTGACTCTGGAGGGAAGAGCTGGCGCTCTTTCAGCGATGCACAGCTTTCTGCTAAACTGCCCTGAGCTTGTCAATGACGACATTACCAGACGACTGCTTGTCCCTATTGAATCTGCCCTGGGTATGTTGGTCAAGTAAGTATCTACTTCCTTCATTGTTAAATCAATTTTGTGTTTCACTGTTCGAGACAGTATCAACAGTGGAAGGTGATACCACACATTATGTGTGTTTACCCTCTTAGTAAATAAACACACTTACTACCTAAAATTATGGGTAAATCCGTCTTCAGAAGAAAAAAGGGAGAAAAACGAAGCATGACAGAAGGTAACCACCCATCCATCTTACTTGGCCTCCCTCTCTTTTTCTCCTGAAGACGGATGTACCGAAAATTAGAGGTGGTAATTGTATTTGTTTCCTTCTTCATAATTGAACTTGTCCAGTTTGGATCGTTTTTGTTGAGTTTATTCAAGCACTAAATGCTTAGTCCATTGAATTACTTGATTCTTTTCTGGAAATTACCAATGACTAAAAAGAAAATTTAGATTATTCTCAGGTTGTATATCCTTTACCGTTTATTGTACTTTCTAATGGATCTATGACTATGTAAAGATTACTCTTGGATTTTATATTTTAATTACTCCATATATGTATCTTAAAATCGATCACAAGATTTCACAATAAATACGTGAAATAAGAATCAATGTTCAAACCACAGTAAAAAATAAGAATAAAGATTAGTCTAGATTAGTCTTTGTTCTCATTTATTATTGTGGTTTGAACGTTGATATGTATCTTAGTGTACATAAGAAATGCAAATACTTCGACATTATTTTATTGTTCTATGCCAGAGGTTCTCAGTATTTTTGACCCCATGCACCATTTCGGCTTTGTCAAAATGTCATTTCCTTCCAAGATCATATTTTTCAAAAAGTTCATTCTAAATAATATGTAAATATTAATAATCGTTTTATTTTTTCCTAATTACTATAAGTACTTTACAAAATTACATGGATTAGGTGTATAATGGGGTTTTAAAATTACATGATAATTAAAATATTATTTATATATAACATGTTAATAAAAATAAAAGTGTTTTTTTATAAATGACTAAAAGGCTAAAAACCTATGATGGCTTTCCTCACTCTGTAATTTTACTATAGCTACAATTCATCCCCTGAAAAGTCGAAATCGCTGCTGGAGGGTGCATTTCTCGCCCCTCTAAAGAGGGTGCAATGGGGATACACCCCCATTGAGAACCCCTTATTCTATACCTTCTAGTGTATAATGCAATTTATTTCCAATAGCGGATCTTTGATAAGTTGTCAACAAAAATAAAGATTTAATGCTTATGAATAGCCTTATATATATATATATATATTCGTAAATTTTGGTAGCAGTCCTTCCTTGATACACACATTATTGAAAATGACACCAAATTTAGCTGATACCTGTTTTTTAACAAGTTTCTCAATTTTTCTAAATAACACTCTCGTTATTTCGTCTACACAATAAAGTACATCTCCTATGGTCGACATGTTTCGAATGATCAACATTCATCATCAGGACGTGAATAAGATCTAATGTGAAAACCTGGTTTATTATATACACAGAGAAGGTAGAAGGGGGGGTTTTTTCCATAAAGTTTAAGTATAGTTGGGCGTTAATCTGTGGGGTGAGTGGCCTCCCGGCCTGCGCCGCTACCTGCAAGGGTTTCTGGCTGCCCTTGATGCGAGCTAAACAGCTTCAAAATACGGCTACTATTTTCCACCTGAATATTAAGGAGTGGCTTGAATTTTTGAATTAATATAGCCTCTAAAATTTTCAGTCTATGGTGGTTACTCTCTTTTTTTATTATTTTGGTATTTGCAACCAGCATCTCTCTTGTTAATTTAATATTGTGTTTGTCCTGCGTATGTTTTTTGGGGGCTCCGGCCATTAGGTGCATGGTGAGCCTTCTTGATAGGGATGTGGTAGTCATACCAATGTACGAGTGTTTTTGGGTTTCACAGTCCCCATTAGTACATGTATACTCGTACACCAGATTTCTTTCCTTTAAAGTTGAACTTTTGTCCTGGTTATTATTCTTAATAAACAGGCTACTCACACGTGGGCTTTTATAATAAGTGACCAGTGTTACTTTTTCATTATCGTTTTTACAACTAACATTATTTCTTATAATGTCTTTCAATATTCTTTCATCTAGCTTGTGTTGCTCTGAAAACTGGTTCTTATAATATACTTTATGAACTATAGCTTGCCTATCTTCATTGATTGGTAAGAAGTGTAAAGCGAATCAAATAACGAGAGTGTTATTTAGAAAAATTGAGAAACTTGTTAAGAAACAGGTATCAGCTAAATTTGGTGTCATTTTCAATATATATATATATAGGTGTGTTCTCTAATCGGGGTTCGGTCAATTTTCCAGGATAAAAAATCAAACTCTCGTTGCCAACGTTTCGGCTTTATTTAAAACCTTTTTCATAGGCCTACAATCAAAGGATAAGAAATCACATATATACATCAAACATATACACAATATGAAAATGGATTGTTACAACTTATGAATATTACAAGTAGAAATATTTCAGAGATACATAAAACAATATTACTTACAGAAGTAAGAATTTTTTAACTAAGAAAATGAAATTTACATTATTTAAAAGTCTTAAAGGAACAACAATGTTAACCGGACAAAACCTTCGACTGAACTAATAAGATAACATTACAAATAACCTCAACACTGTTCACTCAAGGGAATTAAATAAATCAAATTTCACTAAAAGTGAATTTACTTATATATATATATATATATTATATATATAAGTACTTATATATTCTGTTACTTTTATATATATATATATAAAATAAAACTAAACAACGAAAAATTGCTCTTTCGAAAGCTTGAGAAAATTGGAAAGAAGATTTTACAAAGAGAATACTCCATCGTGTTCAACCAGACCTGCATATCTGAAAGACTGCTACCTCAGTACATTAATGTTCGTCTTCATGATCCAAAAGCAAAGAATGAAGGTTTCACTAATGATTTTCAATGGAATTTGATAATGAGAGAAATAAAGAATGCTCGTTCTGCAATAGAGGGCTTGCGGATCCAGGACACTAACCTACGTAAAACTCTTAAAGAAAGATTGGAAGAGGAAAGATACAATGAATTGTCTCAAACGCTAACACAAATCCTGTCCAACTACGAGCATAAAACATCGCTGCGTATAACCAACAAACTGAAGAAACTGAACGGAGGACATGTAAGCATACCAAAGAGGAATAATTTCTTCATCAATCTGTCCAAAACCGAATTGACAAAGGACCAAACAACGCTCCTTAACTTTGGTCCAAAATGCCATTTTGCCAGTAAATTTGATGAAGAGACGAAGGCAATAGAACTAGAACAACTCTACTGTTCACTACTGAACCTAGAGGAACAGAACCTCGTAACGCTATCACCTGACCTCAGAGACCAGTTACGCGCTGAGAAGACGAAGAAGCGGAATGTTGGAAAATCCAAAATACTCACCACCGAACTCCGTCAAGCAGCCAAAGAACTGAAACACCATCCAAATATTACAGTTCGGAAAGCCGATAAATCCAACATTCTTGTTGTGATGGACAAGGAAGAATATAAAGGAAAACTTGATTCAATACTAGCAGATGCATCAAAATTCAAAAAGATTACAAGGGACCCTACCAAAACACTCAAAACTGAAGTAAATAAACTAATAGCAGCCGCCAACAGAGGTCATAAAGAAAAGATCCTAAAACCTATTTTTGGTGAATACTCCCCGGGTTACCTGTATGGAACTGTAAAGACGCATAAGGTAAATAACCCATTACGCCCCATCATCTCTCAGGTCACAACCCCAATATACAACACGGCGAAGGAGCTAAACAAAATTATTTCTCCCTATATGCCAGCGAAGTACATGCTAACCTCCACTGATGACTTGCTGCACATCCTAAGAACCACAAAACCAAAAGGAAAATTTGCATCACTCGATGTCGAGTCACTTTTTACAAATGTCCCAGTAGAACGCACAATAGACATCATCTGTGATGCAATGTACCATCAAAACACGATGCCCTCACCACCCATTCCTGAAGGCACTATGAAGAAATTGCTACGAGCATGCACCACAAAATCACCATTTCGCCACATTGATGGAAGCTTATATTACCAAGTAGACGGTGTTGCAATGGGCTCACCTCTGGGAGTAACGTTCGCAAACTTCTTTATGTGCTATACTGAAAACCAGGTACTACAAATAAATAAACCTACGTTGTATTGCCGCTATGTAGACGACTGCTTGGTTGTCATTAATTCTACAGAAGAGCTGCTGGCACTAAAAATTGCATTCCAAAAATTGTCTGGACTGAACTTCACTCATGAGGAAGGTGAAGAAGGTCAAATCAACTTCCTGGACGTGCACATCGATGGCCGTAAATCAAGTTATATCACATCTGTATATCAAAAGCCAACGGACCAAGGAATATATATTAACGAAAAAAGTGAGTGCCCCGAACGCTACAAATTAGGAACAATTCATGCTCTAGTACATAGGACATACAAGACCTCTTCATCATGGCAGTTGTTTCATGAAAGAATCTCTCAATTAAGGCAAACATTTATCAATAACGGCTATAGCAACACCTCTTTTGATAAAGTAGTTAACGCCTACCTCAAAACCCGGTCCAACAATGCTAATCAAACAATCGACCGAAGTAGCACAGTCCATAAGGTGTACTATAAGAATCAATACACAGAGGCGTATAAAGAAGACGAGAGAGTGTTGAAACAAATTATCCGCAGGAATGTTAAATGTAATAACGAAAATGAACGTCTTCAAGTCCATATTTACTATAAAAGTAGAACCACCGCTAACTTGATAATGAAAAACAGCCCAGATGCAGTCATCCCGGAGATACAAAAGGCCAATGTCATATACGAATATAACTGCAATATCGGAGATTGTGAGCTCCTAGACAATTCAAAATATATCGGTATGACATCGACCACACTCTCACGACGACTGACAATGCACTTGCAAGCAGGAGCCATCGCTAGACACACCTCCGAGGAACATGGAAGAAAACTCACCCGCCAGGACCTTGTTCAAAACACCATCATTTTAAAGAAAATTAATGATCCAGCCAGACTGCAAATATATGAAGCCATGAAAATCATGAAGCACAACCCATTAATTAATCGTCAACACACGGGGGTTTCACGCACACTGCAGCTACTAGGTGACCAACCACCAGCTACTCGCCAAGCCGACACTCAGTCACGGCCCAGTATTCAGAACAGCAACACCTAAGATATGTATATGAGACAAAATGTCGTAGGAAGAATCACAATGAAGAAAAATAAGCTCTGACACCTCCTAGATTATATAAAGAAGAGTAAATAAATAAATAATATATATATATATATATATATATATATATTATATATATATATGATCAAACCACAATAAGAAAATGGGAAAACAAGACTAAGATCTTTCAACCGTAACAAGCGGTCTTCGTCAGAGTCAAGAACCCAACTGGGGTCTTGATGAAGACCGCTTGTTACGGTTGAAAGATTTTAGTCTTGTTTTCCCATTTTCTTATAGTGGTTTGATCATTGATTGATATTTCACGTATTTATGTGAAATCTTTTTATATATATATATATATATATATATATATTATATATATATATGATTTCAAATAACTCGTGAAATAACAATCAATGATCAAATCACAATATGAAATGGGAAAACAAGACTAAGATCTTTCAACCGTAACAAGCGGTCTTTGTCAGAGTTAGGTTTTTGACTCTAACAAAGACCGCTTGTTACGGTTGAAAGATCTTAGTCTTGTGTTCCCATTTCATTTTGTGGTTTGATCATATATATATATATATATATATATATATATATGTATATCTTTGGAGCGATTCACTTCTTTTCCTGAAGACGAGGACATCGAAATATAGTAGTGAGTTCAGTGGTTTCCTTTCTATGTGTTCTTTTTTAAATTCTAGTTTATATATATATAATGTGAAACAATTAAATGTAGCGATTCCACGAACTATAGAAACTAGATTCCCAGGAAGGACACTCATAAAAGAGATCATAGAAATCCAAATGTACTATATTTCGATTGCACCATCATCATGTAGAGAGATAAAGAAGTGCATAGCTCCGAAAACAGGCTACAACTCAATAGTTTTTTATCTCTCTTCCTGCTGAAGATGCAGTCGAAATATAGTTGTGAGTTTCTGTGATCTTTTTTATGTGCATTCTTTCTGTGAATGTAGTTTTTATATATATGTGTGAATTTTCGGGATTCGGTCAATTTTCTAGGTCCAAATCAAATCAATGCCGATGTTTCGGTTTTATTTTTAAACCTTTTTCATATGCAGTAATAAAAATTGTTGAATTAAGAAATGAAATGTTCATTATAAAAACGAACTTCGAGTAACAATCTGGATAGGTCGAAACCTTCAGCTAGGCAGTTTAGTCGATGATGAAGACCAGTCAAGACTGTTAGTTTGTTTATATAATGAAAATTTCATTTTCTAAATCAAAAATCTTACTTCTGCCTATGAAAAGGCATTGAGAGAGTGATTTTGAACCTTGAAAATTGACCGAATACCGATTACATAATACACCCATTATATCAAACGGTCGATATGTTATTGAATTTGTTATTTTTTGTATAAGGAGCCTAAGAGGTTTCTCTATTTATTAGTGCTATACTATATATATATATACTATAATTATATTATATATTATAATATACCACTTAAACTGTAATTATTCCAATCAGTGGCAAAAATGTTTGCGCTTTGCAGCATATCATCCGTGCTAAAGACTTACGGGCAGCACCTCAAAGCACCAGCTGCTATGGTCCGACTAAGGCTCTACGAAACCCTCTCCCTTCTGCCACCCCAGTCTTTTGAAGGTATTCATTCAACTTGTTTCCTAAACTCCTCCTTATTTTTGGTACAATAGTAGTATATTTATTCATAAATATACTGATTTATTGATAAAAAAATAAATACTGAATAGATAGGTAGTAGTTACATCTTATCCCTAAAATATCTATTCTATGACCAAGATCTATCTATAAAAGTATTTATTTTCAAATTTTGTTATAATAGTAATTTGATGTAATTCTCATAATTGATACTAAGTGACAGTAAAATAACATAAACACTGTTATTTTTTACGTTTAAAAAATAATTTCTTCGGTTTGAATTTTATTGAGGATTTAACTATTTGGTGGTCATTTAATAGTACTGCATTTTTTTTTTTTTTTTGTCAAAGGCTCTTATACACACCTTCTGCGATTACTGGTTGCCGAATTCACGCTTAGCGAAAGTGCTGCCAACACGTCCACTTCGCTACTCAGACAGGCCTGTCATGCTGACGATTCAGTTATACTAGGTTCATGGCTTCAGGAAACCGACCACAGGACAATTGAAGATCAGGTTCTTTTCTTTTATCAATTTTTTTTTTCTTCACCATACATGTATATGCATTTAACATTTATAAACAAATGTTGTTCAAACATTTAATCATATGCATTATACAATAAACATAAATGGTGAAAGTAGTATAATAATGTCATTAGTTGTTTTTTTATCTTTTATGGGATTTACAAAAGGTTTTTAGCTTCGTTTGAGTCTCTATGGGAGGTTATTATTTTATTTCACTGTACTTTCCATTTCAGTAGATTTTTTGTGGCATTGTAACACTGGTTTTTTTTTGTTTTTTTTTTTGGTGGAGTTGTAATTTATATTTTACATTTTGTAAAACAGAAACAAAAATTAAGTGAGTTTGAAAGAGTTGGGGGAATTACCAAAATATTAATTTCTATTAGTCTCTGAGCTCAAATTAGGTGAGTTAAGTGATTAATAATATAAAATAAAACCAAATCTATTGCTAGAAATAAATTATTTATTTATTTCCTAAAAAAAGGAAAACAGAAGTTAACACAATGACACATCGTATTAATCTCCTACAGTAAATTATGTATACCTGGAAATGTAATTGCAAGGAAATAATAAAAGTTTCTTTTAAAATGTTTCTAACACTTGTTTAGTTCTAAGATGTCTAACGCGGATTCAATAATGCTTTAGCTAATTTAATTGCTCCTGGTGGTTTTACGAGTGAAATATTAATTTTGCCGTTTATTAGACACACTTCTATAAATGTGACGATTATTTACATAGAAATAAGGATATAATTACATAACTAATTACATAATTAGAAGAAGAATTTATCAACATTGTGTTGAATTTTCTGTTGAATCATTATTTCTGATATATTTCTTTATTTGTCGTTCATTATTATAAGTGGTTTCACTATCACGTGCTATGTAAGCAGTTACTGTGTGGTATTTCCTCATTATTAATGAGGAAAAGTGTATAATGTCTTCACTCACCAGAATTTAATTATACAACGCGTTTCGAGCACTAAGTGTCTGAAACGAGTAGTGTAATTAAATCCTGGTGCATGAAGTCGTAATGTATCTTTCCTCACTATTCAAGGTTTGACTATGTTGGATGTTTTAAAAGCATGCATTTAATAAAAACGGGAGCAGGCTTTTAACGACGACAGCTGTTCACTTGGTCCAAGTGACTGATAAATGTGTGGATAGAGATTGTAACAGCTTGCCGTGCTTGGTGTTGGTGTACTAATCAAGTTTTGTTTTGCGATGCTAGATGGAGCCAAACCGTAAAGCAGATGGTGATAATGTAAGTTGGACTTAAGCTTTGTGCATGTTTTGCGTTTTCATTAGCTTTTTCTTCGCAATGCTTTTTGAAGGTGGAACAACTTAATGAAATTGTTACATTTTTTTTTTAAACAAAGTTCGTTAATCCTTCACTTTTTTATCGAAAGATGGGTGAGATTTTAATTTCTTTTAATTGTCAGATTTTAGATACTAATTGTTTGATTCATCTATCACTAATTTTGTCTCACCTCTGAACTATTGACCAGGGGTGAGTCAAAATCCAGGACTGTTATTTCGAATCCAAAAAAACAAGCTACAAGTTTTCCTCTACCAAGTAATTGTCAGACCTCAATCGAATATACACTTATTTAGACAAATATCGAATATGTAGAATCGATGTTGAATGGCCGATTGGAAGGTTTCAGAGAGTGAACACTGTTACTACCTATGTAAAACTTTGTATCATTTTTTATTTCATTAAAACTTTAATACAGCTTCAATCATAATAGTCTTCAGTAACCCAATATTTTATAAAATGATTCCATAGTACAAGGATTCTCACCCTTGCTTAGGTCATGCACCCGTCTCACTGTTTATCACAATGCCATTCTCTTCCCCTCTTCTTTTCAAGATAGTATTTTTCAAAAAGTTTGTTCTAAATAATATTCAAATATTATTAAATAATAAAAATAGCAATTAAAAGATGGAACTCTTTGCCTCCTGATAATGATGATCGTCGAAATATAGAAGTGAATTATGTCTGTTTCTACCAGTGGGTTACCTTCGTTTTCACTATTTTATATATACAAATATATTTCCTACTTTTCGTGGACTACGTTTGTAAGATAACTTTGCAAATAAAATAATAAGTAAAAGTATGGATACGTATATAAAATATCAATTCAACCAAAATAATGTTTTTTAATTTGTAATTAAGAGGTCAAAACCTGTAATAACTTTACTCACTTTGTAAACTTACTAGGTCACAATTTACCCCTCTGAAAACCCTAAATTTACCTCGGGAGTTGAATTTCAACATCATTGAGAACTGTTGAAATATGTTTGAGAACTTTTTAAAACCCCTACTGTAGTCTAATCCACTTTTTTCATCCTTCTCTACCACTCTTCTGTGTGCTTCAGGAAGAATTCTTCCCGGATCATACAAGTTCCGTCATCACAGGTCTTCAGATATCGTTGAATTCTTTAAAACCGATCTCCTTGGTGACTATCTTGAGGTTACCTGGGTGCTTTTGAGTTTTTGGTGCTTTTTGGGGAAAATAACAAAAATAGCACGGATTGCCTCTGTCAAGCATGTTTGATTCAGTTTCAAGACTCAATTATTTGTTGCTCAAAGCTAAGAGAGGAAATGTTTATAAAAGAATACAAGAAAAATGTTGATGGTGAAAATCATTGAGTGAATTTAAATCACTATGAGTGATTCCATTCACCGTAATCATAATGAATTATTACTAAAAAAAGGAAACTTACAGCTTGTAGTTTGGATTCTATATAAATATTTTGTGACAGCAGTCCTGGAATTTTTCTGTCTGACTTGTCAACAGTGGTTGCTGTACTACCATCAGCGTTTAAATTGTTTATAGACCACTGAAGATTTTCCCATAAAAAGAAGTACTGAACATAACAATAAAACCGTTTTCTCTAACTTCTTTATTAAATTTGTCCTTACAGAATAGGGTATCCTGCATTCATTTGAATCGTTTTAAACTTTGTACTAAATATACGTATTCTTCAAATTGAGATTCATTTTACTTTAGTTGAAACAAGATTTTCTTTAGATTTTCATTCCAAATCGGGTAAATATGAACCATCTGAAATGTTATAAATTTGATTTAATGCCCTACCCATCGCGTGGTATTATCAAACAACTGGTGGCAAAAAGATTGTCAAAATGATGTAATGTAATAAAGTGTAATGAAAAGAAAGATAAGAGCAAAATAAATAATCATTGTTTATTTATAATAGTTTGCTGATCTTGTTCGAAATGTTTTATTATTCTCAAAGAATCCCATTTATTATTTCTTTCTGATCCAAGTAAGATATGGAAAAAAATTTTATTCCTTTTGTTTGGGGCACATAAAAATACCAAAAATTGGTATTACCTATTAGATATGATCCAATTCACAATTATTAGGTTTAAACCATACACCACTTAAACTTTCATTAAATTAATTATTTTCTCAAAATAAACTATAATATTTAATTAATTTTTTTTTTTAGCCTAATGGAACTAGCATCGTAAAAGGCAACTCTAGCTCTCATTATAGGGAACCTTAGGCTAGTATTTGTTATAGTAGGAACTGTATGGGGTCCAATGTAATCCTCAAAAAAGTAAAATTGAATTAATTATTTACTTTACTCAACAAAGCTTAAGTTATTCAAAACCATAAATCAGAGAATGGATTATTTTTCAATTTAATGCTGATAAAACTGTTTATCTGTGAGATATATTTAATGGGAATAAATAAAATTGTTCAAAACAGTCAATTCGGCGTCAGTAATGATCTTTATGTTAGTGTATGTATATCGTATCTATTGAAAATTTTTATTTGTATCAAACATCGAAATTATTTTTACTTTGGTTATTAATGCTAATTATTAATAGAAAATTCAGTTTTGGTTCGATAATTGAGATCAAAGACCTGTTTTGGTATTATATCGCGCTCCCAGCTTATACAACCATACCACAGATCATAACATCAAAACAGACTGATGCCTTTTGTACGTGAAAGCCTCTTTCGCTGCATCTCGGGAGCAACAAGCTCTAGCCGAGGATAGGGCAAACATAGCCTCCGAGATACGCCCGAGGTGGACCACGCGGAAGCGAGCTTCCACGACCCTACATCACAAAAATAAAAACCTTATAACATTAATAAAGGGAAAGCAAAATGTCCTACAAAACTAATTTCTAGAATATACCTACGAAGCCTATTTCTAGGTATTTTTAACTTCTAACTTTTAGTGTTATACCATAAACTGGAAAATAAACTCCCGTTATTTTAGACTTTCATGAAAAGGAAAACAAGAGAAAAACAAAAACAAGAGATCAAAGACCTATACTAGCTGCTATCTACACTATAACAGCGGTATATTTCTACAGATAAAAATTAATTTAACAGAGGGAATTACAGCTGTAATGTCTCCAAGGCGGTTATGGATGATAGATCCTTTTAGGAAAAAAAGGAAGGAATTATATCATACCATGGTTAAAACATATTTTATTGTGATTTAGTTGTGAGGAAATACAGGTTATTTAAAATTATAAATAGAAAGAATGGAAATTTCTTATTGATATTTCATTCATTATTTATTTAACACTCTGATGCGCTAATTTGTTGTGGCATAATTAGTTATAATATTATTATAATATTATATTATTATTATTAACTAATTATAATATTATTATTATAATTAGTTATCCCAATAACTAACTTATGTCAAGTGGTTGTTAGTTGGTAAATGCTTTTTAATAATAGAACAAGTTTTGAGATAGTAGAACGTATACTTATCATTTTTGCATATGTGGCATATTTATGCTATCTTTAATTATTAATGTGTAATTGATAAATAATCTTAATTCTAAATTACTTTGTTTATTTATTTTCTTACATGAGTATTTCTAAAAGAATTTGTTTTTTCTGTATATGTAATGTAAAGAGAAAACTTCTGTTTAGCTTCAAACCAACAGTGCTGCCGGCTCTGGAGCCCTTGAGCATGACCCATGTTGTCTCTACCGACCTTCGCCCTCCGTAAGATCTACCTTATATTTTACCAGTCATATTACTATTTATTCAATGGGTGATTTATGAATGGTCCAGCTGTTAAATTACAAAAATATTCATTTTAATAAAGCTATAACAATAGCCACATTAAGAGATGAATGAGCCGTTTTACCTTACATAGTAATGTGGAATCGTTCGAAACCGGTTGTATGACTCAGACATTAGTATTTGAGGAAAGTTTGCTTATTTAATTCTTGATGTGACTTAAAGCAATCCTGTGGTACATATATGCACATACATCAATACAATAGTGTTTTGTCTACAGCAGTTTCCAAAATTTCATATCTCCGAACAGCTTTTCTTTTAATAAATTTCTCACTGTTTACAATATATTCTAAAATCTGCTAATTTAATATAATGACTTCATTGAAGTGGAAAAAATTTCCAAAAATAAAAAATAAGTTAATACTTTTTTTATTGTTTTTACTCGTTTGTTGTTCATCACTCTGGGCAACAAAGAGAGTAAACCGATTTAAATAGTTACGGTTTACTTTTTACAAACCTCTGTATGGAACTAAAGGAAGTGGTATTGCCAGCCTGCATATATTTGAAAAGTAATTCGTTAAATGGTTTATTATTGAAGTTAAGGAATTGAAAAGAGCTGGACTTCAAAATTTACTTGACTTACATATTAATTTAACAAACTTTAATACTCTAAGGAGTGATTTTTTTTGTTGTTAAAACTGTACCAGTGGGTTACTACCATCTTTAGAATGAACATACTCATAATGTGTTTAACTGAACGTTGTTTAGTTTATATGTACATAGATACTCATAAATATTATTGAACTTTTATAATCTACTTAAGAACTGATGAACTTTTCAATAAATTCAATATATTGATGGTTACCTTTGACTAACTTTCAAGTATAGATAAATAATTATTTTAAAAAGTTAGTTCTGAAATTTAAACAACTACAGAGTTTGCAGAAATAAATATAAAATATTGCTTTAAAAGTATATTTGAACAAATGAGACGAAATATTTTATAAGAAAATTATATAATGATAAAATTAAGGAAATAATTATCATGTTAAAACACTTGGTTAGGGTAGTTTCGAAAATTTTTTTTTAAAAAATTTTATTCTTATGAACACACAATCTTCGCGGGCAACCACTTTCTTTGTTGTGACCTCACAGTCTACATCGTAGCCTCTCCTTATTTTGGAGGTTATTAAGATGGATGTAAAGAGAAGATATACTTTCATACTCATCAACAGTTTATTTAAAAAATAATAATATATAAATAAATGTTTAAACCGTGTAATGAATAATTATGAGAAATCATTTTGTTTCTTATACTGGCATAAGAGTTCGTATATACATCTTGTTACTAAAATGTGTAGTATAATGTACTACTTTTTTTTGTGCGTAGTTTTTATTATGGGAATACACATGAAACTTAGAATTTGACTTTTGACCCTATGTTGGGAAATATTTTCTGGTTTGAGTTTAACTACATTATAATTATAAGTTAATTTAGCTGAGAAGAAAAACAATAAGAAGATTATTGTGTAATCTTACCAAAATATTATCTCACAGCAGTGACGGGAGATGAATTCAGTAATAAAATTTTGTGTTTTGTTTGAAATCCAATATTTCGTGACTGTTTTGATTTTATTTGATTTTGATTTTATTTTAAATGTTAAATTTGAAACAAATGAAATATGAGAATTAAGGACCATGATTAAAAAAATTAAAAAAAATTGATGTTCATTAGAGTGGGTTGGTTAATTTGTTTACAAGTATTTAAAAACAATGGTAATTATTCTTTTTGAACTTAAATAAGTTTGGGTGCATAACTAAAAGTAAATGCGGATGAACTCCTGTAGTGCGAAGACTCAAAGTTTTCAAAATATTCGAATAGAAAATTTTTTGTTACAAAGAAATGCTGTCTTAATTGGGGTATTAAACCAGCTGATATTAATGAATGGATATAATTGTTTTGGCGCTAAAGGATTGTGGTGATTTCACTGTCAATCCCGCAGTTTATGTCTCGTTCAACTGTGATAAAAATTCTTTGACTCTAAATTAAAGCTTACCTGAATATTGTGCGTAAACAATTATCTTAATGTTAAATTTGAAACAATTGAAATATGAGATTTAAGAGCCCATGATAATTTAAAAAAGTGTTGTTCATTAGATGGGTTAATTTTTTTTACAAATATTTAAAAGCAATGTTAATTATTCCTTTTCAACTTAAGTATATTTGGGTCCATAACTAAAAGTAAATGGGTATGAACTTCTAAATTGGGAAGTTCCAAGTCTTATCAAAATATTTGAATAGTAAATATTTTGTTACAAAGAGAAATTTGTATACATCTAAGGCTGTCTTAGTGTAATAAGTTTATTTAGTAGGTAGTGAATGAATATTCAAGAAATTTGTAAAGAAAGAATACACGAATTAAGCTTCCGTCTAATGAGTTATTTTTTGTATTATATGTTGATTTTTGACGTAAATGTGTTATTACCAGTCCAGTATAAGCTTTATAAGTAGAAAATTTTCTTAATCTGATATCTATATATTCATACATGTATAAATATTATGGGAAGAATTAATTGCAGGGTGAAGTGGGTGCCCTACCTCTGGGAGTGGCCGTCATCGACGCCTCAGTGATGCTTTTTGGTCAGGTCTTCCCTCGTGTCAACACCAAGTACAGGGTTCAAATGCTTAATCACTTCGCTGAATGTCTCCGGTCTTCGAAATCCTTTAGGGCTGATGCTCTTACTCTGAACATATTCACAGCGCTCCTTACTGGCCTTAGAGGTCTTTCAGAGGCCAAGGCGTCTCTCGGTAATGATGACGTCAAGACAGCTGCTGTCTCACTCATCACGGTATGTATTGTTTGGTTGTTTTATTCACTTGCAATAGTTGGTTTCATCCATACTTTGTGAAGTATATTAAAGCCATATAGAATACTTAGTAGTTTCTGTAGAACAAAGAGAAATATTTTAAGTCATTTGAACGGAAAAAACAGTCCAGCCATATATGTTGAAAGAAATTTGACATTGCAATGATTTTTTTCTTCTACATATTAATGATCCATCAATTAAAATTACATCTACGTATCAGTATTATATGCCTTCCAAATAAAAGTATGGATTCCGAAACTGATACCATTCATGAATTTTTTTTTATCAAAAAAAAATTATCTTACTAAACAATTCATGTTCATTGGATGTTGCCAGTTTTGCAGTCTTGTTCAGTTACTAGCCGTTTATAAAGTTGAATTTTGTAGCATTTCATTAAAGTGAATTAAATAATATTCAAATCCAGTTATTAATATGCTACAAAGGATTTATTGACTTCAATTTAGTATTGTGTTTTGTATGTATGAAAATAGATCTTTAGAAGAATTTTTTAAAGCTTAAAATATTTAGTTTTGAATTAAGGAAAATAATTTGGAGAAAATGATTTGTTTTATTATCAATTAGGACCAAAATTCTAACAGACTTATGGTAATGAGGAATATACCATAATATTCTACCAAATATATTATTTAACAGTTTTATAAAGTTCCAAATAAGAATAATTATTCTTTAAATCATTATCCATTGATGTTTATAATTGTTGTTTATCCATTTACATTGTTGTTGTTTATCCATTTTCCCTCAGAATGAATAATTATTCTATTTAACACTATTTTTCTTTTTATCGAGGTTTGATTTAGATCAAACTTTATATGAAAACTCCAATTATTATTGATCAAACCACAATAAGAAATGGGTTCCTCTTTGTCAGCCTTATGAAATTTCAGTAATGACTTGTGGTTTTTGTGTGTGTGGGGGGGGGGGGGGGGCTTGAAAATGTGTATTAAGTGTAAAAAACTGAAGAATTAGTTTTGGTTCGTTTAATAAATGTTCTTGGTGGTAATTTTCACTGCTGTTTACAGGGAGTGGTAACTAACAACAGCGGCGTGCTGCGGTGCGCGGCGGCCGAGGCGCTGGGCAGAGTGGCCCAGGTAGTCTCTGAGGCTCGCTTCACCGCCCAGTTGGCCCAGACCTCCTTTGACCAGCTGCGCTCTGCGCGCGACGCCGCCTCCCGCACTGGCCATTCCCTCGCTCTCGGCTGTCTCCACCGCTATGTTGGCGGTCTTGGTTCTTCACAACATC